>JAFMSR010000016.1:27101625-27836486 GCA_022818135.1 Saxidomus purpurata | reverse complement strand
ATTGAAAATCAACAACAGAATATGTACAATTCACTAATCAGGATACAAATTCTTAATGGAGTTTTGTAACTTACACGGACGTCTGATTAGTGAATATTATCAGGGGTTTTCTCAAGCGTGTGTATCATCTTGTAATTAAAACAGTATTGCAGTTAAAGGATAATTAAAGGGACATACACTATAACTGATGCCATACCAAATAACCTCCAAAGCATGAATAATAGAAACTTTGGAAATATTATAAGTTAACCTAAAAGTTTCAGCTATACATTCCCAGTCATAATCGATAAAATCAGCGGTTAAAAATATACTGCAGTACCGTAAACCATTCATTAATCTATGTAGAGTTGTTGTGGTACAATTAATTGGTGGATGCGATTTATCACAGAAAGCCTCTATATTGATTTATTGTGGTTAAATTAGGCATTTTTCGCCATAGGTTCTTCTTTAAAATCGTATTTATTTATTATTTTACTTACATTGAACACATAATCTATGTTTCGAGAATATTATTAATATCTGCTAGATGTAGGGAGTGCCCCTTTAAATGAACACTGACAAAAATATATAAATCAATCATTTTTACTTCAACAATTCAATTCAATTTCTCTTCTTTTACAAACAAGCCCTGAACATATGCATCGGTCGAACATATGCATCGGTCTTGGGTGCCGCCAAACAGAACGTATTGAACTTTTTGACTTAATTAAGCTCTGAAATTGCATGTGAAACACTCATTCTATATAAGTCTACATATATGTTAAGTGTGCTACAAATTCTTATGGCTATATTCATAAACCTTTCTCGACCCGATTTCCATCAAGGAAGGCTCCGTTACTTGCCGTAAATTGGTCAACTAATTATTAAAGGGGCACTCCCTACATCTAGCAGATTATATTATCAAAACATAGATTATGTGTTCAATGAACGTAAAATGATAACTAAATACAATTTCAAAGAAACACTCCTGGCAAAAAATACCTCATTTTACCACAATTAATCAATACATGTATAGGGGATTTTTCAATAAATCGCATCCACTCATTAATTGTACAACAACAACTCTACATAGATCACTGAATGGTTAACGGTACATCATCATATTTTAAACCGCTGATTTATCGATAATGACTGGAAATGCATAGCTAAAACTTTTAGGTTGAGTTATATTCTATTATTTATGTTTTGGAGGTTATTTAGTTTGACCCAGTAATAGGGTATGTCCCTTTAAAGTTACTTGGATTTGGTTGATTTATTACTTTGAGTATTCACTGGTCGATCAGATATGCATAACGGCCATTCCTTGGTCGAGGTTGAGTCGTCGAGGAGCATTTCTTAATATAATCAAGAATTCTTTTCCTCGCTTCCGGGTTATTTGTGCAGCTGTAAAGCTAGTCATCACTGGATTCCTGTTAGCGTATATCTTATCCCTTAGAAAATAGGTGGAGCAGTTCCCCTGGACCAATAGTTTTTTCTGAATATGCTATATGACCAGAATTCTTCGGGTACAAATACTTAATTATATGATACAATGAAATGAATAATTCAACATATCCCCCTTTAACTCGCTGTTTGTAATTTGTATCGCACGATATGTATCGACAGTTTCGTGTATCAAATTTTGTTTAAAGGAGTACATGAAGTATTGTTACCATGAGTCAAGGTAATTGTCCTATTTATGTATATAATTGTAAACTCAGTATTTTATTTAACAAAGACCTTTTAAAACATATTTTTTTAAACACATAAAATATCCATGTTTGCATTGAATACTAGTAATTCAATTAGTCGAACACAATACATCGATTTTAGAAACATGATTTTACCTAGTAGAAGTCAAAGAATTTAACCCTGGCCTTTATTATTGAGAAAAAAGTAGAGAATATCAAGCAAGCAGAGAAACGTTTGGTGCAGCGTTCGGGAAGACTAATCCGCCAAAGGCAAAAAAACCGAAGGGATGCCAAAGTCAATGCTATATCTGATCATGAGTCCGAAAGTGATCAGATTGGTAAAGAACAAAGAGAGACAAGAGATGCACCAGGTCCTGCGCGACCCCCAAACGTCTGATTTACCACCATTGCCTCATAAGTCTTGCCTCTCAGCATTGTTTAAAATAAAACAACAGGTTTAATTTTAGAAAGAAAAACAGACGCAAAATCAAATTATGCGTGTTTACGAAACAGAAAATATGAAGACATACAATGAACCCTGATGTATAACATTGAAATCTCGGGTTTTCTATTTCTTTGTTTCATACTCTTTACGACATCTAAGAAGTTAGTGGATCTTTAATTTTTGTACATTTTTAAGGTGCAGAGGCAGGCTAGAGCCAGACGACGAGCAGCAAAGAGGCCTTTAGCTACACTCAGTTTGCCTATAAAAGATTGTTCAGGAAAAAGTATCTATGCTACTGAGAGAACTGGGCAAAAGTAGTAGGCTAAGTTCCGATGATGAGTAATATGAACTGATACATTTTAATAAATTTATGTCAGTGGAAATTGTTGTTTCCTACATACCTCACAAAACTTGTGTTACAAAACTCTAATAGAAACAGATACTTCTTACCTGTATAAATGTTACATCCACTAATACATAAATTTCATAATACAAGTAATGTAACTGTATGATTGCAAACATCATAATTTGAATAAACAATACCTTTAAATGTTCTTAATACTAATTTGACAAAAATACTTTCTTATCAAGATATCATAATGTTGACATGTCTCTTCCTATGTGTTTTAGAGTTCAGTGGCAATTCATTGACAGACTGGGGTTAAGTTAGCCGCTCTATGGCCACAAGAGTAGCTACATGCATGTATAATTCACCATTTCTTATGTATAATAGTAAAATATATCCAGAGGGTACACATTGTTTGTATTTCATCAAGTTTAAACATGCATGCATACAATGTATATCAAGATCTGCCATAGTAATTTTACAGTATATAAACATAATAGTTCAATGGGTAACTGAGCCCTATACCTCCTCAGTATTTGAAGGCGCAATTGAACCACTAGGAGAATTATTCGCACCATCTGCACACTGTATCGGCAAAACGCACTGGCTCCAATTTAACGATAATGCTCCGACTAACGTAACGAACCGGCTCCAATAAAAAATGGCTGATTTAGTAAACAAAACCCAAGTCGGTATAATAGATTCGTGTGTTTTATATGGTAAATCGCAACTTCTGAAGAAACGAATACTCTTACGGAATGCTCACTTCTTTCCTGCATGGCCGTAGCTAGTCGGCTGTATCAGACATCGATGCGTGTGAAAGTAATGCAAGTTGAATGCAGAGGATTCAACAGAAAAAAGTGCAAAACACCCAAAATGCATGGATTTTGCTCAAAATTATCGAAGTTAAGGTGTTTAGCATAAAAGATTTGCACTGTCATGTAACTTTGCGTCAAATGTCGTAAGCATGTACCAACACTTTACCGATATGCTATTTTTATAGGCAAAACTTACCCATTCAAAATACAACGATTCAGGCTCTAATTGACGATACAACGAAAATGCTCCAATTCGTGTTTCACGGATCATTTTCACAGACGTTTTTGAACAATTACAAACATAAGAGAATCTCTTATCGAACAAAATGTTGAGTTTTATGTCACCTTAATTGTACCCACTCTCTTTAAAAAAATAATTAAAAGGAGAACATCGCTCATCCAGGGGTTGCGAGTTCGAGCCCCACTGGGGTCACGACCGTTCCTCCTCATATGACACCAGTACTTTTTTTCCATGAAGTAACTCCAAGCTTCACGCTTTCTATACAATCGAGCCAAAATAAATAAGTATAAACTAACATTTAAGTATTCAAAATACTTCCTAAAATAACAGGATTCATGGATACCGTATACCGCTCTGCTCGGTTTGTTAGTGATAAACTGAAAAACATTTACGTATTGTCTACCTTGACTATGTCGCTATAGAGCTACAGAATTTAGGCTTATAAATAAATCACCGTAATTGTTTTCTTCCATTTCTACCTCGACTAATTGGGCAAATATTCTACTTTTGAATGGTTTTATGCAATTTTTAATAATGGCTTAAAGTGTACAGTACTATTTCAGTAGATATCAAGTGCCAGTACCTTTGCTATTTTGTATTTGACCAGAATAAACTCAACACGAATTGTCTGGGTGAGAATTCCAGAAAGTTTATCGCAATAAGCACACTGAGGCAAAAAAGCACAGATAGATTATATTGAGGTCGTGTACAAGTTCACAGAAAGATGATAAAGCATGAATAGCGAATGCAAAATTATATACTTTTTCAACCGTCGCTTTCCAAATTTTCATTAGATGACAATTTCGATTTTAGTCTAAGCTGCATGTGATTATTGATAGCGGTCAAAACGCTAGGTCAAATAAAACCTTAAAGCTGTTCGCTCTCAGATTTTCGTAAAAAAATAATTTCTTCAAACTGTATATAAATAACGTATTTAAGAACATATGGTGATACAAAAAGGCTCCAGTATAAACTCATGTTACGTACATCTCTAAATTTTGAAAAATACGCTACCAAATTCAAAAGCGTTGCAAACACTTTTGAAATTTCAATATAACATATAGTGTAGCGGTGCCGTGTAACCGACCTTTTCAATCGATTTCTGCGAATTCGTACCTAGATTTTTGCTTTCTTTAATTCTAGCCTTTAGTTTTATACTGATGAATAAGAATGTCAATGCTTTTGCGAGAGCGAGCAGCTTTAAACACTGTGTCCATGAATCCTGCCATTTTGGAAAGTATTTTGAATATTTAAAAGTTCTGAGTTGAATTTTCAATTTTTCACTAAGAAAACACATAAATTTGTCCGATAAGAGTTACTTTTATATTTGTAATTGTTCAAAAACGTCTTTGAAAATGATCCGCGAAACACGAATTGGAGCATTTTCGTTGTATCGTCAATTGGAGCCTGAATCGTTGTATTTTTAAATGGGTAAGTTTTGCCTATAAAAATAGCAGATCGGTAAAGTGTTGGTACATGCTTACGACATTTGACGCAAAGTTACATGACAGTGCAAATCTTTTATGCTTAACACCTTAACTTCGATAATTTTGAGCAAAATCCATGCATTTTGGGTGTGTTTTGCACTTTTTTCCGTTGAATCCTCTGCATTCAACTTGCATTACTTTCACACGCATCGATGTCTGAAACAGCCGACTAGCTACGGCCATGCAGGAAAGAAGTGAGCATTCCGTAAGAGTATTCGTTTCTTCAGAAGTTGCGATTTACCATATAAAACACACGAATCTGTTATACCGACTTGGGTTTTGTTTACTAAATCAGCCATTTTTTATTGGAGCCGGTTCGTTACGTTAGTCGGAGTATTATCGTTAAATTGGAGCCAGTGCGTTTTGCCGATACAGTGTGATCTGTACGCTTTGATAAAAAAAACCAATAGACATCAGACGGCCGGGTACCACACGGGACAGACAAGTTTATCAAACCATAGTCTCAATATCAATAGCTTATATTGACCTTCAGAAAGGTCAAACTAAAACTCATACACACCCCGTGCTTAGACTAGTCTACTTCAAACAACTTAACATTTGTATACTAATTCCCAGTTATACATGGCGTCATAAAGAGTTCAAAATAGTAATTAAAGTACATGTATAATACTAAGTAGTGTAGACCAAGTATCACATTATTAAACCATACATCTTACTATAACAAAAAGAAATCTGCCTACATCTGAACTGGGTGTTTTGCAATTTTGTCATGCTAGCAGTCTATGAGTACGAATTTACATGTATCGTTCAGGTGAATCCAATTCAGCTCAACTAACAAGTAGTTTGCTGAAAGAATGGAGAGTACCAAAATGATTAAAATTGCTATTCTAGCGGTAATACTTACATTGAAATGAAATGAATAAAAGTGTTATTATAATGCCTTTACTCGAACAAATTGTCACAGTTTCAAATTTAAAAATGTAATGAACGTAGTACACCATGAACTATTAAATAACGGTATGTAAACGGTTGAGTCTTTTTATGTTTGATAAAGTACTTAAGCTCAAAGATACATTAAAAACAACAAGATTTAACATTTTCTGAACACCACAGTAGGTACAAAATGTATGCAAAAACGCAATATCCTTTATAAATAGCTGCAAAATCTTTACCCTCTCTTAACTGTTTTTATTAATCAACAAAAACTATTTATTTAAATTTATTTTTTCAGAAAAGTAAAAAAGGTGACGAGTGTCTCACCCCACCCGAATTTAAGGGTACACTGTACAGAGGAGGTGGAGATTCGAAAGATAATACATGTACATTTTAAAGGGAAGAGTGTGATTTTGACCTTTCTTTACATTTTTTAAACTTAGTACTTAGACTATTTTGGTTTCAACAAGACGGTCACAAGTTTTGTGATGTTATAATATTTGGCTTCCAAAAGTAGTTCTTCTAAGATGACTGGCTCACGTGGAAAGAAAATTTTTGGTAGCTTGCACTCGCTTCTAAGAAAGTTGCGTATAAATCAAAAGTGTTTAGGTTTCCTATCAATGAAAATCGTTTAGTTTGTTGTAGTTCCGGGTGATTGTTCTTGGGTCATCTGAGATAATACAGGGTAAAGACTGCTGTTCAGTGTATATTTAGAGGTTTGAAAGATTTTTCCTCATATTCCAAGACGTACAAATTCATGTTGTTGCCGTTGAGTTGTTCCTGAACTAAGAACGATCTGAAAGGGTCGTCTTGGGTAGTATCTTCCTCGTTGCTGCTTAGTAAATAGGGCATATGTGTTGTTTCCATTTGAAATTGTTTCACTATGCGGGTTTCACTCAGGTTTATGTGCGTGCATAAATATCAGTGTATGGTGTCGTTAGGGTTTCTTCTGGGAATGTTTGTTTATTATTCTCTGAGATGTATGATGTTTTGTTTGTACCTGTTATTGTCTCTTTTCTGGTACTTCAGTCTTTGTTTGTTTCTCTCCGTTCATTCTTGTTCTCTCTGTCACTTTTCTTGTCTTTCATTATATCGGTAATTTATTTATTATATCATTTCCATTGTCTGTACTTTCTGTTTCTTTCATTTTTCTGTCACACTTGTTTTTGACTTTGATAATTGTATCACTGTCTCGCCCCTTTTTATCACATTTCTATTCTTTCCCTTGTCTGCATTTTCTGTTTCTTTAATTTCACTGTCACTCTTATTTTTGTTTTTAATTATTGCATCACTTTCTTTTTCCTATTTCTCCTCATTTTTTCCTCTTTTTTTTTATGTGTCTTGTCTTTTTCTTTCTTATTCCCTTTGTTTCCATGTTTGCTTATTTCGTTAAATTCTGTATTTTCCTTTCTGTCATTTTCTTTTATATAATTCTTCTCATTTCTGTTTTTGTCTGTGTCTTCACCTCTTATCTCTTTCCTATATATATATGATGAAGATAAATTCTAATTCGACTTTATGCCCACTTTTATGACATATGTGCGCCAAAGTTCAGTTCCATAAATTCGACCTTTTGGCCGCTTTGGACGTTTTCTGTGACTTTGTATATTAAACATGCTCTTAATTTTAACACTTTAAGTCTAAGACTAAACACGAGATTTCAAATGATCAAGACCTCTGTATTCGCCCAGGCCAAAATCAAACTTTTACTCTATTTTTGGTAGTCAAGTTTGAAATTATATTTTCCGTCTTTTTAATGAAACGATTCGACCGTTGACACGTCTTTATCTTATATAAGGAACTTTGTACGTGAAAGATCGACTTTATGTCCATATTGTGAGAAGAAGTGAATTGCCATTTTTCAAATTCTAACATTTTTACTTCTAAAAGGAAATGCTGTTACAATATAATTTTTATACTTCAAATCTAAGGATAAATACGAGATTTCCAATGATCAGGAACTTTGTATTTGCCAAGGAGAAAACCAAACTCTACTCTAGCTAAAACTACAAGACATCATGATAATGTTTAATAGTCAAGTTTGAAATTATATTTCTAATCTTTTTAATCGATATAAAATCAATACGTTTCGACCGTTGACACATCTTTACCTTATATAAGGATCATTGCTGAAAAGCTTTCTACCTCGTATACGAGAAAGTTCGACTTAAAGACGATCACGACAGTTTAATTCTTGGCTATATATCAAATTCTTTTATATTTTAATGTTGTTTAATTAAATGTCACAAACAATTACTTTTTAATAAAAAAACATACAAAAGGATTATTTTGAGCAATTATATCACTATAACATATTTAAAACATATAACTATAGCAAAAAAATCAGTATATCAAGAAAATTTATAACCTCCCTTTAAAAGCACCAAGCAAAGGTTGATTTTTAAACTCAGAAGGATACATTTTTGTTACATATTGTTTTACTATGCACAATTTGTCCACTTAAAGTTTCATTTAGCTATCGGTATTACGCCAATGGCAATAGACACATGCCCCCCCGCCCCCCCCTCCAAAACCACCCTCCCACCCGAGACAACAGCTCATTTATCAATAAAAAGGCTGGTGACATATCATTTTTAAATTAGCTTTCAATAAAGTGATGTTTGAACAATAATTTTTTTTTATTCTTGTGCAAAAAATTAAGAAATTCTCATGGCTTGAACATTAAGAAAACAAATTACGAATGACTACAAATTTTACGTATTTTTTACAGAAACTAGTTCTCTTTATGTTTTTTTTTTCAGTTTGAATACATTTTGAAATCTCAATTCATGCAGTTTCGTGAAATATGATCAATTGCTAAACATTTTAAATAAAAAACAATGGTGAGTTGCCAAATTTAGAGTTTTATTATTGATAAACGTGAGATAGAGGTCATTTTCACTGCTTTCGGGGGTATACTACAAAAAGTGTCCATTACTTACAAATAAGGCTGGTGACCTACCTTTTTTATTTTATATTCTGACTAAGCAGGTATTACCCTAACAACAAACGAAATTTCATAAAATTCTCATTGCTTGAAAAAAATGATGAAGCTGTAGCGATCGTCTTTAAAGGTCCATAAGACCAAATCGAATTTTCTTTTAAATCTGAAATCGAACGGGAGTCTTCTTAGAAGGAAAAATATGACATACTGCATCGAATGTGACCACATTGTGTTGAAAATTTCAGTTTAGCAAAAGGATTAATATTTTGCTTTTTCAAAAACGAAAGAAGGTTATA
Source organism: Saxidomus purpurata (assembly GCA_022818135.1). Classification (NCBI taxonomy): domain Eukaryota; kingdom Metazoa; phylum Mollusca; class Bivalvia; order Venerida; family Veneridae; genus Saxidomus; species Saxidomus purpurata. The sequence goes on along the minus strand of JAFMSR010000016.1, from coordinate 27,827,345 downwards.
TCTTTGTAAATTTCCTGAAGTATCCCAGAAAGAGATAAATAGGTTGTACATGAATAAGGATACCTTTTTTGAACTATATTCGAAAGAACTTTACTTCTAATGATGTCTAACGTAGATCCCTGACTGTTAACAACATGCAATAAAGCGAAAGTAGGACAAAAAGACCACCCAGGTCAATCTAAGGAAAAACAAAAACATTCACTCGTTTTTCTGTATCAGAATTTTAAACAGGGGAATACTCCACGGTTATTGTAAAGTTTAAGAAGCCAGTTTCAATCTGTATTTCCCTATTGCATTTCCAGATGTAAAAGTAAATTCGATTTGGCCTTAGTAATGGACCTTTAAAGGTAAAATTGATATAGTCTTAGCGATGAACAAATTACATGTAATACTGTAACAATAATTCCGTTTACAGGTAAAAATGTTAAATTTTTAAATAAAATACGGACGTTAAGTCGAGCTTTCTCGTATATTGACGTTTTTTTAGGATTGTTCCTGTTTGGTTTTCGCCTTGGCGAATACAAAGGTCCTGACCATTTGTAATCTCGTATTAATCCTTAGATTTTAAGTCTTAAAATCAAGAGCCATTGTTAAGACAAAGTCACAGAAAACGTTCAAAGCGGTTAAAAGGTCGAAGCTTTATATTCAGTCTATGTCATAATAGTAGGCATATGGTCGAAATACAATTCGTCTTAATCTACTTTGTATTTCATGCTTTCGAAATCTAGTATTTATCCTTAGATTTAAAATACTTAATCTATAGCTTTGATGAAAACAAAGTCACAGAAAAGATTGATATCGGTCGGAAGGTCGGAATGACATCGGATGAGCTGTTAAAGGTAAAACAATATAGTCTTAATAATCAGTATTAAAATCAACACCCATTATCAAGACAAAGAATGTCAAAAGAATGTGCAAAGCATTTTGACTAAATCGATCAAAAGGTCGAATCTTTCGCTAGTTTTATAAATTAGCTGTTAAATGTAAAACAGAATGATAAATTCTTAGTGACGAAGAAATTAAAACTAAAGTAACAGCAATTCCTTTTTCAAGTAAAAAGGTTGAATTAAAAAAATGGCAATGTCAAAACACAATATTCACTTCTTCTCAAAATGCTGACATTCAAGTCGATTGTTCTCGTAAATTGCTGCACGTACAAAGCATTTAAAGAGAAGACATTGCCATGTTATATAGTAGATTAAGACCATATGCCCACTTTTATTACATATATGCTCGTTTTAATCTAAAAATTTGACCCTTTGACCCGCTTTGGACATATTCTGTGACTTTGTTTTAAGAATTGCCCTTGATGTTCAGTCTTTTAATCTAAGGATAAATACGACATTTCAGATGATCAGGACCTTTGTATTCGCCAAGGCGAAAACCGAACTTTAACTCTATCTAAAATTACAAGACCTCATAATTTTTAAAGTCATGTTTGAAACGATATTTCTTTAGTAACAATCCTTAAACAACCTCGGACGTGCTTTGTACGTGAAGCAAAATTACCATAAAATTCGACTTACTTTTCGTATTTTGAGAATATGTGAATACTGTGTTTAGACATTGCCATTTTTCAATATTTAACCTTTTAACTTGTAAAAGGAAACGCTGTTACAGTATTAATTTCTTCATCATTCAGACTATTTAATTACGTTTTACCTAAACAACTAATATATATTACTACATTGTCAATTGGACTGAAAAAATGCTTGGAATAACACCAGGTATTCGTACAATTGATAACGGTTAACCCATTTATTTCAATATACTAAAAGATTGTCTTTGGATTACACTAGGTATACGAATAATAGGTTGTTGAATACATCACAGAGCTCATGACAAATCGAAATATTAGACCTTTCGACCGAAATTATTGAAATGTTTTAGATAAATACTAGATTTCAAATGAACAGGACCTTGGTCTTCGCCGAACCATGAAATATGTAGAATTAGGCAAATTATAGTTCGATGTTTGAATCTATAGATTCGACCTTTCGACCGCTTTGGACGTTTTTGTTACTTTTTCTTAACAATGACTCTTGATTCTAAGGCTTTAAATCTATGGATAAATACGAGATCAAATGATCAGGAAAAATTATATTTCGACCTTATGCGCACTTTTGTGACATAGTCATTCCACAGTCTCCCTATTGCCCAGTGTTATAACATAAATAAATAATTCTACATAAGGCATATAATAATGTTATTTAGGCGAAAACCAAATTTTTACTCTAGCTTTAACTACAAAATATAATATTTGATAGCCAAGTTTGAAACTGTATTATTCATCGTTTTCATCGATATGAAATCGAAACGTTTTTACCGTTGACACATCTTCATCTTATATTACTTTTTACTTATGAGGAAATGCTGTTACGGTATAAATATCTTCCTTACTGAGACTAGCGTTCCATATTACCTTTAACAAGTGATATACAAAACTAGTTGAAAAAAACACGGCAATCCTTTGAATCGAATGATTTCGATGTTTCGATCGATTATGTTCAAATACGTTATCAATTTTATTTAAAGACATTCCATTTCAGGGTAAATGAGAAATTTTAAAGGGTCAGGACATTTGTATTCGCCAAACAGAGGAGAAAGCAAACTGACATCTCATTTGTATACATGTATAAATAGAGGTGCAAAAATCGGGAAAGACAATATATTTATCAAAGACTTCAATGAAGTTGCAACGATCCATTTCATTTGCCAATCACAGCCAATGGGCATAGGTTAGCATATTTTGTTAATGAGAAAACTCCTCACAGCGATTTGATTACTGTATACATGTACTGTAAGGGAAATTAACCGCTGTGGGGGGGGGGGGGGCGTAATTAGTGAAATGTAACGGTAAATTAGAATAAGAATTAAGGGAGACATTTAATTATAGGAAATGTACAGAAGCCACCGTTTTGACCGTTGACACATTTTGTATTAGGAATTATCCCAAAAAACAGCATCCGACATGCTTTGAACATCATCCGACATGCAAAACGAGAAAGATCGACTGAATGTCTGTATTTCGAAAAGAAGTGAATATCGTGTCTTCAACATGATGGTGGTGTGGTGGCCGAGTGGTTAACGCTCTGGACTACCAATCCGGAGGTCCCCGGTTCGATTCTCGGCCGAGGCACTGGATATTTCAGAAACGCTTTTCAGTGTTTCCCACCTATCTGAGATGAACTGGTTAGAAACCCAGAGGTAGTCTCGCGTGTATCGGTGCTATACACCGGGCACGTAGAAAAGAACCAAGGGGTCTATTCGTAAAAGAGCTAGGGTCTGGTACCCGGATTCCCTTGTATCTGCTTCTTTCTCTAAAAAATAAATAAAGGACCACAATGGAAATAAGAGCTTGCTCTTTATTGTGTTATCCTTGGTACTTGGTACTGAAATAAATACATACAATACATTAAGACTATATCATTTCGTTTTACATTTTATAATTAATATATAAAACTATTTTTCAAGATTATTCCCAATATAAGATAAATGTGTGTCAAAGGCCGAAACATTTCGATTTCATATCGATTAAAAAGATGAGAAATATAGTTTCAAACTTGACTGTTTAAAATTGTGATGTCTTGTAGTTTTAGCTAGAGTAAAAATTTGGTTCTCGCCTTGGCGATTATAAATGTCCTGATCATTTAAAAAAATTGTCTTAACTTACTATATAATCATGGTTTGGCTAGTCATTTGAAATCTAGTATTTATCCTTAGATTTAAAGTCTCAAAATCAACAGTCACTATGAAGATAAAATCACAGAAAAAGTCCAAACCATTCGATTAATATCGGTTGAAAGGTCGAATATATCGATGAAATATATTAGGAAGATCGACATAATGTACGTATTTTGAAAAGGAGTGAATATTGTATTTAGACATTTGCAATTTTTCAAACACTTTAACCCTTTTACTTGTCAAAGGAAATGTTTTTTTTACAGTATTAATTTCTTCATCATTTAGAATATATCATTCCGTTTTAACGTTAACAACTAATGTACAAGACTAGCTGAGAAAATCAGAGAAGATTCGACCTTTCGACCGATATTATTCAAATGCTTTGTACGTTTTTGTGATGGCTGTTGATTTTAAAACATTAATAACTAGACTTCAAATGATCTGAACTTTTATTGTATTTTCCTTACCATGAAATAAACAGCAGATTCAGACAAATTGTATTTCGTCAATATGCAGATATTAATTTTATGACATATATGCGCCAGAGTCAGTTTTAATGACGGGTCGTCTTCTTTTAATGTAAATATTCGATCTTCTGACCGCTTTGGACGTTTTTTAATTTCATTGTCTTAACAATGGCTCTTGATTCGAAGGGAAAATACGAGATTTCGAACGATTAGGACCTTTGTTTTCGCCAATTTTGTTCTCTAGCTAAAACTACAAGACATCATAACTTTTGATTGTCAAATTTGAAAGTATATTTCTCATCTGTTTAATCGCTATGAAATTGAAACGTTTCGACCGTTGACAAATCTTTATCTTGTATAAGGAACAATCTAGAAAAGCATCCTCGGACATGCTTTGTACGAGAAAGATCGACTTAAAGTCCGTATTTTCAGAATACAGTGTTAAGACATTACCAGTTTTTAAATTTTAACCTTTTTACTTGTAAAAAGAAATGCTGTAATAGTATTAATTTCTTCATCACTAAGACTATACCATTCCGTTTTACCTTTAAAATATAATATATAAAAGACCTTTCGACCGATATTGTTCAAATGCTTTTGACGTCTTCTGTGACTTTGTCTTAATAATGGCTGTTGATTTAAAGATTTTTAAAATGATCAGAACCGCTGTATTCGCGTAGGCGAAACAAAACTTTCACTTTAGTTAAACCTAATTCATAACGTTTGATAGCCAAGTTTAAAACTAATTGAGACGTTTTGACCGTTGACACATCTTTATCTTATATAAGGAAAATGTACGAGAAAGATCGACTTAATGTCCGTATTTTGAGAAGAAGTGAATATTATGTTTAGATATTGCCATTTCTTCAAACTTGTAAAAAAAACAATGCTGTAATGTTGTATTAATTCCTTCATCACTAAGACTTACCTTTACCAACTAATATATTAAACTAGCTGAGAAAATCATAGATCTGATGCCGAATCGAAATATAGTTAACAGAAATTACTTAAATGTTACGGACGTTGTCTGTGAGTTTGTCTTCATAATCATCCGACATGCTTTGAACGGGTAGCCAAACGAGAAAGATCGATATAGATGTCCGTAATTTGAAAGGAAGCGAAAACCAAAACATTTACCCTAGCTAAAGAATTCATAACTTTTGACAGTAAAGTTTGAAATTATATATTTCATATCTTTTTAATCGGTATGAATTCGAAACGTTTCGACCGTTGAAACATCTTTCTCCTAATATAAGGAATAATTTCGAAAATCATCAGTCATTCTTTCAACGTACTGTGTAGGAAATACAGGAAATATCCGTATTTTGAGAATGAGTGAATATTGTGTCTTCATAACTAAGACTTTACCTTATAACTATTTGAGAAAGCAGAATCGAAATATTAGACCTTTCGTCCGATATTATTCGAATGCTTTGAACGTTTTCTGTAATTTTGTCTTCATAATGGCTGTTGATTTTAAGACTTTTATCTTCAGACATTCTGTGTACTATGAAGATCGACTTAATGTCCGTATTTTAAGAAGAAGTGAATATACATAGTTCCCACATCAACAATATTTACCTCCCTTGTTCTGAATTGGCGGCCATTTTGAATGGCAAAACTGATAAAGCATTTATAGGAATTTTTCTGAATTATGTGATAATTAAGAAAATACCAAGATAATTTATGTGTGACAACCACATTTTCTTGAACCTGCTGAGTCATCTGCCCATATCAGCATCATATATTAATTATGTTTATAAATCTGAGTAGTTTGTAATTGTTAAGTAGATTGTTCCCTATTAATTTTAAGGGAAATTGCCATACAAAATGGCTGCCAAATCAGAACAAGGGAGGTAAATATTGTCGATGTGGGAACTATGTATTGTATTCAGGCATTGCCATTATCAAAATTGATCCATTTCACTTGCAAAAGGATATGCTGTTACGGAATTATTTAATTGAATGATTAAGCTAGACTTACCTTTACAGAAGGGAAGGCGAAGGTTGATCATAATTTCATCCGACACAAATCTCCCTTAGGGCTCACAAAGATTACCGACGTTGCAGCAACTCGCCAGATTGGTCATACTTTAGAACGAAATATCTTGCTTGCAAGATACACGATATTTAAGAAGGAATCAGTAAAACTGGGTAGGGAGTGTGGGCGTGTGAGCCCTAAGGGAGATTTGTGTCGGATGAAATTATGATCAACCTTCGCCTTACCTTCTGTAAAGGTAAGTCTAGCTTAATCATTCAATTTCATCCAACACATAATCTCCCTTATGGGCTCCACAGCTTATTTTAGAGTTGATTCATGATTTAATATTGTCCATCAAAGTCTGATGAAAACATATATTATGTACAGTTTAATTTTAATCAGTACATATAATATCATTATGACATAGACCTTAATACAATTATGTATGTATTATCCATTTTACTTATATGAAATACTAGTAAGCATTACTGTAACAGACTAGCCTGAATCATGTTTGTCTTTGACAACACTTGTTTCTGACAATATTTAGCAAATGTCTCAGCATTGCTACATCCCGCTGTCTTAATAATGTCTATCAAAGGGACACCTTGACATATGCTTGCGATGTTGACGCCGATCTTGTACTATGAGGCTTAAATATGTCCCCGATACCGGCCTTTCCCATAGTGAGCTTAATCCATCTACTGACTGTTTGTTGAGACACTTTCTCATGTGGCTTAACAGTTGATATCAATAAATGTTCACTTTTGCGAATCTGTTTTGTCCTCTCTATATATATATTCAAAAGTGTCACAATACACAAGTTCTTGTTCAGCTAATAAGAGTTCAAGATAATAGGATCTATGTGATAGCCACGCCTAGTTTGTTTAAGAAGATGTGATATATTTATTACTATTCCTTTGTCAGTTTTGTGAATATCTGATAATTTTAAGACATGTAATGTCTGGCATCTCTGTGCCGTCACAAGAAGAAATAACATGCATTGTATGCAAGACAAAGACAGCAATGATTGTACGTCCATGCACTCTAAATACTGCAATACTAATTTAGCGTCCCAAGTCGCTTTGTATCGTGGTAGCGGTGGTTTTGCATTGGAAACACCCTTCATAAATCGACTGACCAGTTCATCCTCGTGTATGTTTGCATCAACCAAAAACGCATGAAACAACTGATCGCCGATCGAGCAGTATTTATCGCCGTGTAACTGAAGCCTTGCTGAAATAGACTTGTAAGAAATCTGACCACCGTGTTTATAGTGCCATCAAGGGAACCTGCCTCCCTTTCACAGTAATGAAGCCATTTCTTAATATAAGTGTTGTATTGTTTTCTAGTGCTTTCACGCCATGACTTGATGATGATATCTTGGCCTGTTTCAGATATTCCTCGTTTTTGCAAAGCTTTCTTGATACATAGAAAGCTTTTTGTCTGGTTTGTAAATCAGTTTTAGAATGTTTTGAACTTTTGGTAACAGGTAACATGGCCCTTTTATCAGTCTGATTAGATATGGCCACCAAGCATGTGTAGGCCAAAGGGGTGCTACTAAAACTGCTTCCGATTCGTCCACTTCTATTTTTTGTAAAATTCGAGCGAGTAAGATGAAAGGAGCAAAAATATAATATAGTTTGCCATTCCAAGTCAAAGTAACCGCATCACTTTCAACAGAATTCTCTTCAGGATATCGTGAAACATAATTCTCAAGTTTAGCATTCAATTTAGACACAAACAAATCTATAGCCATTCTCGGATGATGCACTAATAATCTATTAAAAACATGTTGTTCCAAAGCCCACTCAATATCGTCGTTACCAGAACGACTGAGCTTATCAGCTTTACTACTGCAATATGACAAGCTGTTAACTGATTATGCCTTTCAATACACCAAAACCAAATTCGTCTGGCAATAGTGTCAAGACTATCATATTTTACCCCATATTTGTTTATATAGGAGCAGCGTGTCATGCTATCAGTGTAAATACGGACATGTGCGTTCGTAATGTTCTTGCAAAATGTTAACAGTCCTATCTCACAAGCTTTCAGTTCTAAAACATTTATATGTTCTTTCTGTTCTCCTATGCTCCAGTATCAATTAGTCTGGGAATCATTAGTTTTGTCATATACCCCATACATTTCAACAGAAGCATCGGTATATAGAATCACTTCCGGTGCATTAGAAACAATACTTTTATAGCTGTCTTGTATATTATCTATCCACCATTGCAATAAATTACAGATTGACCCAGGAACGTTCATAAAACTATAAAAAATTCCTTTGTGCATTTTCAAATGCTGATCTTTGACTTTTTCTAATGGTCGTTTATACAAGAAAATTCTGTTTTTATGCCAAAGTCTCATGTTTGTCCCATTTTCAACCACTGACACACACTAAATGCAAATTCAGGTGAAATTAACCGAAAACACGGGTCTTACGGAATTTTATATATCCTTTGAACGCCTGTAACGTAATAAACCGTATACGCGGGTTAAGACAGGTTTGGCCTTCCATAGAAGTGACAGTGACCGTATGGAACACGTTTTGTCTGTATGAATTTAAAGGCTATGCCGACAGCTCCTGACTCTTGAAAACTCAGACGTCCGAGGCAAATGCTGACACTTTAAGACGACCTTGAAAATGACCTTGGACACAATTTTACCAGCTTTGAAAATTTTCATTTTACCAACGTTCGCGTACAGGCCCCTGTGGGATAGTGTTTTGAGCGCGTGCAAATATTTTTTCACAGACATAAAGCAGACATGTCGTACTCAAACCTAGGTATATTGACATCTTATGAGAACGCTTGAAATTGACCTCTCATTAGCAAAAAAAAAAAAAAAAGAAGTCCATGCGCAGGTTAGCAGACAGGGTGACCCCTGCGCGTGACCTCTGTAGGTGGGCCAATGGAAATTTTACTTTCATGTTACAGCTCAATCTATTTGCTGACGTATACAACACGCGCAGTAAACCGAAAGTAGCCAAAACGTGATGTACAGTGTTTACAAAAACGCATGCATGTCTGTCGAGTGTGTAACAAAATATGCCGGTGTCCAAAGGATATAAAGGGGTGCATTTGTAACACCCGGTTCGGCCGCGTTTAATTTCCCGATCAGTTTTGCAAAGTCCCGTATCGTGATTCTATGTGCACTTTTAACGTTTTTGCATTTTTTGATAATATCTTGACATCTTCCGTCATTAAGCCTTAACATTATCATATTATAATTTTATTTAGACGTTACTTTCTGCATTAAAATTTCACATTTTCGACAACCGACTTCTAATGCGTCAAATTGTTCTCAGTTGCCTTAGCAGGGTGTAAAACTGTTTTAGAAAGCGATTTCGACTAAACAACCAAAGACCTATAAACTACTGTTAGTATAGGTCTTTGACACAACCGACTCAGCCGTGTAAATGATCGAACACACAGAGCGTCGATTTAAATATCTTTGTGAGCTCATACAAATAGCTTTATATTACAGCCATGTACAGGCATAAATCAACACATCCAAACTATTCCAAAGCATGAGCCCTTTTACCAAGAACATTAATAATCAAACTCACTTACTAATTTTGCTAGAAGACACGTTCACGGGTTTTTATTCTATGACTGAACTTGTGCTACTTTGTACTGGTTGCCTTTTCTGTAAATGAATGAAATTTTTCTCACAGCATAACAAATCATGACAATAATCTATACAATTTGTTAGATTATCACGAAGCAGACATTAAGTGCAATATGTACCCGATTACATGGATTTATGTGTACATATTAAGAACGAGAAATGCAGTTTTGCATTTAATAAAAAAAAAAAGTGCTTGAAACATTTACACTTACTTACCTTCTGTTCCTTTCCACATTTCACCAACAAACAAATATGTATATATACCAATATCCATTTCTTCGAGTCTTTCGTTATAATACGCACGAACATGAATATTTACAAAACGGCGCCCATTTTAGATTAAAGGTAATAAATTTCTACTCCAGATACTGCTAGGAATTATTTTGCAAACGCAATTACGTTTAACAGAAAGCAAGCTCAGCCAGAGGTGCATGGCATAGTTGCTGCCTTTGAGCCAAGGGCTTGTCTTTCACAGCACACGGGGTCGATGTGACACTAAGTAGTGACTTGCAACTACTTAACTGTTTTAACTTTTATTATACAATGAGAATTTTGTTATATAAATTTTAAAACAAGAGCTGTCAGTAGCACAAGAGCCATATATGCCCGAAGGATGTGCCCCCGGCACAAAAGTTAATAAAAGAATAGAAAATTTCTGCCGGTGGGTGCCGCCCATCTCCCTTCCCCCATACACCAGGTCATCTAGTTACTTTGATTTTGCATTCAGTTTTCAAAGGGCAATAACTCCTGTGTTTCTGAAAGCAATTTAACTAGTTTATACAAATCATTTTAGATAGCTTATTCAATCGCTCTCGAACATTCCACGCTCTATCTCTCTCTCTCTCGAGAAGAGAGAGGCAGCAAGTTTTTCAACGCTGCTACCCATTTACAACTGGGTGGACACTTTTACACTTTTACACTTTTGACATCAGTCACATTGCCCAAGGACACACCTCGTGCTTGGTTTAGGATTTGAACCCGGGACCTCCAAGCTTAACCACTGAGGTATCGAGGCCCACAATTCAACTTAAACTCTAGGGGCATCAACGCTATAATTACAGTAATAAACATTTCAACAATGTTTAATTGAAGTTGCAATTACCAATGTGATAGATGGCTCCGGACGGAAATTGCTAACAGATGGATGGATAGACAGACGGATGGACAAACATACAGACAGACGGACGGACGACCAGCGCTAAACTTAATACATGCTCGTCCCTTTGGGCGTATATCAGGCTGATGTCTCGTTTAGTATAATATAATCTAATGAAACTATGTCACAGGTCATCACAGTGGTTTGTTAATAAAAAGCCTTGTCTGCTCTTGTTCTGATCATTTATTTTTTGTTGTCACTAGCTAAATAAATCACTTCCTGAACAAATCTTATAATTTTTTATAAAGAAACTATCTACCGTATCTAGGTAAAATTCGTTATTTGCGTGCGTTTCATGTTTATATTATGGTTGAATGTTGTGATTACACGCATTAATGAATTCGTAACGGGTACCAATATAAGTAAAGGTTTTCTGCTTAAAATGGTATAAAGAAGAAAATTTGAATCAGTTACCAATATCGAATTGATCTATAACTACATGTATGTACCCTATTTATTTTTACTTTTAGAACCTCTACATCATTATTTCTTTACCTTATATATTATGAATAAAAAAGTGAGATTTATTTTGTCTATCAAGTTTGTAATACAGTTAATAAGAGGTCGATTTATCAAATCATCTATGAATCTGAATCCAAGTTTACTAATTGAGACGTTTGCTAAAGTTTATGTCAAATAGCACCTATGTCTATATAAATGCATCCTCAAGTCTGAAGGGCCATTATCTCTATCTTGCACCGCTGACCAAACATCATGGCCTGCTGAGATTAAATGAGGTTTTGTTGCCCCCGGTCATATAAAATTACATGCCAGATTAGCTAGAGTTCATACCACATATATGCACCTAGACAAACTAAACGATGTTTTGAGCATGTAGGTACCGCTGAAGATCAGGGCGATCGGCATTTTATCTTAATTTTAGAAAGCGGAACTTTTTATCAATTTTCGAATTGAAAGTATTATCAGACAGGAAATAATCTAACTATAATATTGAATGGTCACCGTCATACATTTAATTCCCGAAGACATTTACAAAAACTGAAGATATAAAGGTAATATCATCATATGTCGCAATTTGTTATAAACAGAAAAGAAAATTAAAAGTGCAAATTGCATATTAATTTAACAAAATTGCTTTATTCAAATCGGTTCATAATACTACTACTACTACTACTACTACTACTACTTCTACTACTACTACTACTACTAATAATAATAAAAATATCTTTATTTAAAGAAGGGTGCACATTTAAACATACATAAACATACTTATATTTAATATTTCAATATGACCTTCTAAAGAAATTATACTACATGTAACAAACTTATGATATAACATGCATGTACATGTACCATGTTCTACGATGTAAAGACAATGATATTACTATACTTAACGTGTTAAATGAAATGATCGATGAATGAAAAATACATATAATACGACAAACACTATTTATCATAGTAAATATTCATTAAAATAAAGATATTTTTATTATTATTAGTAATTAGTAAATTTATAAACTCTTAATGAACTGTCTTATACACTCACTTTACACAATGCTTGTTATTTATAGTCAACTCGTGACTGGGTATTTTAATTGAGCAGCCCTAAAGCAGGAAAATTTAAGTTTTTTGTCAGACGGTAACATATACCTGCAGTATTGTAATACACTATTTGCTTTGTCATGAGACATACAATAGTTATCGTGTAACAGTGCATATACTTTAAAGGTGGTCAATTACTTTTTAGCAACATTTTATGACAATTTTTACTTTTTGTTTATTCTGTTAGAGATTAATTTAATGAACAAAAAGACCTATTACATTGAGTTAGATCCCTATCAGAAATTTACATTTTATTAACTTTTATGAAATTTTGTTATTACTCCCCTTTAATATGAAAGTATTAAAACGTTGAGTATTTCTTTTTTATTTCAATATAATTTCTACTTTTACATTTGAATTGGATAGAATTACCAATATCTTAACATTCTGAACCAAAATGCAAGTTTTAAACCTACGTGTAGCTTCTGAATTGATTTATTTCTAACCTATCTTGGGTGCGCACCCAAGATAGGTAAAGGGAGGTAATAATATCTTTTCAAACTTGAATTTCTAATGAATTCCATCTAAATATATAGTATTTAATGCAAATATTTCACAAATATAATATAATAGGTCTTATATTTATATCTTTCTGCAGGCAAAGTATGTGTATCAAATTTTTACTTATGATAAAATAACTCTATCTTGGTTGGGCAACCAGGATAGGAAATCAAATTTTAAAAATACCTCCAGTGAAAATCTTACTTGAATTCATACAGGCAAAACGTGTTCCATACGGTTACTGTCGCATCTATGGAAGGCCAAACCTGTCTTAACCAGCGTATACGGTTTAGTACGTTATGGACGTATAGGTACTAAAGCAACTTTAATGCGGCAGATACGTTTGTTTGAAAATCACTCTTTTATTTAGATGAACTGAAAATAACTTAATAAGCATAATTAGTTCATAGATTTCTGATGAGCTCTTGGCCGTTTGCTAGGTAGGATCTTCCAGTCGGCATCCGTGGTTAGAGTCGCTGACTTGAAATTTCTGTTACCTGGCACATATTGAGGGCTCGAATCGTGCTACCGACCATGTCTCTTTATCCGACAAACTAGCAGTTTCTTACGAAGGATATATGAGAATCTTTAACTGGGGTTTCCTGTGAACGATGGTTAGGTAAACTGCCCGTCTGTGAAAATTACTGAAATACGATAGAAACAACAACAACTACTACTACAGTTGTTTGTACAACAAAAAATGATATAGTTTAACAAATTCTTAATCCTTGAATTTGAAGGTTTCTCACCTCGATGTATACCAACTATGTATTAGGCCTACTTCCAAGATCTCGATCAAGCTCGAAAACTGGTCAGACATCATGACCACAAGTGTAAGTTATGGTCATTGATTTCTAACAAGTACTGTAATTTACTAGACTACAAAGTGCATGCATATTTCTCTGCTTACTTTCAGTGCACAGCGCAGATCCAAAAATTAAAATTGCACAGACTTTTCCGAAAACCACCATTGTTGATGGACATCCGACACTGGTTGTAGAGAAGGATACAGATGCATTTCTTGCTTGTATAATCAGTAACAAAGTCAAGGGAACACGGGTAATTTCTTAAAACCATTTAAAGGTCCAATACTAAGGAATGTGAAAATTCAAATATACTTTAAAAAGCACAGAAATATGTTATTTTCAATAAAAAAATGAAAATTGGTACATGTATGTAGAAATTCTAAATAAATCACAGTACATGTACAATTATTTTTTTTTATATGCATTATGAAGAAAGTTAAAAAGACCTGGGTAGTCATTTTGTCGATTCACTGAGATTTCAACATAATACACATACTTTTCTTTGTGTTCCAAACACTTTCTGTAAATTTTAACCTGCCAATCTTCATTATTTAGTGTCTTGCATAAGGTAATGTACTTGCCATTGAAATAACTGTCACTTAATTTTCGCTTAGTAGTGGACCTTTAATCCGTTGCTCAATTTAGATGTCAGTACAGTTTATAACTTTTTGAAATATTGACTGGTAAAGAATGATTGTTGACACCGAATTCCCGAATAATGCGTTCTACCAATAAAGCAGCCTCCGTGGTCGAGTGATTATAGAATCGCTGATTTTATATCACTGTAACCTCTCGTATATTGAGGGTCATGGGTTCGAGCCCTGCCATCGACAATGTTCCTGTATGTGAGAGAGTTGGTAGTTCTTACGGAGGATAGGGATCTAGTACTGGTGGTTCTTCCCAGGAACAATAGTAAAGTATACTGCCCGCCTGTAAAATTGACCGAATAAGAGTTGAAACGGACGTTAAACGCGTATGTATGTACAACAACAACAACAGTCTACCAATAGCTTGAGTTTGAAAAATTGAAAATATTTCTTCCTTGAACAGATACATCCAATATGATTTTATTTCTTAATGTATTTTGCGGTGATATGATGATGATGATGATGATGATGATGATGATGATGAAGATGCAATAAAATCCAAATATATATCTCAAACTACACCTTCGTGTTCTTTGACAAGCGGTAAGGTATAGAGGATAATTGTTTGTTTCGGTGTAAAATATCACATTATAACTTCATCGAGAGGGCACCAAAAGTGATTGCCACAAGTGAAAAGAACTGATTTTGAAATTAACGTGATATTACTAACGAATAGTCAAGAGTAGCAAATTGATTGACCGCGAGGTGACGGTAACGGTTCCAGAAGAATAGAAAAATATGGGGAAAAAAGTTTGTTATACATAATTTCATGTTTTTGTACTTTAGGTGCAATGGATAATTCAAAACTATCAGACAAATATGGCAATACCAATATCTACAGACACGGACGTCAGTAATCCTTTTAAATATCAACTCGACAAACCAGCTAGCAACAGCTTTCGGCTTAAGGTACAAACTCTTCAGCTTTCTGATCAGGCCCTGTATATATGTCGAGTACAGCTTCATGGGGGATTCCAGATGGAAAATGCAAGCAGGATAATCAAAGTAGTGCGTAAGTATATGGAAACAGAATCTGTCACTATAAATTGAATTATGCACCGGAAGTGAGCTTTATTGGAATGATCTGTGTCTACAATTATTCAAATGTGAACGAAAAGAAATGTAGGAAATGACGCTGAAGGTAGTTTTAATGACCCTGACTGTTGAGGTAGAGATCCGGGTCTTGTGTGCAAATCGTCGTTTTAACGTGTTAAACATTTGTGCCAAGTTATTTTAAAATCTAGCCACGCATGACAGCACGGACATGACAGTGTATTTTAGACAGACGTACATATATCTACAGTGCGACCACTATACTCCAACCATTAAATTAATTTGTACAAAAGTCTTCTAAGTAAGAGGTCTTGAAGTGTGACGTTAACTTTGATTGGGTTTAGTACACGGCACGCCATTGTGTTAAGAAAAAGTGTAGAAGTTGAAGTCCATACACTAAATACTGCTACATAGCCCTCTGTAAGAAGTTTTGAGTCTCAAGTCCGACGTGATTATAGATATCTACAAGTGGTGCATTACACAACCGTGTGTTATGGGCAACAACCTTAATTAAAGTTACTTGAAATTGGGTCCATGCATATAGAAATATATTTTGGGTATGAAATACGGACGCACGAACGGACAAACGAACACAAAGACGGATTGTGCAAATACTGTATCTACTGACCACCCATCAGGTTTATTATGTAAATGAGATCACATGCGACTTAATCCTGATGAGATTCACTCCTGTCAGGGTGACCGTCGGTCCAAGTGTACAGTTGAAACAGAGGTTATTTAAACACTATTACATATTCGGTCTTTTCGTTTATAGTAATATTCTATTTAAGTAGGATATATTGTGAGGTTTCATGATCAATAGCTGTATTTTGGAATTAAATTCGTTATAAATATTTGCGAAAGACATCTTTTACAAAATGTTTACAGCTGGTTCCGTTTTTATTTGCATTCTTCACAAAGTCAACCCTTTGTTTGGTGTAGTACAGGCAAAGTAGGAATACTAATGACCACTGAATTTCAAGTGTAGGGTACGGACTAAATTTACATATTCATATTTGTTTTAAAGAGAAGCCGCAGATTATTGACGTCCATACAAGTTCTGATACAACGAAAGATGAAGGAGAAAGATTCGAATTTAAATGTGCAGCTGATGGTATACCAAAACCGCTAATAAAATGGGAACTTGCCGGCGGCGGTATTCTACCGACAGGTGGCCGAGAATATGTAGTAAGTATGTATTTTCTAGTCAGTATTCAAATAGCGATGACCAACTGCTTAGGAAGTTGTAAAAAAGCTTGTAGGAGCATACAAAGTAGTTCCAGGTACGAGAACTAGCGGTGAGGACTGAAAATTAGCGGGGAATTAGTTTGTGCAAATACAAAGAGTAGATATAATACAGTGTTCTAAATACATTTTACACAGTCGAGGGCATACATTCCGGACATGTATGGAATTACATAGCGTCATAGGTACAAGGTATAGTTGCTATGTAAAACATTGTACTTTTTATTTTATGATACAGGCACCAACGCTGTTATTTGACAATGTAATCCGAAGTCACAGAGGTCATTACAAATGTATCGCCGAAAATACAGCAGGCAGAGATGTCAGACGGATTGCCCTTAATGTCAACTGTAAGTAGCATTTTTAAATGTTGTAATCTAGCCCAGATATAAATAAGCTGATTAAACCTTTTCTGACAATAAAAAAGGAGAATCAATATTCTAACTGTAACGTTTTATGAAAATGATGATTGGCTTATGGATGCCTCTATGCCTTTAATTATTGATTGTGACCCTGTAGCCTTTTAATGAATACAATGCTGTATTTACTCTGACAAATACCATCAAAAAGGGCGTTACTTGACCTTTTTCTATGTATCACTTATCAAATTTGTAATTTACGAAAATGTGCTCTTAGTTAAACCTGTTTCGCGTGTATTTTACATTAAGTTGCTCCTCGGCTGACAGCGAAGGTAAAAGACATGTACCAGGCCATTGGATACAGCCGGGAACTTAAATGTGAGGTGGCTGGCAACCCAATTTCAACTGAACAACAGCTGTTGTGGTATAAAGACGGCGTCCCTCTAAAAGATAAAAACAAGTAAGTATATATATTCTGCTTCTAACCAGTGTAATAAGTAGTATGATCTAAGAGGACTTGAGTGAACACTATCACATACTTAGAAACCACATAATTAAAAGCTTAAATGTACATGTATTTTCAGATACACGTATGAGAGCTTCTTTGGTTCTAACTACGTACTTATGAAGCTGATCATTAACAATATAGATAGCAGTGATTATGGTCAATACAGATGTTATGCTGAAAACGCACACGGGAATGGAGAAACTTTCGTCACGCTCATTGGTATTTAGTTTTACCTTTGTTTAGTTTTGTGAATTTGAATTTTTCAGCAATCGTTAGACTTCCGATATCCTTAAACGTTTTAACTTTTCTGGTAGTTATTTGTTTAATCATTGTTTATTCACATATAAACGCTTGTACAAATACAATATTAGTAACGATATTCAGGACTGATTAGTAAGGTTTACGCTAACTCTTTCCTTTTGGTTATAATTATGCGATTCCATGTCACTTTTTGGACTTCATGATATATTTTGCTGTTGTTTTCTGAATATACGCAAAGGGTAGTTATGTTAAGGGTCAAACTATTTCCCTAATGAAACTGTTTTTCTCAAAGGCATTAAATGATACTGTTTTTCTCAGAGGCATTAAATGATACTGTTTTTTTCAAAGGCATTAAATGAAACTGTTTTTCTCAGAGGCATAACATGAAACTGTTTTTCTCATAGGCATTAAATGAAACTGTTTTTCTCAGCGGCATTAAATGATACTGTTTTTCTCAGAGGCATTAAATGAAACCGTTTTTCTCAGAGGCATTAAATGAAACTGTTTTTCTCAGAGGCATTACATGATACTGTTTTCCTCAGAGGCATTAAATGAAACTGTTTTTCTCAGAGGCATTAAATGAAACTGTTTTTCTCAGAGGCATAACATGAAACTTTTTTTCTCAGAGGCATCAAATGAAACTGTTTTTCTCAAAGGCATCAAATGAAACTGTTTTTCTCAGAGGCATTAAATGAAACTGTTTTTCTCAGAGGCATTACATGAAACTGTTTTTCTCAGAGGCATTAAATGAAACTGTTTTTCTCAGGGGCATTAAATGATACTGTTTTTCTCAGGGGCATTAAATGAAACTGTTTTTCTCAGAGGCATTAAATGAAACTGTTTTTCTCAGAGGCATTAAATGAAACTGTTTTTCTCAGAGGCATCAAATGAAACTGTTTTTCTCAGAGGCATTAAATGAAACTGTTTTCTCAGAGGCATTAAATGAAACTATTAAATGAAACCGTTTTTCTCAGAGGCATTAAATGATACTGTTTTTCTCAGAGGCATTAAATGATACTGTTTTTCTCAGAGGCATTAAATGATACTCTTTTTCTCAGGAGCATTAAATGAAACTGTTTTTCTCAGAGGCATTACATGAAACTGTTTCTCTCAGAGGCATTAAATGAAACTGTTTTTCTCAGAGGCATTACATGAAACTGTTTTTCTCAGAGGCATTAAATGATACTCTTTTTCTCAGGAGCATTAAATGAAACTGTTTTTCTCAGAGGCATTAAATGATACTGTTTTTCTCAGAGGCATTAAATGATACTCTTTTTCTCAGGAGCATTAAATGAAACTGATTTTCTCAGAGGCATTAAATGATACTGTTTTTCTCAGGAGCATTAAATGAAACTGTTTTTCTCAGAGGCATTAAATGATACTGTTTTTCTCAAAGGCATCAAATGAAACTGTTTTTCTCAGAAGCATTAAATGAAACTGTTTTTCTCAGAGGCATTAAATGATACTGTTTTTCTCAGAGGCATTAAATGATACTGTTTTTCTCAGAGGCAATAAATGATACTGTTTTTCTCAGAGGCATTACATGAAACTGTTTTTCTCAGAGGCATTAAATGAAACTGTTTTTCTCAGAGGCATTACATGAAACTGTTTTTCTCAGAGGCATTAAATGAAACTGTTTTTCTCAGGAGCATTAAATGAAACTGTTTTTCTCAGAGGCATTAAATGATACTGTTTTTCTCAAAGGCATTAAATGATACTGTTTTTCTCAAAGGCATCAAACGAAACTGTTTTTCTCAGAGGCATTAAATGATACTGTTTTTCTCAGAGGCATTAAATGATACTGTTTTTCTCAGAGGCATTAAATGATACTGTTTTTCTCAGAGGCATTACATGAAACTGTTTTTCTCAGAGGCATTAAATGAAACTGTTTTTCTCAGAGGCATTACATGAAACTGTTTTTCTCAGAGGCATTAAGTGATACTCTTTTTCAGGAGCATTAAATGAAACTGTTTTTCTCAGAGGCATTAAATGATACTGTTTTTCTCAGAGGCATTAAATGATACTGTTTTTCTCAAAGGCATCAAATGAAACTGTTTTTCTCAGAGGCATTAAATGAAACTGTTTTTCTCAGGAGCATTAAATGATACTGTTTTTCTCAGAGGCATCAAATGAAACTGTTTTTCTCAGAAGCATTAAATGAAACTGTTTTTCTCAGAGGCATTAAATGATACTGTTTTTCTCAGAGGCATTAAATGATACTGTTTTTCTCAGAAGCATTAAATGATTCTGTTTTTCTTAGAGGCATTACATGAAACTGTTTTTCTCAGGAGCATTAAATGAAACTGTTTTTCTCAGAGGCATTAAATGATACTGTTTTTCTCAGAGGCATTAAATGATACTGTTTTTCTCAGAGGCATTAAATGATACTGTTTTCTCAGAGGCATTTAATGATACTGTTTTTCTGAGAGAAATCAAATGAAACTGTATTTCTCAGAGGCATTTAATGATATTGTTTTTCCCATAGGCATTAAATGATACTGTTTTTCTCAGAGGCATTAAATGATACTGTTTTTCTCAGAGGCATTAAATGAAACTGTTTTTCTCAGAGGCATTAAATGATACTGTTTTTCTCACAGGCATTAAATGATACTGTTTTTCTCATAGGCATTAAATGAAACTGTTTTTCTCAGAGGCATTAAATGAAACTGTTTTTCTCAGAGGCATTTAATGATACTGTTTTTGTCAGATAACACAATGTTTCGAGAATAAGTATGTTTTGATACTGTTGCAAGAATTCAAAACCATACATACTCCCACGACAGTGTCCTCCTTTCTTTTGGTTTCAATCTTTAACTCAAGTTAACTCAATAAAAGCAATTTATTTGTTTTGAATTTCAGAGTCGGACCATTTTGTCAACGGTCGACCGAGGTTGTCAAATGACGCCTGAGTATACCATTTATTATTCCAATCAACACACAATTCGGTCAGCTGTAGAAGTGTGCCAGTGTGCCATTTGTTGTCATACCTGCAGGACAGGTCTTATAATTTTAATGATTTTAGATGTTAATGGACAAAGTTAAACCGACCGAGAAACGAAATTACAACAATGCACAACACTGCCTAAAACCTCTGTGTCAGCTATTTCATTTTCACAATAAAACATCTTTAAAGTTTAAATATAGGTCAATGTTTTTGTAAAGCACGTTTGTTCATATCTTTTATGTTTATTTGTATTATTTAATGATATTGTTTTTGACTCGACTGTTTTCACCACATTATTTTTTTCTGAGACAGACCCAGAAAGAATGCATGTACAATAAACCATGCGGATTATTTTGACAGTAGGGGCACTTTCAATCCACTAACATTTTGAAGTTAAGAGGCCATTTCATTGAAAAAAGAGAAAGGACCCTGCAGCAACTTGCAGCTCTGATAAAAAATGGAAATAAAGAAATAGAATTAAGTGTTAATTAATGTGCATTAATGATTTTGCCAAATTCTTATATACAAGAAACTGAATGAAACTGTTGATTTATGTATATGTTACACTGTATAAATTCAAAGTGTTAAATGAGAATGTATTATTGTGGTATTTCTGTACGTTTTTCGGCGCAGCCGTATTAAGCTCGCTTTTGTCCGGAAGTTCGTAACCTTTCAACCACCAATGAAGTGGCGAGAAGAATGTATAACATTTTTTTGAAATGAGAAATTTTCGCTGTAAGACACCTTCTGATTGGATAATACAGGATGCATAGATTTACCGAAAACAACCGAAAAAGAACCATTGGAGGGTGCATAGAATTACCGAAAAAAAACTGAAAAAAGACCGAATAAGACTGAATAGGGACCGAAAAACAATTCATGCAGACCGAAAACAACTTTTTTTTCAAAAGATAAAGTATCATTTATTATTGAAGTTTAAAATAAATGAAGGAATTTGTAAATTGTTAATCACAACTAGCGATATAATATTATCTTAAGAATAACAAGCTGTTTTCGGTCGGTTTTTTGTTGTTTTTGTTGGTTATTTTACTTGATTTGTAATACGATAATTGCAGATATTGCAGTAACGATGTTATCAGTCTATTACACTTTATACTAAATTTGGCAAAAATCAACTTGTTTATATTTATGCCAATAAAATTTCCTGAACGCAATTCAAGCTTCTTATAATTTCCCGTAGTATATTACATTATGTCATGACTCACCTGAGGCCAATTGGGTCATCTACACTACGTCGGTTGTCCGCTTTCACTTTTGCTCCGTTGTCTATCAAACTCAAATATTTTTATGGTATTTGCACCATACTACGTCTCTGTAACTGCCTTTCAGTTATGCACTAGATGACACTTTACCTAAAGTTTAACAGTGATCCTATGACGGTCCAGTATTAGCCTCGCATCCTACGAAAGAAACTACCATTTTTTTAACGAAAATAGTAATTGCAAGCAAAGTAATTTCATTTGTTTTGCTAACGTTACCTGCATGAAAAATTCAAAAAATCTTAAACAGTTTGAAATACTTGTCAAACAACTCTTCGCTTCGTATAAGTGGATTCACTGCATCAGTTTTAGCTAACATGAGCAGAAGGTGAGCTTTTGTGATCGCGTGATGTCCGTCGTATGTCGTGGGTGCCTCAACAATTTCTCCAAATGACATCTTCTCTTTAATAGCTACACAGAAGTTGATGAAACTTGGCAGTTATGTTCCTTTGGTGGTCATCTATCAAAGTTGTTCAAAGAAGTTCTTCCCATGTAGAGGTCGAATTGCAGTGGCAATGGAAAGAAAAAAAACGTTAAAAATCTTCTCAACAACCAAAGCTTAGATATTTGGTAAATAGCATTGTCTAGCGGACCTCTACCAAGATCGTTCAAATCATAATCCCCGGTACAAAATTGACACCGCCGAGGGGATCACTTGAGTTTCATGTAGGAAAAACTGTTAAAAATATTCTTCTCATAACCAGATAGCATGGTCTAATATTGTTCAAATCTTAGCCTCTCTTGATTTCACATCGGCTTATAAGGCGGAAACTTCAAACATCTTCTTGTCTAAATGCACAAGGCACAGAGCTTAGGTATATGCCATGGAATGTAGCATTGTGTAGTTGACCTCTACTAATCTTGTTTAAATCATGACCCTGGTCAAACTTGACTCCGCCCAAGGGTCTGCGGTTTTTAAAAAGGCATAATATATAACAAAACCTTTAAACATCTTCTTGTCTCAAATCGAATGGCATAGAGCTTCGATATTTGGCAAATAAAATAACATAATGGTCGTGTACCAGAGCTACGTTTTTGGGACGTATCTCAACCCTCGGGTGAGATTTCTTTTTCCATAACTATGGTAGATTCACTTTGTATCCCACATAGTAATAAAGATAAACTGCCTTCTAACAATTGGAGACCTAACTCACTTTTAGATGTTTCATCTAAAATTGCACCTACCAGTTACAGATAGATTTAAAATGGTTTTACTTAGTATTTTTAGCGGGTAGATTTATAGAATAGAAAATGATACAAGACAACCACAACGCTATTACTGACATACCGCTGAACGTCTTTATTGTATGAAGGTATGGATGTCTTCAATATCGGTAGGGATATAAAATAATAATAATAATAATAATAATAATAATAATAATAATAATAATAATAATAATGATAATAATAATGATAAATTCTTTATTTAAAGAAGGTTACACATACAGAAATATGAACGAATATTCATATGACTTAGTTGCCTTCTGAAAAAGAAAACATGAGTTTCAACTATACACAACTAAGATATATACCATTCAGTATGGCAATCTCTCAATAATTCATAGTAAACATTTCAAGACATTTGAACTCCATATACATTCAAACCTATGTTAAAGATCGCTATTAGTAAAACAAATCAGGAGGGAAAGAGATGTCATTTAAGAACTCATGTAATGAAGTAAAGGTGTTAATGATGACCTTAATAAAGAATATATTAAGCTGGTTATATTAATTATCAGCCATGTGTGACCATTAACGGTGATATGTCTGATTTGCTTTTATATAGAAAATGGACGTAGACAGGGTTAGCAACTCTCTCCCGATCTGTTCATTCTTTGCTTTTAGCAATTATACATTATAGTTTTCAGTTGATAGATGGTTAATGGAATAAAAATTCACAGGACATTGCAGAAGGAGCCCCCGGCTGCCGGATACAGTGTAGTTGGTCATGTTGAAAATTACATTCAAATTAAAGATAAACATATAGATTCTATCATCAAGTAAGACTTTATCAAAATCACCGAAACAAAAATAGAAATTCTATTTATAATGTTAGACTTTTTCTTTTTAAACGGCTACACAACACGAATCCCCAACTGCAAACTGGACTTTAATTGATAATCAGGACTTTCAATTCAATGTTAAGCGGAATAAACACTACATTTTCTAACATAGTTATGATCAAAAGATATGTAAAAATATATAAATGAAATAATTATACACCATAAGACTTATTGAAACCATTAGTATTTGGCAGTCTTTTGAAATGGAATTGTAGACTTTACACAAATTTTGATTTAATTTAGAATTATTGTTAGGCATTAAATGAAGTTCAAGAAAATCATAATATCGAAATATGTGACGCACTTCTATTTTCTTTTATTGTTTATAGTCCCGGCCGACCTTGTTAAGACCCCTCCGTCCTTTTAATATCATTCTATATTTAATGCAAAGGGAGGGAATTTAAAAACAGCTGTGTTGCAGACCCTAAATGCCAGTAGTAATGCGTATAAACGTCCATCAAAAATGCGAGTTCTTAAAATCTAAACAATTATGGCAACTGAAGAAAATTTAAAGTTTATTAGAAAAGTTTGAACGAAAGGGTAACGCGAGGGTTAACGCGAATGAAAAGGGATCGGATTTGTGTTTATGTTATATCAGTTAAAACAGTGTTTGAAAATATGTTTTTATTTTACATTCGAACGGAAATCTGGGGTTACCAACTGCCTTCTATCAGGCTGCTTGAGATTCGACCAATCATTTTTTTCTCCGATTTCCTGTAGCAGCCAACAGTCCTAGTTATATATATATATATAACTATAGATCCGTCATACGGTCGAATTTTGTTCACTAAACGGGAGATAAAAGTCGAAGTGAACTAAAAGTCGACGTCAAACTGGTTCGACCTTACGTTTGACCCTTGTCGGTTCTTTCGTTTAGGCAAAGTTATAACAAAAACTTTAGGACGTTATAGAGTTTTAAGATATCTATTGAATATTTTTTTAATTTTCAAAATCAGCCGAGAACTTTGCTTTGAAAATAATTTTGAAGTTTCTCCTATGTATATCAGCCTACTTTATAAACCGTCATTAGGTAGAATCGGTTTTAAAAATAGATTTTCTACTTACTAATGCACTATTTTTTGATTTGAAAACGATATATCTCTACAGTTTTGTTTTAATTTTCAGTTGTTTTACATATACATTCGCTTATATCGATTACTTTAAAAGTTATTCCTGTGTATAATCGATTTCACACATATACAGTGACCATTTTTATGTCTTTCATTTGGAAAGATTCGTTCCTTTTCGTTGTTACTATAAGTGTCTAATTTAAGACGAAGCAATAGGCGTAAAGACGAAGCAGAGAAAGGTCTACTTTAGGTACAACTATGCTAAATATATTTCCATTTGTATTATAAGGTTTTAGGCCAGTGCGACTACCCAAATTCTCACCAACTGCTGAAAAGCGGGGCAATTTGTAAGATTCGCCGTGGTTCTGGGGACTTGAGGGTTATAGAAAAAATATTTGATGGACATATGATGCAGTACCTTGTGAACTCCCTAAGCAATGGGGCCACGACGGCGATTTCGTCATTAGATAACTGTGAAAGATAATTCGACCTATCATGAGATAGATGACTTTCTGAGAACAGTTCTAAGCAGATGACTTTAATGAATATAATTTTTAAATATGAATATAATTTTTAAATGAATGTCTAAAATAATGATGACAGCAATTCTGTATTGGAAAATAGTGACATCCAAGAAGTTCAAAATGTGAGCCTAGTCCCCCAACGTTTCAAACATGTGTCTCAGTCTTCGCTTACCACACTGAAAGCAAGTAACAAGGAAGCTATAACAAATAAGCAGACAAAATGGGCCGTGCAAATTGCTATTATGTTATTACAGTAAAACTTCGTTAACTCGAGCATCTATAAATCGAATACCCGGGATAACTCTAGATATCTCGTCGGTCCCAGCAAAATCCCTATACGTACAACACATCACCATGGATAACTCAAGCATCGATAACTCGATAACTCGAGGAACAACTGCGGTGTTGCCGAAAAGTTTTCTACAAATTTACCGGCGGCAAGTCTCTGACTAAATGAATTTGTTAACACTTTCGCCAGCGCATCTTCTTTTGACACATCGCGAGAAAAACTTCTATTGTTAATTTTCATTGAGTGTTTGTTAAATGCCGATCAATTGTCCGTTTAGTAACTCAACTGTATAAAAAATTATTCGTCCGTTTTGATAACCTCTAACTAAAGTCACGTATTATTTTGATTCAATGAGACGAAAATAAAGATTAAATCAGTCTACGAGTTTCATGTTGTGTGTGATGAAATTTAATCGATAGTTCCATTTATTTTTAAACTATTTGTAATAGAATCTAAAAAATAGTGTTTTTTTTTTTTCAATGAGTTGAAAACTGTTAAAATAGCTTTGACTGGACAAAGAGTATTGTCTTTTAAACGTGCTAAAGAAGGTGTATCATAATGATATGGTCACGTGACATTGAACGGGTGCACATTTTCAGTGCTCTGAATAAAATTGAAATAATATGGAATATATGTGTTTTCTTCGGCGAACTATGCATGGAATTTACAGTTTGACTAAAAATGAGTTCATCAAAGAAGAAAAAATTGAATAAACGCAAAAAAGGAAGCAGTAGTGGAGATGAATATATTTCTCTAAGCAAAGTGTTTAGAACAGGAGGCCCATGTAGTGGTTCTGTGTCGGACATTGATGAACATAAAACTGTAAGTCAAATTTTAAGTGAAACAAATACTGTATTATTTGATGAATCTGTTCCTGTATTTGATGATCCTAAGAATATAAAAGAACGTGTTTCTGACATTCTTCTTGATACTGGTACATCCAAGATGCCAAATAGCAAGGAAGGGGCCACCGCGGCGGCGGAGTCTACGTCCAAAGCCCAGCCTGAATTGCCCTCTAACAGCGACATCATGGCGTTTTTAAAGTTATTAGAGGCCAAAATCGTTAATGTCGAGACCAGATTAAACACACTCGATTCGCTAGACAAGAAAGTGACTTCTTTTGACAAGGATATCAAAACTCTATTTACTCAAATTCACGAGCATAAGAAGGCCACTTCTGAAAGTATTAATACCATCGACGAGCGTGTTGAAAGGATCGAGTTTGTCACAGCGCAATACCAGTCTCGTATTGATGATCTTGAAAAGGAGAATGGTGACCTTAAAGACCAGTTGACCTACTTAAAATCCCAAAGTATGCGCAATAATCTTGTATTTGGAGGTATAGCAGAGGAGCAAAATGAGGACCTAAATGTAAAATTCCGTGTATTTCTTGTAAGCAAACTGAAAATTGCTCAAACCATTGTCGACTCTATGAAAATTGAGCGTGTACATAGGATTGGCAACCCGGGACATGGCGCAAGCCGAAAAATCGTATGTAAGTTTGCATACTTCACAGACCGTGAGCTCGTTAGACGACAGAAAAGGCTTTTAGAAGGCACCAATTTTTTTCTGCACGAACAGTTTCCCCCTGAGATTGTAGCTAAACGTCGCAAACTGATACCTAAGCTCAAGGAAGCAGTTAAGGACAAAAAGAAAGCCTGGCTTGTATACGACACTCTATACATTGAAGGCAAGGCCGTCAGTTGTGATGCTTAGGACGGGCCGGAGGATGGACTTAGTGTTCTTGTGTGGAACCTAAATGGATTAACTGAAACTAAACTTTGTGACCCAGAATTCGTTTCTATTATATCTGATAATGATATAGTTATCTTAAGTGAGACATGGACTGATAAACATTCTAATATTGAAATTGATGGATATTTTAATTATAATTTATACCGTAAATTCAAACATAAAAAAGCTAGGCGTAACAGTGGTGGAATATCTATTTATGTACGTAACGCTTATAAAGAGGGTATCTCTATTATTGAAAATCATTTTGATACTATTATCTGGCTAAGACTAGACAGCAATTTTTTTAACCTAGATAAAGATGTATTTTTTTGTGGATTGTATCTATGGTCAGACGAGTCGCCGGCCGCCACGCTTGTTGAAACTGATCTTTTTGATATTCTTGCTCAAGATGTTTTACTTTACGTAAAGGTAGGGAGAGTATATTTAGCAGGTGATTGGAACTGCCGCGTTGGTATTAGGCCTGATTATATTCTTTGTGATCGAATCGTAGATAATATGGACGAGGAGGATTATCTCCCCGACCAGCACTCAGTTAGGGCCTCACTCGATAATATGTGTAATGCACGCGGACGAAAAATGCTTGATCTGTGTAAAACGACCGGTTTGCGAATCGCTAATGGAAGATTAGGCCAAGACTATAATTTAGGTTCATACACGTTTTATAGCCGCGGTGCAAATAGCGTTATTGATTATTTATTGTTGAAAGAAACAGACTTTTATACTATAAGTAAATTTAAAGTTAGTCCTTTTAACATGTATAGTGATCACGCTGCATTACAATTCGAGATTCGAGCAACGAAGGCTCAGTGTGAGGTTACGAGTGATCATAATAACGCGTCGAAGTCACATACGTTTTTCAAATGGAACAGTGAACACAAAGAACTGTTTAGGCGCGGCCTAATCGGAAAATTACCCGAGTTTAATTCACTTCTTTTTGACAGCAATACAGGTGAACAGGTTTGCATAGACCGTTTGATAAATGATTTTTCGAGACATATATGTGAAGTCGCTACACCACTATTCAAGCGTGAATACTCGAGCAATACTCCTGCTAATCTTAATACGCGTAGACAAAACGCATGGTTTGACGGAGAGTGCGTAGAGCTTAAGAGCATGTATAATAGGGCTTTGCGACAATATAATAATTGTTTGTCTGAACAAAATAGGTTACATGTATGTTACCAGCGCAAGGCGTATAAGTACACAGTACGAAGAAAAAAACGTGCGTACAAAATAAAGCAAAGTAAGCAACTAATCGAGCTAAGAAAAAGTAAACCGCGGGAGTTTTGGAAACATTTCAAAAGTAAAAGTGTAAAATGCGATACAAGCGTACCAGTTGAAGAGTTTCGAACATACTTCTCGGAACTATTTAGCAATTTAACGACCACTCTTATAGACGAGGTTGAAGCATTTAACGATAATGACGATTTGAACATAAACGATCCTACATTCGAGGAGTTGAATCGTTTAATTACACAAGCTGAGGTGATATAAGCTATTAAGCGCCTTAAACGCAACAAGGCTTCTTGTCCTAGCGATAACCTTCTGAACGAGTATTTTATTGAGTCGGTTGATATACTGGGAGGGCATATTACGGATATATTCAATAACATTCTAGATGCAGGGTATTTCCCAGAAGTTTGGGCCAAGGGTTTCATCGTACCCATACACAAAAAGGGTGATAGAAGTAATCCAAATAATTATAGGGGCATTACACTGTTAAGTAACCTAGGCAAGTTGTTCACGGGAGTGTTGACAGCAAGAGTAGAGGAATGGTTTGAAAAAAATAATTTTATGTCTGACTCGCAATTTGGATTTCGCAAAGGTTACAGTACGGTTGATGCTATTTTCGCATTACACAACTTAATCGAACATGTTATTTCACAAGGTTCTCGTTTACCATGCGTCTTTGTAGACCTGCAAAAGGCTTTTGATTCCGTTTATCGCCGGGCACTGTGGTTTAAATTATACCACTTAGGACTGGATGGTAAAGTTTTAAAAATGTTTAAAGCAATGTATTCTGTTGTAAAATCATGTGTTAAGCATTGCGATTCATATTCTGATTTTTTTGATATCTCCATTGGGTTGAGACAAGGTCTAAATAATTCTCCGGTGCTGTTTGCACTATTCTTGGAGGACCTAGAACTGTTTTTACAAAGTAACAATACGTGCGGTTTATCTCTGTATGACATGTGTATTATCATTCTTCTATTCGCTGACGATATGGTCATTGTTGGTAATTCAATAAAAGATTTACAAAGTAGTTTGGACAAACTCTACGAATATTGCCAGTACTGGGGTCTCCAAGTAAATACGTCTAAGACTAAAGCTGTAGTCTTCCGTAAGAGAGGTCCGATCAAGCATAATGAAATATGGTATTATAACAATGAGCCACTGGAGATAGTGAACGACTTCAATTACTTAGGGGTAGTGTTTAATTACACAGGCTCGTTTGTATTAAACAATCAGTATATTGTTGGAAAAGCACTTAAAGCACTGAATGTTCTACTCTGTAACATTCGTAAATATGATATTAACCCTACGATATCACTGCAATTATTCGACTCCTTTGTAGGATCAATTTTGAACTATGCTTGTCCGGTCTGGGGTTTTAGTAAGTCAAAGGACATAGAACGTGTACACCTAAAGTATTGCAAAGCCATATTGGGCGTGAAACAATGTACAAGTAACGCAGCTGTGTACGGAGAATTAGGCAGGTACCCGTTATATATAACAAGATATGTACAAATAGTAAAGTACTGGTACAAACTGCTCAGTACCGATAATGTCATATTGAAAAACGTATATTTGAATGCTTATATTAAGTCTGAAAATGGTGTTAATAATTGGGCAAGAAAACTCAAAATATTATTGTATGAACTGGGATTTGCTGAAGTTTGGGAGTTCCCACAAGATGTAGAATTTAAAATATTTCTACCCACTTTTAAACAAAGATTAATCGATTGTTATCATCAACAGTGGCGAGCCGACGTAAGAAATAGCAGCGTATTAACCCATCTTTATTGTCATATTAAAGATGATTTTTCTATGGAAAAGTATCTTAACATAATCCAGTGTACAACTTTTAGATATAGCCTGACAAGGCTTAGAATATCAGCACACAGGCTGCGTATTGAGTCTGGAAGGTATGGTAGAAATCGTCTCCAACGTCATGAGAGAATTTGTCAATTTTGTGATCTAAACGATCTCGAAGACGAGTACCATTTCATTTTAAAGTGCAAAGCATACGAACATTTACGTAGTCAATTTGTTAAACGGTATTTTTATATCCACCCTAGTATGTTTAAATTCATGCAATTGTTACAGTCGAAAAACAAACCGATTTTGGTTAATTTATGTAAATACATTTTAAAAGCTAACAATAGACGAACTGAACTAGCTCCAAATTTGTAAGAATATATAAGTTTGATATTTAGTCTTGAGATAAATACTAAATTCATTTAATACCTAGTATTAATATTAATCAAACCAGCATAGTACAACACACCGTTTTTTTTTTTTTTTTTTTTTTTTTTTATTTCAGCTCATTCTCCAGCTTGCACTATATTTTCAAATTTATTGAAAAAACTGCCACCACATCTCATTTTTCAACTTATTATATATTTCACCTGTTCAAATTGATTGAAATGTTTCATAAGTTCAGTCTATTGACATATTTACATGTGATCTCTTTGTGGCCTTTATCGCTTGTAATTATGTTTCGTGACCTGTTAATATGAATTGTGAAACTTTTGTAATTTGACAATGTACCTGTATGTGTACTCGTTAAATAAACTTTCTGTTCTGTTCTGTTCTTCTGTTCATTACATTTGATTTAAAAATGTTGTTAGAGGACTTAGATAAGTCAAGACATATACTGTTAGAGTACAAGAGATGATTTAAGTTTTAGGTTTTGTGTCGGTTTTCTTTCTCATGTTTAAAGATGGTAACACTAGTCAATATACGGCAAAGTGCAGGTCAATTATTTGTGCATGTCTAGTCAGTTTTGTCTAATCTTGGGTAATTTTACAGAAACTGCCATTTTTTTTGTTTTTCTACCAAACGAACATATAATGGCACATGTTAAATATCAGTCAATTTCAGTCAAGAAATTTTGATGTTCCTTTAGCACGTTTAAAAGACAATACTCTTTGTCCAGTCAAAGCTATTTTAACAGTTTTCAACTCATTGAAAAAAAAAAAACACTATTTTTTAGATTCTATTACAAATAGTTTAAAAATAAATGGAACTATCGATTAAATTTCATCACACACAACATGAAACTCGTAGACTGATTTAATCTTTATTTTCGTCTCATTGAATCAAAATAATACGTGACTTTAGTTAGAGGTTATCAAAACGGACGAATAATTTTTTATACAGTTGAGTTACTAAACGGACAATTGATCGGCATTTAACAAACACTCAATGAAAATTAACAATAGAAGTTTTTCTCGCGATGTGTCAAAAGAAGATGCGCTGGCGAAAGTGTTAACAAATTCATTTAGTCAGAGACTTGCCGCCGGTAAATTTGTAGAAAACTTTTCGGCAACACCGCAGTTGTTCCTCGAGTTATCGAGTTATCGATGCTTGAGTTATCCATGGTGATGTGTTGTACGTATAGGGATTTTGCTGGGACCGACGAGATATCTAGAGTTATCCCGGGTATTCGATTTATAGATGCTCGAGTTAACGAAGTTTTACTGTAATAACATAATAGCAATTTGCACGGCCCATTTTGTCTGCTTATTTGTTATAGCTTCCTTGTTACTTGCTTTCAGTGTGGTAAGCGAAGACTGAGACACATGTTTGAAACGTTGGGGGACTAGGCTCACATTTTGAACTTCTTGGATGTCACTATTTTCCAATACAGAATTGCTGTCATCATTATTTTAGACATTCATTTAAAAATTATATTCATATTTAAAAATTATATTCATTAAAGTCATCTGCTTAGAACTGTTCTCAGAAAGTCATCTATCTCATGATAGGTCGAATTATCTTTCACAGTTATCTAATGACGAAATCGCCGTCGTGGCCCCATTGCTTAGGGAGTTCACAAGGTACTGCATCATATGTCCATCAAATATTTTTTCTATAACCCTCAAGTCCCCAGAACCACGGCGAATCTTACAAATTGCCCCGCTTTTCAGCAGTTGGTGAGAATTTGGGTAGTCGCACTGGCCTAAAACCTTATAATACAAATGGAAATATATTTAGCATAGTTGTACCTAAAGTAGACCTTTCTCTGCTTCGTCTTTACGCCTATTGCTTCGTCTTAAATTAGACACTTATAGTAACAACGAAAAGGAACGAATCTTTCCAAATGAAAGACATAAAAATGGTCACTGTATATGTGTGAAATCGATTATACACAGGAATAACTTTTAAAGTAATCGATATAAGCGAATGTATATGTAAAACAACTGAAAATTAAAACAAAACTGTAGAGATATATCGCTTTCAAATCAAAAAATAGTGCATTAGTAAGTAGAAAATCTATTTTTAAAACCGATTCTACCTAATGACGGTTTATAAAGTAGGCTGATATACATAGGAGAAACTTCAAAATTATTTTCAAAGCAAAGTTCTCGGCTGATTTTGAAAATTAAAAAAATATTCAATAGATATCTTAAAACTCTATAACGTCCTAAAGTTTTTGTTATAACTTTGCCTAAACGAAAGAACCGACAAGGGTCAAACGTAAGGTCGAACCAGTTTGACGTCGACTTTTAGTTCACTTCGACTTTTATCTCCCGTTTAGTGAACAAAATTCGACCGTATGACGGATCTATAGTTATATATATATATATAACTAGGACTGTTGGCTGCTACAGGAAATCGGAGAAAAAAATGATTGGTCGAATCTCAAGCAGCCTGATAGAAGGTAGTTGGTAACCCCAGATTTCCGTTCGAATGTAAAATAAAAACATATTTTCAAACACTGTTTTAACTGATATAACATAAACACAAATCCGATCCCTTTTCATTCGCGTTAACCCTCGCGTTACCCTTTCGTTCAAACTTTTCTAATAAACTTTAAATTTTCTTCAGTTGCCATAATTGTTTAGATTTTAAGAACTCGCATTTTTGATGGACGTTTATACGCATTACTACTGGCATTTAGGGTCTGCAACACAGCTGTTTTTAAATTCCCTCCCTTTGCATTAAATATAGAATGATATTAAAAGGACGGAGGGGTCTTAACAAGGTCGGCCGGGACTATAAACAATAAAAGAAAATAGAAGTGCGTCACATATTTCGATATTATGATTTTCTTGAACTTCATTTAATGCCTAACAATAATTCTAAATTAAATCAAAATTTGTGTAAAGTCTACAATTCCATTTCAAAAGACTGCCAAATACTAATGGTTTCAATAAGTCTTATGGTGTATAATTATTTCATTTATATATTTTTACATATCTTTTGATCATAACTATGTTAGAAAATGTAGTGTTTATTCCGCTTAACATTGAATTGAAAGTCCTGATTATCAATTAAAGTCCAGTTTGCAGTTGGGGATTCGTGTTGTGTAGCCGTTTAAAAAGAAAAAGTCTAACATTATAAATAGAATTTCTATTTTTGTTTCGGTGATTTTGATAAAGTCTTACTTGATGATAGAATCTATATGTTTATCTTTAATTTGAATGTAATTTTCAACATGACCAACTACACTGTATCCGGCAGCCGGGGGCTCCTTCTGCAATGTCCTGTGAATTTTTATTCCATTAACCATCTATCAACTGAAAACTATAATGTATAATTGCTAAAAGCAAAGAATGAACAGATCGGGAGAGAGTTGCTAACCCTGTCTACGTCCATTTTCTATATAAAAGCAAATCAGACATATCACCGTTAATGGTCACACATGGCTGATAATTAATATAACCAGCTTAATATATTCTTTATTAAGGTCATCATTAACACCTTTACTTCATTACATGAGTTCTTAAATGACATCTCTTTCCCTCCTGATTTGTTTTACTAATAGCGATCTTTAACATAGGTTTGAATGTATATGGAGTTCAAATGTCTTGAAATGTTTACTATGAATTATTGAGAGATTGCCATACTGAATGGTATATATCTTAGTTGTGTATAGTTGAAACTCATGTTTTCTTTTTCAGAAGGCAACTAAGTCATATGAATATTCGTTCATATTTCTGTATGTGTAACCTTCTTTAAATAAAGAATTTATCATTATTATTATCATTATTATTATTATTATTATTATTATTATTATTATTATTATTATTATTATTTATATCCCTACCGATATTGAAGACATCCATACCTTCATACAATAAAGACGTTCAGCGGTATGTCAGTAATAGCGTTGTGGTTGTCTTGTATCATTTTCTATTCTATAAATCTACCCGCTAAAAATACTAAGTAAAACCATTTTAAATCTATCTGTAACTGGTAGGTGCAATTTTAGATGAAACATCTAAAAGTGAGTTAGGTCTCCAATTGTTAGAAGGCAGTTTATCTTTATTACTATGTGGGATACAAAGTGAATCTACCATAGTTATGGAAAAAGAAATCTCACCCGAGGGTTGAGATACGTCCCAAAAACGTAGCTCTGGTACACGACCATTATGTTATTTTATTTGCCAAATATCGAAGCTCTATGCCATTCGATTTGAGACAAGAAGATGTTTAAAGGTTTTGTTATATATTATGCCTTTTTAAAAACCGCAGACCCTTGGGCGGAGTCAAGTTTGACCAGGGTCATGATTTAAACAAGATTAGTAGAGGTCAACTACACAATGCTACATTCCATGGCATATACCTAAGCTCTGTGCCTTGTGCATTTAGACAAGAAGATGTTTGAAGTTTCCGCCTTATAAGCCGATGTGAAATCAAGAGAGGCTAAGATTTGAACAATATTAGACCATGCTATCTGGTTATGAGAAGAATATTTTTAACAGTTTTTCCTACATGAAACTCAAGTGATCCCCTCGGCGGTGTCAATTTTGTACCGGGGATTATGATTTGAACGATCTTGGTAGAGGTCCGCTAGACAATGCTATTTACCAAATATCTAAGCTTTGGTTGTTGAGAAGATTTTTAACGTTTTTTTTCTTTCCATTGCCACTGCAATTCGACCTCTACATGGGAAGAACTTCTTTGAACAACTTTGATAGATGACCACCAAAGGAACATAACTGCCAAGTTTCATCAACTTCTGTGTAGCTAATAAAGAGAAGATGTCATTTGGAGAAATTGTTGAGGCACCCACGACATACGACGGACATCACGCGATCACAAAAGCTCACCTTCTGCTCATGTTAGCTAAAACTGATGCAGTGAATCCACTTATACGAAGCGAAGAGTTGTTTGACAAGTATTTCAAACTGTTTAAGATTTTTTGAATTTTTCATGCAGGTAACGTTAGCAAAACAAATGAAATTACTTTGCTTGCAATTACTATTTTCGTTAAAAAAATGGTAGTTTCTTTCGTAGGATGCGAGGCTAATACTGGAGTCACTGGACCGTCATAGGATCACTGTTAAACTTTAGGTAAAGTGTCATCTAGTGCATAACTGAAAGGCAGTTACAGAGACGTAGTATGGTGCAAATACCATAAAAATATTTGAGTTTGATAGACAACGGAGCAAAAGTGAAAGCGGACAACCGACGTAGTGTAGATGACCCAATTGGCCTCAGGTGAGTCATGACATAATGTAATATACTACGGGAAATTATAAGAAGCTTGAATTGCGTTCAGGAAATTTTATTGGCATAAATATAAACAAGTTGATTTTTGCCAAATTTAGTATAAAGTGTAATAGACTGATAACATCGTTACTGCAATATCTGCAATTATCGTATTACAAATCAAGTAAAATAACCAACAAAAACAACAAAAAACCGACCGAAAACAGCTTGTTATTCTTAAGATAATATTATATCGCTAGTTGTGATTAACAATTTACAAATTCCTTCATTTATTTTAAACTTCAATAATAAATGATACTTTATCTTTTGAAAAAAAGTTGTTTTCGGTCTGCATGAATTGTTTTTCGGTCCCTATTCAGTCTTATTCGGTCTTTTTTCAGTTTTTTTTCGGTAATTCTATGCACCCTCCAATGGTTCTTTTTCGGTTGTTTTCGGTAAATCTATGCATCCTGTATTATCCAATCAGAAGGTGTCTTACAGCGAAAATTTCTCATTTCAAAAAAATGTTATACATTCTTCTCGCCACTTCATTGGTGGTTGAAAGGTTACGAACTTCCGGACAAAAGCGAGCTTAATACGGCTGCGCCGAAAAACGTACAGAAATACCACAATAATACATTCTCATTTAACACTTTGAATTTATACAGTGTAACATATACATAAATCAACAGTTTCATTCAGTTTCTTGTATATAAGAATTTGGCAAAATCATTAATGCACATTAATTAACACTTAATTCTATTTCTTTATTTCCATTTTTTATCAGAGCTGCAAGTTGCTGCAGGGTCCTTTCTCTTTTTTCAATGAAATGGCCTCTTAACTTCAAAATGTTAGTGGATTGAAAGTGCCCCTACTGTCAAAATAATCCGCATGGTTTATTGTACATGCATTCTTTCTGGGTCTGTCTCAGAAAAAAATAATGTGGTGAAAACAGTCGAGTCAAAAACAATATCATTAAATAATACAAATAAACATAAAAGATATGAACAAACGTGCTTTACAAAAACATTGACCTATATTTAAACTTTAAAGATGTTTTATTGTGAAAATGAAATAGCTGACACAGAGGTTTTAGGCAGTGTTGTGCATTGTTGTAATTTCGTTTCTCGGTCGGTTTAACTTTGTCCATTAACATCTAAAATCATTAAAATTATAAGACCTGTCCTGCAGGTATGACAACAAATGGCACACTGGCACACTTCTACAGCTGACCGAATTGTGTGTTGATTGGAATAATAAATGGTATACTCAGGCGTCATTTGACAACCTCGGTCGACCGTTGACAAAATGGTCCGACTCTGAAATTCAAAACAAATAAATTGCTTTTATTGAGTTAACTTGAGTTAAAGATTGAAACCAAAAGAAAGGAGGACACTGTCGTGGGAGTATGTATGGTTTTGAATTCTTGCAACAGTATCAAAACATACTTATTCTCGAAACATTGTGTTATCTGAGAAAAACAGTATCATTAAATGCCTCTGAGAAAAACAGTTTCATTTAATGCCTCTGAGAAAAACAGTTTCATTTAATGCCTATGAGAAAAACAGTATCATTTAATGCCTGTGAGAAAAACAGTATCATTTAATGCCTCTGAGAAAAACAGTTTCATTTAATGCCTCTGAGAAAAACAGTTTCATGTAATGCCTCTGAGAAAAACAGTTTCATTTAATGCCTGTGAGAAAAACAGTATCATTTAATGCCTCTGAGAAAAACAGTATCATTTAATGCCTATGAGAAAAACAATATCATTAAATGCCTCTGAGAAAACAGATCATTTAATGCCTCTGAGAAATACAGTTTCATTTGATTTCTCTCAGAAAAACAGTATCATTAAATGCCTCTGAGAAAAACAGTATCATTTAATGCCTCTGAGAAAAACAGTTTCATTTAATGCCTCTGAGAAAAACAGTATCATTTAATGCTCCTGAGAAAAACAGTTTCATTTAATGCCTCTGAGAAAAACAGTTTCATTTAATGCCTCTGAGAAAAACAGAATCATTTAATGCTTCTGAGAAAAACAGTATCATTTAATGCCTCTGAGAAAAACAGTATCATTTAATGCCTCTGAGAAAAACAGTTTCATTTAATGCTTCTGAGAAAAACAGTTTCATTTGATGCCTCTGAGAAAAACAGTATCATTTAATGCTCCTGAAAAAGAGTATCATTTAATGCCTCTAAGAAAAACAGTTTCATTTAATGCTCCTGAGAAAAAGAGTTTCATTTAATGCCTCTGAGAAAAATAGTTTCATGTAATGCCTCTGAGAAAAACAGTTTCATTTAATGCTCCTGAAAAAGAGTATCACTTAATGCCTCTGAGAAAAACAGTTTCATGTAATGCCTCTGAGAAAAACAGTTTCATTTAATGCCTCTGAGAAAAACAGTTTCATGTAATGCCTCTGAGAAAAACAGTATCATTTATTGCCTCTGAGAAAAACAGTATCATTTAATGCCTCTGAGAAAAACAGTATCATTTAATGCCTCTGAGAAAAACAGTTTCGTTTGATGCCTTTGAGAAAAACAGTTTCATTTAATGCCTCTGAGAAAAACAGTTTCATTTAATGCCTCTGAGAAAAACAGTTTCATTTAATGCTCTCTGAGAAAAAGAGTTTCATTTAATGCCTCTGAGAAAAATAGTTTCATTTAATGCCTCTGAGAAAAACAGTTTCATTTAATGCCTCTGAGAAAAACAGTTTCATTTAATGCCTCTGAGAAAAACAGTATCATTTAATGCCTCTGAGAAAAACAGTATCATTTAATGCCTCTGAGAAAAACAGTATCATTTAATGCCTCTGAGAAAAACAGTTTCATTTAATGCTTCTGAGAAAAACAGTTTCATTTGATGCCTTTGAGAAAAACAGTATCATTTAATGCCTCTGAGAAAAACAGTTTCATTTAATGCTCCTGAGAAAAAGAGTATCATTTAATGCCTCTGAGAAAATCAGTTTCATATAATGCTCCTGAGAAAAAGAGTATCATTTAATGCCTCTGAGAAAAACAGTATCATTTAATGCCGCTGAGAAAAACAGTTTCATTTAATGCCTCTGAGAAAAACAGTTTCATGTTATGCCTCTGAGAAAAACAGTTTCATTTAATGCCTGGAAAAAGATTTAAGCCCTGAGAAAAACAGTATCATTTAATGCCTCTGAGAAAAACAGTATCATTTAATGCCTTTGAGAAAAACAGTTTCATTTAATAGGGAAATAGTTAATGCCTCTTAAAAACACTTTAATGCCCTTTGAACGTATATCCTCAGAAAAACAATAGCCTCTGAGAAAAATAGTATCATGAAGTCCTGAGAAAAAAGTGACATGGAATCGAACATAATTATAACCTGAAAAGGACAGTTTCATTTAAGCGTCTAAAAACCTTACATTAATGTCTCTGAATAAACAGTTACATTTAATGCATTTGAAAAAACGTTTCATTTATATGCCTTCTAAAAAACATGACATTTATGCCTTTGTGAAAAAGTTTCATATATACAAAAAGTATTAATGCCTCTGAGAAAAAAGTTTATTTTATCTGAGAAAAACATAAACATGTAACGCCTGGAAAAACAGATTTATGCCCTGAGAAAAACGGTTTCATTTAAACATGACGAAAAACATATATGCGCCGCATGAGTTAAATAGTTCGTTCGCCTATGAAAAAAAAGCTTTGCATGTTATCCTCTGGGAAAAACAGCTTCATTTAATCCTTTGAAAAATGGTATCATTTAATGACTCGAAAAAACAGTACATTTCATGCCTTTGAGACGTTTCATTAGGGAAATAGTCTAACCCTAAACAATAATTTGTCGTTCTGATATTCAGAAAACAACGCAATATTCAGCCTTCCAAAGTGACATGGAATCTGCGTAATTATAACCAAAAGGAATGAGTTAGCGTAAACGTTACTAATCAGTCGCTGGAATCGGTATGATATATTTCATTATGTGAATAAACAATGATTAAACAAATAACTACCAGAAAAGTTAAAACGTTTAAGGATATCGGAAGTCTAACGATTGCTGAAAAATTCAAATTCACAAAACTAAACAAAGGTAAAACTAAATACCAATGAGCGTGACGAAAGTTTCTCCATTCCCGTGTGCGTTTTCAGCATAACATCTGTATTGACCATAATCACTGCTATCTATATTGTTAATGATCAGCTTCATAAGTACGTAGTTAGAACCAAAGAAGCTCTCATACGTGTATCTGAAAATACATGTACATTTAAGCTTTTAATTATGTGGTTTCTAAGTATGTGATAGTGTTCACTCAAGTCCTCTTAGATCATACTACTTATTACACTGGTTAGAAGCAGAATATATATACTTACTTGTTTTTATCTTTTAGAGGGACGCCGTCTTTATACCACAACAGCTGTTGTTCAGTTGAAATTGGGTTGCCAGCCACCTCACATTTAAGTTCCCGGCTGTATCCAATGGCCTGGTACATGTCTTTTACCTTCGCTGTCAGCCGAGGAGCAACTTAATGTAAAATACACGCGAAACAGGTTTAACTAAGAGCACATTTTCGTAAATTACAAATTTGATAAGTGATACATAGAAAAAGGTCAAGTAACGCCCTTTTTGATGGTATTTGTCAGAGTTAATACAGCATTGTATTCATTAAAAGGCTACAGGGTCACAATCAATAATTAAAGGCATAGAGGCATCCATAAGCCAATCATCATTTTCATAAAACGTTACAGTTAGAATATTGATTCTCCTTTTTTATTGTCAGAAAATGTTTAATCAGCTTATTTATGTCTGGGCTAGATTACAACATTTAAA
Organism: Saxidomus purpurata; assembly: GCA_022818135.1. Taxonomy (NCBI): domain Eukaryota; kingdom Metazoa; phylum Mollusca; class Bivalvia; order Venerida; family Veneridae; genus Saxidomus; species Saxidomus purpurata. The sequence continues at coordinate 27,786,088 of JAFMSR010000016.1, read as the reverse complement.
AATGCTACTTACAGTTGACATTAAGGGCAATCCGTCTGACATCTCTGCCTGCTGTATTTTCGGCGATACATTTGTAATGACCTCTGTGACTTCGGATTACATTGTCAAATAACAGCGTTGGTGCCTGTATCATAAAATAAAAAGTACAATGTTTTACATAGCAACTATACCTTGTACCTATGACGCTATGTAATTCCATACATGTCCGGAATGTATGCCCTCGACTGTGTAAAATGTATTTAGAACACTGTATTATATCTACTCTTTGTATTTGCACAAACTAATTCCCCGCTAATTTTCAGTCCTCACCGCTAGTTCTCGTACCTGGAACTACTTTGTATGCTCCTACAAGCTTTTTTACAACTTCCTAAGCAGTTGGTCATCGCTATTTGAATACTGACTAGAAAATACATACTTACTACATATTCTCGGCCACCTGTCGGTAGAATACCGCCGCCGGCAAGTTCCCATTTTATTAGCGGTTTTGGTATACCATCAGCTGCACATTTAAATTCGAATCTTTCTCCTTCATCTTTCGTTGTATCAGAACTTGTATGGACGTCAATAATCTGCGGCTTCTCTTTAAAACAAATATGAATATGTAAATTTAGTCCGTACCCTACACTTGAAATTCAGTGGTCATTAGTATTCCTACTTTGCCTGTACTACACCAAACAAAGGGTTGACTTTGTGAAGAATGCAAATAAAAACGGAACCAGCTGTAAACATTTTGTAAAAGATGTCTTTCGCAAATATTTATAACGAATTTAATTCCAAAATACAGCTATTGATCATGAAACCTCACAATATATCCTACTTAAATAGAATATTACTATAAACGAAAAGACCGAATATGTAATAGTGTTTAAATAACCTCTGTTTCAACTGTACACTTGGACCGACGGTCACCCTGACAGGAGTGAATCTCATCAGGATTAAGTCGCATGTGATCTCATTTACATAATAAACCTGATGGGTGGTCAGTAGATACAGTATTTGCACAATCCGTCTTTGTGTTCGTTTGTCCGTTCGTGCGTCCGTATTTCATACCCAAAATATATTTCTATATGCATGGACCCAATTTCAAGTAACTTTAATTAAGGTTGTTGCCCATAACACACGATTGTATAATGCACCACTTGTAGATATCTATAATCACGTCGGACTTGAGACTCAAAACTTCTTACAGAGGGCTATGTAGCAGTATTTAGTGTATGGACTTCAACTTCTACATGTATGGGCACTTTTTCTTAACACAATGGCGTGCCGTGTACTAAACCCAATCAAAGTTAACGTCACACTTCAAGACCTCTTACTTAGAAGACTTTTGTACAAATTAATTTAATGGTTGGAGTATAGTGGTCGCACTGTAGATATATGTACGTCTGTCTAAAATACACTGTCATGTCCGTGCTGTCATGCGTGGCTAGATTTTAAAATAACTTGGCACAAATGTTTAACACGTTAAAACGACGATTTGCACACAAGACCCGGATCTCTACCTCAACAGTCAGGGTCATTAAAACTACCTTCAGCGTCATTTCCTACATTTCTTTTCGTTCACATTTGAATAATTGTAGACACAGATCATTCCAATAAAGCTCACTTCCGGTGCATAATTCAATTTATAGTGACAGATTCTGTTTCCATATACTTACGCACTACTTTGATTATCCTGCTTGCATTTTCCATCTGGAATCCCCCATGAAGCTGTACTCGACATATATACAGGGCCTGATCAGAAAGCTGAAGAGTTTGTACCTTAAGCCGAAAGCTGTTGCTAGCTGGTTTGTCGAGTTGATATTTAAAAGGATTACTGACGTCCGTGTCTGTAGATATTGGTATTGCCATATTTGTCTGATAGTTTTGAATTATCCATTGCACCTAAAGTACAAAAACATGAAATTATGTATAACAAACTTTTTTCCCCATATTTTTCTATTCTTCTGGAACCGTTACCGTCACCTCGCGGTCAATCAATTTGCTACTCTTGACTATTCGTTAGTAATATCACGTTAATTTCAAAATCAGTTCTTTTCACTTGTGGCAATCACTTTTGGTGCCCTCTCGATGAAGTTATAATGTGATATTTTACACCGAAACAAACAATTATCCTCTATACCTTACCGCTTGTCAAAGAACACGAAGGTGTAGTTTGAGATATATATTTGGATTTTATTGCATCATCATCATCATCATCATCATCATCATCATCATCATCATCATCATATCACCGCAAAATACATTAAGAAATAAAATCATATTGGATGTATCTGTTCAAGGAAGAAATATTTTCAATTTTTCAAACTCAAGCTATTGGTAGACTGTTGTTGTTGTTGTACATACATACGCGTTTAACGTCCGTTTCAACTCTTATTCGGTCAATTTTACAGGCGGGCAGTATACTTTACTATTGTTCCTGGGAAGAACCACCAGTACTAGATCCCTATCCTCCGTAAGAACTACCAACTCTCTCACATACAGGAACATTGTCGATGGCAGGGCTCGAACCCATGACCCTCAATATACGAGAGGTTACAGTGATATAAAATCAGCGATTCTATAATCACTCGACCACGGAGGCTGCTTTATTGGTAGAACGCATTATTCGGGAATTCGGTGTCAACAATCATTCTTTACCAGTCAATATTTCAAAAAGTTATAAACTGTACTGACATCTAAATTGAGCAACGGATTAAAGGTCCACTACTAAGCGAAAATTAAGTGACAGTTATTTCAATGGCAAGTACATTACTTTATGCAAGACACTAAATAATGAAGATTGGCAGGTTAAAATTTACAGAAAGTGTTTGGAACACAAAGAAAAGTATGTGTATTATGTTGAAATCTCAGTGAATCGACAAAATGACTACCCAGGTCTTTTTAACTTTCTTCATAATGCATATAAAAAAAAATAATTGTACATGTACTGTGATTTATTTAGAATTTCTACATACATGTACCAATTTTCATTTTTTATTGAAAATAACATATTTCTGTGCTTTTTAAAGTATATTTGAATTTTCACATTCCTTAGTATTGGACCTTTAAATGGTTTTAAGAAATTACCCGTGTTCCCTTGACTTTGTTACTAATTATACAAGCAAGAAATGCATCTGTATCCTTCTCTACAACCAGTGTCGGATGTCCATCAACAATGGTGGTTTTCGGAAAAGTCTGTGCAATTTTAATTTTTGGATCTGCGCTGTGCACTGAAAGTACGCAGAGAAATATGCATGCACTTTGTAGTCTAGTAAATTACAGTACTTGTTAGAAATCAATGACCATAACTTATACTTGTGGTCATGATGTCTGACCAGTTTTCGAGCTTGATCGAGATCTTGGAAGTAGGCCTAATACATAGTTGGTATACATCGAGGTGAGAAACCTTCAAATTCAAGGATTAAGAATTTGTTAAACTATATCATTTTTTGTTGTACAAACAACTGTAGTAGTAGTTGTTGTTGTTTCTATCGTATTTCAGTAATTTTCACAGACGGGCAGTTTACCTAACCATCGTTCACAGGAAACCCCAGTTAAAGATTCTCATATATCCTTCGTAAGAAACTGCTAGTTTGTCGGATAAAGAGACATGGTCGGTAGCACGATTCGAGCCCTCAATATGTGCCAGGTAACAGAAATTTCAAGTCAGCGACTCTAACCACGGATGCCGACTGGAAGATCCTACCTAGCAAACGGCCAAGAGCTCATCAGAAATCTTGAGGCTACATTTATTTCGTTTGATTTAAAATCTGATTAAAATTGCTACAGAAATATTTAAGCTGATGTGTAGATAACCCAACTATAGACTGACGAAAGCCGTACACCCACCAATGCCATTACATGTAGCTTATCTTCGGTCCATGTTTAGCTAAAAGGTAGCACAGGAAACATCTAAAGTTGTCGAGATTTTTGACCGTCCTCTGTGAGCTCAAATATCGGAACAGTGTTGAAACCGGAAAACATTGTATTTTAAACAATGTATTATTTAAATCTAGAATTGGTCATCAAACCTAGAATCGATTTACCTCTGGGTAAAATCTCTTTATTCAGCAGTTTGTCCATTCCGTGCATGGACAAGCATAGGCAATATGTAGTATTTGCATATGTCCATTCCGCGCATGGACAAAGTGCATATTTTGCATTTGTTCATTCCGTGCATGGACAAACTGTGCATATTTTACATTTGTCCATTCCGCGCATGGACAACGTGCATATTTTGCATTTGTCCATTCCGCGCATGCACAAACTGCATATTTTGCATTTGTCAATAGTTCACTTGTAAATATACTGGGGACATGTTACACCTTGATCCGTTTGTTTTTACCTGGTTGTCGATGAAATTGATAATGTGAATGTTTGACAGGCTCGCAATAAGCACAACGACCTACAGCGCACCCAAGGCACAGTGCCACGAATATAATGCGACGGGCACTTGGGATTGCGGAGCCTCGTCTGGCAAGCACACACATGCTCAATTTGTCATCACCTGAAAAGACGAGGCGTTTCCCTTCATGCTATCATTCAGGCGCTGCTAACATGAAGAGTCGGACTAACGTCTACCTACATACCTCGCTTGCTCGACACCAGGATACCCCCAAATTGTTCTTCCACTTTTTATCTACTATGTTCAGAATATTGCAAAAAGGGAGTGGTAAGATGGTATCGCTAGATGTTGAAGCAATAAACAACACAAAAACATGATTTTGTTAGTCTGGCTATATTATGTCTTCAATTGTTAACAATGTTTGTAGTGAATCATACAAATACACAACAGGTACAAAATGCAACGACAGCATTTAGATATTAAGTATAGTGTTCATTAAGGACAATGTGACAGTGACGTAATAGATATGTGTGTACGCAAAAGTTTCCACTCATTGCATATAAAGCTTGAACATGTTAATCCGTATATTCTCCAATGAATTGATCACAATGATAACGGACCAATCTACTGCATCACTGTGCTAAATGTCCTATTTAATTGTACATACTTCCCTCAATTTGAAATATCAAATGAAATGGGAAAAGCACTTGAACACATCAGAGGTGGAAATAGTTTTAGTCCTACGAAAATTGCCAACCACTGTAACAGTTTTTTTTTAAAACAAATGTTGCATCCAAACTTGTCATAATCTTTTGTGTACAAGGTACTAAGAAAATTTAAATCTTGATGTTGGTAACTAGAGACAAGTTAGTATTTAAAGTCTTAGAAAAATGTGTGTATGTACATTTCCTAAAAAAATGTTTCTAACAATTTGTTATACAAATTACAGTCAGGATTTATAAACTCTTAATCAACTGTCTTATACACTCACTTTACACAATGCTTGTTATTTATAGTCAACTCGTGACTGGGTATTTTAATTGAGCAGCCCTAAAGCAGGAAAATTTAAGTTTTTTGTCAGACGGTAACATATACCTGCAGTATTGTAATACACTATTTGCTTTGTCATGAGACATACAATAGTTATCGTGTAACAGTGCATATACTTTAAAGGTGGTCAATTACTTTTTAGCAACATTTTATGACAATTTTTACTTTTTGTTTATTCTGTTAGAGATTAATTTAATGAACAAAAAGACCTATTACATCGAGTTAGATCCCTATCAGAAATTTACATTTTATTAACTTTTATGAAATTTTGTTATTACTCCCCTTTAATATGAAAGTATTAAAACGTTGAGTATTTCTTTTTTATTTCAATATAATTTCTACTTTTACATTTGAATTGGATAGAATTACCAATATCTTAACATTCTGAACCAAAATGCAAGTTTTAAACCTACGTGTAGCTTCTGAATTGATTTATTTCTAACCTATCTTGGGTGCGCACCCAAGATAGGTAAAGGGAGGTAATAATATCTTTTCAAACTTGAATTTCTAATGAATTCCATCTAAATATATAGTATTTAATGCAAATATTTCACAAATATAATATAATAGGTCTTATATTTATATCTTTCTGCAGGCAAAGTATGTGTATCAAATTTTTACTTATGATAAAATAACTCTATCTTGGTTGGGCAACCAGGATAGGGAAATCAAATTTTAAAAATACCTCCAGTGAAAATCTTACTTGAATTCATACAGGCAAAACGTGTTCCATACGGTTACTGTCGCATCTATGGCAGGCCAAACCTGTCTTAACCAGCGTATACGGTTTAGTACGTTATGGACGTATAGGTACTAAAGCAACTTTAATGCGGCAGATACGTTTGTTTGAAAATCACTCTTTTATTTAGATGAACTGAAAATAACTTAATAAGGATAATTAGTTCATATTATATATATTGGTGAAGATCATCGGTTTCCTGCAATAAGCAACACTATACAGGTACATGTAGAAGAAACACAGGTGAGACCCAAAAAGTGCATCTACGATAAAAGATAACCCTGTGATAGAGTCATCCTTGTTGACAAAAATTCAATTTCAGAAATGGCAATATTGTAATGAAAGAATGGCCACCCAAGTTTGTGAGACTGAAAAGTTTCCTAAATAATACAGAAAGGGCATATATCTATTACACTTGGACCTATTCCTCTTAGGGTAAAAGCAGAAACATATTTCATCGGCGGGTATTTGGCGGGTGCGCATGCATATACGCGAGGTGATCCAGAAAGCGTATGCCTACCGCGTGTTTTCCTTCTCCTAGCTAATGAAATACAATCTCGGATGTGCTGATTTTGTTAATGTACATGTCTAAAGCTGCATTACATCAGTGGTTATCACACATGTATTCAACAGGCCGTATGACATGTACCACATTGCGCCACATCTTAGAAAAAGTAATTACTCTTGGTTAAACCAACATGATATTATATAACAATAGAAAAAATAAAAGAAAACATTTTAGTTTGAGCTTAATAAACATACACAAGGTCACAGTTACATTGCGCAGGTATATTTTCTCTTGTAAGATTACACCTGTTGTTCTCACCAGTTTTATTTATAGAATTATCCTGTTTCAATGATTTTCGGAATGTGAATTTTAATTATTGTTAAGATTTTTATGAGCAACTGAAGGTAAACAAAACCGTTAAACTGTGACAAAAACTACAATAACTATAGTCTTTATCTTTGTGTCAAAATATGCTCCAGAATGCAGCTGTAGCGATAAAGAATCTCATTTTTCTTCGGGGGAGCATGCCCAAAACCCCGTAAAAACGTGCCTACAAATTGTATTTGCCCAGCTACGCCCGTGACCATGCTACATGCTAGGCACATGATGCAGGCTAAGTATTACTTGCACTCAGGCCTACAGCGGGTGCATTATATCCAGCACTCTGAACAAGTTTGGCCAGTATTGGAAATGCCAAATGAAAAAGTGAATATTGAGTAGACTTATTCTTTATGATTCAGATCTGTTTTTTATTCAAACTTGCATAGTTTTTTGCCAATAGTTTTCTCAGTATTTTCTACATTCTTTTACAGGAAAATAAATAGATAGATCTATTACCTGACAGATGAAAGCTAGTGTACTTGGAAAGTAGCAGAGTGTACAATAACAAATCACTATAAAGCTGAATGTCAAGCTGTAGATGAAAGATACACAAAATAAACATCAGGTATTTATTTTTCATAGTATACAACGGTTTCAAGTACTCCCAACAGAATTTTTATAACAAAATGTTCCATAGTAATTGAATATTAATGGTTATATGATATTTTGAGATTTTGAGGTTTCAATTAGATTCTAAGTAAAGATCAAAAATATACAATATTGGCTGACACAATACCATTTTATGCCATAATATCTTTGCCTTTTAGACATAAAAATAGCATTCAATTTAGCAGATCTTTATAAGTCAGACTCATTCACTTTATGTCACTATTACTGTTGAACCATATGTGTATGTTTTCAGAATACAATTTGATACTTACTAAATGTATGCGTATGCTACTTCAGAGAGTTTCATTTTCAACATTTTGGTATTATATTTTTACTTTTGTTTATACATTTTTTTAATTCATGTTAACAATACAGATGGAGAAAACAAATCATTTGACATTTTATAACTAACTCCTAATTTGTAAACCCAACATACTTAGTTGACTGAATAGCAGAGTATAGACTAAATCCATGGATAGTCAGAGTAATTATTTTAAGTTGTAACTTGCTCCTGTAGCTACCAAAATTGTTTTATATCTAGTGAAGGTATAGTTTTGTCAACAATATAATTTTTCCAATTAACTTCCTTACACAGATGTAAGATCACACTGTGTGGTTTTTTCTTAATAACTTTACCATGCATATGCATATGTTATGTAGCTCTTCAATAAGAAAATCAATCATCAAGATGGGTGTTGAAATGTATTGCGCATGCAATTATACAAAACCAATTAAAAGAGATCAATTAAAAACGTGATTTCATTTGATCAAAATGCAAATGAAAATAATCTTAGTTGCATGTAACTAGGAGATGTTTTAAATTTCAGGTGTGCATGAGGGTATTGGATTATGTTTGTGGCAGGACACACAGAAGTTGACCCAGATTGTATTTTGGTGTATGCATATAGTGAAAACTGAAATGGAGGGATTCAGATGATGAAACTATGGGACAAAAAATGACACTGTATGACAGTCATCCCTAGGTGGACACAATATAATACTACAAATTTAATTTATAGAAGATTGTCAAAGTGATTTTAAAGTTGGAAGCCATTTCTTGAAAATGATTTTAAACCTGTCAGACCATTTGTACTATTTTTGTCAGTACACTGAGCCCGGTGTTATAACATGAAATGAATGCATTACTGTAAATTTATTAAAGAAAATGTATACAGAATATGTAATGTCTGAGGTTAAAGCTTGATTCAACAGCTTTATATGCAATGAGTGGACACTTTTGGGTACACACATATCTATAACGTCACTGTCACATTGTCCTTAATGAACACTGTACTTAATATCTAAATGCCGTTGTATTTTGTACCTGTTGTGTATTTGTATGATTCACTACAAACATTGTTAACAATTGAAGACATAATATAGCCAGACTAACAAAATCATGTTTTTGTGTTGTTTATTGCTTCCACATCTAGCGATACCATCTTACCACTCTCTTTTTGCAATATTCTGAACATAGTAGATAAAAAGTGGAAGAACAATTTGGGGGTATCCTGGTGTCGAGCAAGCGAGGTATGTAGGTAGACGTTAGTCCGACTCTTCATGTATAGCAGCGCCTGAATGATAGCATGAAGGGAAACGCCTCTCTTTTCAGGTGATGACAAATTGAGCATGTGTGTGCTTGCCAGACGAGGCTCCGCAATCCCAAGTGCCCGTGGCATATATTCGTGGCACTTGCCTTGGGTGCGCTGTGGGTCGTTGTGCTTATTGCGAGCCGTCAGACATTCACATTATCAATTTCATCGACAACCAGGTAAAAAACAAACGGATCAAGGTGTAACATGTCCCCAGTATATTTACAAGTGAACTGTTGACAAATGCAAAATGTGCAGTTTGTGCATGCGCGGAATGGACAAATGCAAAATATGCACTTTGTCCATGCGCGGAATGGACAAATGTAAAATATGCACAGTTTGTCCATGCACGGAATGAACAAATGCAAATACTACATATTGCCTGTGCCATGTATAAGTCGTTTGTCCATGCACGGAATGGACAAACTGTTGAATAAAGAGATTTTACCCAGAGGTAAATCGATTCTTGGTTTGATGACCAATTCTAGATTTAAATAATACACTGTTTTCAGTGTTTACGACAAATGACGTTGATGGTTTTTTTTAAAATATTGTTTATTAAACACATAATGTTGAGGAAGTTTCAAAGACGAGAGTGTAGAATCTTAGAAAGGTGATGACACAGACGGATAACTGTCCTCTACAGATTTAAACAACTCATTTTGCTTAAGCGCTCAACGCTAATGTACATGAAACAAATGACGTTGTTCTCATAAATACTGTGCTCATGTATAGTCACTCAGTGATTTAGACGATATAGCAGAGACCACTTCAGACCATGCCAGCCAACTAAAAAAGGAGTTTCCTTTTTCATTGAAACTTGGATGATAATAAAAAGGGGGAAAAGGTTAAAACATGTTCAAGTGCTACCTGTCTTATCATTAAAGAAAGTTTTCGAGATTTCAAGATAGCTGCAGTTATTGTACATGTACATGTTTAAAGTAAGAAGATATTTATTATGTATTGTTGCAGTGTCATAACATGATGATTGGATACGCATTCTGTTTAGCGTTGCAGTGAATAATTTTCTTATTAACTTTCGAGTATATATAAAGGTTTCATTAGCCCTCTACGCGCGAAGTGGGGGTGGGTTCGGAATAGTCTCCCTCCGTCCGTATCATTTCCTGTCTGCCATGCGTTTTTTAATCTTCTGGGAATACAGAATGCAAAATTACGAGGCAACAATAAAAAAAAACATACCTGGTCCGACAATTATCATTATGGTTAACAATCCAAGAGAATACATTTTCAAACACTGGAGGGAAAAAAGCGTCTCGGTCATATAATAGCAGTGCGGCAGCTTTGGGCAAACTGAACTCTTATGCTGCTTGTATGCCTATTGTAAATGGCGTCATAACAAGGAACCCTTTAGCGTTGTTTTGTGCAATAAGCCATGGATCTAATGTCAACAATGACCATTTCAGGGTGTTTTTATTCAATACGGTTAAACAACGCGCCACCATTTAAGTAGACGTTGAATGGAATGTAAATAAAGTTATGTAACATTTATACACTGTTTCAACGATACCAAATACATAGAGGATAATTATTGGTTTTGGTGTAAGATCACGTGATAATTTCACCGAGTGCAGCCACGAGTGAAAATAACTACTTTTGGTGTCCACGAGTGAAATTAACGTGATATTACACCGATGCCAACAATTTTTCTGTTTATTTTATGGTTAAAACTAATACTTTTATTCAGTTTGTTTCTATAAAACATCGAAAATCGCTGGAAACGTCATCAGAAAACATAGCACAAATAACTTAATGACGTCGCCGTCGCATGGTCTCCAGCATTAATTACGCTCGGTATACTTTTTGACGTAAATCCGGGCTAAAGATTGCAAAAACAGTGAAAATAAAAAGTTAATGGTAATCCACTCTTTCAAAACTGTGGAATATCACTTTTATTTCACTGAGAAAACTCTATAATTCACTGGAAAACATAAAATAATCTCTGTTTAATCCTTTATTTTCCACTCTACAACAGTTTTCTTTATAAAAAAGGTGCAATTTCTGAAATCTTCAGATCACTATATTTTATTTCATTTAAATCTCTTCCATCGACATGCATATAAATTACATTGACACATACATTAAAACAGGATTTATTATATACGATCCCTGATTAAAACATGCAAATGGTCATTCTGTTCAGAATTATTACAGACTATTCTTCTAATCAATATTGCACAAAAGACTTAACGCATTATAAAATGTAGAACCACTGTTAATTTGTATACAATCCTATATGTGCTTACACAAGCTAAACCTCTTAAACGCTGCCAATATAACGATCACACCACAAATGAAAGTTTTTACAATTTTTCGATGATGTTTATTACAATTATTGTTAAACTGCCGATAATCCGATTTCTTTCAAAACATTTGTAATTTACTTACATTGTTGTCGCCGCACTTAAGTGCGGCTGGGATTTTTTTTATACGTGGAGGGGCACGTGACTTAAATTTTTCCCTGCAAGATAATTGTACCCACTGACAATAAAGTTTTACAGAAAAAGTATTTGTAATATTTTTATTGTTTTACTTTATTTTTTTTTTTAATATTTTACTTTATTCCCTCATGTGGAGCACGATTTCAAATGGTCAAGGTCTATTTTGACTGATAAAATATTTAAAACAAGTCTACAGAAAGTGAATCATAATTTATTTTAGAACTCACGTGATGTAAACATTACACACCTACTCTTTTGTTTGGCATAGGTCCATATATTTTGGAAAGACCGACAGTAACAAAGAAAAGCTCGTGCGTAGGTCTATCTGTGCACGTTGGCAGGTCTTGTATTTCTCTTGCCAGACCTGTCCACGTGCACAGATAGACCTGCGCACGTGCATAAAATTACTTCTGAAAGAAATGGGTCATTTTATAACACAATCGTAGGTCTCGAAAAAAAAACAGAAACTAAACACAATCGATCCAGTACATTTTCCTTTTATGTTTTCGATACCACAATTCTAGTATTCTATGTATATTTTAAAAAAAGCCACACAATTCTCGATGTAAACGATACACCTAGACGTTTTCAAAATCAAACGGCCGTAACTTAATTATCTGATAGCAACACGTTGCCGATATGCATTAAAAGAACCAAACACTCCAGTAAAGTTTCATAGATTTCCGGCAGGTGGTTGCTTAAAATTTGCTATATCCATTACTGAATGAAAAACTGAGTGCAACATGCCGACGCTATCCGAAAAATACGCTCAGTACATACCACTACTTTGAAGTTAAATTTGCACGGACGGACACACGGACATGCATACAGCGCGACTCAAGGATACTCCCTGTTAAACTTTGTTACCAGGGTATAAACACTGAAATACATTTATATATTATCATGTAAATACCGTACAAATATTTCAAGTGTTATTTCACGAACACTCATTTATAACAGATGAAAAAAAAAACATCTAATAATACATGTACGCATTCTGCATTAGAAACATTTCATCTGCCTCCTGTTTGTAAAAAGTATCCAGAGCCTGTGATAAAATGTTGTAAGAATCGTACTCCGTTTCAACAATGTAACTAAATTCAGACATGTTACTTGCAAGACTAGCTGGTGGTGTGTAAGCCGGATATCGACTTCGCACGGCGGTCTTTCTGTGTAGGAAAGACCTGTGCACGGGCTTCATGAAACACCTCTCGATGTTACATGCAGCCCGTGCACAGGTCTTTTCTACAAAGAAAGACCTTGTACTCCTTCGATATCCTCCTATACATAAAGCTATCCGCTCTGTTGTAACGCAATTCCCGTCTATTTTTATCGAGTAAATGTTACCGACTGTAACTTATATGTAAAATTCCCGATATATGGTCAGGTTTAACAACTGATTAAATGTTTTTGGTTACATAAAATGTATCAAATTGCATATAATAAGGAAGCTATGATCGTAAGCTTTTCAATGATGCATATATATAATATTGTGACAATATCACAAGAAACCATGTCAGACAGACAGATTACAAATAGCTTTTTTTCTATTGATTATAAGCGTAATACAGTCAGTTTATACCCGAAATTAAAGGGAGATAACTCTTAACTTCACTCGATACGCTTCGGATATCTAGGCTGTACAGTCTCAAAGTATTAACTTAGAGCACTGAAAGTCTTCTTACAACGGTCCGATCTATGTATGTTATACTCGCGATGTCTTCACAAAACTTTGATTCAGCTGGGTCATTTTCAAGAAAACAGAAACAGAAAATACAAACTAAACTATTTTAGTTGTCGGTGTAATACTTATGGATATATATTTCTTTTAAATATTACGCAACTGTATTTTACGAAAATTGAAATGAATCATCTTGATGTGGTCATATGGGTGAACTTATTTATTATATATCCTTTATTACAATCTATGTAACATGTTAATGCTCAAACACAATTAAACATATATGGCTTAAATCTGGATGTTGCTACATACCCTAGTATTTTTGTTACCAGTAACAAACCTTCTTTCTTCTAGTAACAAAAAAATGTAGCAACCTCCGGATTTGAGCCATATCTAGCTTTATTGTTTCATCTTGACCCATTAATAAATAATGTATTGAATTCAAGTACAGTACAAGAAAACCATTGATGCAAAGCATCAAAGGTCGCCGCTAAAGAATTGAACAAGAGTAAAGGAAATGTAGATTTTTTTAATTTGTAACAGGAATACAAAAATAATAATACTGTTTATTTTTTTTTGTATTCCTGTCACAAATAAAAAAATTCTACATTTCCTTTGCTCTTGTTCAATTCTTTAGCGGCGACCTTTGATGCTTTGCATCAATGGTTTTCTTGTACTGTACTTGAATTCAATACATTATTTATTAATGGGTCAAGATGAAACAATAAAGCGCAAGGTCAGAACTGTTGGGCTGAAAAAGCAAATAAATCTCATGAAGCCTGCTATTTTCATTCTTTGTTTGGTAATAACAGCTTCATGATACACAATGTAATAAATTATTAAATAACTATTGTTTATTGGCTCTAATATTCTTTAACTACCGGACGTAATAAAATAGGAAGAGGTATCATAAAATTGAAAGACAGGGCCAATAACAAAAAACCAGGGCCAATATCACTTATTGGACCGGTCCAATAAAAGATTGCTGACGAATGATTGGCTGTTGAGAAATCTGAGCTTCCGATTGGCTGATACTTTAAGATGTTTAGTTTCTTGCAAAAGAAACGACCGCCATCTTGAATTCTGTTGAAATCAGCATTGAAGATTGAATGGCAAAAATGAAAATAAACTTTTAATCAATTTCTGTCTGAAAACCCATTTAAAGGGATAGAAAATGCTCCAACTAAGAAAATGAATACCCACATCAATATGTTTATTTCAAAAATGAATATGTTAGAGGTATATTTCTATTTACAGCTCTGCATGTACTGTCTGTTTGTGACGAGTTACTGCCAGTGAAGATGATGGTCAATTAACAATGAATAATTTATAGTTTGAATAGTTATTTAATAAAATTGTCATTAAATGAGTGATTTGATATAGGCCCTATCATTTGTCCTCTGGCACTCGCATTGGCCCTCGCTCTCCGGGCTTGGGCCAATATGAATGCCCTCAGACAAATAACAGGGCCAATATCAAATCACTCATTTAATAACATATACTATAGAACAGCTTCGATTTATTTCGTTCACTTCCCTTTTGGACGAGAAAATTTCTGTAACTTGTTGAATACAAATGTAGTTATGTCTGATCTGTTATTCTTAGATGTATTTCAGTTTCAGTTTTTAGCTCATCTTGCCAGATTCGCAGTAATTTAATTATTTGCCTGTCACAGTCTGGTGTGACGGAAACAAGACTCAGGTTGCAGTTCCCAATGTCACATCCGGAACTCCTGCCTAACTACACACTTTTGTTTACCAATATTTTGTGTCAGGAGCGTAACTTATGAGTAGTGTAATACAAGGGGGGGGGGGGGGGGTGGGGGGTATTTTGAAACAATTTTCGAAAGTAATCGCAGTAAGTCGTGAAACGTCCTGAATATAGCTTGGGGCTCACTCCTTACAAAGCCTTATATGACAATATCTCATGCCTTGAGTATCAAGTTTTATTATATACATTGTAAGAATAAGAACAGCCGACGATGTGTAGAACTTCTGTCTCCACAGGCTATAACATAGCCCTGGTATAGTTCATCTTTACCATAGATGCTAACATGAGGACCAGTTAGCCGTAATTAAGTTGCTCATCTGAGAAAGTTGTATTTCATGTGGTCGGCAGCTGGAATTAATGTCACCATGACCGAGTGATGCTATCATGTAACTACTGTAATACTCTATAGTATTGTGTAGGACTACACTGAAAACATGTGCTGGTTTTTCTATTGTATGTAACAGTGGCCTGGAACCATTTCCTGTCAATGCAGGGATGCTACAGAGCTTTGAGTTTGAAGACATTCCGAACATTGGATCAAGGGAAGCCATTTAATGTTGCTTTTTTCTATTTTAGTGACAGCGGCTCCTGTGTGGACTGGACTTGAACCATGTACTGTTTTTTTTCTGAAAGGGGCCAATGATGCTACAGAGCAAGACATTGTATGCATTTGTTCACAAGATGACGTTAAATATTATTCTGTTTTTAGAAAAAACAGCCCCTGTGTTCAGGAAAGGAGATATGCAAGGATGATATAGAACAAGTTTTATGAAATTCCACCCTTTGGTTCATGTTAAGCCATTTAAAGTTTTTTTCCATTTTAAGTAACAGACTCCCCTGTGTGCATTGGATCAGAAACATTTCTTACTATCTGAAAGAGTTCTATGCAAGGATGCTACACAGCATCTCCATGAAGAGCTTTAGATGAAGCTATTGATGGTGGACAATGGACCATTCGTCTGCACTAATAGCTAACCCAGGGCCTTCAACTTGGATGAGCTTATAAAGGTATTACTTGGTTAGGTAACTATTCTACTCTTTATTCACTTGAAACAAAACACAATAATATTATTGTACTGGTGTTCAAACGCTGAATACATGGCCTTCGTTTCATATGCTCTGAAAAACTACTCTGTGATACGATCAGGCAGTAGTTGGGATAAAAATAGTCACATGACAGACAGAGCAGCACAGTCAGTATGATTGATAAACGTATTCCGTAAATGTGAAATAAAATATATCAAGATGCCAAAGGGGTACGGAAAACTGCATCTCTTGAACCTTACTAAAACAAAACAATCAGCTGTATATAATTAAGAAAATAGTTTATTTGAGTATAAAACGGTAAATGTGATCTCTATACATTTACAATCAATTGCATCAATCAAATTACACAATGACTTATAATTCAGTTTCTATCATTTCTCACTTTAAAAAAAAGATCTGTAATGTTAGTTGTAGAAGAACCCCTGATCTGGACAAGATAACCAGCACTTATTATAACAGTTTTAGAATTACTTAGACAGATGCCTTATTGTGCAGTTCTGTACACCAAATACATAGTAAATAACCTATGTAAACAGACATCAATCATTTTCAATTCTATATCGGCATACATATATGAACAGGAAAATATAAAAGACAAATTATGCAGTAAAAACAATCTCTACCAAATATAAAATATGAGATTTCTTAGAAAATTCAATAAACAAAATAATTTGCCCTGACTCTCATCCACAGATTTTTTGGAAATACTTATTAAAACGTTCACCTTTGAAAAAAAGAAAGCAGTATCAATAATCTTGTGTATTCTAATAGCTTAAATAATTTAAAGCTCTGTCATACGATAATGAATATAGTTCACATTCATTACTTTAAGCATTAATTACAAAATTCTCGATAAACTGATTTTGTTTTTGGATTTTTTTTTCAACATCAGCCACTCTGGACTGTGTATTTAACTTCTACATTTATATACATACAAAGGACTTTATTTCCTAGAATGATCAGATTTTAAGAGAAAACTGGGGCTCTAAAGATAACAGCAGTGAGACTTCTTATGACAGCCCAAAAGAATGGGACATAATTATGTGTGAAAAATCAAAGTTTACATGAGATTTTAAAAAGTTGAAGATTCTAGTTCGAGTATACATGAACAAGTAAAAGCACTGTAAAATTGCTATCAATAAAAAGAAAATGAAATGCTCTTTTTTTTTAAGCATATAGATATGATATGTGACAATGATATGTATAATATACTGATTAAGGAATGTATAAAACGTGTATATACAATACATACAAAGTTTCATTAAATGAAATGGAGCTATTTACAGATGTAACCTTACATGAAAATTTACTTACACATGAAATTCGTAGCTGCTGTGTATATACTTTTTAACATTGTTCTCTTACAAATACTATTAACAAAATGTAACACCTTTTGACCATACTGTTTCATGAAGAAATGACAAAAGAAAGGCGTATGTCTCAACCTAGTTTAAGAGAAAGTAGAACACTGTTCTATCATTATTCTATCAGTTACTTAAGTATTCTATATATTGGTTTCAAACTGATAATTGGACTGTAACTAAAATATCCGTATGTATGTAAACAGGATTCTTTGCAGGTGTTTCCTGAGCAACAGCAGCTAGCATAGTGTCATATTTTCGCTTGTTTCTTGCAGCTATTCTACTCCAAAAGAAGACACTGCAAGTGGAAGCTGTTTATTTTAAATGTGTGAAAATCTTTCTTAAACGACTTTCATGATGATCTATACTGAGCACTTCCAACATTTAAATTAAAACGAAACAAAAATACCAAAAGGTATACTTCATAGTTGCTGTATGACGTGTTACACTATCTATTTATTGCATGATTGACATAAAAAAGATGTCTGCTAGCAGCTGTGAAGAATCGCCGTGACAACAAGCATCAGAACTGTTGTTATGCTGAACGTCAACATGGAGGCACCGCTGAGACCTGGCTTTTCTATAACTTCTGATGACGATTCTATAACATAAAGAATTTTTGTCATTAAAAAAAACCTCAAAAGGATAAAATGTAGTAACCACTAGATTCATTTTTGAAAATCTCATTGCTGGCTTTGGAACTACCTGAAAACTGGTAATGTGACATTTCCTCGTAAAATATTCATTTATCTGATATTGCAGAAAAAAAAAATAAAAAAAATATTTTTTTTTTTTTTTTTTTTTTTTTTTTAAAAAAAAAAAATTTTTTTTTTTAAAAAAAGAGGTTTTTTTTTTTTTTTGTGTTAAGATATATATGTCTTCAAATAAGTGTATTGCTCTTATAGAAGGTTTTACCACCATAACTATTAAATAAGTGTTATACAATTGAAACAAAAAATGCTTTCAAATTTATAACACAGTGCCGTTCGGCAGGAAACAATGTATGAAAAGAAATCAAATTTTGGGATATAAAGAGTTATCCCTAGCTGTAAGACTTGTTCAAACACTGAATACAAATAACACAATTCAAATTCAATCCAGTTTGTTCCTACTTTCTTTCTGTAAACGATAGCACCATAGACTGAAAAGACCCTTTCCAAATGCCAGTATGTTCATATACTCTTTAAACTCAACTGGAACTATCACTGAAGGTGATGATTAACATCCCAATGACACAGTATATAATATTTATGTAACATTTGATGCTTTAATTATTGGACCTGCACAACTTAAGGCTTCTGTGAAGTATAATTAAATTCTGACCAGCAGATTTGGAGATTAAGAGCACAAAAGATTTTATTATGTCGAGCCCCTGTGACCTTGACATAGTGACCGGAAACATGGACCATGTACAACTTGGCATTGTACTTATCACTTCTGTAAAATATCATTAAATTTTGACCAGGGGTTTTGGAGATTTAATGTCCTTAAGATTCTGTCTACAGACAGATGGACCAACGTACAGAGAGACAAGCTGAATCCAGTATACTCCCCCTTACACTTTGTGTTGGGGGGTATAATAAATAACATAAGAATGCTCGAAGCTTTGGTGATGAAATTCTAGCTTTGGGGCTACCTTAAAAGATTCTCAGTCTGCAAACATTCTGCTTATGAATTCAAATGCAACGGTTGTACGCAGATCATCAGCTTTTCTCAATCATGCAAGTTACATTTTAATCTACTGCATTTTTTTCCTTAATTTCAGGCGTACCCAAAATAAAATTTTATTTTTACAACTAGTCTCAGTTTCATGTAATATTCAAGTCAAAACCATTCATAAAAGAAGTCTTAAAAGAAAACTTATGACAGTAAGATTTAACTTTTTTTTTTTTTTTTTTTTTTTTTTTTTTTTTTTTTTTTTTTTTTTTTTTTTTTTTTTTTTTTTTTTTTTTTTTTTTTTTTTTTTTTTTTTTTTTTTTTTTTTTTTTTTTTTTTTTTTTTTTTTTTTTTTTTTTTTTTTTTTTTTTTTTTTTTTTTTTTTTTTTTTTTTTTTTTTTTTTTTTTTTTTTTTTTTTTTTTTTTTTTTTTTTTTTTTTTTTTTTTTTTTTTTTTTTTTTTTTTTTTTTTTTTTTTTTTTTTTTTTTTTTTTTTTTTTTTTTTTTTTTTTTTTTTTTTTTTTTTTTTTTTTTTTTTTTTTTTTTTTTTTTTTTTTTTTTTTTTTTTTTTTTTTTTTTTTTTTTTTTTTTTTTTTTTTTTTTTTTTTTTTTTTTTTTTTTTTTTTTTTTTTTTTTTTTTTTTTTTTTTTTTTTTTTTTTTTTTTTTTTTTTTTTTTTTTTTTTTTTTTTTTTTTTTTTTTTTTTTTTTTTTTTTTTTTTTTTTTTTTTTTTTTTTTTTTTTTTTTTTTTTTTTTTTTTTTTTTTTTTTTTTTTTTTTTTTTTTTTTTTTTTTTTTTTTTTTTTTTTTTTTTTTTTTTTTTTTTTTTTTTTTTTTTTTTTTTTTTGGGGGAAAAAAAAACCCCCCCCCCCCCCCCCCCCCCCCACCCCCCCCCCCCCCCACCCCGGGTTTTTTTTTTTTTTTTAATTTTTTTTTGGGGAACAATTCTAAAGTAATTTTACAATTTAAAAGACATTTTGAAATTTAAAGAAGTAATTGTGACTCACCAGCAAGGTCCACAAAAGCAAAGTTATTGCCTTCTGTATTTTCAGCATAGCATCTGTACTGCCCAAAGTCGGCTTCTGCAATGTCTCTTATGGTCAGTTTCATCAACACATAGTTGGAACCAAAGTAATATTCCTCTACAAATCTGCAAATGCAACAATTTTTTTTAATAACACAACACCCTCAGTTTTGACATTTAAAAACACACGTTTTTTAATCTGTGGTAGTTTATTGAGTATCAATTTAGTGCAAAGCAGGTCTATTTTTTTATGTCCTCATATCCTTAATTTTGTTGCTTGCGACAAAATTTTTTTTCTTTTACCAAGATGCAATTCTAAAGAACTTGAGAATATCAGACTATGAGACATATCAGAGTGTCGTGCCTTTTTAAATGTACAAAGCATGATTGTATTATTTAAGGGGGGGGGGGGGGGGGGGGGGGGGTTTGTTTTATTTTTTTTTTTTTTTTAATATTTTTTTTTTTAAAAAATTTTTTTTTATTATTATTTTTTTTTTTTTTTTTTTTTTTTTTTTTTTTTTTTTTTTTTTTTTTTTTTTTTTTTTTTTTTTTTTTTTTTTTTTTTTTTTTTTTTTTTTTTTTTTTTTTTTTTTTTTTTTTTTTTTTTTTTTTTTTTTTTTTTTTTTTTTTTTTTTTGTTGGTTGATTGTTGGTTTTGGGTTTTTTTTTGTTTTTTTTTTTTTTTTTTTTTTTTTTTTTTTTTTTTTTTTTTTTTTTTTTTTTTTTTTTTTTTTTTTTTTTTTTTTTTTTTTTTTTTTTTTTTTTTTTTTTTTTTGGGTTTTGTGGGGTTTTTTTGGGTGTTTTTTTTTTTTTTTTTTTTTTTTTTTTTTTTTTTTTTTTTTTTTTTTTTTTTTTTTTTTTTTTTTTTTTTTTTTTTTTTTTTTTTTTTTTTTTTTTTTTTTTTTTTTTTTTTTTTTTTTTTGGGGGGGGGGGATTTTTGGGGGGTTTTTTTTTTTTTTTTTTTTTTTTTTTTTTTTTTTTTTTTTTTTTTTTTTTTTTTTTTTTTTTTTTTTTTTTTTTTTTTTTTTTTTTTTTTTTTTTTTTTTTTTTTTTTTTTTTTTTGGGGGGGGGGGGAATGTTGGGGGGGGTTTTTTTTTTTTTTTTTTTTTTGTTTTTTTTTTTTTTTTTTTTTTTTTTTTTTTTTTTTTTTTTTTTTTTTTTTTTTTTTTTTTTTTTTTTTTTTTTTTTTTTTTTTTTTTTTTTTTTTGGGGGGGGAAAAAAAAAGAAAGCCCCCCCCCCCCCCAACCAACCCACCCCCACCAACCACCCGGGGGTTTTTTTTTTTTTTTTTTTATTTTTTTTTTGGGGTTAAAAACATGTCTCTAATTAAGTTGTATATACAGCCCATATATGCCACACTGTCACACAGTCACTTAAAGCTCCATTACAAAGACCAAATTGGATTTTTTTTAAATCTGGAATTGTAACAGGGAATTATAGTTTGAAACTGGCTTCTAAAACTTTACAATAACCGTGGAGTATTTCCCTGTTTGAAATACAGCTGCAGAAAAACGAGTGAATGTTCTTGTATTTCCTTAGATTGACCTGGGTAGTATTTTTGTCCTACTTTTGCTTTTTTTTTGCATGTTGTAAACAGTCAGAGATATTCGTTGCACATCATTGGAAGTAAAGTTCTTTTGAATATAATTCACAATAAGCATGCTTATTCATGTACAAACTATTTACAGTCTCTTTCTGGGAGACTTCTGGAAAATTACAAAGATATTTGAAAACTGGTCACATTCAATGCAGTATGTCATATTTTTCCTTCTGAGAAGATACCCATTACAATTCAAGATTTAAAAGAAAATTTGATTTGGTCTTAGTCATGGACCTTTAATCAACCTGTAACTTTTAGATTTTTCCAAATTTATTGGAATTTGTATGATAATGTATTCTGCATTTTTTTCAATATTCAGTTTCTAATGACTTTTACAATGAAAATTTTCCAAACAGTTTTTGATTGGATAATTTTCGCTTCTAGTCCTGAAATCAGCTGACTCACCATAAGACTACAGCAAAAAATTTTCAGTTTAACCAAATACCTCTATGCTTAACTATATTTCTCTTATGATTGTCCTATAATGAAAAGTTATTCGTTACTAGGAATTATATATATTATTATCAATGTTTAAGAACATACTTATTTCTGTTGTCCAATGGCACGCCATCTCTTGACCAGTACATCTGAGATTCCTCCGGAATGGGATTTCCTTCTGCTGTACATGTCAGTTCACGACTGTAGCTAACGGCTTGTGTCAAAACATTATCTTTCGCACTTACATAAGGCTGAACTGTAAAAAGGTAACATATCATTGTTATACATCAGTTATATTTGTAACTAGATCTATGTATAGCACACTATATGATAAACAAATAAGAGTACATAGTGAACATAAAGCTGAGAAAAAGTGTTTTTTTACATTAATATAATTTCCTTGCATTTTCCAATCATGAATGTGTATTTTTTATTTTAGTCAAGCTAACAATAATTATTTATTAGTTAGACAACCAATGCATAAAAGGTTTATGTAGATATAATCTTTGATCTTTACTCTGACCATTCTGACAACCAACAAAATCTGGTTGCCAGTCTGCCTTCATATGTTTGCTGATATAAATTATTCTTACATTTGACACCCAGTCGTATTTCCCTCGTGTCTGCTCCTGCTATATTTTTAGCACTACATTTATATGTTCCTTTATAGTCTTTGTTCACAGAGTCAATGAGAATGGTTGGTGCCTAAAAATAAATATGGCATTACAGATTAATACACAGTACACTCTGAAAATGTAAAATACCACAATTCTCTGTCACAAACTTACATCTCTGTCCTCAATTTGTCTAGAAGCAGCAAACGGCACATGCTAATTATTGAAGACTTTCTGATGGACATATTAAGAAACTTCACAAAATACTGCAACAACTTTATCAATTCTTTTTGACTTAAAAGCTTCCATTTAATGGAAATTTAGAAAGGTTTGTTCATATTTACGATTGATGTAGCTCCTGAAAACCCTTTCTCCTGACTATGCTTTATCACAGCACAAACTTACTGTAAGTTCTCTGCCTCCTGTAGGTAAGACACCACCCCCAACCATAGTCCAGCTGATGACAGGTCTAGGTATACCACTAGCATCACACAGGAGCTCAACTCTATCACCTTCCTGTTTCACTGTGTTGGAGCTCGTCTTGATGTCAATGATCTGTGGCCTTTCTGTAAGTTTAAATTATTCAATAAAATATACATATTCAGTCATTTCAGTCTTTCATGGACACTTTTGTGTCAAACAAAGATTTATTTACAGAGATGAAAGCATGCAATGTACATCTACACAGGAGAACAAAAAAGAGAAACTAATCCTTTTTTCATAGTGGTACTCAGGTGAGACTCATCTGACACAACAAGGGCGGAGGCATGTTAAGACAAGACAACTGAAATTGAAAGACATTTAAATAAGAACTTTTTTAAAATCTACCATTTTGTACATTAATGCAATTTAATTAAGATGCAGATTTTTAGTCTCAGCTACATTCATTTTGTACATTCCTTCAACCATCCGATAACTGCAACTACTGACAAATCATCCTATTTAAAGGATGTCTTAAATTTATACTAATCTATTTATTCTTGACTGCGAAACTAGTTCTTACAACTTATGTCAATTGCTCTAGAGATGTACTCCAGATGGAATCAACCTCAAAAACAAGGGCAATATGAATATATATACAACTACCACTACTTGACCCTGGTGTTGCTGCCCGGGACCATCCTATCCCGATACGAATGCACTACCTGACTGCAAGAAGGATGCCTTTGTAAACTTACGTATAACTTGGATCATACGACTGTCATTGGCATTCTGCTGACCACCCAGCTGGACTCTACAGATGTACAAAGCCTGGTCAGACTCCTGTACATTCTGAATCTTCAGTCGCCAGTTGTTTGCGGCTGGCTTGTCTATCTGGTACTTGAAGGCGTTTTGTGTATCTGTATCAGTGGAGATTGGAATAGGGGTGTTTGTTTGGAAGTTCTGTACCAACCATTGTACCTAAAGGATTCACAAATGTCAACCAATGAAATAAGTTTTCAATGCAAAGAAAAATTACAAACTTTAGAGGGAAAAAGAAACAGTTTAAGTGAACACTACATGTATTTCTAACTCTCAATTGCAAGTATCAAATTTTTTATTTAAACAGTAAACTGTTTGCAGGCATACCTTTAATAAAACTAATCGCTGTGTAATACATAATTTTTTATAGTGTCAGTCTTTTTAAAGTGATGGTTCATTTTGTTTGACAATTTTTCTACTATTATAAAACAAATGATCAGAAAACACATCAGATCTTGTAGTGCAGAATGTTACAAGTTACAACTGAAAATCATGTATCATATAGTAACCATGGTAACATTCATTATGGTTCCGCAGTACCTTTTTCTCAACAGGTTTGTTGTCTACAACACATGCCAGGAAACAATCTTTGTCCTTCTCAACAATAACAGTTTTGTAGTTATTTCTCACCACTGTTTTCGGAAATGTATACTTCAATGCAACCTTTGGATCAGCACACCAAACTGTGGAAAATAAAAACACACACTTTCATAGCCTTCTGTTATGTATAATTTTAAAAACCACACCACATAAGCATTGTATCAAAATAATCTGACATGATACATGTATTTTTTTTACTATTACTGATTCTAAATTTTAGCTCTTTATGTCTTATAGTGCTCCAATAATATTTGAAGGAAAATGTTACCAAAATTCAGGTCAAAATAAGAGCTATCACTAAAGGTGATTTATAGCTAAAATTCCTATGGGCAAAGAGAAGTTAAAGACAATCCTACAAACTACAACGACAGAGAGTATGGGGGTTACTAAGGATGCTAACACCTGTTTTAACACTGTGTTTCAGTTATTTACAAGCAGGTGATTTAGCTTAACTAATATTTTATTCTGATCTTAGGCTTATAGTTTTATACTTGTGCTCCGCATAGAAAGACTTAGACCCTCTATCTTCCTCCATAAAGAAGGTATCTGCTTTCTCACTTAAGAGTCTGGTTCAGAGTATAATTTTGTAAGTTAGTTGTTCACGTTCAATATATTGCAATATGTTATCGAACTACCCCGACTACAATGGGTTTTGTATTGCAAGAAATCACGATACAATATCTGCCAATACCTATCCATACTTGCAAGGGATGTCTCTACAGGTACTTGCACATCACAGTGAGACATACAATGTAGAAGGCAAACATGTCTAGAAAGTTAAAGTGTAAAATCAGTTTACCTTAAAAATGCTGATGCAATCCAATGAGTTCAGGATTAAAATCAGCTTTTTCAGCAGCAATGGATATTGGTAACAGGTATCTTGGTAAGAAGGTGTGCAGGGAAACATTTCGTTTGCATGAGGGGGGGGAGGATAAAAACATTAAATGGGTCAAGCGAAAAACGGTTTAAAAGTACAGAATTATTCATGTTTTCCCGCAAAAATTTGGCTCCGCTTGTGAAGGAAAGACCCCTATTTTTGGCATTTTGTTTTATTAGAGCTTATTGACAGAAAGTTCTAAGTGAAACCAGCTCTTTAGATTCATCAAATATATCAAGCAAATAAGTTATTTTTAACAAATTTTTAGTAGAAAACCAACTGAATTTTGATGATACTTTGAAAAGTATAGTTGCGTAATTGTTGTCAATGGCTGACTAATCAATTATGATATCAATACATATAAAATATTAGTGTGCAGTGGAACCTGAAAGTAGAAGGGCCAAAAACTCTAGGCTAAAGAAAAAAGGACTGGATGGGAATTAAGTGATGTGGAGATTTTTTTTCATACCCTTTACTAATTTTTGCAAATAAAATTTCCAAAAAGCAAACTTTGTATTATATTTAACATGTTGATGAAAATTTACACTGAAAATCTTACAAAAAAAGTTTTTTCAGTGATTTCAAAGCTCTACTTTTAATTGTTTTAACAAACTCAAGATGACTTATTTTCTTGATTCACTTTTAAATTTATTCTCTACATCTGAACTTTGTAATAGAATGATAAATTATATGAAATTATTCATTTTTAAAAAGTTTAATTTTGGAAGCCCAGATTGGACAAATGCATCAGCCTGTTAAAAATACTGAAACTAGACTGAGTATCAGGATTATATCCACTTTACGCTTGAGCAGCATTGGATATTGGCAAGGGGTAGCTTGGTAAGAATCAAATATGCAGGGAAACATTTTACTCTTTAACCAAACAAGGTTTTAGTTTTTCTTTTCATATTCTTATTATAATTCAGTCTAATAACTTTGTGGCTGACACACCAAATGTCTACGACATTCAATATGCGTTTTACATCAAAAAGGATAGGGGATTGATAATTACCTTTGGATGGATCATGCCTGCTTATAAATAAGGTTTGAGGTCCAAAACGGGACTTTCCTCTCTTATAAGCAGGGAAATACGGTAGTATTTTACAGTAAAAACGATGAATAAATCATTGAAGAGAATTGTCGCTGGTCAAGGTTTTCGCATAATTAACATATTGAAAAAGTTCCAGTCCTAAAACGCTTACTTTTTGCTTTTTAAAATGACAGTTGTCTCATGTTTTTAAGACTAAGAGGAAGGATTGCACATTTGAATTTTTACGTAGTATATAAATGCAAAGGAACCAGCTCCAGGTCAGACAAGAAGTCGAGATAGCGATGATTGGTCACAGACTTGGTAAGTAAGTTAATAAATGTAAAAATTATTATGGCAATTTGCTTTTAAATGTATTTTGGAAGTAGGATTGCGTCAAAGACTCTTAGTGGAAATGGTTACCTTGAGACTCTATTTCAGACCTTGAGTTGTTCATTTGTCATATGTACACCTAGTCCAGTTCTATATTAATCTTTAATTGGCATGTTTTATATTCAAAAGGCAGACATCTCTGTAATTTTTTTTTTTTTTTTTTTTTTTTTTTTTTTTAAAAAATTTTTTTTTTTTTTTTTTGGGCTTTTTTTTTACAAAACCGTACACACTCTTTAATTTATTATCTAGTTTTTGGATGGGCACTCTCTTCTGTAAGTTAGTTTTTGGATGGAAACTTTGCAAGTTAAGACAACTACAAAATAAAAAACGGGTCAGACCGGTGAGACGAACGAAGTAGGCTACGTACACACCTTTCTGTTTTGTTTACCTGTATAATTTTTGGTAAGTGGACAGGTGAAGACCTAAACAAGACACATTTAAAAGTATAACTTACCTGTACATATAACAGATAGAAAGACAAACGAAACTAGTTTATTCATTGTAGTAAGTTTTTACATCAAGTCGTTTGCAAAACATTTGAAATTTGTATTAATTTTTTACAAAATTTTAGTCAGGAAATGTTTGTGGGCATGCGCAGTGAGTCACTAAAATATTTACGTATTCAAGCAGTAAAATTAAACGAAATTAAATTTAGATTGTTTAAATAGTACTACTATTTGAAAGACCTTGACGTATCCCAGTGCTCGACATAATTTTTCTTGCATACCGGATCGGTATTTCCTGTGATTTTGCCCATGCCGGAAAAACCGGTCTGTCACCCCTCCCCAGACGCCTCTCGTGAATTACTTATGACGTAACGTTCTAAACATTGTGACGTCAATTTTACAAACATAATGTCGGTAAATCGTTTGTTTTTCATGATAATTCATCATTTTGGTAAGTTTGCATTTAAAAATCTACTTTTAAGTGCAAGACGGTATGCGAGAAAAAGTTTCCATCATGAGACACTTGGTTCAGATGGAAATATCCGTCACCTCGGGTAACTGTTTCCCGCCAAAACAATTACCCTCGGTGACGGATATTTCGATCTGAACCTCGTGCTCATGACAGAAACTATTAATCTTACGTAAAACTTTTATGGCTTTCAAGACGATATAAAACAAAGTGAGCTTCGGTCACGTGACCCTGACATCAGCTCTTTCAAATCCGTTTTCATGTTCATATTGTGATGATTACAACTTCTATTCATTTGATATCACCAACAGAGTCTTTCATGAAATCAAGGTGAACAGGGTCCGTGTATTTCAACCAAAGCGGGAAATTACATGCTACAGTAAGGCAAACTGGTCTGGCCTGATACGCGACCTAGCAAAGTTCGCAAAGTCTTTTCATAAACCACTCGGATCCCAACACAGCCTGGTGCTCATTTACATCATTCTAACATCCAACATATCCAAACCAAAGTATCTAAAACACGTCGTGATCTACCCTGGTTAAATAAATTCATTATTCGACAAATAAGAAAGCGTGATCGTTTACATTCAAAATTAAAAAGGTCAAAATCCCAAGACCTCTTTAAACAACTTAAAATCATTAAGAGTAAAATACAGAGGGAAAAAAGAAAGCCTTTTGGCAGTATCTGGACTCGGTCATCATTTTTACTGATGATTCGAAGGCTAGGAAAAATAAGAAATTCTACACTTATATTAAAAATAATATAACAGAAAGCTGTGGTGTAGCCCCAATGAAATATGAGGGTTAAAGTTTTACAGATCCTGTTGATAAGGTAAACATCTTAAATTCACAATTTTAATCGGTTTTCTCCAGGCCACAGCCCTTAAGTCTAGCCCAATCCTGCAGACAGAAGCTTATCCCACATAATAAAACAGCCATGCCCAAAGTCACTATCACTGAAGAAGGAGTAAACAAGCTCCTGAAAGGTCTGAATCCGAATAAAGCTTCTGCCCAGATCAAATCTAACCCAGGTTACTTAAAGAACTCCACAAAGAAGTCATTCCCATACTCACACATATCTTTCAGATATCCATTGAAACAGGTATTGTCCCAGATGACTGGAGACTTGCTGTAATTGCTCCAGTGTTTAATAAAGGACAAAAAATAAACCCAGTAATTATATACCCATATCTCTAATGTACATAATGGAACATTGGAACATTATACTGGTCTCAAATATTATGTCATAACTAGTTAGCTTCACCAAAGAGGTCCATGACGCTCTACAGCAAGGTCAACAAACAGATATAATTGTCAAAGACTTCAGTAAGGCCTTTGATAGAGTAACCCATTATAAACTTGTCATGAAACTGCAAATACTAGGTCTAGTTAGTGAAGTCATTAACTGGGTCAACTCATTCCTTAAGCCAAGATCCCAACAAGTTGTTGTTGGAGGTCAAAAGTCAGACACCTGGAGGCCTTCAAGGTTCAGTATTAGGTCCTTGACTTTCCAGATAGTGTCAGGGGTAAAATGGGACAATGGAATGGTTACCCCTTATACATCCAGTCTAGCCCCAGCCTAAACATCTTTGCTGTGCGACTTGACCCTTTCCATTAATACCAATTAAAAATGTGTGTTTTAACTAATAGTCTTAATTGTAGGTCTTTTTATCGTTATGCATTAAATGTTCTTATTTAACAGCTGTTCCCTGACAAAGCGCCTGCTAGTTATAATCGCAAACGATTGTTAGCAGTAAAACGTAGATATATATTTAGATTTTGCCGAAGTTTAATTATAATAATAATAATAATCCTCAGTTTTAATTGATCTGGTAGATTTTAAGACAGAAACTGTGTAACTAAAATTAGATAGGGCCCAAAATTGGCCATGTATGATTAAAAATAGGCAAGGGATCTCAAAACTGACTTTTCAAATAAAAAACCCCTATTTTTATAGAAAATATTTAATAGTGTACTCACCTTTTTTAGCAAAATAATTTTCTATCTGCAAAATATTTGACGCACATAGTGACTGTCATATTAAAAAGATATGATTACAAAGTACATCATTGCTAAATTGTTCTGTTTAGAATTGATTCATATTTGTTAAAATTCTAATTAATATGACTCAAGAGTTTGCCCCTTTATACAAAGGGTAGAAACATATCTTTAAAGAAGATTTCTAAACGCAATCTTATCAAATAATGCATTTTCTTGTATAAATAAACGTTGTGTTTGGAAAAGCGACGTCCCAATGTTTATGATATTTACTTTATGTTAACATACGAACGCACTATATGTTTCAAGTTGCCAACATAAAATAGTATAAACCATGCATGTGTCTGAATATTGAAATTCAATCTAAAAGCGTGAGATTATTCCTCGTTTTTCTGTTGTTTATTTTTAACATAACGTTTCTTCATTTTGGGAAAA
Source organism: Saxidomus purpurata (assembly GCA_022818135.1). Taxonomy (NCBI): domain Eukaryota; kingdom Metazoa; phylum Mollusca; class Bivalvia; order Venerida; family Veneridae; genus Saxidomus; species Saxidomus purpurata. The sequence goes on along the minus strand of JAFMSR010000016.1, from coordinate 27,755,749 downwards.
TCAAGGATATCAGGCCCTGTGCTTATTAAACAGTTTTCGTGCTCAACTGACATTCATGCTCATACTTTGGGTCAATAGAATATTGTTTCATTTTTTAACTCTATAGATTCTTAAGGTGTTTCAAAAAAGTTTTCTGTCGACATAAATGACTTTTCAACTACACGCATATATGTAGAGGTATACCTCTTTTGCTCAGTTTCATGATGTAGGCTTGTAAAAAATTGTTTTGTCATTCGTATTTGTGAACAGTTTATAAGATAAACAAATCTATTTTGAGTTAATATGGTATATAAGAAGACTGTGTTGAACGATTCACAAAATAGGTACAACGTGCAATAAATACGTTAAAGCAAAGATCCTGAAGGGTTTATGCATAATTCTCTATTTTTAATGGAGATAGAAAGAAAGAAAATATTTCGTTCAAAAATATTTAGTAGAATGATAATATTTTTACCTGATGTCACGTGATACAGGTGAACTAAAAAGTTGAAATTTACGGAAATGAAGTTGGACTGAAATTGTTTTTAAGATTTACGCAGCTTAGAGTCCTTTGCTTGAAATTTTCAAGGCATTTACATCGACCGGTCATTTGACCATGTCGCGCTTCTTTTGGATTTCAACTACTGTTGTCAGTGTACTCATCGGCACAGGTAAATACCTTGGCAAATGATCCACCGTAATAATAAACATGGCGCACTTCACAAAAATGCAGCAATTGACAGTTTGAGAAGTCCCCTTTAACTTAAAAGCTTAAGAACGCACTGTCCAAATATGCTCATGCTGAATTTCATGCACTATATATAACTATTCCAACTTTGGGAATTCAACTGGCATGAGACCAGTTTCCGACTACTCGTTATCATAGCTTTCGCGTAACTATTCAAAATTGGAGTACTATATAGTTTCAAACAACATCTAAAAAAGCAGCAAACAAAATTTCATTTTCTAAAGATAAGTACTTTCAAAGAAATTCTACATTATACATCCATCACTGAAATTGCTTGCAAAATATCAAAGGGGTCTGTAACATTGTCTACTCGTTTGTTAACGTTACATGTATATAATAAGTACAAGGGAAAGAACTGCCACGCTCATACGGATTAGTATCACATCGTTTGATTTATTGTTACTTGAACAAGAACCGTTATACAACGCTCAAATATGCCTCAATTTGCCGATTAGACAATTAACTTTCCAAAAATGTATGCTTTATGTACTCCAAGTGTAGCCACAATACACAGATTTCTTTTATTTGTCACAAATCATGCGTTTTTCCGTAGGTTTTAAACGAAGTCGTAAAACAAAAACAAACGGGGTTTTGTGAAATCATTCGCTGTATTGCATGAATACTGAAGGAAGCGGGCAACTCTGAATGCACATTTTTAGAACAACAGTAATCTCACCGAATGCATGCAATATTCTGCCGCTATCGTCTCTAACAATTCTTTAATCTGACGTTCCGTCGTTTGTTTGTAAATTTATTTCTCCATGTGCCATGATGTATCACGTGACAAAAACAGAACTACATTTTAAAAAAGATGTTCCGATTGGATGGCGAAAATTTTGTTTGGTTCTAGCTTTGTGTACGCACGGGTATACAGTCAACACTAAGGATAGTGGTGCCAGAAAATATCAACAACGTCATATGATATTTTCGTAGGTGTTTCACCTAAGGTATTTTTATCAACCAATCAAATTTGTCATTACACAAAATTACGTATGTAATGACAATAATGGAGAACTTCTTCAACTTTTATCACTGTCAACAAATAGAATTGTAGACTTTTACATCGTATGAGGCGATAGCGGCGGAATATTGCATGCAATCGGTGCGTTTACTGTTATTTTATAAATGTGCATTCAGATTAGGCCCGGTTCTTTCATTATTTATCAATACTGCGAATGTTTTCGCTAAACCTCGTTGTTTTGGTTTTACGACTTCGTTTAAAACCAACGGAAAAACGCATGATTTGTGAGAAATAAAAGAAACCTGTGTATTATAGCTGAAGTTAGGGTAGACTAAGTATACATTTTTTTAAAGTTTAATGTCTAATGGACAAAGCCAGGTATGTTAGGGCGTTGTATATCGATTCTGTTGCAAGTAACAATATATGAAACGATATGATAGTAAGCCCTATGATAGTCACAGTTCTTTCCCTTGTACTTATTATATACATGTAACGTTAACAAACGAGTAGACAATGTTACAGACCCCTTTGCAAAATATGGCACAGTTCTTGAGTGTTGTGAAGTGATAATACAGTGATGTACGAAATGGAGCGGCACAGAACGGATAATAGACACTCATTATGAGCGTTGGAAAAGTAGGGAAAGGAATTTACATTTTAGAGAATGAAAGTTCTCACAGACGTAAATTTATGATTCCAAAACTGTTCCGAGTAAAATTATGTCGGAAACTGGTCCTGTACCTTAAGTTATTAACATTAATTAGGCTGTCCTTTCGTGGCCCCATTTTTGGTACACATGCGCGAAAGACAAGGGTCTTGTTTACCTCATTGAAAAGAGGATAAACTGACGTTTGTAAATGTGTAGATGACTTTTGTTTTCAAGACACACATAAGAAAAAATATACAGAAAACCTCAATTTTTGGTTGGAAACTGGTCTCATGCCAGTAGTGTTTTTGGCTAACTCAATTTATATAGTAAACTTGAGTGTTTTCGGCTAAGTTAATTAGAGTAGCACAATAATTCATAAGAGGTGCGATCGAAGTGTTGAATGAAATATAATTTAAAAAAATATTGCAACATGTTAAAGACTTTTGATATTTATATGAACAAATATTTTAATTGACAAGTTGTCAATACCATTCTCACCTAATTCACACCTCTATTAACACCTTTTGATCGCACCTCTTTTGATCTATTGTGATACTCTAATTGACTTAGCTGAAAACTGAGTTGGGCGAAACTGCAGTTAGCCGAAAACACTAACACCCCAACTTTGGAGGCAAACTGAATTTACAGGCTGTAATTTTGTAGTTGCTTGCTGTTTGACAGAAAAAATCAGATCAATAAAATGGGTCCAAACCACTCCGCCTAAGTAGGCTAAGGAAATATATTAATAATGTCTTACAGGGCTTCCGTTAAGCGGCGTCCGGCCGTAAAATACGCCATAAAATTGGACCAGTACGCCAAACATTTTCTCTAATTCGGGACCGCCCACGCGTAATTAGTCACGCTATGCGCTCACAATCGGCAGTATTCAATTCGCTCTGGAACGACGTAAACTCCGCCCCCAGCAATTATCGTGGGCTATGATTGACAGATGCCGTGTTTGTCAGGTTATTTTGAAATGATGCGATAATTAGGGCCAATTAACAACATCTTGTGACGGCATGATTTTAATTCAATTACCGGCAAGTGTAAACAATTAATATGACACGGTGTTGTTTGAAATTCCCAACATCTAGCGGTAATTTTGTCTACTATATTGCCGAAAATGGACGTCCTTTCAAAACTGTGAATCGGCGATTTTAGAACTTGATTTTAATGTCTCGTCGGTAATGCAGGTGTTCAAGTAAATGAGTAAATGCAAGTTTTGCTCTAAAATGGATTGAAAAAAAATCGTCAAATTGTGCTTGTCTGCTGATATGGTTCAACGTACTTTGCTTCATTTCGCCTGTTTGGCGCCGGCCGAATCTAACAAACGAAAGCGTAATGAGGAGACTAAAAGCACAGAATCCCCCCCAAAAAAACCCAAACACTTTAAGGTTGAAAAGATGTGTTATCAAACTGTTTCTTTCAGTTTGAGGGGAAAGGTGGCGGGGCCTTTTCGGAGGGAAATTTTTAGAAAATGAATAAAATATACAGTGTAAAATGTAATAAAGAACAAAATCTATCAAGTATGTTAATGACATTATTCTTTTGCCAATTATCATTCTTTTTAAATCCTTTGAACACCGTTTTCGTTGAAAATAACAAAAATCGGGGTCGCGAAAATATGTGACAAACGAAAAATCGGCGATATTCGGCCGACTATTTCATATGTAAGGTATCAAATAGTTGAAAGAAATAATTATGAAGCGTTTGAATTTATGAAAACTTACGTTTTTAAACAGTTTTGGCCAACTCTTAAATAAAGTACAGATTTGTTTCAACATTTTGACTTTTTGAGGGGATTTTTTTGTAAAAAAAATGGTGAAAATTTATATTAATTTTGGAGAGGAATCATGGCCAAATAAACTACAATAAAAATTGTAATGATAATGTTGCTTTGTAAATGTTTGTATTATGTACTTAAACTGTTATCTTATGCATTGAATAATTCAGATCTTTGGTCAAAATAAAAGTTTATTTTACAGACAGGTTCTTCATTTTCATTTTTTTAACATTAAGTAAGGTATTTGATGATGATGATGGTGATTGATGATGATGAAATGATGATGTCCCACGTTGTCCAATAGGTTCGCGTACTGGGGACTCCATAAAATTTTCACAGGGACTTCCAAATCCAGTTGCCTTGGAGTCAGGACTTCCTTAATTTGAAACTTAGTGGAAGCCCTGTGTCTTAGACTGTTAGATAGTGAGAAAGACAAATATTTTGTTAGCAAACTAAGGCTTCACTGAAAGCCTTAGTTCATACATGTAAAGCCGCAACTGATGAACACAAATAAAAGTAGATGGAAGCCTGAACTACACTTTCAGTTACATCTGACATTAAGATAATAAGAAACATCTCTCTGACAGTTCAAACAATGTCTGGTTTCATATGACCAATACTGACCAAAAAAATACTGATCACTTCAGAGCAATAGTACTAACAGAGCAATACCATTGTTTGTGAATCCTACTGTTTTATGTATTGGTATTTGAATTCTAAATTGTATTGTACCTAGAGGCACTAAAAGAAAATAACCAATTTAACAACAGAGTGAACACAACAAACAACTAATGCGGACTTACGTTGGCTACCTATAAATAGAGAGAATTGTGCAGCAGATTTTACCTTGCAGAACCTTTATTTTAGAATTGTTCAGTGCTTGTACCATTCAGACAAACAAAAAATATCACAAAATATTCAGTTGGCCAGTATTGATAACAATAGAGTGAATAGACCAAATAGCCAATACAGGACAGTGAGTGATTTATATTGAACACTTTGGAGGTTCAAATTGATAAAATAAAAGTCATTTTCAGCTATGTAGTACATATAGCTGAAAACGACTTTTATTTTATCAATTTGAACCATTAATTAATTTTTCAATGTAAGACAACCAACACTTCTCACAAAATGTACATTAAACTGCCCATTGACTAGTGACTTGGGCTGGTTTCAACTGCCCACAATGAATCCCACACCTCTGTAAGTAGACTAGAGATTATGTGCGTAGTTGCATACCTAGTAGATCATATTTTAACAATTTGTCATAGAAAATCATACAGAAAGTTACAAGGTAGCTGTGTTTCAGGGTATGTGTTGAAATTTAGGAAAACCCTTTCCTAGCCATATGCTCACACTTATCAGAGTTAAGAGGTAGTATTATGCGACCTAAGTGTGTGTATATATTTAGTGCTAATAATTCATTGAATAAATCAGAAAATACATTATCATTACAGCATGGTGTCAGCTGGACCCAGAAATTGTTGATGAAATTATACCTGAAGTGACATCACAGGGTGGACAAGCCAAGCTCAACTGTACAGTGGTGAACAAACAAGATGGCCACACTGTAAGTATATGATTATTATAGCCCCCGAACACAAAGTGTTAGGGGGGTTATACTGGATTCAGCTTGTCTGTCCGTCTGTCTGTCCGTCTGTAGACGGAATCTTGTGGACACTAGATCTCAAATACCCCTGGTCAGAATTTAATGATACTTCACACAATTGATAAGTACAATGCTTAGTTGTGCATGGTCCATGTTTCGGGTCTCTAGGTCAAAGGTCAAGGTCACAGGGGCTTGGGATAGTAAAATCTTGTGGACGCTAAATCTCCAAAACCCCTGGTCAGAATTTGATGATACTTCACAGAAGTGATAAGTACAATGCCTAGTTGTGCATGGTCCAGGTTTTGGGTCTCTAGGTCAAAGGTCAGGGTCACAGGGGCTTGGGATGGTAAAATCTTGTGGACGCTAAATCTCCAAAACCCCTGGTCAGAATTTCATGATACTTCACACAAGTGATAAGTACAATGCCTAGTTGTGCATGGTCCAGGTTTCGGGTCTCTAGGTCAAAGGTCAAGTTCACAGGGGCTTGAGATGGTAAAATCTTGTGGATGCTAAATCTTCAAAACCCCTGGTCAGAATTTAATGATATTTCACACAAGTGATAAGTACAATGCGTAGTTGTGCATGGTCCAGGTTTCGGGTCTGTAGGTCAAGGGTCAAGGTCACAGGGGCTTGGGATAGTTAAATCTTGTGGACGCTAAATGTCCAAAACCCCTGGTCAGAATTTGATGATACTTCACACAAGTGATAAATACCATGCCTAGTTGTGCATGGTCCAGGTTTCGGGTCTCTAGGTCAAAGGTCAAGGTCACAGGGACTCGAGATGGTAAAATCTTGTGGACGCTAAATCTTCAAAACCCCTGGTCAGAATTTAATGATACTTCATAGAAGTGATAAGTACAATAACTAGTTGTGCATGGTCCATGTTTCGGGTCACTAGACCAAAGGTCACAGGGGCTTCAGATAGTAAAATCTTGTGTGCTTTAAATCTCCAAACCTGCTGGTCAAAATTTAATTATATTTCACAGATGTGCAGGTCCAATAATTAAAGCATCAAATACTACATAAATTTTAAATACTGTGTCAGTGGGATGTTCGGGGGGTATTCATCACCTTCAGTGATAGTCCTTTTGATTTGATTTGATTTGATGAGAATTTTATCAAGGTCCGTCCAAAAGAGCACTTATGTTAGCTTGATATTTGGATGAGACCCCGGCATGTCTCCCGTCATGCCTAAAAAGTAAAATTTTGAAGCCAGAAAATAGGAGAAATTTACCTGACTGCAATTTCCAGCCAGTATAGCCAAAGGTTGTATTTGATTGGTTACCAAATAGTAGGCCAATCACGGCGACCAATGAGATCTAAGTGTGATTGACCTAGTTTGTATGTCTGGATCGTGGTAGCCTAACAGTTTTTAGAAAATTTTGATACTAGATGTTATATGTGTTTGTTTTGTAAAGTAAAAATCCCCTTTAATAAAGTGTTAGTGATAGTCCTAGTTTAGCCAATTCTCTTATAAGTGCCAGTTCCACTTCATTTAGTTATGAGTGCCAAACATTAAATGCTCTCACCTTATGAGCATAAATCATTCTTATTTTCATTACTTGTACACACTTACAGCATAAATGATAATGGGCATGTTTCTTGTCCAAGCATACACCTTGAGAGGCCTGGTGATGAGTAAACCTGAATATTCTGGGTAGCCAAGGGAATACCTTGTAATAATGTTTCATGGTCCAAACAAGTATACAGAGATCAAGTTGCCCTATTTCACTACTTTTTGGAGGCATGAAAATAAAAGTAGTATTGGTATCAGTGTCTTTGTAGGCATATTATATGTTAAGGTGGTAAATAGTCTGTTAATGGTTGATGATTTTTCTTCCAGGTTATCTGGGCTTTTCTAGATGCCAAGTCGGGTGGAGAAATCGTCACAAGTGATGAAAACATATTCATTGAAAATAAAGTATGTAAAGAAGGCTCAAAGAAGTATGAGATAGTGAAACGTGAATTCAACAAACGTGTAACATACATGCTGGTAATCAACTGTCTAGAGGTAGTAGATTACGGGTTTTACAAATGTTACATACAGATCAGAGGGGATGGTTCTGCCTCATGGCCAGCAAAAATAGGACATCTTATTGTACAAGGTAATTTATCGAAATATAATGTTTTGTATATAAAAAGACTGTCGATAAAAGTATTCATCACCATAGTCTTCTAGTGATCATTTTAAATTTAGAAAGCAGAAAAGCTATTAAAAACCTAAGTTTCTGGAACATATTAAGACTTCAATTGTATTTTTCCCATTTTCTTTGATTGCTTACCTTAATTATTAAGAGAGATAAACTGTAAAGATTCTGTTACCATGGTTACTTACACAGATTTAAAAAAGAATCCCTCAATTATAAAGACACGGCAGCTGAGAAATGACATACAAACAAAAAACTGCATTCTTCACATATACTATCCAGGTTTATATCTTAAGTGTATGATTTATTTTCAGTGCCACCCACAATCACCAGCAAGAACGTTGCTGTGTTACAGTTAGATGTTGGACAGTCACATGACCTAGAGTGCACAGCAACAGGTGTTCCTGCACCAAATATAACCTGGGTCAGATCAGATGGGGGCTTGCTTCCCGGTGTTGATGGGGCACTTCTTAGGGTGTGTTGACCTTTTCTCATGTACACATGCTCTGATGATAAATTTTGTACAGAGCATTCATGTATGCCATTTCAAATTAAGATTAGAAAGTAGACCTTGAAGTTAATTGTACACTATTGATACCGTTAATCTTTGATATCCAACTTTGGTAACCATATGAAAAGACATCATACTTAAATATTTGTGTGACAAAATTTTTGTGATTTGCCAGTAAACTGACTCATTTGCAAATTTTAAAACCACTAATAGAGAGATCTTTTAATACATATATTGCATGTGAAATTAATCTTTTGCAAGACTTTTGAATCGGGGGGGAAATTTGCAAAAATATCAAAATTAAATACTTGTGAATACAAAAACACGTATAACCAGTGTACAGAAGCTTAAAAAATGTGACCTTATGTTTCAGAACACCATCTTACCGCTGAAAAATATATCAAAAGAGGACAGGGGTTTATACAAATGTATAGCAGACAACCAAGTCCGACCACCAGATCTTTATCTTGTATCACTAAGTGTTTTCTTCAAACCAGAGACTCTAGCTGTGCAAGACACTGTGGGCCAAGCTCAGAACAGGCAGTTTGATGCAAAACTTGAATGCAGAGTCTCAGGTATACATATCAATTTTATCTTTTAAATTTCAGTTTGTTTTATTTTCTGTCTATTTAGGCAGTGTTTCTGATATTTCATGTTCTGCTTTTTGTAGGTTTATTTGCTATAACAGAATTCATGAGTTACCTTCTTAAAATTATGCTTTTTATGTGCCCATTTGGGGAGAATATAGATTTGCTCTTTTCCATCTGTATGTATGTCCCAAAAATCTTGAGGCACACACTGCTCCTTCACTAATCATGCAAATTGACCTAATTCACCAAACTTAATACAAATCCTAACAGTGATGAGAAGTTGTGCAATATTTTTATACCCCACCAAAACACAAACTGTAAGAGGGGAAATACTTGATTCAGCTTTTTTTTTGCATACCAGACCGGGATATCTGCAATTTTTACCAGTGCTGGAAAATCTCATCATACACCCTCTGGTAATTGTGCATGGCATGTTTGAATTAAGGAGCAATACATGCCACAAACTGTTTGTGGCATGCATTGCTCCTTAATTCAGTTATTGACACAGATATTTGGCAAGCTGCATTGTTTTGTGGACCTCTACGAAGGTTGTTCAAATTATGGCCCTAGGTGTAAACAAATTTACAAAATTTCTTGCCTCAAACAACAAGGCCTAGTAGTTCGGTATTTGGCAGATAGCATTGACCAACTTTTTTTTTTAGCTCACCTGAGCACATCATATCAGTTAGTCTAAGAGCAAAGTTATGGAAATCTGCTCTTGCTTTGTGACAAAGGCAGAAATTGAAGTGAGGATAGCGGTGTCCCATGGACACAATTCTATTTATAAGATTTGTTATTGATTGATTGGTACATATTTACTGTCAAAAATTCTTGGAAAGGGTGTACATGCATTTCATTTAGTTCTTGGAAAAATAAAGTATATTCATATGGTATTAATTTATGCTTACGTAGAAAGGAAGCTGATTTTCATGGAGGTCATTATGTTTGAGCCACTACTGAGTTAAACTGCATCTGTTCATATGATTTAATAAGAACTGTTTTGTAAATTGCTCTGATCAGCCTAAGTTTTTCTGTGCTGTGATACCTGGTCAAATTTGATCAAGTGACTGCACCTTTGGTTTTAGAGGCTGGTTTGTTGTAGGGATGTCATTGATTAAAATTTTTGTATCGATATATCAACTTAGAAATATCGACGATACAGCGATATATCAATACACGGGCGAAAAAAGTCACTTACTATATATTCTACCAAATCTCTGGACTATATTTGTTACAGTAACAAACATATGGTTCTGGTCTATAATATATATCAACCCTTGCAGTGATGAAATGTTTTTGCCTGTAAGACCACATTTCATTAAATCACCATCCATTAGAAAAACACGGAACTCTGGATAGAGTGATTGTTCATATTCCGGTTTTAGTTTTGATAAAATTTTGGAACGTGAAACTGTATATCATGGCACAGTAAAACATTATTCGATATACAATTTTTCAAAACGGCAATCGATATCGAATCGAAAGTGTTTGATTGTTGATATATCGATACCGTTTGAATCGATTACATCCCTAGTTTGTTGTATTCATATTTTAATCAAAATGTTTAAAATTGTTAAACACAGGTTATCCAGAGCCTGAGGTAGTTTGGTTCAAGGAGCCAACCAGAAGTGAGGGCAATACACAGCTGATGCAACTCAATGATAATGAGAAGTATGAAATAACCAAACTCATTGCCACGACAACCCTACGTTTCCAGGAAGCTTGGTATGTGCTCAGGATTAAAAATGTGGAGGCAAATGATTACACAAAATATTTCTGTGTGGCTAGGAACAGGATTGGAGAGGATAGAACTACCATCATTCAGCTTTTTGGTGAGTATTGTACACACAACATCCTGGTTAAACTATTTCCTGGTTATATTGTTTATATTGAGATAATTTATTGCAGTCTGTTAAATTGTTAGAGTAATCCATACTTTATTTATCCAATTTATTTCTTGTTAACGTTAACACGGCTACTTGCTGAGTACTCTACAGATGGATATTTTTTTGGTTTAAATGGCTTAAGAATGGTAGCTAGCCACATATATGTAAGTATCACTCTGATGTTCCATCCATCATCTGCTCTACATTACCTTATATATTTGCTCTCTAGTGTGCCGAGACATTGACTTGTATTCAGAAACAAACCAAGTTAAGTTGTACGGTTTAATGATATTACATGTATTATGTTACATTGTTGTTTGACCTGATTGACTCTTGCAGAACATTAAAGCAGTGCGTCTAAAAATAGTTCTAGGTGTCAAAGAGTAGAACTTAAAAATAAAACTTGTACATTTTTCTGTTTTCAGAAACTATGGAATGTCAGGGGGCCAACTGTCCATCATTTGAAGCCCAGGGAGCATCTGCAATATCAGTATCTGTATTGGCAACAGTTGCTATGGTTACACTGGCCAAGTTGTTATTGTAGCAATGATCTGATTTCAGTTACTTATGCAGACACTTTAACAGTCTTTCTTTAAAAAGCAGTTTTATACAATATAATTATATTATAATAGTGCTTCAATGTTCTATTTGATAGTACTGAATGATGAAGAAGAAAAAGTGGGTGTATTTAATTTTCCAAGTTCTTCAGTAAGTGAAGAATCAGTTTGAAAACAATCTTTTATTTCTTAATTGAAACTTATGACATAACAATTAGAGCTGCATTGAAGAATGGGTTTTCTTTTCATTCGGTGTATTACAGATCAGTTTTATCTTTAATGTATAGGACTGTATGGAGTTCATGCAAACATTTGTGATACAAATTGTTAGTAAGTACTGAATACATTCCTTAATGTGAGGTTATCCATTTTGTATATACATGTACATTGTGTTTTACCTTAGACAATGATTACATATCATTTAATTATTTTATACATATATATTTTTATACAAGGAAATTATTCTTTAGCAGAACAACATTTCCATTTCATTTACTGCATTTTGTAAAAACATCATTTTCATCATCATTTTATGCATTGTAATTTTCAAAGTCATAACGTTACACAGTCATTAGTAAATTTTAAAATATAAGTTAAGTTTTATCATTGACTTTAGCAGTTTAGTTTTATTGACCCAAGTGAAATTGATGCAAAGTTGCAAAGATGTAATTTCTGAGATCAATATCATTTTTTTCACTAGGTTAGTAAAACTGCATGTTGACCAAAACAGTATGCATGATTATTGTATTATATATCCTCTGTGAATCCTATGTATCTAGGGAAGGCCTATAGTTATTGATGAGACCAATAATATCACAATGACCTGTCATGTGACAACTCCCGGCCAATCACATCTAAGTATCGCTGCAGGTTAAATAATATGATGGAACATACCAAGAACTTTATACCATAAATTCACACTGAAACGCGGTGATCAGAACTATTTTGGAACTCGAGGCCATACAAAAATGTTAACTTAATGCATTGAAGTAATACAATGTTCTACTGTTCAAAATGACAATATTGTATTATATTCCAGTAAGATGTTTTTACACAGTGCATTCTTTGTAAAACTTTCACCATTCAGATAAACACAAAATTAATCAAAAACCCTCCAAGATTGTCAATATTTTACTAGGACATTCAGTAGAATTTATTGATTAATTCATTCATTAATTTTAGTTAAAGCTTTGGTATGTTGTATATGAGTAATTGTTAAATGTCTCTCTAGAAATGATGTTACTTTCCGTCTGTGTTGTCACTTTACGGCAAGATAAACTGATTTTTTGTTTTCAACAGTGACTGTTTATATTCTGATATAAATGTGAGAGGCTTGAAAATATATAAAAAAAAGCTTTGGCAGATTATAAACATATATTTTCAGTGTTGTATAATTTGCATTCAAACCATTGAAATGCTGCACCACAAGCAGTAACAAATGAGAGAAATAAGAAATATTGAGAGAGAAAACTGTTTGCAGAATAGCGGTCCAGAGATCTTAAGGATTCAATATTTTAAGTCCAAGGTTTTATATTAGGCATAAGTAAAGGACCTGTGTGTAATTTCATCATCATATAGAAAAGGTGAAGTTTAAAAATTTCAACATGTTGCAATGCACATTCCTTTGAATTACTTTTAAGAAAATTTTTAAGTTTAAGGAAAATCTTAAATTTGACTAAGATGCACAAGAATAGACCCTATTTTTTTTGGGCTTCTTTCATGTACTCTATTCAAGAAACACCAGTGTCACAGTGTTGTGAAAATATGTTAATATAACCCACCAAAGTTTAGTTATGAGTGTAAATACAGGAGCTAGAATGTATTTACTGTAGATACTTGTAAAATACATTTTTTGTAACATTCCAAAAATAAAAAATAATATAAATTTCAAAGGTGTTGGTTTTAATTTATATTCAGGATAATAATCCACCTCCACAAGCATTCCACTAATTGACAGACATTGCCTTATATGTTGACAGTGTTGACAGTTTCTTCTAGAAGATGAGAGTCTAGTATTGTTCTATCCCAGGAACAAGAGTTATAGATCCACTTCGATATTCATAAATGTTTCAAATGAGATCGTCATTAATTTTCTTCTTTATAACATTTCAAACCAGAAAACTATTACTGAAGTATCGTACCATATATTTAACTTGTCACATTGGTACCCGTTACGAATTCATTCATGCCTGAAATCCACAACAGTCAACCATAATATAAACATGAAAGGCGCGCAAATAGCGAATTTTACCTATAGGTTAATTGCCTGTTTATAAAACACCGCGGTACTGCTTGGATAGTCGAGAGAACAAAACCCTTCAAATAGTCGAGCAATTGTTGTCATGAAACAGCTCTTGCAGTTACGGAATTCTGTAGTAAGTTTTTTTGTTTTTCTTGTAAAGAAAACGATGTGATTTTTTAAACTTGCAAAATACATTCTCTGTCACTTCACCGAGGAGAGTCTGCATCATTTAGCTTATGTAATTCGCAGTGTTGTCTCGATATTATCAATATGTAGATGTTTTATAAATGTATGATGCCACATCATCAAAATATAGTGTAGATTCAAATCAACTAAATGGTCAGTACACATTGATATCTGTTACTTATCATACTGAACAAGTAATTTTGCTGGGGGCATCGAGAAGAGCGTCAAAATGTTGGTAAAGCATACCCGAAATACAAGGATAACGGTACAGCCACTTGATCAACAAGGTAATAGCATGGACAGTGGCAATGTTAGAACTTCACAATCACTGGGACAATGTGTAATATAATACATGTACAACACAAAGCACTTGAATATTTACAATGTCACTAATTGCAAACTCTTCTGCCCTTAAATATTTTGACTAGGCCTGCTACTGCTTACAGAATAGACGGTGCTAATTTGACAAAATTATATCACTGCAAAGGTGAAAACTAGCAGATGGTGTTATATTCTTTGTATTTAGCTTGTTTAAGATATTTCATGCAGTAAGCGAGACACTGCTAGCAGCTGGGGATTCCATAATTATGTCCTATCCATAAAATTGGTCAAATGAAAGGCACAACTCTACACAATCATGACACTGTGCACATTGAACCATTTTGAATACAGGCAAGCCCCGTTGACATAACTGAAACATCGCTTTGCTCTGGCGCTTGACTTCAGTTACTTGTATATTTTCTACTCATAACCAGTCCTCCCTTTGTCATATGAAATTATGTTGACAAAGACATAGCTCCACATCTTTTCAATGATTATGTATAAACTTTATAACACGCAGTGATTACTTTTAGAGGACATTGAACAGAAGTGCAGTGGTTAAGACAGTCTTGCCCAAGTTTTAATCATCTCCTTTTATCTAATATTATTCGGAACTTAACTTTAAAAGCATTCACTGGACAGACTATATTTCACACAGTAGTAGAGGACATTGAGAGACACTGCAGAACATTATGTCTTCCTTTCACTTTTTTAGCTCACCTGGCACAAAGTGCCAAAGTAAGCTATTAGGATAGCTCACCATATATAGTATGATCGTTCACATTTTCCATCAAAGGTCAGCTTCTCTAAAACCACTAGGCCAATATTGATGAAATTTGCTAGAGATGTTCCTTGCATGAAGCCCTCACATAGTTGTTAAATGGCAACAGAAAGGAAAAACTTTAAAAATCTCAAGAAGGCCAAGAGCTTATACATATTTGGCATGTGACATTGCCTTGTGTACCTTTACCAAGTGTTCAATTTATAAACTATGGGTCAAAATTGACCAAGTGTGTGGGTCATTGTTTTTACACTTTATGTATATAAGTAAAACTTTTCTGAGACCACAAAACCTTGAGCTTAGATATTGAGTTTAGTATGTGGCATCTTACAAGATTGTTCAAATTATAACCCCCAGGTCAAAAATAACCCAGCGGGGGTCACTTGTTTTAACCTCTACCAGGAGTCCATGATTGTTAAAATTATGACCCCAGGTCAAAATTGACCCCGCCCATGGGTCACTTGTTCTGACATAGTATTGGTGTATACGTAGGAAAAACTTAAAAATCTTTATCACTAAAACCTCAAGGCGTAGAGCTAAGATATTTAGCAAATGACATTGCCAAGTGGACCTCTACCAAGATTGTTCAAATTATGACTCCAGTGTCAAAATTGACCTCAGGGTCCCGCCCCCCCCTAAAAATCTTTTTCTATGAAACGAGGTATTTGGCATGAATCATTACCTAGTTGAGCTTTACCAAGATTGTTCAAATCATCTGGTTAAAAATTAGCTTTTATGCCCTCCAAGAATGGTATATTAAAATCGCACCTTCTGCGTTTGCCCTTACATTTTTCCATGTTTAGACGGTAACTTTGTCATGCATGGAAGGATTTTGAAATAACTTGTCACAAATGTTCAGCACCTCAAAACGATGTGCTGTGTGAAAGACCCATGTCCCTACCTCAAAGGTCAAGGTCACACTTGGAGTTTGAAGGTAATGGAATTGATACATTGTATATGCACACATTTGTGTCCAGACTGTAACTTTGTCATTCACTGAAGGATTTTAAAATAACTTGGCACAAATGTTCAGCACATAGAGGATAATTGTTGGTTTCGGTGTAAGATCACGTTATAATTTCACCGAGTGGGCACCAAAGTGATATTTTCACGAGTGGCACAGCCACGAGTGAAAAAACTACCTTTGGTGTTCACGAGTGAAATTAACGTGAAATTACACAGATACCAACAATTTTTCTGTTTATTTTATGGTTAAAACTCTATTTTTATTGAGTTTGTTTCTATAAAACATCGAAAATCGCGGGAAAAGTCATCAGAAAACATAGAACAAATGGCGCCATTTAATCGGCGCATCGCCGCTTGTTTCCAGCATTAATAACGCCCGGTTATATTTTGTTTGACGTAAATCCGGGCTAAAGATTGCAAAAACAGTGAAAAATAAAAATGGTAATCCACTGTTTCAAAACTGTGGATTATCACTTTTATTTCACTGAGAAAACTCTGTAATTCACTGGAAAACATAAAATAAATAGACTACTTGTCGCGTGCAAGACCCACATCCCTACCGCAAAGGTCAAGGTCACACTTAAGAGTTTGAAGGTAATGGAATCCTGTATACATGGTAACTCTGTCATGCATGGAAGGATTTTAAAATTACATGGCACAATTGTCAGGCACATGGAGAGGACAGACTGTGAGACACCTCTTTCAGGGTATTTGTCACTTGTGAGGGCCAGCTCTTGTTTGGAATGTATAGCATTATAGTATAGTGTTATTCTGGTAAAATAAGCATTATGTAGTGGACCTCTTTAAAGCAGTACCTCAAGGTCAAAATTGGCCTTTTCTACTATTGATGACCTTGTATTATAGCCAATGATAGACAGGTGAGCGATAAAGGGCCATCTTTAATTGATTAAACTTAAATCAAAATCCTTCTCTCCAATAGTCTTAAAATTCATTGTATCTTTGTTTTAACGCCTTGTATGATATAGTTACGACCTCAATTGGGCTTGAGCCTAAAACCTCATCTGTTTTCACACGAAGTGCTACTGGGTTTAGGATAAGTTACACACATCTTCAAGCCAAGGTTGTGAAACTATTCCATCAGAGCTGGGGAACAAAATAAATACATATGGTACAGATCTGTACAACAGTTTTTATTTCTATTATTTACATTCATTTAAATATATCAATTAGCATGTACATGTATAGTATTAATACAGCACAAGTTCATCACCCTCTATCAAAATGTCAAAACCTATTTTCTCAATAAGGAATAATGCCTTAAAAACAAAACAGAAAACCACAACTTATTTATTAAAAGTATTTTTGACTTCAAATTTCCTGATAAGGAAAAAATCTGTAGCAACGTTTATTCTGTAATCTGATACTTAACACATCTTCCCTTACTCAGTACATTTTGAAAAATTTAAATTACATTACAGTACCAAAGAAGGGGAAAAACAACTTGTACTAGATTTGATTCAGTGCATCGAAGAGTTAAACAGCTAAAACTTCTAGCATACCAATGTAACTTTTAAGGCTGGAGTTACCAGCAGAGATCAAAACTGAAAACTTTGTATGATTCCGTTTTCTTTGTGTACTATAAAGATCTTTACCTGTAAGGAATATGTGGAAGAGTATCAAGACTATATTGCAATGAACTTTACAGCCTCATCTCACACTTTCACACTTTGTAATCCCCAGTACGGTCAATCTCTCAGTGATTTCCAGGCTATACTATCAGTAACATAAATGTTCAAGCCTTCCTAAAATATTAGCGATTGAAATAAAAGCATCCCACTGCTTACAGATTAACTATTTTCAAAATTTGTATCGAACTTCTCAATGCACTAAATAAAAGAAACAGAATTTGCGATCAGGGTCTTGACAATACTAAAAAACTTACACCATTAGGTAACTGATAACATAGGCACCTCGTTACCATCCCTAAATGCATACATGCTACCTTCTCACATGGACAAATAATAAGCAGGGCTCAGACCCAAGCCACCAGTGTTGTGACGATGCCCTTAACAAACCTGAAAGGATACTTTAGATACTTAAATGAAGTGTACCGGAACAAAATCATGTACCTTGCGTTTGGAAGTATATATTGGTGTTTGCAAATTGTAATGTACCAATATTACATTTTCCAAACCTGAAGTATGTTACATACCATATTAAAACAGTTAGTACAAAGTATTTCCCTGGTAAATTGCAAAAAAAACATGGCATGACTTCAATGTTAATTGGAAGAATTAGTTTTCTGCAGGCACTGAACTTGTACTTTTCTGTATCTTTTTATATGTAAAACCCACAAAATACTGTTCACTGTTGTGAACATATAACTATTCCACAGAATCATAATATAACTCAGCTTCACTGACAGGAACCTGCTACTCAGCTCAACTCCTCTGCTGAGCAGCAATTGATCATGATTATTTCAATTGTCTAGAACCTATTTAAGAAGCTTGCTTTGATATTTAAACAAGCTCCATTGTTACAAATCAAAATGAAGATGTTAGATATGATACACAGCTTTCACCATTTTGGACAAGTTAACTTGTCACAACTAACACACGCTCCTCATATAATGAATAATGGTCCTTCATTAATGTACGATATATATTATGAAAATGCATCTTCTCACTCGAAAAAGTATATGAACAATTGTAAAAATGTCTACAACAACGTAAATGAATGGTGCCGTTCAATATATACTCTGAATTAATCAACAAAAGAAATCTATATTCATACAAAGTTCAAAACAGTTTTAGCATGTAAATGCCAAACTCAACAGTCCCAGAAATTCTGACTTTACAGTACAACCTGTTTTAAAGCAGCCAGTCTAGTATAAGCACAAAAGTGGCTTCTTAAAGCAAATGATTGCATCATGCAGGTTTATCAATACCCATTTCAGACGTGGCAATACAGACAGCCTGTGGCTGATATAAGTGGTTGTTTTCACAGGTTCAACTGTAGAATCATTGAACAATTCTAAAGACTGACATCACCCTGATTTCTCTGCACATTCTAAACGTTATTCTCTATTCAAGAACACTGCTGAACCAGACTTAGCATTATTTCAATTTGAACACTTCATTTTCTATTTCTGGTGTCTGTCAAGTGCTCACTAGTTACAACTTTTAGAGTGTTCATGAATACATGTATTTATTTAGAGCATGCAACAAAAAATGAGGTTCTGTCACTGATGCTCATTTCTCTATCTGAACACTGTAGCTGGCTCCATAACAGTTTTGTTTTCCACTGATATCTCATAGTCAATCATTGTCGTTCTCTTTTTTTTTTAAATAAATAAGGTCCTCAATGATGTATCTTGTGTTACACTATTTCATACTTGTCAACATAAAAACAGACTTCTGATGAATATTTGGCTGCTGAATCGTCTTCCAAAAGTTTGATGTCTGTAAACTGTAAGAACAGAATAAAACGTACAGCACTCTTGTCAGACAACAGATGTATGAAATAAATATTCATCGCTATATATAGGAAGCACCGTGGTGTAGGGGAAGTGCATCCAACTCCTAAATGAGAGGCTGTGGGTTCTAATCCCATAAGTAGCATTTGACTGTAATCTTGCAGAGACGCAAGAACTTGTTCTACAATCTAGGGATGTAATTGATTCAAACGATATCGATATATCAATGATAAAACATTTTCGATTTGATATCGATTGCCGTTTTGAAAAATTGTATATCAAATAATGTTACACCGTGCAATGATCTACAGTTTCACGTTAAAAAATTCCATCAAAACTCAACCAGAATATCACCAATCACTCTTCCCAGAGTTCGGTGTTTTTCTAACGAATGATAATTTAATGAAATGTGGTCTCGTAGGCAAAAATATTTCAGCACTGCAAGGGTTGATATATATTATAGACCAGAACCATATGTTTAGTACAAATAAAGTCAAGAGATTTGGTAGAATATGTAGTCAGTGACTATTTTACACCCATGTATCGATATATCGCTGTATCGTCGATATTTCTAAATTGATATATCGATACAAAAATTTAAATCAATGACATCCCTACTACAATCAACATTAAACTTGAGATAAACATAAGTCTCCCACCCCTATGACTTTAACCTTTGAGCTAAAGACCCTAAATTGTAATATGCACAGCTAGACTTCATACTGACTCCTCTGGCAGTTTTATGAACATCTAGCTAGGGGGGTCTTGGAGAAGAAGCGCAGACAAGATTTATTGTTTTCAGGTCCCTATGACCTGGACATTTGAGCTAGTGACCCAATTTATGATACCCACTATTAGATTTCATACTGATGTTTCCAGCATATGTTTATGATAATACAGAAAGGGGTATTGGAGATGAAAAACAATAATTCACTGCTGGCAGGAATTGAAAATTTGCAGTAGGACTAACAGATGCAAAAATACATGTATGGGCAACTGAAGCATCCTGCTAGGATTAACTACAAATGTTTACCTGAATATCACAGTATGATTTCTTTGAAACAAATGACACATTGACTGGGAAGAAATCATCTGGGTGTCCACCCACACTGAACTCCATGCTGCCTGTTTTGTTGGACATATCTATAACAGGTAAGTTCCAATATAACATGTTTTTGCGACTGTCGTAGTTATACTCGCCATCACAATCTCCTACAACCGGCACACCAACTCCAGATCTGTAAAGATTTGATAAAATTTACAAACATGTTCATTTAAACCTCTTCTAAGTGAATACAAACCATACCACAGACACTCTTCCACTTTCTCCTTTATAATGCTATCTAAAGTATATTAGTTAATTTAACCAAAGGCTTTCAGAGTCCTTATTTGAATTCAAAGGGTAAAACAGAATTTTTCATTCTATCATCTTACTTTAAGCAAAAACTCTGGGTGGGACTTTTAAGTTCTGGCAGTTAAAAAAATGATTGGGAAAATAGGCTAAATTTAATCCCAAGTAGAAACAAACTATGGACTGAAATTAGCCATTATTTCTTTACAATTGAAAAATTTCAATGGGAGACAAATTCCTGCCATGAAACCACGCTTTGGTCTAGCACTATCAGAAACTGGTGTAACAGAAGTTTTGCGGTGCAAATAATGCCAGACAGAAACATCCCCTATGAGCAAAGCATACACAAAAATTATCAAATTTGTAAACTACATTTATTTATTTGTTTTGGTAGAAAGCAAGAATCTCATTAAACACTTCATATAAAGCCAGAACTAAGGACCTTGTTTTACATCACACAAATGATTAAAGATAACTAAGCCAAAGCAAACCCTTTTCAAAAAGTCTACAGATATAATTCCATACACACTAGACAGAACTTTGATCTGATAGTTAGGCCAAACATTTTTGGTACTTACGGTATAGGGATACATATAAGGACATCATTAAGTTCAAGGTTGGGTTGTTCAAGTTCATATTCTATGTTCACGTCACAGCCATTACCACTCTCATTGGGCCAGCAATTAACTGAAAAAAACAAATCAATCTCACCTCTGTATGTTGGTTTATTGTTTGATCTGATTCATCATATACAAGAAGAAAATGATGCAATCAAATCGCTGATATAGAGGGCCTTTCATGAGTATTCGTGTTGTATTGAATTTATTAAACGAGTCATCTAAAAATGATAAAAACGAGGCTCTGCCGAGTTTTTATCAGTATTAGATGACGAGTTAAATAAATTCAATAAGACACAAACACGCATGGAAGATTCTATTTATAACATGGCAAAAAAAACACAGGATTAAAACAGAAGACGAAAACGGCGTTGCCTATTTCTGTATAAGGAAAACTGGGTCGAAAGTGTTCTGTGGTCTCTAAGTAGACGTTTGCAAAAGAAGAAGTACCATATTTGTTTTAATATTCAATTAAAAGAAATATGTTTACATATTAGGTCCAACACATTTTTACTTTATTTTATTAACAGTGTTCACGCTATGATGAGTAGCGCGAGAATTACCAATTCATTATTTATGTCATGACGTCACTATGCATATACATGTTTGTAAAGTTTGTAGAGCGCTCAATACATAGGAATTTGAATTTTACTCGAAATCAATGCATTTTAAACGATTGTATCTTGGTGTGGCTGTTTTCGTGGAGAAACTTGATGAACGTGTACATGAAACGTTCCAGCATGTATGGGAGAGCTGGAAATGCTTTGAAAGCCATCAGATACTGGAATCTTTGCTGACATTAGCTGTGTTAGACTGTGTTGGAAAAAGATTACATAGAACAGGACTATTTTTGGAATTTTAGTGAAGGATGTCAGATATACGCCTGTGCCGATTCTGGTTAATGAGACTGTAATTATTGAAGGATGCAATAGTCTTATCTAGTTTGGTAGCATATTACTGTCATTTAATTTCTGGACATAGTATTTCCTGGCAGTGTGATTAGATAGTACACCAAGTGTCTAATCACAGTGCCAGGAAATCCCCTGAACACCACCTCACTGACGATGCCAAGCCCTTCACCGTCTATTCCGACATAATCATTGACAGAAATGTCATTGGACGCCATAGTTGTTTTGGTTTTTGACAGCGCGCAGTGATATAAGAGAATCGGCTCATTAGCATATTTATTACACTAGTGTATTACTGCCCCGTTGAATACATAAAGTTGTTTTGGTTTTTGACAGCGCGCAGTGATATAAGAGGATCGGCTCATTAGCATATTTATTACACTAGTGTATTACTGCCCCGTTCAATACATAAAATAAGCAACTGGTTTATTACACTCCTGTGCCATTGGTCATGTAGTAAAACAATTTACGTATACTTGTACGCTTATATTCCGATACTAGTGTACATGTTTCTGATATACTGTATATACCCAGTCTTCATTTGCACAGGACAGACTCTAGAAATGTTATTTGACTGCAACTAAGTTTACAAGTGAATCTTTTTACGAAGAACCCAACCCAGGTTCAACTGGTGATCACTTGATTTACTGAATATGCTTACGCTGTACATCACTGCCAACATTGTTGCAGGGCATTTTTATCTATGTATAGCAGGATAACCAACACAAAACATACAAACTGTTATAACCAGCAACTTACTTGATAATGGCATACAAGACTCATCTTGTGTACTAAATCTCCACTTAAGCACTCCGATATCCGTACCTACAGGGAAGGGTTTCTCTGGATTCTTAAGTCCTATCACTGACTGCGATGCAAACAATTTCTTGTCTATGTTTGGATGTGTCTGAAAGTAGAGAGGAGTTTTTTAATATGTATAAGTATATCTGTATGCTGTCAATATAAAAAACTCTTGCAACAATCCTTTGAGGCCATCATGGGTCTACACCATTATCATTGTAGGATGCTCTAAAATACATCCATGCAAACTTGACAAAGCTGAATTCTTTTCTTGATCTTACATCAATTTATACAAGTACTGGCAAGAAACTTTGTCAGCTCAAGCAGTCTAAGTACCACAGATAGAAAGTGGTTGGGCTTGCAAGAAATGGAACTGTTCAGTACTGCAACATTGAATTCTTTATTAGATACCTACTGAATAATTCTCTATTGCTTAAATCAAAAGAATCAAGACTGAGGAACATGGCGAAGTTGAGACTTCTATTTAAACAGCACAACTCCTCTATTCTCAGTGCTTGCCAATATAACGAAACTATTATCAGTAAAAGGCAAAACAAGATCTGTGTATTTTCAAAGTGTACACAAGGACCGTAAGTAGTAAGATATCAAGAGTTATCCAACTTAATTGTTTAATAGTTGATACCCCTGAACACTACAGCAAAGTTTCAAATTATAACTTTACATGGTTACATAGATATGTGCTAAACTGTGCCATGCTCACAGGATTTTAACTATGAATTTATAGGTATAATTAAAGGTATTTTTGACAGAGTTATCTACTCTTGCTTACACATGGGTGTCATTATGGTAAAAAAAGTATTCCAACTGAGTAATATCTCAATGGTTGAGTCAATAAGTGGACTGGTACAAAAAACTTAACCGAGATTCTAAGTAAAGAAAGGCCTGTAAGTATTATAAAATCCTTCACAGAGTTACCTTCTCTTGCATTAGAGACAGAGGACATGATGCAAACAAATACTTGAAGTTTCATAGCAATATATCAAAGGGTCACATCAGTAAGAGGATTGTCTAAGTTGGAAAAGGCCTATAATTCTGACAAAAATCTTCACAGAGTTATGTGTTCTTGTCTGTTGATGAGGATAATGATGGTAATTAAGTATTGTAAGTTTCAAAGCGATATCAGTAATGGTTTTGAAAAAGTGGTTACGGAAAACTAGATGTGAAGCCAACGCAGGCGCTAGTAGGATAGCTCCCTTATTCTTCGAATAGTCAAGCTAATTTCATTTGAATTGCTCAGGTTTTATTACAAATGACTTATTCTTACCTGCATCTGTATTCCTTTTTTATCATTGTTAACAACATTCAGTACAGCTCTGGCCATCTTCTCATCATTTACTTTCAGTTTGGCAATGCCATGTAATTCTAAACTCTGTAATCCACCATCCCTGCCAGCCGTTACTGAGATATTTTCCTCTATACGTATATGTATACTGCAAATGAGAAGTTATAGTGTCAAAGTCTTTTAATTGATGGATATAGTGTTTCACAGAATTATGCCTTTTATTTAATCTTCTTATTGTGATGTGAATCTTCTAGCAAAACTCCTTACATTCTGACACACCATTACACTGTCATCTAAATGCTTTACATTACTTATATTTTTAACGTGCTGAAGTCTGAACATTTTTCACTGCGCTTAACCATTGCTCCAGAAGGATGTTTTTCAGTGTATTTACAGAAACAGTTAAGATATATAAGTTTCAAGTCTGTGGTATATACATGTAAACTGCAGTTTAACAGTACTACAAATAGTTCCCAAGCCTTCTAAATCATTTGAAGCTTCAAGTCTAGCTTACCCTTCTTGATCGGCTGCTGGAGTTGCTACTTTGGCCACAGCCTTGTTTATATTAGATGTTACACTGGTTACGTCTGCAAATAAGAACATCACAAAAATGTTTTAGGTATGTTTTTGGTTTACACTGCAATTTTTCAAAGTGCCATTTTTGTGTAACTTCTTACTGGAACAAATTCGTATATCACGAGACAGAAAGTACATATAAAAGCATGTTGTTCATTAAACATAGGTTGTAGGTCTATATTACAAGAACAGGCAAGTTTACTATGAGTTTTAGTGCTTTAAGTCTGGCTGTGTAAAACTAAGATTAACTGGAAACTGGTAAACTTAAATTTTTACAGTTGTGAAGTCATAAATGTGCAAAAATGTCACTTAAATAACTTCTTAATTTTCTATTTTTCATAAAAAAAAATATTTGTGCTGTCAAATGGTCAACAAATTAACAATCAATTTAAAATCAGTTCAACAGTTTTTCAAGAAATCTTATCAATATTGTGAAGTAGAGTATGAGTAAATTCTTACTCTCTCCTTCTGACATCAGCTGCCCGACAAATGAGTCAACATCTTTCTTTTTACTTCTCAAGTCCATTGCTTTGCCTTTACCTGTAGATCGACTGGAAGAAAATTGTGCTTCTTGGTCAAACAGTTATCATAATTATCCAAAAATAAACAAAGCCATGTTGATTTGTTTTGGCTAGCATGAGAACTGGCGGCCAAGGAACTGTATCTATTTGTTCTGCCTTAACAAAGGTACACATCTGTTCCAGTTTTGGGGTCATTGGGGAGAAAAGATTTCAGTCAATTCAATGACACGAGTCATTAATGATAATAATATAAAGGCCACCAACAGTACTGCCTCAACATGTTGAATAATACATGATGTCTTTTTAAATTTACAGCGATCCTACTTTCTAGACAAAAATTTAATTTTTCAGTTCCTTGTATCACCTTCAATTCTCAGTCTTAACCATTCTTGAAATGAGCATCAATTCTTTTTGTAGACATGTGAGTGGAAAAATACAAACCTGTAATAACTGGCCAACTTTCTTTTAATTAGTCAGATTCTTTCACATATCAGATAACGAAAGTCCACAAATGATTACAATTTGTATAAACTATAAAGCATGTGGCATTTTTACTAAAACAAAACAGTGTGCAGCATAAACATATTTATATATGTATGAGTATATATATTATATACATGTGTATGCTGCACACTGTTTTGTATGAGCATGAGCATGAGTAAATACCTTGGAGCTGTGTAACTTGGTTTGCTAGGTTCTACAGGTGTGTTATCTACGACACTTGTAGAATCACCTCTACTGAATGAAGAGCTGCCAAAGCCTCCCCCACCAAACCCAGAAGGTGCTCGACCACTCTTCTCTGCCTCCTGTCTCTGTCGCTGTAATTCCTTTGCTCGTTTCCTCATCTGGTCCTTTGCTTCTTTTTCCTGGGTCTACATCACACACAATATATACAATGAATATCCTCAGAATATACATCGAAACTTGAAAGGGGCCAAATGACAAAATAATGAATAAGAGGTAGAAATCTAACAATTAATTATTGACTGACTTATCTGGTACAGTAAAATCTGCTATATAATCTTAGATAAAACAAGGACTTCATGGTAACCGAAACAACATTTTTACACCAACAGAAATGCAATGCCTTTCCTGCTCACCTGTCTGACAGCTAGGAACACTTTCTCTTCATGCGAGTCCATCTCTGTGAATGTTCTGATCTGTGCTAAGTTGACATTTTCTCTATATCCCAGAGCTACTATTTCATCAAAGGCAAATATTAACTGGAAAGCCTGATCTACTATATCGGACTCTTCCATGTTTCGACAATATTCTGGTATCTGCAACAGAAAGTTCTTCTGCTGGTAACTTTAATGACAGGCTGAATAATTTGTAAAAAGTACCATTATGCACAAACAGCCTTTAAAAAGTTCAGACTGATTTTATAAATTGCTTCTTATGGCACTGGATGGTATCAGAGAAAACAAGAGCTGTCCCTCACAAGTGACGAATGCCCCCGAAAGAGGTGCCTCACAGTCTGTGTCCTCTCCATGTGCTCAATAAATGTGCTATGTAATTTTAAAATCCTTCCATGCATGACAGAGTAATCATGCATACAGTATTCCATTACTTTAAACACTAAGTGTGACCTTGACCTTTGAGGTAGGGACTTGGGTATTGCACGCGACACATCCGCTTGATGTGCTAGACATTTGTGCCAAGTTATTTTAAAATCCTTCAAAGCATAATAAAAGTTATAGTCCGGACACAAATGTATGCATATATACAGGATTCCATTACCTATAAACTCTAAGTGTGACCTTGACCTTTGTGGTAGGGATGTGGGTCTTGCACGCGACACGTCGTCTTGATGTGCTAGACATTTGTGCCAAATTATTTTAAAATCCTTCAAGGCATGACAAAGTTACAGTCCGGACACGAATGTGTGCATATATGCATATATAGAGGAATCCATTACCTTCAAACTCTAAGTGTGACCTTGACCTTTGAGGTAGGGACGTGGGTCTTGCACGCGACACGTCGTCTTGATGTGCTAGACATTTGTGCCAAGTTATTTTAAAATCCTTCAATGCATGACAAAGTTACAGTCTGGACACGAATGTGTGCATATATGCATATATAGAGGAATCCATTACCTTCAAACTCTAAGTATGACCTTGACCTTTGAGCTAGGGACGTGGGTCTTGCACGCGACACGTCGTCTTGATGTACTAGACATGTGTGTCTAGTTATTTGAAAATCCTTCAATGCATGACAAAGTTACAGTCCGGACACGAATGTGTGCATATATAGAGGATTCCATAACCTTCATACTCCAAGTGTGACCTTCACCTTTGAGGTAGGGATGTGGGTCTTGCACGCGACACGTCGTCTTGATGTGCTAGACATGTGTGCCAAGTTATTTTAAAATCCTTCAATGCATGACAAAGTTACAGTCCGGACACGAATTTGTAAGTGGGGACGCACGGACGGACGGACAGGCGGACAGGCGGACGGACGGACGGACAGACGGTCAGACGGACAGACGGTGCGATTTTAATATGCCACCCTTCGGGGGCATAAAAACATGCCTCGAATCAGCCGGTTTTCACCTATTACTATGGTAGTTTACAACACAGTTTATCTAGCTTCTTATTTCAATACAGTTTGCAGACCTTTTAGTAGTATATATATTTAAATGCAAATTAATGTCTGAAAACGAATACCTTAATTAACGCACTTTCTGACACTGAAAAAAACTTGGTAAATCATTTTTTCTGAGGCTTTACACACTAATTTTTTTCTTTTACCTTTCAGCGTATATAAAATCACAATTATAACATACCACTCGTGCAAAAAGCCTCAATGTTTCCAGATCTTCTAGGATATTACTTGCTTTTGTTGTAATAAGGAGCATATAGAGTTTCTCCAGTGGCTGGTACACATACCGCACACTCTCTGTTTCTACAAATGTGTGTTGTTTACCAGTGTTCATCAGCTTCGGGAATGCTGCTAGCAGACCTTCAATTCTTGATCTGTTCATTTCAACAAACTGGCGGGAAATGATGGCTGAAGAAAAATCAAAATTTGTAAAATCATTTACAAGGCTACAAATAAAACCAAAATGTTCACAGATCTTACACTGCTTGAACTGACTGAGAAAGAAAGCTAAGAATAGTAAAATACTTTTTACGACAGTAGTGTATGCTATTAATTGTCTTTGGAAAATATAGTGGTAATTTGATTCACATTCATGATTTCTTTTAACAAATAACTGTAACATTCTTTTTCCATCAACTTGTAAAGGCAGGCTTAGGTTTCAATACGAGATGTTTGTTAACCATGTATGCCCCCTTCCCCACCTCCCCCTGACAACACCCAAACGTACATACAAAATTAGAGAACACTAGGCATAAAATTTTGTCTTTAGAAATGTCTAAAAGTGCAACACTATATACAGGTTATTCAGCCTGTCAAGAAATCATTAACAATTGTTTGTAGACAGCTTCTTACCTTTCCCACCTTTGTTACACACTGCTGCTGCAAGCAGCACCTGCAAAGATAAAAGCATGTTTTATATTATTTTACATAAATTCACTATGCAAGGAAACTAGTACAAGCCCACAACCTGCAACAGTAATCACAATTCTTCTGAAGTGTTTTTGTTGGTTTAAAAAAAATCCAAATTATAGACTGAGACTTTGTATAAAGTGTTTAAAGCAAGCTTCACTAATCCATGTTGACACTCATCTTCTTTCATTCAGATCTATTAACCCTATTACCTGATCTCTTACAAAAATGTTTGAAACTTATGCCGGATTATTTCTGCTGCAATAGATTTTCTCTTGTTTGACAGCTTGCCTTTTTCTGAACATTTTGATATAAAATTTATAATGATACTATTGTTAAATGTTTGCTATGGAGGTCATTTCAAGTCTAACTGTCATCACATTATCATTCAATCTAAAAAATAGGCAAAACTTCCTATTGCTTGCATAGGAGCTCGAGGTCGGGATTATGCTTTTCCGGCTTTGTTTTGTCTTTTTACATTTATTTAAGAACCAAGCTAACAAAATATGATCTTATTTTCCCCGGATCTTAACTTTCATATTTTACTGCTGAAGTACCCGGTAGACTGAAAAAAGAAAAGGAGTGACACACGCCATGTTATCCAACACAAACTGCTTAGAGTTACGTTCCTAAAAAACTGGTTCTCCGTCTACCAATGTGACGCAACATGGAACCGGAACCTATACATGTAAACATAGTGTGGTGGCAATTTCAAAAAAAGCTGTCAGTAGGACAGTTAATTTTTTTTTAATGCTTGCCAATAAAACAAAACCTTTGACAGTTAAGGGCACACAAGACTTTACCTAGGATTTCAATACAAATTAAGAAATTTTTTCACAGAGTTATCTTTTTGCTTACAGATAGGTCTTACGATGGTAAATAAGTACTCCAACTTTCAAAGTAATATCTCAAATGGTTAAGTTAACAAGTGGACAAGAATGAAAATTTTAACTGAGTTTCTAAGTCAAAAGGGCCATAATTCAAATAAAATCCTTGACAGAATTACCTTCTCCTGCCCATGTTTGGGAATCATGATGGTAAACAAGTATTTCAACTTTCAAATTAATATCTCAAACAGTTTAGTCAAAAAGTGGACTGGTACGGAAAACTTAACCAAGATTCTAAGTCGATAAAAGGGCCTTAAATTTTAAAACAAATCCCTGACAGAGTTACCTTCTCTTGCCTACAGATGGGGGTAATGATGTGACAAGCATTCAAAGTTTCAAAGCAATATGTCAAAGGGTTAAGGCAATAAGTGGATTTTACTCATATTCAATGTATTTTCTAAGTAAAAAGGGGGCATAATTCTGTCAAAAACCTTGACAGAGTTATGTCCTCTTGTCTGTTGATGAAGGTCGTGATGGTAAACAAGTATGGTTAGTTTCAAAGCAATACCTCAATGGTTTTGAAATAAAAGTGAGGTGGAAAAAACTTAACCAAGCTCAATACACTTTCTAAGTAAAAGGGCCATAATTCTGTCAAAAACCTTGACAGAGTTATGTACTCTTGTCTGTAGATGGAGGTTATGATGGTAAACAAGTATGGTAAGTTTCAAAGCCATACCTCTAATACTTTTGAAATAAAGTGGGGTGGTACGAAAAACTTAACCAAGGTGTGGACCTTCGCCGACGCCGAGGCGAGTAGGATAGCTCCCCTTTTCATAGAAAAGTCGAGCTAAAAACTGGCGGAGCAGTTTATTTTTGTTTAATGTAATATTATAGTAATGGACTATTATCTTGCCATACCATTTGAACAAATTGAGCACACTGTCCATGAGTGTTGCAGAAAAAATAAAATGAAATAATTTTAAAAAAAGGGACGCCACTCTTAGCAGTTTGTGTTGGATAACATGGCAGACGTCACTCCTTTTCTTTATTCAGTATCCTGGATACTTCAGCGGTAAAATATGAAAGTTAAGATCCGGGGAAAATAAGATCATATTTTGTTAGCTTGGTTCTTAAATAAATGTAAAATAACAAAACATAGCCGGAAAAAGCATAATCCAGACCTCGAGCTCCTATGCAAGCAATAGGAAGTTTTGCCTATTCTTTTAGATTGAATGATAATGTGATGACAGTTAGACCCGCAGCTACTATGTCAGTTGGAGAATCGTAAATTAATGGAAGACTATAAGAACTTCTTAATACAAGACATATTCAAAGCAAATAAGCTGCTTATATCTTTTTAATGGGAAAATGGCCGATCTGAGAAGTGGTGACAAACTTTCAGATCTGATTTTATTGAAATAAGTTTGCAAAAGTCTTCATATTTTTTTAGATATGGTAAACAGATTCTTATTGCATATAAGACAACAAAATATCATTATTTATATTAAAAAAAAAAAAAAACATTTTTGCCCACTCTGAACTCCACCCCTTGTGCTTCATAATAGATTGTAACCATTTAACTGAATGTGCTTTGTATCTCAATATACACAAGTCTCACGCTGGTTATTAATTATTTTTTGTTCAGTTTGTGATAGTAAACTTCGCACAAATGCAAAATACTGGCTATTGTAACTAGTTTACAAATGAAGTAGGGGTCATTGAAATAGGTACAACAGATTTGGTAATTCTGCCTGAAGTATTCTTAGGGTCACTGAAACTGGTCCCTCGAGGATACATGTATAATTCATTAATAATAACAATATATATGTATGTCCCAGACATACTTATTTGAATATTAACATGTTTTTCTTCTCTATTTTATCTCTATATTATGTCGCCATTGAGGGTGGACTACTACATTTTTGAGTGGGCTACCAGAATCTGAAAGTTAGTAGCCCAGTTGGCTAATGGCTGAAAAAAGTTAATCTGTATCCCTGGAAAAGTATTAAAAATCATCTTCAGTAATTGGTTTATCCTGGTAATTAGTAGCAGCTACACCTGCAAGTTTGTGCCTGTTAATCTTTTAACCTGCGCATGCCCATTAAACGGAAGAGGCTCAAACTAATAATTATTGACGTCTATGTTTCCTTTCAAGTAATAGTTGAATTAACTCAATTTATAACTGCAAAACAGTTTTAACATTGACTTGTATACAACATGTTATTATTATAAGAAAACAAACTTCACCTTACATAAACAGAATTACAGAGAATGTCCTATGAGTATGTGTCTCATGGTAATGACTGAACAACTTTTGAATGAAAAACTCCCTACATATATCATAATCTTGTGGCTACAATGTAAAAGTAGTTACACAAAAAACAGGGCCCTCATAAACTTTTCAAAGTTGGAAGTCTTGACTTTCATATCTTCAGATTTGGAAGTCTTGCGCATGGTAAATTAACTTTAAACATGTTAAACACACCACTTACAAGTCATTATTAATTTAAAAGAAGTTTTCACACTCTTGCTACATTTTCATTGAAATAATTAATGACCAAGAAACTTACAAATAATGTAGATTAATTTTTAATTGCCACCCAACAGATTAGCAGTCTGAATGTGTTGATTTGATGCGGTGATTGACAAGTAAAGGGCGGATTATTTTATATCGAGGGCAGACCACACTTTCAGCTCGGCGATTCAGCGGACACATGCGTATTTACAGGCAGGTTATGTAAATAAGTAGACGGATCAATATTATCGATGGATTTGACTTAGAGAAACTTGCATAGAATTCAGACATACCTGTACAAGCACCTGGCAGTAAATTACATCATATTTAGTAAGATTGATTGCCCTATTGACTATA
The DNA here is from genome assembly GCA_022818135.1 of Saxidomus purpurata. Classification (NCBI taxonomy): domain Eukaryota; kingdom Metazoa; phylum Mollusca; class Bivalvia; order Venerida; family Veneridae; genus Saxidomus; species Saxidomus purpurata. The sequence goes on along the minus strand of JAFMSR010000016.1, from coordinate 27,723,111 downwards.
CTTACTTTTCTTACCCCCCACGCAAATTATGACATAGTAGTCAGTTATAACGGTTAGCCATTATCAAAGATGATGATGATGATACAAGCCTCTGTAGCATGTACAACTTAAATGGCAAGCTTTCAAAACTAAAGTTCTAAAGGTAATGCACCATTTTATAATATATGCATGTTGTGTCATACCATACTGTATCGTGATAATCTTGTATTATGATTCTCCTTCAAACATCGTCTCAACAAAGACTGGGTTGGTGGACCAAATAAATTTAGACCTAAATGCCTGTTTAAGTGAATAAGTAGCGGTCAATAGCTATCAAGAACAGATTTAGCGGTATTAAACAATACTACACCTTGTACTAAAAAAAAGTGAGTTTTATTCAGTTTTATCAGTGTTTTAATGTTAATCGCATGATGCAATTTGGATTAATCCACAAAATGAGTGTATGGACACTTATATTCATGAGAGACATTAAATGGATAGTGCCTAGTTAGCCTCAATATTTCGACTGCAAGACCGATAGATTTTACAAACTGATATTACATAGATGTCTGTGAAGGGCGGCCATTGTAAATATCAAAAAGCCCTGGCGCACAAATTGTTGGGCTAGTTACATGCCTAAAATTTGTGCTCTTGCATTTCAAGCTGACCGATCATTCCAAAACTACAAAAGTTTGGAAAAATTTTGTCCTATACATAACCAGATCCTTAAGATAATGAAGTAGTGAGAGGAAAGTTGTGAGTGTCAATCTATGACAGAGAAAATTCATTGTAAAATATCGCGGTGAAGTACGCTAACAGTAAATTACACACCCCACCCACTAAATTTACGAAAACAAGATGACTTTCTTTAGAAATTGACGGACAATACCAATCAGCAGTGCCACATCTCTTAATGTAAACTACATTAAATTTAAAAAGAAACAAGTACGTCAAATTTTTTTACCATGTTAGTGTCTGTTACTCGAAATCTGCAGGATAAATAACCAAACTCTCAATTTGCCGACACTTGGCGAGCCACGTCAAGTAGGTCTATTCTTCCGCAGCAAGAAGTTTCCTTTGCCTCCACGAAACTTTGTTGACTTTTAACACAAATATGTCATAAGGGGTAGTTATTCTTTTAAGTATTGAGTTTTAAAAAAACAAACTAAGGAGTAACAATAATCTGAAATATAGTTTTAGAACTATTTTCTTTTTAAACCGGAAATGGTTTTCTAGTCCACCGTGTTCCGGAAGTTCAGGTTGTTGTTGTTTCAGCTTTGGATAAAACTTTTTCCCACCGTACTAGTAGCAGCACGGGCTATATCATTCCGTGTAAACTAACAAATGAGTCTTGGGCTTTCACGTTTACAGATTTTTGGTAACGTGTTAATAGGGACTGATTATAATATAGGCTCATATATTTTGTATATTGGCATAACATGAAAGTAGGCATTGCCTAACAAGCGGGAAAGCCCCTAAGTATGACAAATTTTGACAGATTTGAAAAAGCCTGGGACATTTTTATTCGACAATGACATTTAACTGTATGTAGGCCTATACATTTTAATTGGAGCCGCCGTGGCGCAGTGGTAGCGCGTTCGCCTCAGGATCGAAGGGCCCCGGGTTCGATCCCTACCATAGCCATGTCGGTAGTGTCCTTAGGCAAGACACAATAATTCCACATTGCCTCTCTCTCTCTTCGAGGTTGATTCCATCTGGAATGAGTCTCGAGAGCGATTAATCTAAGTTGTAATAACTTGTTTCGCAATCGAGAATAAATAAATTAGTATAAACTAAACTGAATGCATGACTGACTAATTAATACGTATATTGTATTGCAGCATTACAGCAATTGCTCTAATAATTGAAGGATGTATTTTGAAGGTGTTAATAAATGATTAAATTATTTATGATATTTATATGTAAACAGAGTGACTGTTAAAATACCGTTCAATGAAAATATTACATACTTTTGCGTTTGTGTGATTGAGATCTGAGATCATGCGTGTGTGTGAGAGAAGACTGATTGAGAGAGAGAGAGAGAGAGAGAGAGAGAGAGAGAGATTTTAAATTCTTGTTGTTTGTTGTTGTTTTTTTTTTTTTTTTTTTTTTTTTTTGATGGCCATATGGAAAAAAGATATGTTTCGATTTACATTGTAATTCTTGATTTGTCTTATATGTTACCTTCATAAAATAAAAGTTTTTATTATTATTATTATTATTATTAGTCTTACTAATTCGACGTTAAAGCCAGCAAGATAGTTTATAGGTGGACGCTTTCTTCTACGAAGGTTTGACCACTACATGTATGAAAATATCGATCAGATCAAATATAAAGATAAAGCCGGAGAGCCGATTAGGCTAGTGGGACGCTTTATATGTATCCTGCACTATCCCCCGAAACCTAAAATAACTTACCTCTTTTAGGAGCCTTTTTCATATAGCACAGATATCGGTTTAAGATCTCATCCGAAAGACTATTAGCTTTGATAGTGGAGGAGCTGTGGACCGTACCGACGATCCCTGGATTACCAGTCCAACAAGTTACCACTAGACCATGGACCCGAAATAGCTTCAAGAATATATGATAGACCTTGGGGATTCTAAACAAGACTATCTCACCCAATGACACTTAATTAGAACCCAAGCATTTTAATCGGAGACAATTCAAAGCCCTATTCATTAGCGTTACTTAACCCCGGACACGAATTAAGGTATCTATTGGGCATGTTAGGCCCTATCATATACATTGTATAAAGGTTATGTTATGACCCAGCTTACATTTAGTTGATTGGGAAAGTGTTTGATGGGACATATTGCAACATAGATTATTAAAAACACTGAGGAAATTTGAAAATCTTAACATCAAATACCTTTTCACTGAATATGTGTAACAGGCAATTTTGTGACTTTAAAAATCGTAGTTATACGTCAAATACTATTCAATCGAAACATACAAAATACTAATTGGAACACATATAATTAAGTTTCGCTGAGTGTATTTCTTACATTTTTTGAAAATACTCGTTTTATTTTATGACTCTTGTTTTACAAAGTTGTAATGTCAATGCATAATTTTCTGAAAAAGCACAAGTTCCAATGAATTTTGAATGGCTGCCTTTGCCGAGTCAATAAAGTCATGCAATAGAGGTTGGGATACACTCCTTACAGTAAGGGAAGTAACCGCTACGAGTAGTTTTATTTTATAATTTTGTTATTTAGTTGAACATTACTCATTCACTCGGAGTACACAAATAAGTAATGTTCTTGTACTTGCAATATTGAACATCGCGTAGACTGAACATTTTGCAACAACCATGATGTTTTTATAACTAGATGGGTGTTCAGTAGAACACTTGTGTCGCCCTCTTATGCTTTGTCAGAATAACCAACAATTTTGTGACAAAATCTAAGTGTAAAAAGGGACATAACTCTGTCAAATATGACCTTGACCAACAAACGTTGGCGGCATCATGACCCTTATGTCATAAGCAATACAATTTGAAAGTTTGATGAAGAAATCTTAAGAAATGGCAAAGTTATAGCCAACATTAAGTTTTCGTGACAAAATCTAAGTACAAAAAGGGGCATAACTCTGTCAAATAAGACCTTGACCTACAAAATTTGGCGGCATCACAACCCTTTTGACATAAGTAATATAATTTGAAAGTTTGATAAAGAAATCTTAAGAAATGGCAAAAGTTATAGCAAAAATCTAAAATATAAAAGGGGCATAACTCTGTCAAATATGACCTTGACCAACAAACTTTGGCGGCATCACGACCCTTATGTCATAAGCAATGCAATTTGAAAGTTTGATGAAGAAATCTTAAGAAATGGCAAAGTTATAGCCAACGTTAAGTTTTCGTGACAAAATCTAAGTACAAAAAGGGGCATAACTCTGTCAAATATGACCTTGACCTACACAATTTGGCGGCATCACAACCCTTTTGACATAAGAAATACAATTTGAAAGTTTGATAAAGAAATCTTAAGAAATGGCAAAGTTATAGCAAAAATCTAAGTATAAAAAGGGGCATAACTCTGTCAAATATGACCTTGAACTACACAATTTGGCAGCATCACGACCCTTATTTCATAAGCAATACAATTGTAAAGTTTGATGAAGAAATCTTAGGAAATGGCAAAGTTATAGCCAACGTTAAGTTTTCACGTACAAAAAGGGGCATAACTCTGTCAAATATGACTTTGACCTACAAAATTTGGTGGCATCATGACCCTATTGTCATAAGCAATACAATTGTAAAGTTTGATGAAGAAATCTTAAGAAATGCCAAAGTTATAGCCAACGTTAAGTTTGTGTGACGGACGGACGGGCGGACCGACGGACGGGCGGACGGACGGACCGACGGACAAAGCGATCCCTATGTATCGCCTTTTCTCCGAAAGGGCGACACAAAAAGCAGTATGAGTATATTTAGCAGTATGAGAAGGTACTGACAATCTCATTTTAAAGTTTTGAAAGCTTTGTAGAAATTAGTGTAATGCATTTATATATAGCATATATACTATGTATTTTGACGCCATATTTGCCCTGATGAGCAGGAAAGCGAAACCGGTTGGCAAATAATAATTTAATTATCTCATGGACTGTGTTTTTATCTGTTAATATATAGCATATATATATAATTGTTCTTCTAAAAAATGGGTCTGGCACACCTGTAATGGGAGAAACCGTAAATAAACAATTACTGGAAAAATAAGATCACAAAGTATCATCATTTTCCAGATGATGTGTTTCAAATGCAAGCTACTGAAAATCTGAATTATGTTATGCAGTCTGGTTTTCTAAATGTGCTCTTCATTTCTAAAATCGACAAACTTCACAAGTCAAGGCTGTAATCTTCTATAGACCTTACATTATTTCCATTTCAATGAGATTTATATGGTAATTATCATTTTTACAGGGCGTGTCAGATCAGAAAATTAGTGATCCTAAATGAGATAAAGCGAAAATAATTTCATCCTCACTCCTACAACTCTCAAAAACATTAAAAATCGTTAAACGGGGAGCGGTGGTGTAGAGGTTAAGGTGTCTGCCGTTCATCCCGGATGTTGCGGGTTCGAGCCCAACCAAGGTCACGACCGTACCTTCTCATATGACACCAGTACTAGTTTTTCCAGGAAACGGACTCGAGAGTGAATCAATAAGCTCCAAGCTTTCTTCACAATAGAGCTAAAATAAATTAGTATAAACTGAACAGGGTGATTCTAAAACTGTTTTGCAGATCATAGAAAACATGTAAATGAGATTCGAAATAATATCTCTCGCGAGAATGCGGAATTTAAGTCAATACAAGCCTCGACTACAGTCATTTCCAGGGACAACACCGTTTAGCAGAATGTCAAGACATCTCTGCCTAGACTATGACGGAACAGAAATCAATTTTCTAACTCCCCCGCGTTCTTCTATAAATAGATGTCTTCTGCAGAACAAATTCAATTGCAAAAATTCACGAGCTGCTAGGCTTTCTGATTGATATATTTAAAGAAAGTCTATACAGTTTTCTGTAACGACTGTATATGTAAGGACGTGACGTACTTAAAGACCTGTCGACAGGATCCAGTTGCTACATGTCTACGCTCTGTTTTACAATTAACATCTGATCCGTCTGAGTCTGTATGTATCGTTTGTTCAAAGAGGTGATTTTATTTCTTGGTACATGTACTGATACTTTTGTTTCAGACACAAATACCTTGTTTTTGGATTAAAGTCGATATTATGAAAACGGCATCATAGCTACAAGACAACAGTTAACAGTCACCATGCCACACGTATACATCCTGAGGTAAAAGAAAAGCTACGCTGGTCTTATTCTAAGTACAGATATCTTATGCCATACCTGTCCAGTCTGTATGAGGACACAGCTTTATTAAATAACGATGTCAACGTGTTCCATATACATGGTGTTCATTTAAATACGCACTTTTAAAAAATAAACTCTTTATTATAAATATACATTGTATATTATTTGCATCTTCAGAAAAGGCTTGAAATCGACTGTCATAAACAAAAATTGGCTTTATTTGTTTCAGAACTTGATTTAACATTGTTTCCTTGTTATGTTATAAATTTCTACACGAGTTTACGTTTTGATAGTAGATTTACAGGAGCAGATCTTCATGCGGGGTTCAAACTTCAGGTGACAGGTAGAAATCACCAGTTAAATACTAATGCCTAAATTTGCTTAGCCCTTGTTTTATTTTGTCCTTCAAGTATTTATATATAGAGAGATAAGCTCAGATTGCTATAAATGGTTTCATCTGTTCGTAGCCTTACCGTGCAGTCGCTCGAGATGTGTCTCTGACGTCATCGGACAGAATCTTAAGCGGCGAATTTGTAGGTTACCAGTAAATATTTATATATATTTGATTGCAGACGGTTCCCAGCCTACTCGACGAGCTAGACCAGACAGGGAAGAATAGTAAATATTGTCACGACTAAATTATACCCATGGATACACTCTGGTAATCACAAATGACTTGTGACGGGAAACCTCATTACAAATCCTGAACTTGAGAAGCCATCGGAAATGTAATAATTTATAAAATATAGAGTGGTCCATCACCAGCATGATTGTACTGTCCTAAAATATTGCTTTTAAATTTCTCATCAACTCTCCTATTTTCTTAGGAAAACTGCTGATCGAAATGATTGTGATTCGTTTCATTCGGAAGCTTGTAAACAAGAACATCACCAAAGACGTGTGAGTGTAACATGCGTGATTTTCATAATGATATTGTACAAATGTGCAAATACACATTTTTTTCTTTTCTCAACACACTCAGAAGAAGGGTATATATGAACTTAGTTTTTTGCAAGGTCAATACGTTGATTCAGACACGTATTCTCTGAAACATTTGCTGTGCGCCTGGGAAAGTGCTGTTTCATTCACAAAGACTGCCGCCTCGTTTACGTGTTTACAAACAATTTTACGAGCGCCAATTTTATTTGAAGAAGCACGTAATATCTGTTTAACGAATCATCGATTTTGTAACTGATGATTTAAGCAAATGCAATTCGACAACCGTTTATATGCTTTTTGTTCATTTCTGCGAGTGTCCAAAATACTTCTGCAGCGATTCTTGAAGCAATTTCTGACGTCTGATCAATAAACATACGATCACTGTGAGGAACGCTGGAGGCAACGTTTAGTTCAAAGTGGAACAGCAATTGATATTTGTGAAATCAGTTTATATGATTCGAGCCCCAACCAGTGCAATGGCGGCAGTGTCCTTAGGGAAGACAAAGATATTTCCACATATATGCCTCTCTCTGTGTCTGTCTCTCTCTGTCTGTCTCTTTTCGAGAGTGAGTCTCGACAGCTATTAATCAAAGTTGTAAGAACTTGTTTCGCATTCGAGACTAGATCTATATAGATTATATGTAGTATAAATAAATTCATGACAAAGTTTTAGATCTATATATATCCTAAGAAACAAAAGAAAGAGAATCCAATAGCTCAGACGTTTGTATCCGTACTAACAAACGCTTTGACTGTTTTCGCGTTCTATGTAATGAACTAAGAAACGTAATTTTAAGACAGAAACTCACTTAAAACGACGAAGAGAGCAAACAGTTTCCCTACTGATTATATGATCAAGTTAATCGCTTTCTGAGCAAACTTTATACATGAATATCCCAAACAACTAATTCTGTCTTTTGCCTAAACTGACTTAACATTTTTCCAAGTTTCCGTTAAACATTTATAAACAAAGTATCTTTAAAAAAGCTATACGGCCGTAGTTGCCAATGTGTTCTCCAGTATTTCTGTTAATGTATTTGCGTTCTGCCACTTTTTTATTTTCCCTCTGACACAGTATACACTATAGTTTGCCTCCAATTTCCAGAAAAATGATAAAGTGTGCTTGTGTCTCATGTATACCAGACACAGAGGACAGTTAGTTATCGATTTACTTTAGCACACTTATCTTTATTATGTGTTGACAAGTGGAAATTAAGTTTGTTCCAATTTCTGTGACAGTATAGCATAAACTTAGCAGTTATGGACCGAACGAATTAGAAATATTAACTCACCAAAAACTTCAGACAAGCAGGAAAATGCCTTACCAGACACTACAAAATACCTCTTTGGAAAAGCAAAACAGTTACTTTCAAAAACTATATCAGGAATAACTGGCTTGAACACCTATACAATTGATCAATGTGAATAAACTAGCATTATTTTGTCAACTGATCTGATAGGCTATATATGTTTACATTCAAAGATTACTCACTCACTGAACACGTTAGATTTAGAATCGCACAGTATAACTGCTACTTGACAGGTACAATTGATAACAGGATCTTGCTGTTTTGGTATTGAAATTGGCTTACCATCATCCGATCAGCTGTTAAATAACCAATATATAGTATAGTAATTACTCGGTATATTTCTAGCACGGTTTCAATTAAAAAGTATAGAAGAAAACTGGATTCCATTATTCAAAACAAAAGAGTCAATAAAGGGACACACAATTCAGATTAGTAACGAAATGCCCTATATATTTTGGCGTAAAATCCAGGACTGGTAAACAAGAAGACTGGCACTTCCCTTACATCCTACGTAGCAGGTACGATCACTATTCCTGAAATAAAGATGGCGACATATATAGTTTATCAAATACAAATAAACCAAATTTTAAGAAAAAAATTTAGAACAAATGCAAACCGATATTTTAAGATCAAATTCAGACCTAGAATGACCTTTTTGAACATGACAATCCCACGCGGAAGTTTCCATAAAATATGGGCATTGTACACGGTGTTTCAAAATCAGAAGACGTCATCGTTTTTCATTCAGAATAAAACAGTGCCTTTTAAATTGAAACAAAGCATGTGGGATTGAAATTGGATTTATTTTTGCTTCTCTGTTATTAAAGGAATTTTGTTTTGCTTGAGTAAACGGCATTCAATTATTCCCTCGTGGTACTGAACCAAAAACAGAATACCAGCTTGGCAGGCGTGTCGGGAGAGAAGTATAGATTTTTCTCCATTCATAACTACTGCTCTTTAGCGGCAGAGCTATTCGCAAAACAGCCTCTCATTTGTTGCAATCGACCAACAGATTTCATAATATATATGAACCACATTCAGAAATTTTGACACTCAATTCTTCAGAAAGACTAAAGTTAGTGCAGATTAATTATGAAATACCTTTTTAATAACGGGTACAAAATAGTTTAAACGTCAGTCTTTTAACTCAGTGTATTGGTTTTAAGCAAGTAGCGGATTGCTCTTAGAATATTCCTTATACTCTGCGACAGTTAGGCAACAGCCGTCTAAAAATAGTTCTAATGTGGACTTATATAGAACAATTTCTCTATCTCTCTCACTTACAGCTTCGCATTCCTAGTGCTACAATTGGCTTATATTATGTGATTTAGAGAATAATTACGACATAGACTCTTGTTGCCACTGAATTAATGCTCTGAGAAGATCGGCAATAGACATAATGAAGAAATCATCCAAAAAGGAAGAATGTAACGCTAGATTTATCGACGGATTTTTAATTTGATGCTCGAGCAAAAAAGGATACTTTTTGTTAGATCGTTGGGAGGCGGTGCGTTGTTGAATAATTACACAAACACGTAGCTGTCAAGGAAAAATAATTAAAAGCTATTAATAGCAGATTACGTCTCAATTTCGTGACAAACGTCTGAGAAAGGTTTCGTGACAAAAATAGCAGAGAACAAGAGTTAGAGGAAATACTCTCAAACAGTTGGCATCTTTAGTATCAACTTGTAGGCCAATCGATGTCATATCATATAGATAGATAAGTTCGATAAATAAAATATTGGACTATTCAACTGTTAAATTACTCAAAATGGGTTTCAGTGACATGTGGGAATTAAAGGTATGTAAAAGTTGTGTTTCTATAATATTTATAATTCATATGTAAATACATGAATTGAACTCTGCTTCCTGTATTAAAGCTAGATAAGTTTAGTACATATAGGCAGTGTGCTTTGTGGAGGTGTTCCTGATACGGTATGTACTTGTGATCACAGCTTTAACAAAGTCTACAAAGAGGGACTACATATATTATAACACATTTCTGCTTGCATTTGTATTTCAATTTATGAAATATGTTTCTATATAGTTATAAATATAGTAATAAACAATCCAACAAATGCATGTCTATGAACTATGAAGGGATAAATTTAAAAATCTCTACCGGTACTTCCATCTAAATATTTTCGTTATTTTTTGTTCTGTCCATAAATTATTGAGATAACAGATATATAAACAAATACCGGTATATTTTTATACCTTTAAATACTGTCTTATAGTAATTTGATACATTGGAGATGTAATATATTTTCGCAACACAGATACACTTACATTGGCGCTTTTCGCTAAATTGCCTCGCAAATATTAATACGCCGTGCGCATGATTTTGCAACAGTACCAAAATATTTGTTCCTTTTTGTTACTGCTCAGATATTCTCTATACGAGAATATAAATAGTGTAAATATATTATACAGCGAACATACATTGGAACAGTCATTTGTACATACTGATTTACATTTAAAAGGGTTGTGTTCTTTGTTTATCGGTCTGCTTCGATTTTTACCTCCTTATGAAAGAACTGTCTAGCGCACCATTACTTCAGAATTGTTCCTGCTTCTCTCGCTTGTTTCTTAACTAAATATAGACATATACATGTCGTAACTACGCCCACATCTATTTTATTTTTGGAGTCTGTTACAACTATTTTCGTTGCCTAGGAGGATTGTCGGCGTACAGAAATAACCGAGTGCATGATACTTTCCTTTTCATGGACTATATTCATTCTTATTCCAAAGTAAAGAAATTGCAAGGTAAGCATTTTCATTCTGAACTACCATTATTTTCATACGTAATTTCTTTCGAAATTTACATGGCTTCTTCCAGGTCTGTGTTTCTTCAACTAGCCACACAGTATTGCTTTAAGAGTCATTACTTTCATTTGTCCTGGATTTGTTATAGAGCAGTCAGTATATAGAACTCGCTGCGAGGCAATAGGCACCATACCAGTAATGTAAAAATCGAAGCTTTGTGTCTTAATTTGGATTTATTCAGTCGCTTCTATCATCCGTCAGAGCCAGCTGTATAGAGAATTCAATAGAACTCGTACGTCAATGGTTTTTGTGGAATAATCAATTGTTGTACGCTGAATGCAAAACATTGAAAGATCAGGTGGTAATATTGTAACGGATATATGCATTCCGGTCATATATATGTACGTGAATGATCAATAATCACGGCATTTTATCGTGTCACTCGTGATGATGAGACGTTTCATATTGCAATATCACAAGAATTAATCTTGCTACATTTTCATCAATTAATTCATAATGAATCCCTTTCATTAAAAGTCATATATAGATCTAGCACTTGGAAAATATTAGTATTGAACGCTACATAGTCTCCTTCTTGTACATCTGTAGCTTTGTGTTGATGGCGAGATACGTTCTTACTCGGTAACCCATTAGAATGTTCAGAGGGAACATTTTAAATGACCTCAGAGTGCACCTTTATTAAGATGTTACATTCAAATTGTCAAGAACCGGACATTTTCTCAGTAACAGTAAATCACACGAAAATCAAATCGAAAAAGATTTACATCATTTGAGAGATATCTCTCTATTAAAAAATATATATCTCCATATTTACAGAGATATATCTGATTTTAAGAGATATATACCTCACATATTTAGGAGATACCTCTATTTAACCATCTGGTCAGTTGACCATTATTTAAATTTTGATTCAGAATATTACCCGTAATGGGATAAACTAGTTTTTATGTTTTAAATGAGTTTACTTTAAAAGAAGTTTTAGTTTTCTAAATACATGCAATGATTAACAAGTCTTTCTAAATGTACACCCCCATACCCCCAAAATAACGAATGTTAAACTGTACCCCCTGTGAAAGTTTCGAACAACAGCAGAGTCAAAAACAAATTTCTTTCGATTAAATAGTAAATTGGCTTGCAATAGTCTCAGAGTCAGTGGCAATTAGCACGAAGGGTAATGTAATGTAGCAACTTGAATCCTATAAGCAATGACCATATTGGCCTTTCGTCAAGTTCATTTCTTCTCCACTAGTCACTTGTCTGTAGCATCTGGTTTAGTGTGAGGGACTCACTTCTTCGTATATGTGTGTAAAACTTGGCGCAACGCAAGAACATATAACTATTTCTCAAAGCCTAACATGGTACGAATATAGCCAGTTTCAGCTGCTGTAGATGTATGTTGATGCATTAAACATAGTCTGTTAATTTTGCAAACTAATTACTAACATACTAAAATGAACGCGATACGAAGTTGATTTTGCGTAAATGGTACGAGAAATGTGCCTTACGGCTATATTCAGAGGCGCCTCGATTCATAGGCCTACTCATACATCAAGCCAACGTTTTATGCTGCAGCTATAAAACTATGGCCAAAATGCTACAGTGCAGTTAATCTCAGAAGCCCAATATAGCTAAATACAGATTTTACTATCAATTTATAAAATTCTGGGATATTTCTCTCAAATATTTTATTAGGTTTTGAGCTATCCAAATGATTTCCCAATGCGATCTCAAATTGTTGATGACGTCATTTTAAAGACACGCGCACTGTCTACACGGAATGGAAATAAATATATTGTGATTTAATAGCTATTAGTAAATGTATAGTTTTGAATATTATATGCTCTTCAAGGTTCTTGAAACTGGTTACACCCCACTACCAGTTCCGATTCAATGCACTGACAGAATGCTTGTGCAAACAGCTAGTCCATTAGGTATAGAATACATTACCGAGGCACACGCAGTGCATTCCCATTAAATGATCGATCACCGTAAAGGAGGGTGTGTGTGTCTGCTTACTTTGTATTGTCATCAATTCACCTGATTGTTTGTTTTTCTTGAAGTTTTGAGTACTCACGTGACCATCGGTCATAATGAATCATAGATAAAAACCTAAATCATGGCCCTCTTTATCATCCATATTTAATTTAGAACTAAGTTACTGCAATAATGTTAACTGAAAATAAAACATGACATTTTTTGCGAGACTATGTTAGAAGTCTTATGTAATTATATTGGAGAATAAGAAAAACACAATTTCCGGTTCCTTGTTTGTTTATACTGTATTATGTTGGATAGTAAATACTATGCAATTAATACTTTAAATAAAAATACATATGCGGCGTATTACAGTATAAACAAACCCAATTATCATAATTATGTCAAAGTAAACATCTCCACGACACAATAGTCAGCAACTGTTGCAATGAATCATTCTTTAGATCTCAGTGAGCGATTTTAATTTAACATTATTCGGTGAGTGTTACTCACTGAATATTCAGTGAAAAGTTTTTTTCAAAGTAATATTGATTACTACTCACTGCTGAATTCTCACTGAAGAATACTTTGTGGGGAATGCTCATGGAGTAATGCATACATACTCAATGAGTAATTTTCAAAATGTGTAATGTTTAGAGAAAATTACTTTATTATCATTATTCAATGGGAAGAACTCCGTGGGTACTGGTCGATGAAAATTACCCAGTGAGTTATATTTAGTGAGTTCTTCTATGTGATTAATATCCCTACAAATCTTTCAGAAATGTTCATTAAGTATTTATCTCTTAGTGGTATCTCTATTATCTTGGAATTCGAGTTTGCACATTATATGATCATGATTGCATAAAAGAAGAAATATATAACGAAGCATGAATATGTAGTATTATGTCCAGTAATTATACATTCATGTTTGGTTTAAACTAAGGACTGAGACAATAAATCAATAGGTGACTTTAACTGAATAACCAGTGTCGGCAAGGCTTTAAAATAAATATTTAAAATTTTCAAGCACATTGTAATTATACAATAAAGTCGACAGTTGATTGCTCTGCACCAAAGAAAAGACAGTTCCTACTACAGCATTGTATTTACATATTTGCAATGAAAACAAAAGGAACAAACAATACGCTAGCAAAACTGACGCATCGTCACAAATATGGAGTTATCGTGTCTCTGTATTGTAAAACAGCAGCTCAAAAAATTGCCAGAAAATCGTAAAATGCACTTTAAGATTGATTAATAATATTTTGCCGAGGATGTGAATGCTTACAAAAATCACTGAAAAGGTGGACACTTTTTGATTCCCGTCCCGACACAAAAAGTTTCGGGATATCTGTTTATGTGACTTTACTTTCACGGCTGCAGAATGTTTATTTTACTTTTATCTGTCACTTTTTCAGAGTTCCATGATCTTCGATTTTTGGAGTGAATGTGATATTTAACCAAACACACACACACACACACTCCATTCCTATGTGGCGTTTGATGACAGCTAACGTTCGTGTGAAACGTTCGTAGTCGCAAGATTAATGTACACGACCCATTGTTCTTTAAAACAGGTTTCAGTTTAGAACAAGTTTTAAATTTCTACAAACCGCAGTTTTTTATGTTGTTTGACAATATATTATATGTACTAGTATCTCTTCTACGTCTCAAGAGCATTGACAACTTATTTAGACATGCCACCACTACTTTATTCATCACAAGAGCTAAACAAAAACGCCCCTGACAATGCTATAAAAAATATATACATGTATGATGCTTTTCAGAAGCCTCACTTAAAATGCATATTTAAAACCAATGTCGTGAGATTTTATCGAAAATAATGACAACGCATATCGGCCCTATACATAACATAGTTCATGAGATTTGATCGAAAAGTTCCTGGCAACGCATATACATAACATATTTCGTGAGATTTTATCGAATCGTCTCTGACAACGCATATTCATAACACATGCCTTGAGAAATCTTAAAAAATAGTCTAACACCACAAATTCATGGCACAAACTTGTTCCCAGGCAGTTCCGGGAGATGGGAACTATGGACATCTCATTAATCATTGATAGATGTTCATACAGATACTCGTATCGTTTTGTCCATTTTCAAAAAAGAAATGTATTGAATTATTCCTGCCGTGCAATGATATCTACAAGATACCGACAAATAGGAAACTTCCCTATGTGATTTGTAACGTAATCTGTACAATAATGACCGGATATTGATCCCTTCTGCGGAACATCTTGTCTGACGCCTGCGAAGTTATAGTGCCTCATGTCATGACGAGCCGCTCCTTGCTACGGGTAATTGTTAACTGAGGAAGCAAATGTAAATATTTCTGAGAGCTAATCTCGCAATGGCCTTGTATAAACGCCAGATGATGAGTGATTAGGGAAAAAAAGCAAGTTTAACTGAAAGAAGGAATTTCAGAGAAGTATCTGGAATTGTTCTTATTTATTTTGTTCAAACGATAAAATGTGATAGAAATCTTTTATGCGACTTTCTGATCAATTCACTGAATGACTGGATAAATAAAGGTGTTCCCCGAATGAAGCTGTGTAGATTATTCTCCACAAAAACGTTTACACTTGGAGTACATCAATAGAAAATCTAGGAATGTCACTTGATGACCAAACTTGTATAAAGTACTTGGTGTAATCAGTCTGAAGTAACCTTCAAAAATAATGTAACTTATCCAACAACAGTATCTGAACACATTTTGCACACCGCACACCTCACTGAGGCAAAATGACTTCATTTAGTAAATATAAGAATAATAGAGAAAGTAAAGCTTATTATATACTTGTAGATCTAAAAGTAAATTGCATACAACAATTCTCTTCAAATAACACGCACTAGATTGTAGTCATAAACATCTAGAATACATTTTACGCCGAAAGCCATGAATACGATTTGCAAAACGAATCATGTAGGTATTCAAATATCAAACATGAATGTATACAATGTATTGTGTCAAACGTAATCTATACACAAATATTCAAATATCAAACGTGTCAAACGTAATTTATACAAAATTTTGATATCCAAATATCTAACATGAATGTATACAATGTGTTAAAGGTAATATATACAAAATTTTGATATTCAAATATCAAACATGAATGTATACAATGTGTCAAACGTAATCTATACATTATTTTGATATTCAAATATCAAACATGAATGTATACAATGTGTGAAACGTAATCTATACAAAAATTTGATATTCAAATATCAAACATGTATAACATGAATGTATACAATGTGTCAAACGTAATCTATACATTATTTTGATATTCAAATATCAAACATGAATGTATACAATGTGTCAAACGTAATCTATACAAAATTTTGATATTCAAATATCAAACATGAATGTATACAATGTGTGAAACGTAATCTATACAAAATTTTGATATTCAAATATCAAACATGAATGTATACAATGTGTGAAACGTAACAATCTATACAAAATTTTGATATTCAAATATCAAACATGAATGTATACAATGTGTGAAACGTAATCTATACAAAATTTTGATATCCAGTGTATCAAACGTAATCTATACACAATTTTAATATTCAAATATCAAACATTTATGTATACAATGTGCCAAACGTAATCCATACACAATTTTGATATCCAGTGTATCAAACGTAATCTATACACAATTTTAATATTCAAATATCAAACATTTATGTAGAGCTACACAAATGTAGCTCACGTAATTTGTACGAAATTTGTATATTCAAATATCAAACACGAAATGCATACAATGTAGCAAACATGTGAAATAGAGTGTGGAAAATAATACGTATTCAAACATGAAATATAAAAATGTATACAGTACAGATGTAGCAACGTAAACTATGCAACATATGTTTTTTTTCAAGAAATGATATCCGTTTTAGCATGTTCATCGTCTGATGCGCAGTAATAAATTACGAAAGCCTATATAATACAAAGCAGCTGAATTTCAAAGATAAATAACACCAAACCGAGCTATATAATTTTTTTAACGCTAAAATTCATAAATATAATATGTAAAGGGCAAAAGTTGACGTCATTTATCACGTCATTTATCACGCAATGTCGGTTCAAAACGTCTTCGGGATAGATCATGTCCCAGGGGATAATGTCCTATATTCGTTTATTGCACATCTTACAATTATTCATATCCTTCTTTGTTTCGGTTATTGGGTGTCTGGTCGACACTATTCCAAAACATATTAAACTAAAACATTCATAATCTGCATCTGTTAACTGACAAGTGTGTACAATTTGAAGACATTTCACCATTTTATCAAAAAAGTTATTTTGTTTTTTATTGCCCTACCCTCACTTAAGAAATACTGATCATATTTCATATTGGAATCTCACTCGTCCGTCCGTCCGTCCGTCCGTCCGTCCGTCGATCTGTACACAAAATTTGTCCAGGCTATTTCTCGGCAACAACTGGTAGGAATTCAGTGAAACCTTACAGAAGTGTTTCGTACCAACCCTACTTGTGCATATCCTAGGCATGTTCCGTTCGGATGATTTTTTATTGAGTTATTGCCCTTCATATACACATACTAGATCTTAGTACATAAAATGTTTCTCCGTTATTTCTCAGCAACCTCGGCAGTGAAACCTCACTGAAGTGTTATAAGTACTAAGCATAGTTGTGCTAAGCCATGGTCAGTTGCCAATTATTAACTACCGAATACTGGAAAAAAAACAACAACAAATTTTACATATTTGTAGATAAATACAAAGCAAAAATCCCCTATCTTATGCACTTGTTTGAAAATAGTGGATCATATTCGTACATGAAGCTGAAAGCAAAGGCTGAACAGTAAGTTAAATGATATAAATGCCAAAGGCAGAAGCCACGTATCTGTTTATTGTCTGCTGTCAGATGATGATAAAACGAAACTCAGCTGAAACTATGACGTGTCAAACGCTAGCTGCGGAATGCTTCGGAACATGATGTCACTGTGTTTTAATACATAATCCAATGAAAAATGACACACCATTAGAAATCTACTGAGTAATTAGAACGAATATATTAATTAAAAGTATCATACTGTTAACAACACAAAGTTATTCCTTATATTTCTTGTTAGAGTCAGAGAGATAAAAAACTGTTTAACTAATAACGAAAGAAAAGTTAGTATAGGCTATATACTTCAACGCTAAAAGAACACCATGTGAATCTAAATTCAACATCAACAAAATACAATAATATAGTTCCCTGTGTGATGCCGTGTCTGCTCCAGAGTCTACAAAGTGTACACGTTTGGCTGTGGCAGAAAGTCCATAATTTGTATTTAATTTTGTCAACGATAACTGCATCAGTCTCATTTTCAAATTCCTTCCCGTGATACCAATTCACCCATCAGTTACTTCCTGCCTCTTGTATAACAATTATCTAAGTCGGGTTTAAATGCTTTTCACGTGTAATGGAATTTATGTGATTAAAACAATTTGAATATTACAAATGTTTAGAAAGTATAAATCTATCTTTTCGTGCAGGTTTAACAATGAGTTTTTATAGAATTTATTATATCTAGATTTTCTCATGGTTTGTTGACATTTGAAAAGGAAATGTCTGAATAGTAAACCACTTGGAAATATTCTAAAGGAAGATCCTCTCTATTTCTTATTTCTTCTCAAGCGATAGTATGTATTTAAAATGGTTCACATGGGGAAATGAAAGCATTAACTGTCGACAAGGAATGCAAACTAACAACAGTTTGAACTTTGAAAGAGTTTCAAGATTCATCATAAAGTTAATACATAGTTGGTAAAATGACAAGTGAAACTTATAAAACACTTTTCTCAGGAGAAGCTCTCTTTCGACCTTTTTCTTCATCCCTCAAAATTGCTAAAAGCAATGCATAAATATAATTCACGATTCAGGAGCAAGGACGTGTGACACATAAAGTCAGGCTTTAACTACATAATACTAGTAATTGATAGATTTGTCTTGCAAAATGCCTCCTTCTTTGCGTACACTGGAATACTTGAATACAAAACAAATAGTTCTTAATTGTAAAGACACATTTATATTCCTCTCATACACTTGTATTTAATGATAACAAAACAATTTATCTAGCTTATCTTGAATTCACATTCGAATACTGTGGATGTAGCACGCACAGAGTTGCCATCTCCTTTACTGGAATCTATCGTTAGAGCACACAAGGGATATAGTCCAGTCACGTTAGTTATGGTGCTTCACGTTTTGTTCAAGTCCCATATTGCTGTAAACCTGATTGCAAATATTGTTTACTGCCTTATAAACAGACTAAAACGGGCTTCAAATCCATTGCTTTAGCTCTGCTTTGTCATAAATCAGCTCAATAATTCCGAATATTTACAATTTGAAATTGAAATCATGCTTGTTTCAAATCTTTACGAACTTTGATATTGCACACAAAATGCTTACGTCATCAAAATGTTTTCTAAATATCACGGTACAAGACGGTAAAAAATCTAATGACTGCATTATTATTGATTGACTATGATTCAAGTCTGTAGATACAGATATTATTTCTTCTATTACGCAAACCTTCCGTGATAATGTCAAAATAATGATAGTGTTTGTACGAGGATGCATATAAATTGTTATTCTAAACTCCTAAATTGGTTCCAGATGAGGTCTTTTGTACCCTGGTATATTTTCCCGAAGTGCAATATTTCAGTATGTTTTATGAGTCTGTGATTGGGCTTAAAGAACAATGATACTTTGGTGAATATAGCATTTGCAGTTCTATTTCTAATTTTGACTTTTAGTTGAATCAAACAAATATTCGTTTACAATGTTAACCTTATCTAAATTAAGATTTGTTTAATGTTATTGTTTGATAAGTTGTCAAAAGCATTTTTGTATGTGACAGAATTGACAGCTTCTTAAATTTATATTCTTGAAAGCCCTTTTAGTTCAATGATTAACAGAAATCGTGTCATCAATGATGTACAGAAACCATGTTGTCAATGATGTATATAAAACGAGTAGTCAATGATGTTAAAGAAACTGTGTCATCAATGATGTAAAAGAAACTGTGTCATCATATAAGGAAACCGTGTATTGAAATCGTATCATAAGTAATGTAATGATTTGACCGTGTCATTAGTGATATAAGGAAACCGTATCATCAATGATGTAAGGAAACCGTGTCATCAATGATGTAAGGAAACCGTGTCATCAATGATGTAAAAAAACTCGTTTCATCAATGATAATGATGTAGCACTGCTAAGCGGAATACCAACAAGCTCGTACACTGTGTATTTTACAATGATCATACTTTTCCGCGGCGTTACAAAACGTCTGAGCGAAGGAATTCTTATTGATTATTGGTCTTCTGTGAAGAGATACAATTACAAATCAGTGATTCATGTAAAGTTCTAATCACGCTGGAAATACATTCTTTTATTTACTCACACTGCGTACTTAATGAAAAGCACACAATAAAACCCGTCCGCATGGTCAGTCTTCTTGAAGAATGCAAAGATTGCCCGGAAAATGAGATGCTCCCTATGAATGGTAATTTCACAGCTATTCTATGTAAGTCATGATACAACAGTTAGTAGATATCTTTTTCAGGTAGAGACTGACCTAACTATAAACATTCTTAGATATATAAGTGTTAAAAACTACTTTTTTCAGCACAAATTAATTAAACTTGATTCGCCACCAATCACAAATCTTTAGATGGGCAAACCGTCCGAATGTAGTGAAGGTAAGCCGCATTCAACAATCGATTGGTTTTAATATGATCTTTAGGATTCGGATTGCTTAAGAATATTTAGAAACACTGTTTATTTCTTGAAAATAAATAAGTAACGAACAGTTTATGTAAATGCCATATAGACATGTACATTGAATACGTAATGTCCGTTTTGAATCATGGCATAACTGTAGATAACTGGACAAAGGTCTGTTGAGGGCGTTGTAATCATTTAGTTAAAAGTTACAGTAGTAAAGTGAACGTAGCATTTGAGCTATTTTGCCTTGTAACGGTTTGTGTATCAAAAAAAAAAAGGAGGTATTAGATTGTGAAAGTTACGCAACATTTGAAAGAAATTTGTAATTGCACAATTGCTCAGGTATAAAACTTTGACAGAAAGTGTATATGCCTTTATACGTGACTGAATCATCGGTATAACATCATTTTACCTTAATCTTTTTAAATGATTTTTCAAAAAGAAATCGAAGTTTCCCCATTTCAACGAGAAAGATAAAATAAAAAGCAAATATTATTATTTTACATCAAGTTGCGGAGTCTGTGGTCAGTGCTAAGTATAGTTTTCTTACGTAGTACAATATACTGTAAACTGGAGAGCTCTTAATTGGTTACTTCAAACCCAGAACTATCTAAGAGAGACCAACAACTTATATTAGTGTCACCATAGTGATATCACGCCGTGTTATTTTTTACCTATACGTTGTACGTACAACAGCTTTGGCAATATACAGTGTTTTAAAATGTCACGTGCTTATATGTATTATACGTGTTTACCAAGATTGTCAGCAAAAGTACATTTGCAGTTATAAAATGAAGTTTAACAGGTCAATAGTCTTCGCTGTTTCAAAAACGATGTTCTAATGAAATTTGAATGGGGACTTGATATAGACACAATTAGAAAACGAACTGAACATACCGCCGGAAGTCACGAGCGCACGCAGTAATCAGCGCGGGTTCAAGAGCTGCAAAAATATCTAACATGCCCCATCTATGTCAATGTACAAAAGTGTGAAAAAGCTGTACTGTTCTTGTTTGAAAGATATGCCCCGGATCTATCAGATCTATCACTCTATCGCTATAATTTCAGGAAACGAATATTTGGTATCTTATATGTTATTTGTGAAATGTCTAGTTTGTCATCATAATAGAGGTCGTCCAGTAGGAACGAAATCTCAAATAGAAAATGCAATAGTTTGTACAAATAATCTTATAACAATCTCCATATAACATTCATTATATGGCATAGTATGTAGTGTATTGTCTCTCCAGGTTCATGTTGTAAAACAACAAATAAACGAAATAATGTATGTTCATGTCGTATCAGATGTCTTATCAGATGATTTTCAGTTATAAAAACCATTTTAGACAAATAATTGTGGCAAACAGTTGTTATATTTCTTACGTTGAAAGGAGTAAAAAAACATACCGTTGGTTAGTAGCTATCCTGTAATGGTAAAGCTAAACAGACAGTTGGCTTGTTTACATGACTACTATATTAATCACAACTTCCGATGGTATGTTCAATCCGTTTACTCACTGTGACAGATACACAACCTTTTGTGAATGAGGTAAGGACCGAAGTATTGTAGGTGAAAGACAATACAATGATGAAAACGGCATATGAAATCTAGATTTCATGTCATATGTAAGCTTGTACATAAAAAACGTTGGTTTTGCAGAGCGGGGCTCAATATACATGTATTTTGATTATTCAATAATGTCTGGAAGCTGTCTGCGAAAGGTTTAATACTTAAATCATTCTGATCGCTGCTAAAAGAGAAAGACAGAACAGAAAAGAAAAAACGTCTGGATTTTACTACTAATATATATGTCCTAAATACAGAACAAAAATTAATGGAGAAAATATCGCCACGGAAAACGTTTCTCTCTAGATTGAAATTAGCGAAACGATTCGAAAAGCTTTATACCCAAAAGGCACACGTCTGTGATAAAATATTCATTAATTATGTAATAGAATACTGTCTTCCTAGGTTTTGGCAGTAATTAAGTTTGTAACCAAATAATTTGCCATTTGGCATGCTAGAGCTAACTGAATGCGTTACCAATTTGCAGGATGAATAAAGATATTAGGTTTAAATATTCATTAACTGATTCCAAACAAGCCCGACAAATCAATAACATTGCATGCGTTGCAGCGTTGCAATTCTACTGAAATCTGAAGCTAGTATCACTGTGCATAGCGTGCGATTCCTATATTCCAGTCCGCCGGCAAACGAAAAAAATACACTTAGATGTAATCAATACAAAATACATTATGCAAAACTAATTGTACGCCTTACCATAAAAACAATCATCTGTATACTAACAGCTATGTGTATCTATCATCACTAATTTTACCATACGTCAAAAGGATTATATTTATGAGTCTGAGTTATAGGGTCTTGGTACAGTACGTATAAAGTCTAAAAGGCAATCCGCCTCGTTAACCTTATTCAATTACTGTAGAAGTTCGGATATGACTAACGCAGTGTCGATAATATTTTCATATCGGAATATATAGGTTTCTTGGCGAACGAAGGCTGTTCACAATATTTATACAAGATAATTTTCTCGACTGAAGCCCCAAGAGAAAATGTAATATACATTCTAGGATATTTAGATATTAGCTAATCATTAATACATAATCGTTAACATTGACTAAATTATGTGATATATATTCTAAGGTATTTATATATGAGCTAAACATTTATAAGTGACCGTCGATATTTATTAAATAATGTGATATATATTCTAGGATATTTAGATATAAGCTAAACATCAATATCTGACCGTCAACAATGACTAAATAATGTGATATGAATTCTAGTATATCTAGATATTAGCTAAACATCAATAAGTGACCGTTAACAATGACTGAATAATGTGATATACATTCTAGGATATTTAGATATTAGCTAAACGCTAATAAGTGACCGTCTATACAATGACTGAATAATGTGATATACATTCTAAGATATTTAGATATAAGCTTAAATTGAAGAATGTGTTTTTTAATTTTTGTGATATTAAGATATTGGTAAACATTAATAAGTGACCGTCAACAATAAATAATGTGTCATACATTCTAGGATATTTAGATATTAGCTAAACACCAATAACTGACCGTCAACAAAGACTGAATAATGTGATATACATTCTAAGATATTTAGATATTAGCTTAAATTGAAGAATGTGTTATAAATTCTATGATATTAAGATATTGGCTAAACATCAACAAGTGACCGTCAACAATAAATAATGTGTCATACATTCTAGGATATTTAGATATTAGCTAAACATTAATAAGTGACCGTCAACAATGAATGAATAATGTGATATACATTCTAGGATATTTAGATATTAGCTTAAATTAGAATGTGTTATAAATTCTATGATATTAAGATATTAGCAAACATCAACAAGTGACCGTCAACAATGAATGAATAATGTGATATACATTCTAGGATATTTAGATATTAGCTAAACATTAATAAGTGACCGTCAACAATGAATGAATAATGTGATATACATTCTAGGATATTTAGATATTAGCTTAAAGAAGAATGTGTTATAAATTCTTGATATTAAGATATTGGCAAACATCAACAAGTGACCGTCAACAATGAATAATGTGATATACATTCTAGGATATTTAGATATTAGCTAAAGACCAATAAGTGACCGTCAACAAAGACTGAATAATGTGATATACATTCTAAGATATTTAGATATTAGCTTAAATTGAAGAATGTGTTATAAATTCTATGATATTAAGATATTGGCTAAACATCAACAAGTGACCGTCAACAATAAATAATGTGTCATACATTCTAGGATATTTAGATATTAGCTAAAGATTAATAAGTGACCGTCAACAATGAATGAATAATGTGATATACATTCTAGGATATTTAGATATTAGCTTAAATTGAAGAATGTGTTATAAATTCTATGATATTAAGATATTGGCTAAACATCAACAAGTGACCGTCAACAATAAATAATGTGTTATACATTCTAGGATATTTAGATATTAGCTAAACATTAATAAGTGACCGTCAACAATGAATGAATAATGTGATATACATTCTAAGATATTTAGATATTAGCTTAAATTGAAGAATGTGTTATAAATTCATGATATTAAGATATTGGCTAAACATCAACAAGTGACCGTCAACAATAAATAAGTGTCATACATTCTAGGATATTTAGATATTAGCTAAACATTAATAAGTGACCGTCAACAATAAATGAATAATGTGATTTACATTCTAGGATATTTAGATATTAGCTTAAATTGAAGAATGTATAAATTCTATGAATTAAGATATTGGCTAATCATCAACAAGTGACCGTCAACAATGAATAATGTTTATACATTCTAGGATATTTAGATATTAGCTAAACACCAATAACTGACCGTCAACAAAGACTGAATAATGTGATATACATTCTAAGATATTTAGATATTAGCTAAAATTAAGAATTGTTATAAATTTGATATTAAGAGGCAAACATCAACAAGTGACCGTCAACAATAAATAATGTGTCATACATTCTAGGATATTTAGATATTAGCTAAACATTAATAAGTGACCGTCAACAATGAATGAATAATGTGATATACATTCTAGGATATTTAGATATTAGCTTAATTGAAGAATGTGTATAAATTCTATGATATTAAGATATTGGCTAAACATCAACAAGTGACCGTCAACAATAAATAATGTGTCATACATTCTAGGATATTTAGATATTAGCTAAACATTAATAAGTGACCGTCAACAATGAATGAATAATGTGATATACATTCTAGGATATTTAGATATTAGCTTAAATTGAAGAATGTGTTATAAATTCTATGATATTAAGATATTGGCTAAACATCAACAAGTGACCGTCAACAATAAATAATGTGTCATACATTCTAGGATATTTAGATATTAGCTAAACATTAATAAGTGACCGTCAACAATGAATGAATAATGTGATATACATTCTAAGATATTTAGATATTAGCTTAAATTGAAGAATGTGTTATAAATTCTATGATATTAAGATATTGGCTAAACATCAACAAGTGACCGTCAACAATAAATAATGTGTCATACATTCTAGGATATTTAGATATTAGCTAAACACCAATAACTGACCGTCAACAAAGACTGAATAATGTGATATACATTCTAAGATATTTAGATATTAGCTTAAATTGAAGAATGTGTTATAAATTCTATGATATTAAGATATTGGCTAAACATCAACAAGTGACCGTCAACAATAAATAATGTGTCATACATTCTAGGATATTTAGATATTAGCTAAACATTAATAAGTGACCGTCAACAATGAATGAATAATGTGATATACATTCTAGGATATTTAGATATTAGCTTAAATTGAAGAATGTGTTATAAATTCTATGATATTAAGATATTGGCTAAACATCAACAAGTGACCGTCAACAATAAATAATGTGTCATACATTCTAGGATATTTAGATATTAGCTAAACATTAATAAGTGACCGTCAACAATGAATGAATAATGTGATATACATTCTAGGATATTTAGATATTAGCTTAAATTGAAGAATGTGTTATAAATTCTATGATATTAAGATATTGGCTAAACATCAACAAGTGACCGTCAACAATAAATAATGTGTCATACATTCTAGGATATTTAGATATTAGCTAAACATTAATAAGTGACCGTCAACAATGAATGAATAATGTGATATACATTCTAGGATATTTAGATATTAGCTTAAATTGAAGAATGTGTTATAAATTCTATGATATTAAGATATTGGCTAAACATCAACAAGTGACCGTCAACAATAAATAATGTGTCATACATTCTAGGATATTTAGATATTAGCTAAACATTAATAAGTGACCGTCAACAATGAATGAATAATGTGATATACATTCTAGGATATTTAGATATTAGCTTAAATTGAAGAATGTGTTATAAATTCTATGATATTAAGATATTGGCTAAACATCAACAAGTGACCGTCAACAATAAATAATGTGTCATACATTCTAGGATATTTAGATATTAGCTAAACATTAATAAGTGACCGTCAACAATGAATGAATAATGTGATATACATTCTAGGATATTTAGATATTAGCTTAAATTGAAGAATGTGTTATAAATTCTATGATATTAAGATATTGGCTAGACATCAACAAGTGACCGTCAACAATAAATAATGTGTCATACATTCTAGGATAT
This sequence comes from Saxidomus purpurata, assembly GCA_022818135.1. Classification (NCBI taxonomy): domain Eukaryota; kingdom Metazoa; phylum Mollusca; class Bivalvia; order Venerida; family Veneridae; genus Saxidomus; species Saxidomus purpurata. Next base: position 27,696,284 of record JAFMSR010000016.1, on the reverse strand, counting down.
TTAGATATTAGCTAAACATTAATAAGTGACCGTCAACAATGAATGAATAATGTGATATACATTCTAGGATATTTAGATATTAGCTTAAATTGAAGAATGTGTTATAAATTCTATGATATTAAGATATTGGCTAAACATCAACAAGTGACCGTCAACAATAAATAATGTGTCATACATTCTAGGATATTTAGATATTAGCTAAACATTAATAAGTGACCGTCAACAATGAATGAATAATGTGATATACATTCTAGGATATTTAGATATTAGCTTAAATTGAAGAATGTGTTATAAATTCTATGATATTAAGATATTGGCTAAACATCAACAAGTGACCGTCAACAATAAATAATGTGTCATACATTCTAGGATATTTAGATATTAGCTAAACATTAATAAGTGACCGTCAACAATGAATGAATAATGTGATATACATTCTAGGATATTTAGATATTAGCTTAAATTGAAGAATGTGTTATAAATTCTATGATATTAAGATATTGGCTAAACATCAACAAGTGACCGTCAACAATAAATAATGTGTCATACATTCTAGGATATTTAGATATTAGCTAAACATTAATAAGTGACCGTCAACAATGAATGAATAATGTGATATACATTCTAGGATATTTAGATATTAGCTTAAATTGAAGAATGTGTTATAAATTCTATGATATTAAGATATTGGCTAAACATCAACAAGTGACCGTCAACAATAAATAATGTGTCATACATTCTAGGATATTTAGATATTAGCTAAACATTAATAAGTGACCGTCAACAATGAATGAATAATGTGATATACATTCTAGGATATTTAGATATTAGCTTAAATTGAAGAATGTGTTATAAATTCTATGATATTAAGATATTGGCTAAACATCAACAAGTGACCGTCAACAATAAATAATGTGTCATACATTCTAGGATATTTAGATATTAGCTAAACATTAATAAGTGACCGTCAACAATGAATGAATAATGTGATATACATTCTAGGATATTTAGATATTAGCTTAAATTGAAGAATGTGTTATAAATTCTATGATATTAAGATATTGGCTAAACATCAACAAGTGACCGTCAACAATAAATAATGTGTCATACATTCTAGGATATTTAGATATTAGCTAAACATTAATAAGTGACCGTCAACAATGAATGAATAATGTGATATACATTCTAGGATATTTAGATATTAGCTTAAATTGAAGAATGTGTTATAAATTCTATGATATTAAGATATTGGCTAAACATCAACAAGTGACCGTCAACAATAAATAATGTGTCATACATTCTAGGATATTTAGATATTAGCTAAACATTAATAAGTGACCGTCAACAATGAATGAATAATGTGATATACATTCTAAGATATTTAGATATTAGCTTAAATTGAAGAATGTGTTATAAATTCTATGATATTAAGATATTGGCTAAACATAACAAGTGACCGTCAACAATAAATAATGTGTCATACATTCTAGGTATTTAGATATTAGCTAAACATTAATAAGTGACCGTCAACAATGAATGAATAATGTGTCATACATTCTAAGATATTTAGATATTAGCTTAAATTGAAGAATGTGTTATAAATTCTATGATATTAAGATATTGGCTAAACATCAACAAGTGACCGTCAACAATAAATAATGTGTCATACATTCTAGGATATTTAGATATTAGCTAAACATTAATAAGTGACCGTCAACAATAATGAATAATGTGATATACATTCTAGGTATTTAGATATTAGCTTAAATTGAAGAATGTGTTATAAATTCTATAATATTAAGATATTGGCTAAACATCAACAAGTGACCGTCAACAATAAATAATGTGTCATACATTCTAGGATATTTAGATATTAGCTAAACATTAATAAGTGACCGTCAACAATGAATGAATAATGTGATATAAATTCTAGGATATTTAGATATTAGCTTAAATTGAAGAATGTGTTATAAGTAAGTAAGTTCTGTTTAGTCAACATCCATCTTCCTAACGTAGAATAATAGACATCATCTAATCACCTATTTCTATCGTTTTAATTACTAGATATAAAAACCTCGGAACAATATACATGTGCTTACGTTATCTCTGAAATATTGCCCATTCAGAAGATTTATTGATATGATAGATAACAGGATGGCTAGACATTTTTAGTGAGTGACTAGCGCTATATCAAATTTTCTCAGCTCAATACAATCAATGAAAGTACAAATGAATCAAACAAATCAGCAGTTTATTAAAATTTCATATGTGTACATGTTCAAAACTCTTGTCGGCAAAATATATTTTAAGACGAAGTTCAAAATATCAAACGACAATAAAATAGCTTGTAAAATATAGCAAAACATGCCGCCATGATTCGTTTTTATATTCCATAGGTGAATTTTATACTTTCAGACAACCAGTATATGATGAATTTAGAAAATATACCAGATGAGTGTCCGGTTCGAACCTTGATATAGCCGACAACACGGGTCAATGGCAGTCAATAATGTACCTACTGCGACGCCTGGTGTCCCCGACGTCCGACGTAAGCGACCTGAAGGAGCAGGCTGAGGCTTCAAAGCTCATCCGTAGGTTCGGTCGCAAGGGTAAGGGGAAAGGCCAATTCAACATGCCAACAGGCATAGCTGTAACGAAAGCAGGTAGATTTATTAAAATATTTCAAGAACAGGATACAGCCTCTCAATGTGTTTTATTTCGCTCATTCTCAGTTATATTATTGCCCACGAATAAGTATCATATTCAGCGACTATTGCTTAAAGCTGGTGTAGGCGTTACATATTTGACCCTGTGTTCCTCTGTAGATCATGGAATAAAAGTGATATGAGACTCCTAATGGTGGTCGTTACGATGAAAACATATCACTTTTACGACAGAAGTACGATCTTGTCCAAGTGCATTTTTGTTATCACGTTATCCGAGCATCAAATGGTCAAATTAATTCGTTCGAACATTCATTTAGGAGAAATGATGCTATAATGTGGGTGTATATAATATTTAGAATTTATACACTATTGAAACCCTAGGGGGAGAGTGCTAGCAAACGGGTTTGGGTTTAGAATGTAGGATAGGTTTCTTTATTTTAGCCTATTGGCAATCCATTTAGACTTTAACAAGTTTATTTACAACATGCCTCTCTTTTTTGGTGTTGACAGCATGTTAACAATATTTGGTTCACATTGGTGTGATGTAAATAATATTTTTTATGTTTTATATGTTGATGAACTGTTTGGTTGGGTAAAACTGAAACTCTCCCATACTATTAACATGGACCGCCTCCGTGGTGGAGTCGCTGACTTGAAATCACTGTAAACTCTCATGGATTGAGGGCCATGAGTTTGCTCCCTGTTTCCCACCATGTCTCTTTATGTGAGAAAGTTTGCAGTTTTTTTACCGACTAAAGGAATCTAATACTGGTTCTACCCAGGAACGATTGTTAGGTAAACTGTCTGCTTGTTAAAATGACCAAGGCTGGAACACAAGTAGCAGCAGCAGCAGCAGCAGCAGCAGCAGCAGCAGCAACAACAACAACAACAACAACAACAACAACATAATATTAACCGTCAATGTCTAAACTTAATACATGAGTTTTAAGGGTGCTCATTGGTGAAAATCAGCAAGACAATTTTATTTACAATTTTTAGAAACGGAATTTAAATAGCTTTTTATAATATTTGTTTTCATATTAATAAGGGGGCTATTTGTACATGCGCTAACAGCTCTATCGAGTCTGGCTCTATCAAAGTACAGTGGAGCTCACTTATAACGAACATGGTTATAACGAAAAAACGGTTATAACGAAAGAAAATATATTCCCCAACCTTCACCCTTCTTCCTTTATATGTCTGGTCACATGCTTACAACGAATTTGGATACAGCGAAAAAACGTTAGAAGTTACTGTCAGAAGTTTATGGCAATTAGAGAGACCTAATTATTTTGTTTATGCATAATGTACTACAAACACTAAAAGTTAATGTTTCCCAAATGGTTGGATGTTGCTGCAAGTAAATAGACATTTATTTTTTTCCATCAAAAAAGGAGATTGGTAGGTTGAACGAAATGTTGCAATGGAAGGTTAACGGTTGCTTTAGCAATTTCAATCATATCAGGAGCTTGTTTGGAAATTTGAAAAAAATACGATAATTTTGCTGGCTTGTGCCAAATTGTGGCAGTCAGTTAGAAGGTAGAGTTAACTTACGTGATAGCATTCATTTCTGTTTTACATCCAAATAATTTGATGATAGGATAGGTGGCAGTAGAGTTACTTATTTGAAGTCATCCACTTTACACGACTATTGTGTTAGCTCACCTGGTACAACTGGGTCACGACCGTACCTTCTCATATGACACCAGTACTGGTTTTCCAGGAAGCGGACTCGAGAGTGACTCGATAAGCTGCAAGCTTTCTTCACAATCGAGCTTAAATAAATTAGTACATGTATAAACTAAATTAAAATGACAGGATGAGCTATAGCAACCACTCACTGTCCGCCGTCTGTCCACCATTTCCTTCAGACAACATCTCCCCTGAAACCACTTGGCCAATGTTGATGCAACTAGGCAGACATGTTCCATGCATGAAGCTCCAAAAATGTTCAAATAATTGCATTCTGTGAAGAACTCTGGTTGCTATGGCAACAAATAGAAAACAACTTTAAAATCTTCTTCTCTGAAACCATATGGTCTAGAGCTCAGATATTTAGCATGTAGCGTTGCATAGTAGACCTCTACAAAGATTGGTAAAATCACGAATTAAGGGTCAAATTGACCCCGCCTGGAGGTCGCTAAATTTTACAAAGGTTTATATAGGAAAACATCTACTCTTAGATCGCAAGGCATAGAGCTTAGATATTAATCATGAAGCATTGCCTAAAAAAACACCGAGCAAGGTTGTTCAAATCTTGATCCTCAGGTCATTATCCGGGGGATCACTTGATTTTACAAAGGCTTATATAGCAAAACTTTTCAAATCACATGGCGTTGGACTTAGATAGTTGGCATGTAGCATAGCCTTATGGACCTACACAAATAGTTTTTAAACCACGACCCCGGGTCAAAATTGATCCCACTCGGGGGTGACTTGATTTCACATAAAAATATGCTTGTCTAAAACCTCAAAGACTAGAGCTTAGATAATTGGCGTGTAGCATCGTGTAGTGGATCTTTATGAAAAGGTGTTAAAATCATGACCCGCTATCAAAATTACCCTTCCCGTGATGCGAGTGTTGACCTTATATGCCAATGGCAGCCAGGTTAGCGATATAAGACCATCTTGGTCCTCTAGTTTAAATTGTATTTAATTACTCATTGAATAAAATGTGTGAATGACTAGAGCTATCACGGGTTGCTAAAGTACACAAACATAAACATACCGACTGTTCAGAAATCGTTACGTGCGCTTTTCTATCATTTTACAAGAGAAAATCCGCCCTTATATTGCACAATGACGTATCGGCCAATGACATGTAAGCGTTTTACATTTCACACCAGTTATTCCATACGAAGTGAATGGAAATGTCATTTCGGCTGGGTTTGACGTCATCGTAATGGTAGGACCAGTGTGCAGTATTAATGATCTGACATTTAAATGCTTTAGTTTCTCAATTATCTAATTTGAATAAGCGAGTTCTCCTGGTGTTGTAAATCTCGTACTGTTATTGGATTTGTGTAACTTACAAGAATATAAAGTACGGTCAATGGGACATCCAGCTGACATTATTTATCTTTTTCACGAGTCACGAGAAAGTAAGCCCCCCAGCCGCCCCGTTTAGCCCCGTGAAGTCCGCCACTTAGCACATAGTTTACTCGCAGCCCCGTGGGTACACTTGTTGCTTCTCGCTGAGCCTGTTAAGTTCTCTGGCAAGGCATGACAATCTGGCATTATCCAAGGCTTCCAGGACTGACAGAGCATCTGTTAGAATGACCACCTCTTGACAGTCCTCTTTGACTTTTCAGTAGTGTTTGATGCCTTTAAGACGGTTTCTATTGGTACACTCTGACCCACAAGCCAAGTGCGTCTAGGAACGTCTAGGAAATGTCTCTGATGGATACTCTTGCGATAATGGCTTGTGTCATAGTGTTTTTGGATATTTTCATCTTCCACACCCGATTGAAAACCAGGTACTATGGAGAAGATTCTGATGTTTAACAGGTCATTCCTCTATGGCTCTGACAGTTCCCATTGGTCAAGAGGAGAACACGGTGGTCCAAGATAGGCTACGTTTGCTTTTGTCAGCTTACTGTATTGATGGACAAAGCTCCCTCTTTTGATTCTTTGTGAGGACCCAAAACTTTATTATCATATGGTGCTGGATTACACGAGCACCTTTGTATCCCGTCTTTTACTGAGTGGTGGAATAGCAGTGTAGTCCTCTATTGCTTTAATTGGAGTTGTATGCATTGCTCAAGTTATGACTCTGAATGCCTGGTTCTGGATCTTGATTTGTCTTTGCAGCCGTCATCCAACTTTCCGAGCCTATATTCCAGATATTCTCACTTGCTCCTCAGTTAGTGCCAGATAATTTACATAGTATCGCTAGCCTTTAGTTTTAATTGATCCAAAATCAAAGAAGACAGATGAAAGAAAACGGATACCCTTGGGTAAATTTAAAGCTTAACTAATTGCTCAGGTCTAATTGCAGAAAGACAAACGCCATGAGCAGAAGTAAGGTAGCGCGAATGAAATTTCAGCTTCGGTTAGGCGCTGCCATAATAAAATTTGTTCAAATCGTTAAGTTTATCTATACACATTTATTGCATAACAATTATAAATTGCATGCTGAAAGAAAATCCTCGACGGTGACTAATCAAATATGTTCATGATCTCATCCTAAATGTGCAGACGTTTACAGTTTGCACGTCAATTATGGAAATATCTAAATTAAATAGAGAACTATTGACTTATTTCTGTATACAATCCATTATAACTAAGTTGCTTTTACACATGGGCAATATTACAAGAATTCTCAATGTTATTTGAAGTTTTCCCTTGAGTGTTTCAATGACGCTTCAGTAACGAAAAATGTCAATAATGTATACAAGGGCATAAATCAAATTCAACAAGCGAAAACGTTTAGTCCCTAGTATTAGGGATAGTCTGCCAATGATCGATTATTACAAAACAATACATTTTCAGCTTGCAATAACAATCGATTTCTTTAATAAACATGTACATGTAGGGCCTATTATGCACATGCAGTATTTTATGAGTCGCATAATAAGTAAACATGCTTGGAAATAAAAACTTTTACGGTCGTTTTAGTCACTATTTCTTACAGTTATTTCTCAATAAATCGGGCTACATGCCATAGTAATGGTTTACGAGTTTCTGAAAATGAGACATAACTATTCTGCTACAATGAGGAAATCATCGAACGAGAAGTTGTGCTGTTAAACTGTTTTGTAAATGTACATAAACTGTTCATTATTTCCCCTAAAATGTGTTACGGATTGCGTTAATAAACTCTATTGTATGACAATTAGGCGATGCTAATTTTAATACCACAGACAGTTTGCCCTGAAAATTATGAAATACGGGCTGGCGGTCTGCCATTGCTGGAGCATTTTAAATCAAATAAGCTTTATTTGAAATTATTTATTTATAAGGAACCGTGTTTTTGAGTATAAGAACCTTTCTGTTGTTGTCTGATTCCCAATTCGAGATCATGATGCGACTATTGGACAGCTAAGTAAAGGATGTTCTCGGCAGGCAGTTGTCTTTCTCTTTTTGGACTATCAATTGCATTTATTAGACATTGTAACCCGTTTCCGTGCCTGCGACTTCCGGAAATAATGATAGTGTTAGTTGTATATGCTACTTTGTATCTCCTGAAGAAATTCTAAATCAACATTTGAAGGAATAGACTATAATTGATCTATACAAGTGGATTGTTATCGTGAACAATTATTATATGCCCTGTGATTGTTTTCTTTTTGCAGGTGATGTGGTAATATCAGACACTGAAAACCATAGAATTCAAATATTCGGCAGTGAAGGTACATTTAAACATAAGTTCGGAACACGCGGGACAGAACCCGAGGATCTATGTTACCCCATTAGTGTTGCTATGACAACTGACGACTGCATTGCCGTTACAGACAGTGTAAACGCCTGTATAAAAGTGTTTTCACAAAACGGTGAATTTCAGAACAAATATGGAAATGACACCTTTTTAGAATTCCCGTATGGACTGGCCATTAGTCACGATAATTTTATGATAGTGACCGATATATGCAAACATTGTGTATATGTGCTGTACCCGAGTGGCGGGATATGTAGCGCGTTCGGTACGTACGGCAGCGAACCGAAAGAGTTCGACCACCCGTACTTTGTGACAGTGAACAAAGAAAAACAAATTATTGTATCCGATTCTGGGAACTGCTCAATAAAGATCTTCCAGTTCGAAGGGAAACTCTTAAGGGTATTTAGCAGCAAAGATTACCGAATAGGGGACAATTTCTGCGCTCTGCAGGGATTGTGTACAGATTTACAAGACAATACAATCGTTATATGCAACAACGCTGTGTACATAGTTACCAAAAATGGCCGACTCTGGGAAGTGCTCACATCAAAAGATGGACTTAACTACCCAAAATGCATTGCGTTTTCGCAATCCGGGCGCCTGGTAGTTACCCAATCGGTGGCTAGTGACAGAAACGAGGCCGTCATTATGGAATATAACGCAGACGACTTTAAATCACTCAATTCGTTATTACTTTATGCAATATCTGTATAGCATACATAGTATGTAAATGTATGTGTACCTATAAAGCCAAAACATTTCCCCTTTATGCGCCCCTTTTCCATTTATAGAACGACAGGTCCGTAGTTAATATTTACGTATATCCCATTATCACGCATGTAATATATAAATATCAAAATAAATGACAAATGTATAAAGACTGAAGAACGTTAAGAACGCGTTGCTGTTTTAATGCTTAATGTATAATGTTTATCTTGGTAAAGGTTTGCTAAACTTTAAACATGGCTTTAGAACAAGTGAATTTCGAAAAGAGGCAGTAGAATCTACATAGATTTTCGTTAAGACTCCAAATCAAAACGTTTAAACCGTAAAATAAAACGAACAATAGAAGTACCACGATTTTGTAAACAGTTTGCTTACTGTTGTAAAAAAGGCATTTCGACCTGGATATTTATGATTTAGACTCTATTGTCACTATTTTAGAGTATTCATATTGTTTTACAAGACCACAAAGACTTTGCCAGGGTGCGGACACCCAACATACCATCACGCGATTTCTAACTTGACTTCAGAAAAGTCTGGAACGTAAAGATAAAACTACCATAATTCTGTATTGTTTAACTTAAAGTCTGAGATAATGAATACTGTCATTTATATCATCTGTAGTTATCTAGTGTAAGCTTTGTAGTCCAAGTATTGTTATGTAAGTTTGGAATGGGATATCATTCCTCAACCCAAAGTGTGAGGTTATCGAAACAAGAGTTACCGTCTTATTATTTACTCGCGTTCAATGCAATATCTTATTTTATTTTATGTTTTTCAGTGAATTATAGAGTTTTCTCAGTGAAATAAAAGTGATAATCCACAGTTTTGAAACAGTGGATTACCATTTTTATTTTTCACTGTTTGCAATCTTTAACCCGGATTTACGTCAAAAAGTATACCGAGCGTAATTAATGCTGGAAACCATGCGACGATGACGTCGTTTAAAGACGTCATTTGCGCTATGTTTCTGGTGACGTTTCCCGCGATTTTCGATATTTTGTAGAAACAAACTCAATAAAAGTAGAGTTTTAACCATAAAATAAACAGAAAAATTGTTGGTATCGGTGTAATATCACGTTAATTTCACTCGTGAACACCAAAAGTTGTTATTTTCACTCGTGGCTGCGCCACTCGTGAAAATATCACTTTTGGTGCTCACTCGGTGAAATTATAACATGATCTTACACCGAAACCAACAATTATCCTCTATATACACTAAAACTTTTAAACTCTCTGTTTTCATTATGTATTCTGATTGCTGTAGACACACATATATCTTAGTTATGATCACACTTAATATATATCTTTAACATTATCATTATAGTATATGAACTTTTGATTTTAGATAATGAAAGTTTTTTTTCTGCATAATTAAAGCCCCGAACCCAAACTCCAGACTCTCCATTAGTGGTTTAAAGCTGCTCGCTCTCAGTTGCCGTTGAAAAAAATAAAAATTTCAAAAATGACATACTAATATATAAATATAAATAAAGGCTATAATCAACAATTGAAGTGAAATCTAGGAAGGAATTTGCAAAAACAAACGAGTGAAAATGTGGTTTTACGGCACCACTACACCATATGTTTATATTGGAATTTCAAAAGCGTTTGCACTTGTTCGCTTTATTTTTTGGTAGCGTATTATTTCAAATCTACAGATAAACGTGACAGGAATTTGTACTGGAACGTTTTTATATGACTATATGTTCCAAAATATGTTATTTTCATACAGTTTGAAGAACTTTATTTTTTTACCAAAATCTGAGAGCGAGCAGCTTTAAAACGATTTTGAGTTACACTGTATGCCTTTTAAGATACTGTATCTTACTTCCCTATGTCATGCAAAATGCACTGTAAATGTGCCATGTGATACTCTAAAAACACAGACGATATAAACTGTACCTTTACTACATCCGGCGAAAATACCTATGAGACAAAAAGAAAACGACAGCACATATTCTGGACCTTAGAGATGATGTAAACGGACTTGGAAGATATCTTGTGCAGTTTATGGACATTTATCTGTACTGCACTTAATTATGTTAGTATAAGAACATGTAATATTTTTGTATGTTATCGATATCAAGTTACAACGGTTTTTCAGTCATATTCAAAACAATGTGAACCTGTTTTCATCTCGAAATTAAAGAAAACTCTATCTCAGATCATGCAGCTCTAACATAACACCGACCTAGAGCTTTAAGAAGTTTTAGATGAACTTCGTTAGTTTTACAGTTTCATTAATGACACATAAAATGCTAATCCTCTAACAGTTTGCAATAATGAGATACAACTTAATTAAATCTGAAAGCAAAAACATATTGTGTTTCAATATTGTTTGAATTTCTTGGATCTTAACCTTAGTAATTTCCAAAACCTCTAATTTCTATCAAGACTACCCTTACTATTTCATGCCATTTAGCGCTTTACTTCATGCTGTAAATGTACCGGGCATTTGGTTATTTTCTTTTTCTCGAGGTTTATCGTCAGTTACATGAGTATTGCAATTATCTACAGGCAAGACTCGTTCAGGGGTAGAACCATCACTTTACCTTAGATACTGCCGAGTTTCTCTCTATTAGAGTAAGAACACCACTGAGGCGGGTAGGCATTGTTCTAAGTGAAGCTGTATTAACCCGACAACACTATTATGTTTCACTCGAACATTTTAATAATTATATGTTCAAGTTTTAGGATGTTGATGCCACTAAAATGAATGAGGACTCAAGGAACCATGCTATGTTTAAGTTTTTTTCTACTTTTTGCGAGTAATTAAATGCGGAAACCACTTATGATGTTTTCATTTGCACCGTCCAAGTTATAATTTCTGTCACTTCTACCTGAAGAGGTTTCCTTGTTGTGAAATGTATAACATGTCGCAAATTATGTCTGCTTCTGAAACGGTGAACATTTCTACTATACGTTAACAACTAAAACCTAAATTAATTAGTTCTAGTGAACCTTTGGAGTAATTTGCTGCATTTGTTGAACTTTAGAGGTTGTTAGGTGTCATACATAGTGGATTATCGTTTCGTGGTCTGCTACATATATTTCAAAATATTTTGTTATTGATTCTTTGTGCTAGCGTTTTGAACCGTTTCTAGATGTAAAAAGACATTGTTGCTAGTTTTAAAGTAAGTTAGTGTAAAAAAGCTTTATTGTCAGTTAGAAAACTTTAACGTCTGTTTCTTAGTTTGCCAGTTAGTCAGTCTTAAAGTTAAAGCTAAGAAGGACAGGAAGGCATTTTCAAAATATTTAATGAAATTGGTGTGATAATGTAAAAGTATCGAACCAGAAAAACCTGACACAATAAAAGAGAATCAGTTAAATATATTATTGGGTCAAAGATACAAAATCTTCGATACGTCATGAGGTAGCTGTACTTTATTACTATAGTCGTTTTTCACCAGTTTTCGTTTTAATATACTGAGTACTTAGAAATGACACACCAACCTCAAGTACTGTATCGCGAATAAATGATACTAATCGACTTTGCTTTTTTCTTCTATATGGTAACTTTAATGTCAAGTTAAAAACACCTGATTGCATGTTAAGAATAACTTGATTACTCCATTATCTGGCATCAGAGTTTTTCATGAAAAAATGAAATTAGATTAGTGTAAATATCTAGCGTCTTGTAGTTCATTTTTAAAGTTGTTATTGTTTTTGTTTGTAAATTATTGAAGACATATAATAATAAACACAAATTTCGGTTTATGTGTTTGTGTATTCTCTACTATGAGACAACAGTGTGGTTAAAAGATGTCATTAGTGAGTCATGTAAATATGTATGTACTCACTTAATTATATGTTACCAAACCAGCGATGTTATAAGATTATATGTTATCGTATTTTACGCCTGCTGAACAGATCGAACTTGTATTAGTCGATTTCAAACAAATAGAAAGTAGCTTTTAAGTTCACCTGGCGCACAAAATGACAGGATGAGCTATTAGGATCGCTCCCCGCCCGTCAGTCCACCATTTCCTTTAAACGACACCTCCCCCGAAACCATTAAGCAATTGTTGATGAAACTTTGTAGGTACATTTTTGTATGCTTCTTGCCTGAAGCCCTACCAATGTAAATCTGGTTGCTATGGCAACATGTAAGAAAAGCTTCTAAAATCTTCTTCTCTGAAACTTTAGATATTTTAGTTGACCTTTACCAAACATATTTAAATCAAGACCCACGTGTGAAAACCGACCTCACCGCGAAGGTCGCCCGATTTTTCATAGGCTTATAATAATAGGATTAACTTTAAAAATCTTCAACTCAAAAGCTGGTAGGTCCTGAGCTTAAATATTGGACATGTACCATTGCCTAATGGACATCTACCAAAACTAGACCATTTTTTTTATTCAGAAAGAAAATATCGCCATTTAGACATCGATCCAGTTTGAGACTTTATTACATCATTTAGAATTTTATAAAAAAATGTCTGACATAATATTGCCTAAGTGATCATATTTTCCGTTAAAGTTTAAAGTGACAATACACATAGTGTATTTTTGGTGACAGTTTTATAAAAACAATTTTGGTTGCTGTGCATTTAAATGTGTAAAATAAATGATAATGCCGCATTAGTATTTGAAGTTGGTGCTTTAGGAATAAAAAAAATCGGACAGATATGAACATGAAAAAAAAATGCGCATAATTCCACTTTAAATAAAGGTCCAAATTGCATAGAATTTTGATTCAGCGACTGATAGTTGTTAACAATTTCGTCAACCAGAATTTCACACATTTCTATCACTGAATTTTTCCCCTGTCACAAGCATTCACACACCTGTCAGCTGAAAATGTCACTACAGTAGGCGATCGTAGAATTGCATTCTGTTAACTATTCCCACTTACCTTCAAGCTTCATCAAGTTCCACTGAGACAGACTTCAGGCCCTTTTCTTCGTCACGTTTTATAAACACACCCATGCAGACATTTTGTGTGAATATTCGGGGTACCTCATTATTATCCATTATGTATTATACGCTACATAAAGAATATTTAAGAAGAATACGGAATATTAGGCCCTAATGGGTGCATAATGTTTTGAAAACATGCTGTAGAAAAATCGTATCTTAGCGGACCCTGATAAGTGGTTTTTAGCTTTGATGGAGATATATCCAAAATCTTCATACACACATTAGATAAATGCATACAAGTGTGTAAGTGTAATATCGCCAGATCTGGCCTTTCTATGGGTCGCTCGATTTTCAATGTTTTCAGATTGTGTATCACACAGGGGCAGCAAAAATAGCAAATCATAAAGAGATATATTTTCATATGATCACATATAACAACTTCAGAAATAACCACAGTGTAAGCTTATCAGCTTAAAAATACTTACATAATGTATTTGAAAAATAAAATGCAATGTCTTCTGCACGCGAATGAATATTTAAGGACTGGTTATCATTATGAATAACACTGAAATCGCCATATAAATAAAATGTGTACACATGTGGTTTATACCCCTAAATCTGACCTGAGTGGGGTGGTTGTCTCCCTTGCCAAATTGTAAAAAACTGGGTTGGTTAAGCCCTATAAAAACAGCCTTTTCTGGTGTCGGAGAGACTAATCTGTTCGAAAAAAGCAATTTCATTGGTCAACACTCTATAGGTGGGTATGATACAGGGTCACCTTTTGACTAGATTTATAATGTAAGTCAATGGGGAAAACAATAAGAGTATCTGATCTAAATTTGATAAACCATAAGATATAGAATATGAAAGACATACTATAAAAAATATAAATAAATGTTGTTTACGTAGAAACAATGTTTTATACTGAACAATCTCATTTAAATGGTTTAAAATGACCCAGTATGAATTATTTTCAGTTATTTTTGTTCCAAATAATCAGATTAGGGCATTTTCGCCAGCAGTTATTTTTGTAACGTATCTGTGACTGCACGCAGGGAAGATTATAACTTAGGTAATGAGTTTTCTTTACCAAACAGAATTTCACATTCGTATCGAACATCTGACAGGATATATTGTTCTTAGACATGAATAGTTGCGAAATTGTAGAATGACTCATTCACATGAGCTAGCTGCTTATTGGGAAACCATGTTGTGACCTAGAAAATTCCCCTCGCTTCTCAACAGATTGTAATTTCTTTGATTCAGTGCTAATATATATAGGCCTCTACTGGTCATAAACATAATTTGGTATACTGCATTTATAGCAGAGAATAAATATGATAGAGAGTTAATGAAGCGTAAAATAAACGCGCATATAATCTGCATCGGTCATGCTTTATTTTTTATAAACAATTGTTATAAAGGTTAAATAGTTTTAAGCCAAAAAAGGTGATGACAATGCATAAAAAGCGGGGTGCAGTACAAAATGGATCAGCTCTACTGAAACCTTGACTTATAACATTAATCCTGGTGTGTTATCAAAGATCTATATTCACTCCATGTTCTGTCAAACTTTGATAACTGATTATCTCCTTTAGAGATGTACAACTCTGTCTTTAACATTATTAAAATATGTGCTTTGAAAACCTGAATGCAAAATTGAGTTTTGTAATTGACAACGATACAGTGCATATTTACATATAAAAATTAATTTCAATGTGGCTTTATGAAGCTTTTCATTACCTAATATTAATACATCTGTTGATGACCAGTTAGTATATATATTTGGACATTGTTTATTTTACCATCTTTGACCTCCCCCACATAAGTGAATGTAGATTGACATTCCCAGAATAGGTGTTTTAATGTTTCACTTTGGCTGTTACAAAAAGAACATTAATCATCAGTTTTATCTTCATTTTATGTAACAGGTAGTTTGCTACTAGAATCCTATGATTGATTTTGCATGGAAACCACTCTAATTTAGAGTCTTGGGTTAGTTTAAAAGGTAATCGGTATGTTAATTCCCAATTAAAATTATCATTCAAGTTAAGTATCTCACTCCATTTTCTTTTTGACGTAGGAAAAGTACTTGTTTTTAAAATATAATCATAAATCTTTCTGCATCCTTTTTTAGGCTGTTGACAATTTTAATTGACATTTGCTAACAGCTTTCTGAACACAATAAAACATATACGGGGTAAGGGGACCTCCCTGTCGGCATCCACGTTGTATAATGAACCAGTCTGAAAGATGTCCATTAACAGTTACACATCATTGGATAATATTATAAAAAAGTTGGACCCATTTTTAAAAATGTTCTGCAAAATTAAAATCTTGTAACATATTGCCACTAAATTGAGCCGAAAGCGGTTGCAAAATTAATTAACAACAACATTCCTGACACTTGGTTGTCTTCTACATATTGCATAACATCATAAATCACACTGGTACCTAAAACTAGAAATGGAAGTCTGTTTTTGTCAATTTCAAAATAAATCTCCGTTTACAGGATTCTAAATTTGAACAAAAGCATCAGAAAAATACGTAAACGGAATGCAAATTGCTATATATCGCACAGAGTTATGGACGCAATAATGTCGTCAATTTACCGAAGTAGTTGAAAAATAAACCCAAAGATAATTTCTGGAACTGACATTTAGCTCAGTAAACTTTCTTAATCATTTCACGAACTGACGTAAACGATTACTTTATGTTTTATAGAAATATCCCAAATAAACAAGATGAGTTTACCAGCGTTTCAAAATAAGTAATGTATTGATGCCTCATAAGTTTGTATTTTTTTTGTCATCTCTGAATATCAAATATATCATGAATGGATGGCATGGTCAAATTCATTTTATAGAACACGTGTATTTTATTTGGAATAAAATTTGCCATTGTAGTGCAACATGATTAAAGCTAAATTTTAGTTTCAGACTTATGAGTTTGCTGCCGAAATAATTATTTCTGCATCATGAACATGGTCTTTTAGTTTGGATGGTAACATTTATTGTAAAGAGGGTTGTTCAATGACAATTAACCATGTGTAGACATTGATCAAATTGCACAGATGCGAATGTTAACCATGGTCTACACTGAGTACCAAAAGAAAACAGAAATATCTGCCAAAATGAGAAAAATAAAGTTCTTTTCAGTTTCCTTTAATTCCAAAATTATGTATCAACGATTTCCTACAGATCTTCAAACACGTCTTTCACATCTGTTTCACCTT
This sequence comes from Saxidomus purpurata, assembly GCA_022818135.1. NCBI lineage: Eukaryota > Metazoa > Mollusca > Bivalvia > Venerida > Veneridae > Saxidomus > Saxidomus purpurata. The sequence continues at coordinate 27,679,420 of JAFMSR010000016.1, read as the reverse complement.
AGGCTTCCATACAGTCGGTTCATGCCATAGTGTAGAGAAAGATTTCATTTCTTGATTTCGAGTTACCCCCCCCCCCCAATTTAACATGTAAATATAATCCAAACAAAGGCATAACTTACTGAAGTGTAGACCAATGTAATACTCAATTGACTATTATCACGCCGGGGGAACCCGCATATGAAGTGCAACATGCACTTCGGTAAAAATCATATGCGGAGCTTCCGGAACTCCATATGCGGATGAATTTAAAGGAAAAACAAGGTAGGTGATGTTACATTCGTCCATTATTCATATAATCAAAGAAAATTGCAAAAGAAACTCGAATGCTATTCGACCCTCACATAAATTCCACATCTCTCCATGTATGTTGTTTACTTGTACGTTTAGAAATGACATTGAAAACTTTGAACAAAGTGTCTGACAAGAAAGTAGTCAACAATTATGAATGATCATGTTTCTGTTCTAAATCGCATTTCTGGCGAGGTATGAACGAAGAATATTAGAAAATATGTACATATCTGCTGTTGGAAGTAAACAACATACACAAAATAATCTGGGAAGGAATTCATGTAGATGCACTACATATGCGCAGTGTGCACTCCATATGTGCTATAAGATGTTATATGGGATTGTTAAAAACTCTTATGATTCATAACGCACTGCTTCTGGAGTTATTTTCAAAAAAGTTAGAATGATACACTAGCTAATAACAATCCGTTTATTGTAGCAAATATCACTTGCACAAGAAAGGGCTCTGAGATTTGTGTATGATGATTACATCTCTTCCTACAATGAACTGCTATACTGTAAACTGCATGTTTTGTTTTCTGTTTGTAGTATTTCCGACATGAAATAAAACTTACCATGTCTTATCTTATTTCAACCCATTGTGACTATATTTGTTCACCGAGACGTACATTTAAGTCACTCTCTGAAGATCAATGTGTATAGCTTAAACAAAATACATTTGTATGTGTAATACATACAACGATGTAGCACATGCGTCAAACATTCAGCATAAGTGATTCATATGTAGTGCATGCGCCACATTGCAGTGAGCACATGCTTCTATGCGATACATAACGAAGTACATGTATGCTAGCATAAGTTATACATGCGTTAAATTATGTAACGTGTATGCGTCAGAGTTTTGAACAATCCCATATAACATCTTGTAGCACATATGGAGTGCACACTGCGCATATGTAGTGCATCTACATTTTTGCCAAGGAATTCCTTCCCAGATAATTTTGTGTATGTTGTTTTCTTCCAACAGCAGATAATTATGTACATATTTTTTAATATTCTTCGTTCATACCTCGCCAGAAATGCGATTTAGAACAGAAACATGATCATTCATAATTGTTGACTACTTTCTTTCACATTTGTCAGACACTTTGTTCAAAGTTTTCATTGTCATTTCTAAATGTACAAGTAAACAACATATATGGAGAGATGCGGAATTTATGTGAGGGTCGAATAGCATTCGAGTTTCCTTTGCAATTTTTCTTTGATTATATAAAAAATGGACGAATGTAACATTTTTCCTTTAAATTCATCCGCATATGGAGTTCCGGAAGCTCCGCATATGATTTTTACCGAAGTGCATGTTGCACTTCATATGCGGGTTCCCCCGGCGTGATTATGCACTCAATGTAAAGCGAGTGTTGCTTATGAAAGTGTCAAACGAATTAATAGTCTATTCATGCATATTCATGCATTCGTTTCAGACAATGATTTATCGTTTTTATCAACGAAGTAAGATGCCTTAATTGGATCTTTAAATTCTTCAAGTACTATGTCGGGGCAGCAACGTGCCCTTGAAAAGGGACAAATCGTTTGTTACGTTTACGGGAGACACATACACTGTGCTACTTATAAGCCTCATAAATGCACTATAGCCTCATAAGATGAACGCCATCAGATCCATTAAATAGGTGTGTGTGTGTGTGTGTGTGTGTATGCGTGCGCGTGCGTGCGTGCGTGTGTGTGTGTGTAGGACAGCTGTTTCAACACCAGTCAACCTCACTTTGCTCCACAGTTGTGAAATGGATTAATAATACAGTCAAGAGTGTCTTAATATAAGTGACATTTCAAGGGACTCTAACAAAAATGTCACATGTGACAGGTAGTCTCTAAATACAGTCCAATTAATTCATATAACCTCTCTTGTATGTAATAAATATAACTAAACATATTTAATTTAAGAACAGCCCTGTTTGTGCAAACAAATTGGCCACTTGTCTCTTGATACAGTCCAGTTATATAGGGATTTTTTGAGAGGACTCGATCACAGTCACATTAGATACACAGTCTCTTAATACAGGGGTTCACTAAGGCAGTCTCGGCTATAGTCACAAAGCAAAGACTTTACATTCTAACGTTTACCGTCACCTTTTCTAAAGATAACAAGAGGACCAAGATGGCCCTATATCGCTCACCTTGGTACAAGTCCACTTGCCTGGTGGAAGATCACTAGATAATGTTATATACCAAATAAGTTTTCCTATATATGCCTTTGTAAAACAAATGATCCCCCCGGGCAAGGTCAGTTTTAACCCCAGGGGCAAAATTTGAACAAACTTTGAAGAGGTCTACTAGGCAATGCTACATGCCAAATATCTAAGCTCTAGGCTTTGTGGTTTCAGAGAAAAAGATTTTTAAAGTTTTCCCTATATAAGCCTATGTAAAACTAAGTGACCCCCGGTGCGGGGTCAATTTTGACCCGGGGGTCATAATTTGAACAGTCTTGATAGAGGTCCACTAGCCCATGCTACATGCCAAATATCCAAGCTCTAGGCCTTGTGGTTTCAGAGAAGAAGATTTTTAAAGTTTTTCCTACATAAGCCTATGTAAAATTAAGTGACCCCCGTGCGGGGTCAATTTTGATCCGGGGCTCATAATTTGAACAATCTTGATAGAGGTCTACTAGCCAATGCTACATGCCAAATATCTAAGCTCTAGGCCTTGTGGTTTCAGAGAAAAAGATTTTTAAAGTTTTTCCTATATATTCCTATGCAAAACTAAGTGCCGACCCCCGCGGGGTCAATTTTGACCCGGGGGTCATAATTTGAACAATCTTGGTAGAGGTCCACTAGACAATGCTACATGCCAAATATCTAAGCTCTAGGCCATGTGGTTTCAGAGAAGAAGATTTTTAAAGTTTTTCCTATTTGTTGCCATAGCAACCAGAGTTCTGCATGGAATTCTTTGAACAATTTTGGTAGAGCTTCAAGCAAGGAACATTCCTGCATTCCTGCATAGTTTTATCAACATTTGCCTAGAGGTTTCAGAGGAGATGTCATTTGAATCAAAATGTTGACTGACGACGGACGACGGACAATCATCGATCAGAAAAGCTCACCCTGGCATAGCCAGGTGAGCTAAAAATCTACGTCGATGTATCACATGCATCGGGAAATTGTTTCAATTTATAGTACAAATGAGTAACTATAACGATGGGTTCACATTTTATTTGAAAACTCCAACAATCAAAATTGTGTATTGTATGCTACAAAATCTGTTTATTGGTGTCACATATGTTATCTTTCTTGTGAAATTTGCTCACTGAAAAGCTATGCATTTTTGTTTAGACAAACTCTGTAACTATCATGGGAGTTGGTATAGGAAACTGATTTATTTTGAAACCTTTTGTCCATGTGTACGTACTATAATTCTAATCATGTCTCACTGGACCCATAATATGTATCATTCTAGGGCGTACTTAAAACAATAAAATGTCAACATAATTGCTGTACAAAAAAATTCTATATTAGCTTTTACAATAATTATGTAAGCCTGACATTGAGTAACTGTGTGTAAGCAACGATTGTTTATGTGCACGTTTGCGATTTTCCAACACATCGTTTCTGTTTGTCATCCCAAACCAAACGTCGGGGACAAGGGCGTCCGTCAAACATGGCATCCCAGCTACATGTCACATAAACGCCACATCCAGCGCAAGACTGGTAATCTCCATTAGCTCGCCCTTTACATGACTTAATACAACCTGAAAAAAACCCAGGGAGTACTAGCGGAAAACCATGAAATTATCTTTCAACAGGAGAGGCTCGTTAAAACGCAAATATTTCAATTATAGATCCTCCACAATGACCAAAATTGTAATTGTGAGTCTAACTTCAGAAGTTTGAAGTTTATTTTGTATTTCCGTTTATTTTACATGCGGGCGATTTTATGAACCATCCTTTCAGGCGAGGACCAGAGCCATGATCCGTAAGAAATTGCCAATTTCCTCACATAAAAAGTTACAGTCAATAGCATGGCTCGAACCCATAAGAGGTTACAGTGATTCCAAGTCAGTGAATATTAATCTTTCAACTGCAGAGGTGGTTCTGTTTTTTAACGAAAGTGTTCTATCAGATAGTATACATAACTACCGAACCATGTGATTTTATTTTTTCTCGTGTAAAACACTTAAAATGTACACTGCAAAAAGGATAAAGTGGATTTTTAAAAAACTGATGTACCTTTATTTCCGCCTTGAATTGGATGAAGGATACCAATTCCACTGCCTGCTTTTGGTGTAGGCTCTGAAAAGTTAAAACATAATATTCCCAAGATTAGAGCAGACACCGAAAACGTCATACAACCATTGAAAAGTACAAATAAAAGAACAGAAGAGTTTGATTTAGCGGGCCACTTAGTACAGCTGCACATCCTTTAACGTTAAACTTGTATAATGTAAGCATGGTAACTTTAACGCTTTAAAGACCAATGTGAAACTCCATTTCAAAATGAAGCACACTTATAATCCATAAGCTAATGATTCAATAACATGCATACTTGTTTTGATTGTTGTCGGCGCTTGAGTGGGTGGTTGTGTGGGTGGTTGTGTTGGAGGATGCGTCGATGCCTTTGTCGTCGGGTTGGTCGTTGGTTGTGTCGGTTTTTGTGTCGTTAACTGTGTCGTTGGTTGTGTGGGTTTCTGTGTCGTTGGTTTTTGTGTTGTCGGTTGTGTTGGTGGTTGAGTTTTTATTGGTGCCGCAGTTGAAGAGGTCTGTGGTATCATATTAGTGGTTGCTTGTGCTGTTCGTGCTCCCTGAAGATCTGAAATAAAGACGAAAAATAGGATATCGATACATGTATTATAATACCGGTAGTTTGAAAAGGCGTACACGTGTTTGTGATATTTCTTAAAATATATATAGTCAGACAGTGTCTACATGCCGTTCGTTCTAGTTATGTGTCTTTTTGAAACTATCAGTAGCTGAATCAAAATAACACATATATTTTTTTATAATCAGTTCTTTATCTTTATTAAAGATGACGGTAGCGTTGGAATGTCTTTCTTGTTGTGATTCGTTTCCTAACAGGAACTCAGTCGTGTTTATCCTAACGATAATAAACAAAAATTATCATTTGGTTTTAAGATTAATACGATTTTAAGAAAGTTAAATGTCACAATAAAAATATATTGCAAGCTTTTATTTTATTCACAAACAACCCAAGTGGACATACCAAGTGGACACCCCAGAATGCCTAGCCTCATGGCAATATTTTTGTGCCATCCTAGAGGATTAACACGAATACATTTTGCCATCACTGGACAATCGAACATGTTGGTGACTGGTGTATTTTCGTCAGCGTTTGCATTAAAGAACTGAAAAAGTAGGAGCCAGAAATGTTTATGCAATATTCTAACTTTAAAAATTTTAATTGCATGCAAACAATTACTTTTGTTTTCAAAAGTGAAGTGATATGGTAAGCATCTTTTGTAAGTTGTCCACAATATACAATAAAGTTCGTAACAGATAAAGGCAAACGTTATATACGCATTTGCTGCTACAGCCTCCCCCTGTCGTATACAACATTCTAATTTTACAAGTTAACAAAATGACTTTTTTCGTTTACTAGTTTTCATAAATTAATAATTGGAATATCATGATTGATATTTTCTTTATGGCTGAGACAATTTAAAACTCAAATACTGTGCTATTTCAAAAACATACTTTATCGGTGACATTGAATCCAGCAACTGTATGCCAGTGCTTACAATCTTCACTGTACAAGACACGGTACCTCGTTACCCACTGCTGACAACAACCATTTCGCCCCTGAGTCACTAGTCCACGTATGAGCGCAGCATCTTTTAACTCAACCTTGTAACAAAAGAAATTTACATCATCAAATGTTTTCTCAATGAAATCAAACTGTCGTTTGTCAGGCTTTGAACAATTTATTGAATTCACTTATATATATATAAATTTATGAACTTCTTTTGTAAAAAAGGTCATGGTACAAAAAACAACAAAAACAACAGGTAATGCAGAAATTTCAGAATACCAGGCTTTCAACACACAACAAGCGGGATTTGTTTTAGCTTTGAAGGAAAAAAATCATTGCATGTGCCTCAAGCCATTTCCTGGTATGCAAACAGCATTTAAACATATGCTATATAGATATAACATGCATTTAAATAGGTGTTTAGGCAAGTAACGGTTTAAATGGTTAGGTTATATACCTATGTCTTGTTTTCTGTAATTTTCGCAAAAGCAACGGAATCTGCATCGCAATATAAACTACCTACATACCAAGTTTCATGGCAATAACTAATTCCAAACACGGGTTATTGGACGAAAACCGTTTTTCTATTTTTAGTAATAGCAACCTTTACTTCATGGACCCAAACTGCAATCGCAAGCTACATCTCTCTATATGCTACCTTAATACTAAGTTTCTGACATCATTTAATCCCCAGTTCGAGTTATCAGCCGGTAAATCGTTTTTTCCTATTTTTAGTAGCAAATAGATTGACCTTGACCCAAAAATCCCAAAAAGCATTCCCAAAGAACATCTCCATATAGAGTACTTTTGTACGAAGGTTCGTGTCAATACCTCATTCCTAGCTAAAATTATTAAACGGAAACCGCCTGTTTGTCGCCTCCCGCCCAACGACGTATCCCAATCTAATTACCGTTAAAGGGACAGTCTTTACATTCAGCAGATTATTATCTCCGAACATGAATAATGTATTCAGTGAACGTAAAGTGATAAATAAATACAATTTTACACAACAACATATATTAAAAACATCTCATTCGACACTGCGACCTTCTGTAATAAATCGTTATCCACCAGTTAATTGTACAACAACTTTATATAGATAACTGAATGTTTTACGGACAGGTGACATATTTTAAAACGCTGACTTTAGCAATGATGGTTGGGATTTATAGCTTAAACTTTTAGGGTAGATAATAATACTTGCAATTAATTTATTATTTATGCTTTTAAAGCTATTAAATTTGACACCAATTTTAGGGAGTGGCTCTTTAAAAGTAAGTCTTACCTGTATCCACTGGTTAAAGTTGTCCTTTTCTGCGACCCATGCACCCATTTGTGTAACCCCAGCAGCATCTTTAGTCTCAGTTATATTCAGCTTCGCTCTGTCAGGTCCATAATTAACAGTTTTGTCATTTGGAGCAAAGTGACTCGAAGCTATGTTGCCACTAGCGTAGGAAACACTTAAATCATCTTTGCAGATATCTGTTATGAAATGTAGAAAGCGACATTAACAACAACAAAAAATTAAAAACAATATATAAAAAGTCTCGGAAAACTTCAGATAGGAAAGGAAGAAGCTGATACCAAATTTTCAAAGCGTAGAAACACATTCTAAAAGAACCGTTTTTGATACAGTTACCTCCCTTTTTACTACATACGACATTTGTACCGTCCTAATCAGGTAAGGATCGTTGTTTTGCTTGTTTATTGAAATGAATGTGTGTTTGATACGATTCATTCCATGGGACCAGTTGATTATCTAAGAACATGATTTGTTTATTGTTTGCTGATTTTAGTTTTTATTTATAGAAAATCTATATCGAAGTTTTATATCGAAGTTTGGGTCAGTGTGTTAATGTACTGTGTAGTGTTGGCATAGGAGATGTATCCCCATACTGTGAAAAGAACATGTAAGTGAATCTTTTTTCACAGTTATTAATGTTTACAGCTTTAATGTGTTTAATGATGTGTAAATGATTGGTCTATTTGCATTGTGATCGTTTCGTTTTGAATTTCATTGATGTTATGCTCGATATGAAGGTCACATGATCACAATTACAAGTAGTTGTATAAAGTTTAACCACTGTACTTTTCTATATAACATACTGATAAGTCGCTGGCCGGGACGGCGACTTTATTTCTATGGCACTATAAGGAGAAGTTATTAAAAATGAGAATGAAAAGGTATTGAGAAAAGAAAGTCGAACTATTATTAAAGCTGTTTGATAACAAAATGTCTGAAATGAAATGTAATGAATAGATCAAATAACGTTTTTATAGTTGTGTTGAGAGAGAAAGTCGAACTATTGTCTAAGACGACAATAACAACTAGTCCATCATTACGGTCATCTCCGTCACTGTTCGAATATGGACGGAATTAAAAAAAGTTTTCATTATAAACAGACATATTCTTTATCCATAAAAGTAATAAAAAGACGTAATTTGTTTTTTTTAAACAAGTCTGTAAACGAGGCTTCTACATTAGTTGATCGCGTGCTTTCAGAATGAGACCTGCGTGTGTAACTCTTTTATTTTAATACTATTTATATAGAATAGTATGCAAGCATAATGTTCGTGCATTTTCTTTGTTGTAACAACACTTGATGTGTTGTAATGCAGAATCATTTCTATCTTTTGAGATTTCATATTTTTGTAAATAAAGTTCACTAAGTTACATGTGCGTTTTTTATGTTTGTTAATAATCTGCCATCGTCATTGAAAAATAAAATAAGGTATCCCTTTTTGCACATGAAGCAAAATAAGGTATTCCGTTTCCTTCCAGTAGTTTTGCCATTCGAACATTTGTGAATAATGTATTACTAGTAAGAGGCATGTAACAAGTTTAAAACTTTTCCATACTATGAAAACTATGTTCTCATATCTCATTTTTACGGTTAGCATCAACATTTTACTTGTACTGTTATGTAGCACCCTCTGACTGTTGTATTGTTCACTTCCGATTTGTTCACTTAATGGCGATATTTCGATTAAAATGTAATATTAGTTAAGTAAAATAAATAGAAGCAACGAAATCTTGTCACATATTTTTTTGTTTGCAGAACCTGTTTAGGAATTTAACAGAGATGAAACGTGCCTTTACAACTGGTGCTGTCATTTTGGCGGTATTCTTAATACATGTTGCAAAGACGGATATCAGTTTACAAGACGCAGTGCCGAAAATAGACAAAGATGCTCAGGGTATTAGTTTGAAAGAACTATTTGAAGGCGAAATTAAAGCTAAACAAAATACGCATGTTTGTGATTCAAACGAAAAGCTTCAGCTAGACATGTTTGAAAACTGTTTATCACGTTACTTTGAGCTAAAAGTTACAAAGACTGATTACGGACCTAAATATCAATGTGCTACAGTAGAACTGTCAGCAACGAGTAATGACTTTACCCCGGAAATATGTTACAGTTTGAAAAACGCCTTTTGGTATGGAGGCGCAGAATTACAGTATCAAAGATGGCCAATAAAAGGAGCAACGTTACCAATGCAACCGTTTGTAACCAACGACATTGTTCCACTCAATCAATCTTTCGGAAATGTTATTGATCGTTACTGGATTAATTCGAAAGGCATTGGTATACGCGTGGACGAGAACGTACCGCTTTCTGTCAGTTTCAACAACACTAAAAACAAAATTTGCTTTCAAACATTTAACAGACTTGTTTATGTCCCGTCTTTCAGTAAGAACACAGAAAGACGTGCTTCTTTGAAATACGAGATGTGTAAAGCGGCCGATATTAAACAAATTTATATGTTGTATGCCTCGACTCCTTCGGGAATGCCAGATGAACGGATGTTTAAATCACCGATTTGGTCAACATGGGCTAAATATAAAGTCGATATTGATCAGTCGAAAGTCTTGCAGTATGCGAATGAAATTATTGATAATGGATTCAGCAATTCTCAAATCGAAATAGACGATATGTTTTCAACTCATTACGGCGATTTTAATTTTACACCAGAAAAGTTTGAAAACCCAAAAGACATGATAAAGAAATTAAAAAGCCAAGGTTTTCGCGTTACTGTTTGGATAACACCGTTCGCAAATCTGGATTCACGTGCATTTGTTGAAGGGGTAGACAAAGGCTATTGGCTAAAGGATTTATCAGGACAAGTGCCTGCTCTTGTGAAGTGGTGGCAGGGTGTTGGAGGAATTCTCGACGTGGAAAACGCTGAAGCTACTAAATGGTACATAAACCGCCTAGACAGCATGAAAGAAGAGTATGGTATTGACTCGTTTAAGTTTGACGCAGGTGAAGTAACGTACCTGCCACCTGCTCATGAACACTCAGAAAAATGGACAGACCCAACTGTGTATACGACTAAATATGTGACAGCAGTGAGCAATCTGGGACCGATGATAGAGGTAACATTATGTTTCGGTGACTGTATGAAATATTCTCAGTATGTACAAATATATATTGCGATACTCGCATATATTTTGAAGAATACTCATTGATGTTATGTCTCATCAAAGGATGTTTGATTCGTTCGTTCTTTGAACAAATACATACTCTTTGTACATATCGTGTTAACTTAGCAAGAAACCACATTACTATGATTGACACAGGTGCCATTTTCTACTAAAGTAAAAAATGGTTAAAAACCGAGTGGCCCTGCACATAATGTCATTGGCGATAGGATAGGAATGCTATTAACTGATACCAGTTATCCATTTAAAAAATTTATGGTTGAGTAGTTTTTCACAACCTGGTATGTCAACGCGCAGTTATAAATCAACTGATGCGTGCATTTCAATAGTCTAAGGATGAGGGATTAACGGAAGATATATTTCAGGTTCGATGTGGATACAGGTCCCAGCGATTACCAGTCTTCGTAAGGATGGGAGATAAAGAGTCTAGATGGGGATTTGATAACGGACTCCAGTCACTTATTCCTACCGTTCTGACAATGGGTATATTAGGGTACCCGTATATTCTTCCTGATATGATAGGAGGAAATGGATATGTCTACAATGAAAATGTTGACAATCCTTTTGTGAACACAGAGCTTCCAGACAGGTATGAGTTTCACAGAAAATAGCTCTGAAAAAGCGGTTTTTGGTAAAAGAATTTAAGTCCTTATAAAAATGGTATTTATAGTATGACATACATGTAGTATTTTTAAAACAAATAATGACAGCAGTTAGCCAATAGAGAAGAATAATGTTTACATTTCAGGGAACTGTACATTCGATGGCTTGAACTCACGGCTTATATGCCGGCGATGCAGTTTTCTTTCGTGCCATGGCAGTATGATAGCGAGGTCGTAAAGATCGCCATAAAATACGTTGAAATACACGAAAACGTCATTACGCCGATTGTTTTAGCAGCTGCTAACGAAGCACAAGAAACTGGTAATGTGCCTTTTTTATTATTTCTGGTCATCTAAATATATACGGCAACATAATAATTTAAATGTTAACAGGTTTTCTTATGCACCCACGTTGTATGCACGCTGATTCTGATTGGTTCTTTCGTTTTTTTGCGACTTTTAAATAATGTAATTCGATTCAGTAAGTATTGCATATTTAAAGCATTATGCGTTAGAATATAGATAACGGTTTTAATAGTTGCAGTTAAACATATAATATTTAACCCAGTGCAGAGTTTTAGAATGATATTAAACTCGTTACGATATCGACTAGCAACGACGTGCCTCCATGGAATTCCTTCCCATAGGCGTAATTTATTTGTTACATCTCGTGACACAAGTCAATTAAAATTAATCCAAGATTACCGGACTGCGTATAAGAAGAAAGTATTCATTTTTCTGCTTACTTTGTGGGCCAGACATGCTAGCATGCTAGATATTTTTGTCATCAAGTGTTGACTTTACGTGGTTACAGCCTTACACAATTTCGAAATCTAACTTATAACAGCTTGCGTCCCTTTAAAGAAATTCTTATTATCTTATACCTGAAAATATATTTCAGTTTCTTATAATTGTCGTCTGCTGGGTAGCAGAAAGACACCCTTCTGACTATATAAACACTATTTAGTTTGGCTATATAAACCGAAGGGAAGTTATGTCAAAATATTATAGTTTTGTCCGAAGTAATATAGTATGTTTTTTAAATTTAAATACGTAGTGATACGAAATTGCTTGAAAAGTTTAATTTCGCTTAACTAGTTTAATCATTCAAATAAGTTGTTTCCGTTATTAAGTATTGGTAACTGTTCATTTTCATGCATTTAAGAAAATTAATTGGTCAGGCGCGGCGCATACCGCGCGACCTATCTATTGTCGTAAATAAATGAAAATGAACAGTAACCTACTTAGTGTTTGAACTTATATTTTGTAAATCAACATTCTTTCCCTTTTTACTGACTGAAATTATAATTTTAAATTAAAATATTTAGTGATACGAAATTGCTTGAAAAATTTCATTTCGCTTAACTAGTTTAATTATTCAAAATAAGTTATTTACTTTATTAATTACAGGTTAAGTACTGTTCATTTTCATGCTTTAAAGAAAATGAATTGGTCAGGCGCGGCGCATGCTGATACAGTTATGACAATTAAACTGCCGGCCAGTAACTTTTAAATTACGAAAACAGTATACTACAGCAGAAATACAGTACAATTTTAAAGAAATGTTGTTTTTTTAACTTTAATTTACAACATTTTGTTTAAAAGAGTTAATGTACAATTTTATTTATGACAGCTATAACTCTTTTACAGACTAGACACGTTTAATTCAAAGAACTCTTATGATAAACAACCTTCTTGGTCTAAAGAACTTTAAGTACTATGAGATCTTTGTTTTCGTTCTGTGTTTCGGTCCCAGGCTAAGAAAAATCTCCATATTTCAGGGGCTCCAATAATCCGACCTTTATGGTGGTTAGCACCGGAGGACACAGATGCTCTGGAGTGCGAAACACAATTCCTTGTAGGGGATCGCTTATTAGTTGCGCCTGTTGTAGAGCAAGGGGCCAGGAAAAGGAATATTTACCTGCCCAATGGGGTTTGGGAGGACGGAAGAAATGGTGAAACTATTAAAGGTGGAAAATGGTTATTCAACTATCTAGCAGAACTAGATGAAGTGCCTACATTTATTCTAAAGCACTAACAATGACATTTAGTGCCAACATATTTTAATCGAGAACATATAAATAATTACTGTGATATAATTTATAAAACAAACCATGATCAAGGTAGTTCTGCGTTCTTAATACCCGGTTTGTATTGTAGTGTAAACCACTCATAGACTAATGCAAGTTAACTGCCAGAATTACAGATCAGTGACCGAAAGAGCGATCGAAGAATTTAGCGGTTACATAGAGAACACGAACAAAGGAAATAAAAAACAAAGTTTAAAGAACGCAGCGAGATTAATAGGAATAGATTTTTCAGAAATAATTGCGCTGTCCTCCTGAAAGAAAGACACGCACAGATATGAAATTTGTGTCGTTTGAATTGATGAATTAGACTAAAATTTATCTCCCTTGGTTCATAAGCTCCGATAGGTGTGGCAGATTGGTAACTCACGCAGTTTTCGTGCTTTATAAAGTAGCGCATAATTGCCATTCAGCCATGGGTACAGCCGACATAAGACGTTTATATATAAAGACTCTATGACCTGTTTTTCATAATTATGAAAAGTATTGCATATGTTCATATTGTTATATGATCACATTGTAAATGAGTTATATATGTATGTATGTTTGATATTGAAGTTTTCACAAGACGGTACTTTTGGTGATGCATAATTGTAAGGTTCATTGTATATTGAAGTATCTTTACATGTTAAGGGTTTTTGTACTGAAATAAACAGTCGGTCTGTCGGTACCTATACGTCTTACCAAAAATTCTATGTGTTTTTTTTTTTGGTTTCTTTTCCTGTGTAAGCTATCGGGGCTGTTGTTCATAAGGGAAGCGAAAGATTCGCACGTATGCCATTGATAAAATGTTAAGTGTAGAAAAGCCAGATATCAAAGCTGCCCGAGAAATCTTTTATTCACTTAAATCACTTTTTTTCATTGCAAACTGTATTATTTAAAACTGAAATATAAAAGAAACAATCTTACCCGCTGCCTGAACTGCCGATCTTTTATGGATAGAGTGGATTATTCCTGAAAGATATAAAATCTGTGTTAAATGTATAAAAAATGCAGAATTACAAACCAGATAAACTTTCTACCTCGAAAAAGTGAATGTTTTATTCAATGAAATTTGCAATTTTAACTACACATTTTTTAAAATAGATATGTTTTTTAGTAAAATAATAAATTTGTCCATGCATTTTTCATTTTATTACTTTAGTACTCACCGATGCAAAATATTAAAATTAACACTTTCATTTTTTCCGACTCTGAAAGAAATCAAACACAAAACACTCGCTTGTTCTTTAATCTTTGCAAATATAAGCCACTTATATTAAATTTGTCCTTAAATCCGAGACCCTGTCCCAGTTGCGAAAAATGGCCAGCGGAAATACGGTCTCGGAAGTTTTAACGTTTCCAATGTTTACTTTATAGGAGGTATCCTTTGTGACGCCATGGCGAAACAAAATAAAATTATCGTTCGGTGAAAATGAAATAACTGTTAAACTGAATTCTAAAACCTTTAATCAAGAGAGAGGATGATTTCTGTAAAGAATGCCTCAGTGATGGAGATCGAATACACATTAGGATTAAGCATATAAATAAAAGGCTGATAAAGTACTTGCGGATGTGGTCATACACTCATGATGTACCCAATTAATAGGCAATATCACATACAATGGAATGTTACCTTAAGAGGAAAGTTGACACCTTAATTTTACGTCATACAGAAACTATGACTCTTATGAGTAGAACCATCAGTTGCTCAACGAGATTCTTATAATAGTTGCAATAGCAAGAGAAGGCAACAAGACAAAAACTGAATTAAAAACAAAGAGATTTATTTCAACAATAAATGTCCTAATAATGCGCTTGTATGAAATAAAGATTGTCAGGAAGAGGCAATACACTTGTCTGTAAGACCTGGCCTATCTTGTATCGTCTGAAAGTGCTATATAATCGCAATGTTTCAACTGTTTCAATTGGCGATTTTATTGGGACCGAGCTATTGACAAACATTACATAATGAGGATTTAAATAGAAATTACTTACGAAATGTGGACCAAATGCATTCACTATGATCGTTCTCTAGGATTAAACTACAATAATCATATCATTTAAAAATTAATTATCAACCATATATGCAACTCTGTTGGTAAAACTAATCGAATAACTAAATAAATAAAGAAAGAAATGAACGAACTCGCCGAAGTCAGACGAAGGCACATTTGATTAATAATTTTTACATCATATATTAAGTATTACCATGACAATAGATGAAAGTAAAGTGTTTAGGTCTCAAATTTTCAACAGTAAGTGGCAACAACACTGTTATTTCTGATTTGTTATTACTGATTTGGAACTGACAAGTGACCTAATCTTTTAAATAAATGCTAATGAACAGTATAAACAAGTTTCAACTAAATTGTGTAACAATCGTTTAACCTAAAAGAGGGTTAATGGGCATTATCATGCTGTTAGACTATAGCCTACATCTTTTCACAAAGAAAGACTTTTTTGTCGGTTTGTTTTCACTGTATCTATATTTTAGAGATAACTTGTTTGTAATTTAAATAAGAGTATATGCACTGAGAATACAAAATGTTAGTATAACATGCTACAAAACGCCCTAAATCCACTTTACGATAATTTGAGTTAGACATTTTAAACATTTTAATGGGGAGTAATTGTTTTGGGTACGAGGTATATGTTAAAGAATTTAAGTGCAACATACTTTCTTTTCAGTAACCCCGGCTTAACATTTTATGCTGGCACAAGCATGACTCCAGGATATGTTACGGACTAATTTAATTCCAATAAGAGTGTTTTCATTTAATTAATGCGATTAAAGTCAAAGAATCAAAGTCGCTTATCTCAACTCTTTATTCGTTTGTTTATATAAACATAGATCAAAATATTTGTCTTGATTCGCGCGTTTAAAAGTCAACATAGTCTGTATTCCAATGGTGTTGTGCTGATAAGCGTCCAAACGTCCATGTTAGCGTTGATAGGGATTCAAAAGTGACTTCTTCAGTTCTGAATACATGTAAAACGGGTATTTAAATGAAACTTGATATTCTATTAATTTAAGTAACGTTTGTAAGCGGAAACAAGTTTATGTTTACCCAAGACAAGTGTTAATTGCTGTTTAAAGGTTGTGACACTGATTCTGTTTATTTGCGTCGCAGTTTGTAATTTGTTGGTTGGACGTGTTTCACTTTGTCAAAATGTGCAGTATTACATATACAAAAGTATACGGTTTCATACCTTTGCTGCGTAATAATACATAGGTTAAAAGTAAGGATATCTTTGTACATTTAAAGTTATACTACACACCAAAGACCTACCTCGCTTTTAAAGAAGCCCGACAGCATTGCGGTTTCTGATATCTGAGGTTTTTACGGATATGTATTATGGTAATTTTAATCATAATTACCACGCTTCACCATCCGACATTGTTTGTATACTGGATCAAAGTAACCAACGGTACATTTGTCTATCTTGGTGGTGCGGCCTTTATCACATACGATATAATCTGCAGATCTCGGGGAGTTAGGGTATGAGTTTAAACCGTCTGGCTTTCCTTTGCAACTGGGCATGCGCTGCTCACACGGAATACAATTTGTGTTTGAAGTATCGCACTGATACTGATGGTATTCACCTGTGTAAAAATCATAAGATATGACACAGACATCGTCAATCATCATCAGCATCACAACCGTCGCTATCACTATTAATATCCCTAATAGATCTATCAGTAGAGGTGACAACCCGTTGACTGGCAATAAACGAAGTTGTTAACGAAGGCGTTAATATTTGTACATAGTGAAGATATAATTAAAACAGTTTATTTATTATCATCACTATCATTATATTAGTATAATCATTTCTATTAGTCTTTGTTTCCTTAGAAAGTACTTTAATATCATCAGGTTCGCTGTTATTATGTGGCTTACATGTACTGAGAAATATAATTTGATCTTGCTAAATAACGACGATCGATTTAATCGTTATAATTTGTCAGAATACTTACACGGTGCAATTGGTTCCACACGTTGTCCGCATTGTACTTGACTAAAATGTTTACATGTATTATCTATTGTAGAAAACAACTGCGGATAAATACATTCTTGTAACTCATGCCTGTGACCATTTGCGTCATTTCCGCAGTCGTAGAACTGTGCGCAGTTTGTAACACTCGGTATGGTGACACCAGGATTGGCACTGCAGTATGCATCAATCACGTCTACAACATATAACATAGTATCATGTATTCATATCATTGACTTTTGCAACTTTTTTAAAACTTATTTTCACTCAGAAATAGCAATTCTTTGGATTTAGCTTTGAAACGTGTTTACTTTTATGCATATTCTTTTTATTCCTGATTATTTACACATTTATATGGTTATAGTTTGCCATGAATCTGTTTTGACTGAAGGCATACTTTCATTGTAGTTTTGGCGCATATGATCTAAATGACCTTGGACAATAGTTTGCAAACAGTCGCAAAGATACGCCTTGTAAATGACAACCAACCTGGATCAGCCGGATCCGTACATCTTCTTCGTATTGGGTCAAGAATTTTGTTGATGATACAAATGCCGGTTTCAATAAGTCTGCCCTGATCACAAACAATGTAGAACTCCGTTAATTCTCGTCCAGGGTAGGGGTTTAGGCCGTCTGGTCGTCCAATACACGTTGGTCTGGAAGATTGGGTTGTATGAAGGGTTGTCTGCGTATGCGTGTTGAAGAACGGGCTAGTAGGTCTTGGAGTTTGTGGCGGTGCAAATGTCTGAATAGTTGCTTGTACTTGACCAGGGCATCTCTTGCAGTCAAACCCAATGCACTGATAGAGCTTGTAATCACCTGGAAAAGTTCAACTGTTTTCATAAAAATAACTGAAACATTCAGACTGAAACACAATATTTTACAACTTAAGAACGACATACGATCATAGCATCTAAGTGTTCCGTTTGTAAACTACAGGACAGTGGTCTTGAAATAACTATAGGAGACTAACTGTCCATTTTTTTGTACTTTTCATTATCGACAATCCAAATGCATTTAAATGCGTCGACACATTTTTTCTGAATCATTATAAAATTTTATAATCAATGGACTGAGTCTGCTGTTATTTGTATAATTTCACCATTATTTCCAGTTTTTCACTACACTATGTATTTCTATCTATCGAGCACATACACTGTGACGTAGGCTCCCTTCTTTGACCACACTGCACCCAAGTACGATCCCTACACATCTGTGTTATCTGATCAAACAGTTGTGGATAAGGACATTCCATGAGATGGTTTCCTAGCGGTGTGTTCAACGTACTACATATGTAATACTGCGCACAATTTGTCGTGTCTGGGATAACAGCTTGTTGGTTAGACTGACAGTAAGAGGCTATTGTGTCTGTAAATAAACGCTGTGTTTTAACGTCGAGTTACAGAAAATCAATAGGCATACATTCATCTCTTAAGAGATATACATAAGAGACAAAAGTGAAGTGGTGAATATCAACTTTCATGCAAAGTTTTCTTCTAAAGTTTTAGTTGTTGATGCAGTCATGGAGGAAATCTTACTACTCCATAACATCTTAGAATGCTTAAAAGTATGCAGTCTGTTTAAAGAATATTTCAATACGCTGTGACAGTGTTTTAGATTGTGGATATCACACAAGCTCAAAGTCCACCTCTTCGGGGCAATTTAGCTATATTAAAAGACAAAAAGCTTTCCGAATCTTTGGATCGGGGAAATAGTTGCCAAAAACCTCTTAACATGTGCCTGAAACTAGTTAAAATTTTATTTAAATAGGTCAGTTACTATATATTTTCGAACTTCTGAGGCTTTGATCCGATCAAAACGAGGATATAAATCATAGATATGTTTCTAACATTTGAGCTTTTTTATCGAATATATGGGTAATATTGCACATGATAGATGTTTAATGCGACTTTAACATTACATATGAAATTGAAATAATTGAAGCGCCTACTTGGCTTTGTCGTTGTAACAGTTGCCATGGTAGCTTGGGCCATTCTACACTGTCTACTTGTTGGGTCAAAAATGCCAAAACTGCATTGTTCCACTGCTATAGTCCGGTTCCTCTGACAGCGTACGTATTTAGACTGTTGGCCAGGGTACGCATGATTTCCGTCGGATAATCCAACACAGGACATATATCTCTGGGAACATGGAACACAGCTTGAACCTTTGCACTGGTTTTCAGAATATTCACCTTCAAAAATAAAGAAAGCAGAATATGTGTCCCGTATGGACCCAGGTGTCATTCCAGCCCTTTCCGAAAGCTGTGGGAATTATTTCAGACCAAAAGCGTGAATCATAAATCACTTTGTTATTTCAACTTGCATTAAATAAGACCTTTACAATGGGTACAGTGAGAAAATATTTTACATTATATTGTTTCAGCTAAAACTATATTTAAATTATGATTAACGAATACTTAGTCTATAAAATATACTACTGTATTTACTATCGATTGCGAAACAAGTTTTCTTACAACTGATATGAAGTCGCTTGCTTTTCCCTAGGTCTCGTGTTATTACAGCAAGAAACTTAGCACAAAAATGTGATGAGTTGTCTAAAATATTAATGTAACAAATGTTTAAAAGTCAAGTGAACAAAGTAATTATATCATATTTGGTTAGCTGAACTGTTAAACAGAGGCATAGAAAGCACCTGCGTCTTTTCTTAAGATATATTTACTGTATTTTAGTTTTTGGTATCATTCCATTCGTTCTTAGAAGTATACATACATGGCGCTTGTGGTTCATATCGTAGTTGACACTTAACGTTGTTGAAGTCTGCGCATGCGCGAATGATAGGATTGTAAAGCAATGGATACGGACACTCTTTAGCAGTTATAACGGTGGTAGAAAAGATGTCTCGGCAGTCGTAATATTTAGCACAGTTGGTAGGATCCTCTATCGTATCGTAAGGATGGATTCTGCAATACGAGTTCGGGTCTCCTGTTGAATAAAAATACATGTTTGATATGGTAAATAAACAACATCATCATTATAAGAAATAGTTTTACAAACTTGCTTTTGAGGTGGTAAATACGATGAAATATGTAGTTCATGCATTGCTGATATTTGTTATAAATATACAATAAGTTGAATGCCTAACAGATTGTGTCAACATAAACAGACCGACGATAACACATATCAAAGAGCAGGGAAATGAAAAGTGGTTCAGATGTTGTTGTTGTAAATGTTTAACGCCAGTTTTAGTCATCTGTACAGATGGGCACTCTACCTTACCATCGTTCCAGGGAAGAACCAGTACTAGAACCCATATCGTCAACTTTCTCACAGTAAGAGTGTTGGTCAGTAGAAGAGCTCGAACACATGACCTTCAATCAATGAGAGGTTACAGAAATATCAAGTCAGCTGCTCTTACCACTCGACAACGGAGGCAGACTTTGTCAGATGTGCGCACACAAGCAATGCTTACTTTGAAGACAAGACGAAATACCTGTGTTCACTGAGGTTGTCATTGCAGCTGTACTAGTAGTTGGTACTTGACATGCTCTTGCATATACATTAAACACTCCTGCAGGACACTGATGTACTCCCATAGTGCGCCCCTTCAAGCAAGTTATATAGCTTGATGTTCCCTCGCGTCCGGGGAATGGATGGTTTCCGTCAGCAAGATTTAGACACGAAGGCAGTCTTTGAGAACAGGATATGCAGGTTAAGTCTCCGGCAGCGCAGATATTTTGTTGATATTCACCTGAAGCATTTAATTGACAATTAGTAATAATGCAGATGATATTGATAATGTTATCGCAAAGAACAGAAACGACAATAAAATTCAACGCATTTAATTTTGTTTGGTTATGTACGACTGTTGTTTACTGTTGTGTTGCTTATAGAAATCTCAGCTCGGAGTTTGTGATTACAATTTTGCGTTTTATAGGATACAGTTACAATAGTTCAATACAATATATATGAATTTGTAACATGGCAGCTATGACATTGTCGTCTCGTTGAGCGTTTGGATGGGATACCGTCTACTGCTTGCTTCTATATCCACTTGCTTCAATTATGATATTAGAGGTACAAAGAGGTACCAAAACCATAATTTCTAGCCCATATCAATTTAAATCATTCTTTAACTTTTGAAAAAAATATAAAACAAAACAAAAACTTTAAATCATTACTTTGGTTTATCATAGCTGATGCATTAAGATAACTTTTACTATATCAGCAGCGACAGAATTCATGGCCTATGTATAATAGTCTTTTATAATGTCATGAAATAAATGTTTATTGTGTTCTTACATGGTGTTTTGTACTCAGGTCTGGTATTACATGACACAAACTGGAAGTCCTGGCATCGTCCCGTAAATTCATTGAACATGTACGGATACGGACACTCAAATAGGAAAGGTGATGATGTCTTCGAACAGTTGAAGTACTGAGCACAATGTTGTGGATTTGGGAGGACACGTCCAAAGTTCTGGGCACATACACCTGATGAAATGATTGGACTGTACAGTACTTAAACAGTGTTCATACAAATTTAACACATTAAGGCGTATATAAGGCTGACGGAATACATGCTTGCAAGTGTTCGCTGTCAAATATTTAACACATTTTGCCAAATGATTGATTTATGATGCTTATTTGACGGAAGTACAGCCACCTGTTAAAATACATGTATTGTCTACAAGTGTGTACTATTCTGCATATAGCTAATACTTTGGATATTGTTCCTGAAACTTTGTGTACGGTTTCTTTTGTTTTGGCCAGGTGAACTATTGCATTGCATTGTACGACGTACATATAAAGCAAATAACTAAAGCAATCGCACCAAACACGAGTCGGTCACACGCACTATATTGTTTCCGATAAACATCATTTGATTCTTTTCTATAAAACGGAAATCGAAATTAAGCTCATTAACCCGTCGACTCTGCCTGTGTTTAGACGTTGTGGTACGGATAATCTACGTTTCAATACCATATCTTTTATGGACTGTGTATATATTCTGACGCAAATGATTAAGTAGCCTCAAATTGATATTTTGTAGCTACCGTATATTAATTAATCTTACTTCCATACAATTTCGTAATTTACGTCATTCAAATCGGGTATAAATGTTAAAATAGTTATTATACAGAAGATAATGACAGACTAAAGGTGTCCTTTCTAAACTATTCATCTAATGAAACTGACACATTCAGACTGGCGTTATCTCTTACTTTGACAAAACACTCTTTTACTTATACATTTATGAGAAAAATATTTATAAATAAAGCAAAATAAAAACAATTTACTTGGCTGTACTGTCGAAGTTTGTGGTTGTATGGGCGGGAAGTACGTAGCCATTTGCGTAGATGGTGACGTCATGGTGGGCGTGGTCACAACTGAGCATTCAGTATCGCCAGGTGTACACACCTGGTAGGTCAATGTGCGATTCAAAGAACAGTCAACAAGGTATCGAAGTCCATCATACAAATTTGTAATAGTTTGTCTTCCATTTTGCAAGCCTTTGCAACTAGGCAACCGGTTTGGACATGGAATACAATTTGACACTGAAGGGTCACATCTGTTTTTGAAGTACTCGCCTATTAAAGAAAACATATCTATGTCGATCTATTTTCCAGTGATTGCTAACTTTCATTCAGTGAGTGTATGACTAAATTGGTGAAATTGACCAAAATGTCTGAAGAATCAGACTGTACTTATGGACATTGCCATATCCGAATATTTGACAATTTGACAATAATACACTTTTCATAATAAACATTTCAAAGACAAAAATTACTTTGCTAAACATTTTACGTACACGGTGCTTGTGGTTCGAAGTGACCACTGCAAGAAACACTTTGGAAATGTTCGCATCGCATCGTTGCACTTGAAAACAGGTCCGGATATTTACATTCCTGTAATTTATATATAGCCATTAAAACAAATTATATTTTACGCACAAACTTAACGGAATTAACACCTCGACCCGATTACGTTTAATGTGGGAAAAAGTTGTTAAAAGGTAAAACAAACACTTTCCATATATCTTGTGCAGTCTTTGTACAATGCTTTTCATACGGATTATTGACATCGTGTTAAGCAATTACACTTAAAGCTATAAAGAAAGAAGAAATCTCAATAAGAACCCCACCTATTAAGAGATTATCAACGCCTAAACACATTTTATAAACACCATGACTAAAAGGGTAGTTTGAGTCTTTGTGAAACATTTCATACAAACAAATAAACATATTAATCTGAAAGAACACTTATGACAAAAGGAACTGTTGGGCCTCCTGCCTATGACTGTTTTCATGACTAACCGACTTATAAAACACATCCTAAAACAATAAAGACAGGCACACTTTGGCGCCTTTAAATATACAACGTATTTTTAAATTGAATTGGGGCGCCTTTAAATCTACATGTTATTTATAGCTGAACTGGGGCGCCTTTAAATCTACAAGGTATGTTATAGCTGAACTTACTTGTACATATTCTATATCAAATGGATACACACTTTGTAGAGTACGACCCGTGACGGAGCAGTTATAGAACCAAGCACAGTTAGTTGGATGGGGCAAAATGGCCCCTGTATTGCTCTTGCAGTATGGTGCAATATTGGCTTAAAGTAGATAACAGACCATTCATATATTATGTTCTGCATTAAGAACATACCAAGTTAATATTTGAAAGTAAATTTTATATAATATGTCTAAGAGGTATTTTTTTTATGAATTATCTTTATCATTTCAAACGAGCGATTTACAAATTACGTTGTATTAAGTAATGCGGGGTACAAATTGTAATGATATGTTGAAAAAAATACAAGTAAATACAATAAAAAGAAATAAAAAAATAACAGTTTAAGTCTGTTAAGCTGAAACATTACTAACTGCTGTTAAAACGAATATCAATTTAGTTTGTATACAATGAAGTGAAAGAATAGCAAAGTCTGTGAAAGTAATGACAACGTTGAAACGTTGAGTTTCTAAAACAAAGGTTTTCTCCCAATACTGATGATGCGTTTTCGTTATTGACATCGCTATGAACAGAACAGAACAGCACATAACAGTACCTTTATTCATATACACAGATTACAAAACGCACAAGCCCTGTCTTGTGTTATGACTGTGTTAACACATAATTAGATTTGACTGGTCAACAGAGCAGACTATGAATATTTTAGGCGTCCAAGCCTTACTATTTTAACTTTGATATAAAACTGATGATGCTGACAGAATTTACTTACCGGAGTTAATCTTAGTAACGCAGATACGGAGACCTGCATCAAAGAAGCCGCTCTGACATTTGTTTACAGAGAGCGTACGATTTTGTTTACAGTCTAAATATGTATCAGAGTATTCCCGCCCAGGTACAGCCACGTGACCATCTGGGAGACCTACACAGCTAGGAAGTCTAGAGTTACATGGCACACATGTGGAATCGCTCGGTTGGCAAAGATTTTGTGAATATTCACCTGTAAAACAAAAATGTAACGATACAGCAAGCCTTCTATTCACTTTTAAAACAAAATTAATACATATATTTCGCAAACTACTGTGAAATTGTATTATAATATGCATATACTTGATACATTTTATTTAAAAGAATCATACTACTTTGAATAGCGTTCAAATATAAAATATACGATAATCAACTGTATAGCATGCAAAAAATGACATTGAAGAAGTAAATAACCAAATCTGAAAGTAGTAATGGTCGGTATTGATCTCGTTGTAATTGTATACAGCAATGTTATGTAGTCGTGCACACGTACGAGAGTAGAAACTTTACATCAAAATCAATAATTTTGAAGAAAATCATAGTTTTTCAAGTGTTAAGTCTTTGATTTAGATAAACATACACGGTGCTTGCGGCTCGCTACGCTTGTCACATGTTACACGGTTGAAAGGTTCACATTTCTTTGTGATTGTAGAGTAAAGGTCCGGGTAATGACACTCAATACTGCGGTATGAATCTCCTGGCATCGCAACACCAATCCTAAGATATACATATGTTCATTACAAACTAAGACGGATAGTGTGTATCAATGTTTGATTGAGACAGACAACAACATAAATCGACCCTAAGGAATATTTATCTGAATCCATTTGCCATTATGTTTTTCCTTTACATCAGTGTTTCTGTGAATTTTTTGACAATTTACACCGGTTGCTGAAGGAATAGAGTAGAGCGCAATACACGATATACACAAAAAACAACATATTAAGAAAGAACAAACGATAAATTTAACAGTTTACTGTATTGAATTTCAATACAAGCCCTGTTAGGGTTCAAACCCTTTATTACAAAATGCGGGTAAAACAAAAGATTTTATATAACCTCATTTAATATTTCCATGAGCACACAAAATATCAGCTCATGAAAAGGGGCTTCAACAAATATTTAAATAACTAGTAATTAAACAATAAAAAGTAGTATTCTTTCTTTATAGTTCGTACCCATTAATAAATAAAAAGCAGTTCCTACCTGAATTCAGATTTAGAACAATCAAAGTATTTGGCGCAATTCTTAGAATCTGCTATCAGTTCATGTGGGTGACTTTTGCAGTAGTCATTGATGTTTCCTGAAACAAAAAATTCAGTCCTATCGTTATAAACTTATGTGATAGCCCAAAAAAGAAAATGGAGTCCGTACTTTTCAAAATCAAGATATGTTTCTTTGTACTATGCTCGCTTTCCGTTGATATACGAAATTATTGATGAAGATGCAAGCAACTCCTGGATTACTGAGGTCTAATTACAGTCATTGTTAAATAAGAGGGTCAAGATGGCCACATATTGCTCACCTGAGATCTAATTATGACAATATGAGACCAAACTTGATCCTTAAACTATATATCATAAACATAAACATTCTGATTGTCCTTGACAAAAAAAACCTTTTGACCAATTTACATGAAGATTGGGTTGTTAAAGGGACATACCCTATAACTGATGCCAAACTAAATAACCTCTAAAACATAAATAATATAATCTTTTGAGGTATTATAACTTAATTGAAAAGTTTCAGCTATGCATTCCAGTCATTATCGATAAATTCAGCGGTTTAAAATATGCTGCAGTACCTTGAACCATTCAATAATCTATGTAGAGTTGTTATTGTACAATAAATGGGCGGATGCGATTAATTACAGAAGGCCTCTATATTGATTAATTATGTTAAAATGAAATATTTTACCATAAGTTCTTCTTTGAAATTGTATTTAGTTATCATTTTACGTTCATTGAATACATCTTTGTTTCAAGAATATAGTCGGCTAGATATAGGGAGTGTCCCTTTAATTCAACAAGGTTTTTAACCGGGTCACCTAATTTCACCTTACCTCAGATTACCAATATTCAAACCCAACCTAAATTTTATCAAGTCAGTCATACTGACAAAGTTTCATGAAGATACAATGAACATGCAACCTTTATTGCATACAAGTTTTTGAATAATTTGACCAATTGACCTTATTTTTGACCCAAGATAATCCATATTCAAACTAGATCTAAACTGAATAAAAAAAAATATGGCCAAGTTTCATGAATATTCAATGAAAAATGCAACATTTATTGCATACACAAGCGTTTTCTAAGATATTTGACCTCTGATGATCAACTCAATCTAGATTTCATCAAGATAATCATTCTCACCAAGTTTTATGAAGATCCAATAAAAATGCAACCTAATTTTAGGTTTTTTATATACTGAAGCGAAAAAGAAACGGAGGGTAAAAAAATATGTAATAGATCTAATATCAAAACGGCTATGTGTAGGAAGTAGTGATATCATGCATTTACTATTTAAACTGGTTTTTAAGTGATTTTAGGTCGATGAGCACAGTGACCGAGATAATTATCTGACCGATTTTCATACTTTTACACATAGCCATTACATATCTTGTTACCCTATGTTTCTTTTTCGCTTTAGTATATTTGACCCCGTGACCTAGTTTTCGACCCCATATCACCCATACTCGAAATCGATCTAGATCTCACCAAGGCAGTCATACTGACTCAGTTTTATGAAAATCCATTGAAAAATAAAACCTAAATTGCATACACAAAGTTTTATTATGATTTGACCCCGTGACCTAGTTTTTAACCCTAGTTAACCCGTAGTTGAACTCTACTTAGATTTTATCAAGGCAGTTATACCGACCAAGTTTCAATAAGATCCAGTGAGAAATGCAGCCTATTTTGCATACACAAGGTAAAGTGTGGACAGACAGACAGACAGGCAGACAGACAGACAGACATACGCCGGACACAAGGCGATCACAATAGCTCACTTTAGGCTCAGGTTAGCTAAAAAACTGTCATCGAAACTGATTTGTGCTAAACTGTCTGGTTATGAATGTGTACAATAATGATTAATTATTCTTTCAGAAAATAAGCAACCGTTGTCAATTCCGTTGTCACAGCTTCTGGTATTTGGGTTGAAAACTCCATTCTGACACTGTTCCACGCCAAGCGTTCGTTCTTTGTAACAATGTACGTAGTCACGTGACCAGTAACGGCCAATAATAGCGTTGTTTCCATCCGGAAGACCGATACAGCTTGGGAGTCGCTCTGGACATGGTGCACATGAGGCATCATTGGGATTACATTGATTTTGGAGATACTGACCTAAATGTTCAAAAGATAAAATACTGACTTATATAATGACATAACAAAAAAAACTATAATAAGCTTAATAAAAGTTAAAACGTAGTTGAGCTTGAAAGAGTATTTCTATATGAACACTACAATCTTGACTGTTGCTTTGTACTTTACTATATACAATCAGATTCAGGATACAAAATATTTTATTTTTCAGTTTTAGGACCCATTTCAGCGAATTCTGTATCTGAAATCTCTAAGAAATGAACAATAGAATAGATATACATGTATCTAATATTTATCCAATATATATTTTGTACATACATGGTGCCTTGACCTCGTGCCTTTTATCACATTTGACATACTGGAAATCAAGGCATTTCTGATATACTTCTGAGTAGAGATCTGGGTATTCACACTCCTAAAAGTGCAATGTACAAAGTTGCATACAAATAGTTCAGCTCAAATTCGAGCACGTATGTTGGGTGGTAGCAGCTTTGATTCTTATATGACAATCCGAGCTATAGTTCTTATATCTGAGTATGAAAATTACTTTACAAATTAAATTGATGGCGAACAAACTTGAAAACGGCAAAACTCGTATAACAGCTCTAATTTTACTACTAAAAGCGTTTCGGTACCTTACTCACTATATCATAAAACATTTATAAAATGTACTTGCATCTAACTGAACTGGCAGAAGAGGTCCAAACGTTGCCACAGATTTTGAGCAGTTATAGTAAAGTGCACAGCTTCCAGGGTAAGGTATCATTCTCGATGGGTCCAATCTACATTGATCTTGTATTGTTACTGTAAAATGCAACATATTTCCGTCATAATTGCATGTGTACATAATCTTGTATGAATTCCTATTTTTGTCATTTTGTGGTATGCAATACTACCAATGACATTACCCAAATATGTACTTGTAACATAAATTAGACAATCTAAAAAATAGTTAATTTTTACCTGGACCCGACGTTGGTTGAACTTCACACTGTCTTTTGTTTGGATCAAAAACGCCCTGGTTACATTGTTTGGTTCCCATAGTTCTATTTTGGCGACATGTGATATAATCTGGTGTCCACTGTTTTCCTTCTATGGCGTTAGAGCCATCAGGCAGCCCGATACAACTGTACAACCGTTGAGGACAAGGAGTACATACGGTGTTCGTTTGAGAACAACGATTTCTCTGATATTCGCCTAAAAAGCAAATGCGTATACGTAGGTGATAAGCATGATAATACACATCTACTGATGTATACATTTTGTAAAGTGAAACAATATACATAATTGTATTTACTTCGGAATTATGTCCCTTAACACTTACTCATTTCATTGTTTGCTTTGTTTTCCAGATTTTGAATGGGTTTCATCATAAATCGACAGTTTGTTCTCTGTTATATGAGCGTTTTTGATTTATTAAACTATTTGCTTCACATTTAATATGATATGTTTAATCTGTGGTTTCACATGTACTATAAAGTTTGTCGGCAAAAACGATATTGCCGGATATCTAAAGTTGAATTTCAGATAGTATTAATTTTCTTTTTTGAAAACAGGAAAAGTTCGTCGAATAATAAAACACTTCAAAACTTTAATTCTTCACTTAGATATTTTGTACTCCGTCTCTTGTGTATTTAAAAGACTTACATGGCGCCTGAGGTACAGGTCTTTGGTCGGTTGGAACTGTCGTGAAGTCTCTACAACTCCGAGTCAGAGTGTCGAACAAATCCGGATAATTACATTCTTGCAGGTATGGGACACCGACTGGCGAACTTGGGTTCGAGCAGTCATAATACTGTGCAGCGTCTCTCGTGTTTGGAAACACTGCTCTTGGATTCACTTTGCAGTAATCAGGAACATGCGCTAGAAGAAGCCAATTATTTATGACAATCATGTTTTAAGATTTTAACCAAAGTATGCTCATCATATTCTCTATATGCACGTGCATCTTCATGTACATATAATGCATGTATAAGTATAAAGATAGTCTCAGATTATCTCAAGGAATATGACTGTGACATAATCATAACGTTGGCACTCGTAATTCATTGGACGGCTGCGTGATTTACATACAATGTCCCTATTTAGTATTACTATCTGATAATATTTAGGGCATTCACTAAAAATGAAAGAAAGGAGCACACTCAGCAGAACATCCGCAAGCAAATTGATAACAAAGGATCGATATTGAAGTACATTCGGACTTGCGTTTACATAATCGAAAGTGCCAACCCAAAGTAGCCATGCTAAATGCTTCATGTTTATTTATATTTAGATAATTGTACGAAATATGAAAACACTATCTACTCACAGTAAGTCACTACTTTATTTAGGTGACAACTTGAACGCGTTTTTATGAAAAGAAGTAATTCTATAAACATAGAGTAAGAGCATAAATTCCTACCTGGTTCCACAAATTTGACACACTTCCTTGATATTGGATCAAATATAAGTGAACCAGAACACTTTGTTATGTTCAGAGTCCTGTTCTTTAGGCAGATGATATATTCACTGGTCCACTGATGAATCGGGAAAGCGTTAGGGCCATCTGGGGATCCAACACAACTTGGCAACTTTCCAGGACACGGTTGACAGTTAAATGAACTCTGGCATTGGTTTTGAGTGTATTCACCTGTAAGAAAATAACAGAATAAGGAAAGCTACAGGCGCTAGATCACAAAAGAATGCAGGCTTGTCGACATATGTCATTACGCCAACAAGTACTTACATCAAAAGCTAAATACGTACTGTTTCTGTATGATACATCACATGATCTGTGAAGCACTACTTTTCACTTGAACAAAAGATGACAGACTGGTGTCCCTAGTGCCTAATCAAATTGTAAAACAGCAGTCATCGGCATACATGCTATGTTTGTTCTTTGTTGCACACATTTCCGGGTCTTTCGATTCATGAGATAGGATCCTTGAAAACAAGCCAAACCAGAGAAATCAGAACAAAAATTGACCTCAGTGGATTTTGTTTACATACTCCAAATTTAGCAGCCGATATCTTCTTAGGTTATATTAGAAAATCAAGGAAGAATTTTGGTATAAATAGTTCGTACAAGGTGCTTGTGGTTCCATCCTATTTGAACAGCTAACTTTTGTGAAGTTCTGGCAAGATTTTGTTGTTGTTGAGAACAGTTCTGGATATGTGCATTCTTCCTGGTAGTAAGCACCAAAGCCAAATCCAGGCGCCTTCTTGCAGTCATAGTATTTTGCACAATTTGTCGGATCAGGGAAAATTGCTTCATGGTTGGCCTGACAAACTTGATTAATTTTATCTGAAAAGTAATGAAATACACCGAGACCGTTAAATAACGTCCTTCAGAAGTGCCCGAGACAAAGGAATTTGAAATGAATGAAATTACTTGAATATTACAGATTTATTCAAATGCTTAACTTAATATATTTGTCAAATGTACAAATTTACATTTTTATTAACAAACGTTTGCAAAGGGTCGGACTTATCGTTTCATTTTAACTCTTGTTGTTGATGTCTTCTTCTTTAAGGACAAGTTTATGTTATTCTTAGAGTGGCTAACGTTAATGTTTTCTTCTCTAAAAGTTAACAATGACAATGACAATTAACAGAAAAAGTTTCACCGAATGCTTTTTTTGTATTTATCAAATATTTTTATGTTATGACTAAGAGACAAGAAGTACTCACTTGGATCTATATTTTCGACACATTTCTTAATTGTGGGATCAAATATTCCTACTTTGCAATGGTCTTTAACAAGTGTTCTATTTTTTAGGCATTGCATATATAGATCTGTCCACAGTTTTCCCGGCACGGAGTTTATTCCATCCGGAAGTCCTTTGCATGATGGTAGCTTGTCTTGACATGGCACACAGCTAATGTCTCCAAGCCTACACTGATTTGTTGTATACTCACCTGTTGGAAAACAAGATATTTTTTTCTGTGAAATATTCTAGGACAATAAACAAAAACAAAGACATAAACGATTAAGTAAACGAGTAAAAATGAACTTAATTCGTTAAGAACAACACAAATCACGGAAATGTATGACACTTGATTTTGGTAGGTCATACCACATAAAAGTAAAATCTGCAAACTGGCTATATAGAAAAGGGATTGTTAAATTTCATTACAGTATATACAAGAAATCTTAAGTTTCTACACACAATATGTAAGAAAAGCGTTGAAGGGTCTCATTTCTAAAGAATTCCAATTTTCCATTGCTACAGACTACTTGTGCCAAACATTATCAAATTCTTACAAGACCTTTTAGAAAAAAGAAGGCATTTTAAAATATATTACCCCTATTCCCCAGTGCGTGGGGGTGGTGTGGGGCAAGGGGTATAAAGCTTGGGTATTAGAAACAGTGATCATCAGATTAGTTGAGCCAATTACAATTAAATTTGGCAACCGGTGTCAGAGAAATAGAATTTCAAAATGTTTATATTGAATATATAAGCAAAGAATAACTTTGGAGTTGCTATGACAATCTCGATAAAAGTTGCACATGCATCGTCGCATGATCTATACTGTTTTGAATATTAATTAAACTATATTCTTTGGTTGCTTGGATATGGCTCCGGACGGACGGACCACGCCAAAACGATATCCTTCCGCCTTCGGTGGGCTATAAAAGGAGCCTTGTACACATGCAACTGCAGACGGGTCGCACCGATTATAGCCTCTTTAGATGGACCCAATAAGCACATTTACAAACAAACAATGCAACTGCAGAAGAGATCAATAAAATGTAGCTGATTCCTAAGTTCGTGTAACATTACTCTAGGTATTAATGTTTAAATTAGTATTCCAACACTTACACAGGGTTTGAGGTTCTGGTCGTGGGCCACAAAATACAGACTGGAAATCGTTACAGTTCGAATTCTTGTCTGAGAACAAACGTGGATATGTACACTCATGTCTGAAACCGTTTGACGGATCACTACAGTTGAAGTAACGACCACAGTTTGACGGGTCAGGCAATACTGATTTTGGGTTGGACTGACAGTAATTTGGAATGTCCACTGAAATATGAACTAGAAAACTGTTTTTGAGAAAAACATATGTCTCCTCCCACCCAATCACAAACGAGAAATGACCAACGGTCACGGACCTTGACCTTTGAACTACGACCCAAAAACAATAGGGATCATCTGCTCAATAAGACCAACATCCTATGAAGTTTGAGGTCTGTAGGTCTAAAGGAACTCTAGTACATCCGGAAACGAGAAAGACAAACGGTCAGTAGACCTTGACCTTTGACCACGACCCCAAAAACAATAGGGATCATCAGCCATAAGACCAATCATCCTATGAAGTTTGAGGGCTGTAGGTCAAAAGGAACTCTAGTTATCATCCGGAAACGAGAAAT
The DNA here is from genome assembly GCA_022818135.1 of Saxidomus purpurata. NCBI lineage: Eukaryota > Metazoa > Mollusca > Bivalvia > Venerida > Veneridae > Saxidomus > Saxidomus purpurata. Next base: position 27,646,364 of record JAFMSR010000016.1, on the reverse strand, counting down.
GACCAACGGTCACTGTGACCTTGACCTTTGAACTACGACCCCAAAAACAATAGGGATCATCTGCTCATAAGACCATTCATCCTATGAAGTTTGAGAGCTGTAGGTCAAAAGGAACTCTAGTTATCGTCCGGAAACGAAGAATGGACGGACGGACTGACGGACCCCCAGTTTGAGGGTTGTAGGTCAAAAGGAACTCTAGTATCATCCGGAAATGAGAAATTGACCAACGGTCACTGTGACCTTGACCTTTGACCTACTGACCCCAAAAACAATAGGGATCATCTGCCTTAAGACCAATCATCCTATGAAGTTTGAGGTCTGTAGGTCTAAAGGAACTCTAGTTATCATCCGGAAACGAGAAATTGACCAACGGTCAGTGGACCTTGACCTTTGACCTACTGACCCCAAAAACAATAGGGATCATCAGCTCTTAAGACCAATCATCCTATGAAGTTTGAGGGCTGTAGGTCAAAAGGAACTCTAGTTATCATCCGGAAACGAGAAATTGACCAACGGTCACTGTGACCTTGACCTTTGAACTACTGACCCCAAAAACAATAGGGATCATCTGCTCAATAAGACCATTCATCCTATGAAGTTTGAGAGCTGTAGGTCAAAAGGAACTCTAGTTATCGTCCGGAAACGAAGAATGGACGGACGGACTGACGGACTGACGGACGGACGGACTGACGGACAGGGCAAAAACAATATGTCTCCCCCCGAGGTGGGGGAGACATAATTACCAGATATTACTGTGCATAAGTCGACGTCAACTGGAATATCAGATGTGAACTGAAAAACAAATTTTAGATAACACTAAAAAAGAAGGTAAACATTTCAGTCTATCAACAATCATGAACCTTACACGGTAAAAAAAGAACATAGTTTTTATCAAATATATGCTCATCTGACGAACAGCAGCTTTAATGTGTTCATAAAGATAAAAACACAATTTGCTTTTTTCTTTCTTTTTTGAATACCTGGGTTTATGGTAGAAGTGCAGGACTTTAGTGAAGGATCGAACTGTCCAGTTGGACAAGTATGTGTGGATAAAGTACGATCCTTCGAACACGTCATAAAGTCCCGAGACCACGTCCGACCTGGTATGGCATTGTTTCCGTCTGGTTGACCAACACAGCTTGGATGACGATCAGCACAAGGGGTACATGAGTGATTGCCGACAGGACAAATATTCTGGAAATATTGGCCTGAAACACATGACGACATATTTATTTTCTGGCATTTATTTGATTTCGTCATTGCAGCCAGTAAAAGTTTTCGAAGTAACCTCGTTTTATAATTTGGCTTACTACGTCTATGTCATAAGAAGTTTCTTTTATGATATGAAATAGTTATTTAACCAAATTTAATATTTGACATCTCTATACACGTTTGTCTAAAATGTGCCACCTCATGATCTAACTCTTTATCATTGGAACAAAATAAACGTGCAGAATGACGACTAAAGCTAAGGCAAAGTGCTGTTAAAGAATGACGTAATATTTAAGCACTGTATGGTAAACAATGTTATCAAACACTTTCTTGCATTTAATGCTCACAATAGCTGAATTCTACATTCTAAAATAGAAAATATCCTTGCGACCTTGGGATAAGAAATAATCTTTACTCACATGGCGCTTTTGGTTCAGACTTTGATCCACAATTAACATCAAAAAAGTTTCTGCATTGCAAGGACTGTTCGTCAAACAACATTGGATAGTCACATTCCATGAGGTAATGGCCGAATGGCGTGTTGTCCTTTGAACAATCAAAATACTGAGCACAATTCGTCGGATGTGGAACAATGGCATGGGCGTTAGCAAAACACATATCTCTTATATGTTCTGAAATTAAACATTGTCTTATGTTTAGACATTGATATTCTGAAATTTACATACCATACCACTGCAAAGATATGGACTTTTTTCTTTCTAATAAAGTTTCTTCCCTTTGAATTACCCTTACATCATATGCAACAAACAACGAAACTAGAATACTGCAGATTAGGGTAAATTTTGAGAACAGATGAGCTGATCAAAACTATTGATCGGTGTATTGCTAAATAACAATGATTGAAACAAAACATAAACCTACGCGGACCGACGTGAACGCTGCAAGCTCGAATGTTTGGATCAAATACGCCTTGGGAACACCTCTTCACTTCCAAAGTCCTGTTTGTTTGGCATCTGACATAGTTAAGAGACCATAGCATCCCCGGAATACCGTCATCTCCATCAAGAAGGCCGGTACAATCAGGAAGTCGGATCTGGCACGGGATACAGGTTTTATCCGCTTGAGGACATTTGTTATGGTCGTACTGACCTGCAAATGAAGCTTAGTACTTTAAAGACAATCAAATCTTAGTTGTAAATGATCTTTGAGTTTAGAGTTTAACCTTTTAAACCTTTCATACAACTTTACTATTACTAAGCACTTTTATCCGTTGTTATTAAATATGATATCTCTATAAGAAAGACACATAAAAGAATACAGTAACAAGGACTGTAACACAAAACAATGTGCAGATAATAAAATGAATTTTTAGCGTTAAACCTAGTTATACTACCACAATAGTCGATTGATTTGAAAGTGATTTGATTTTATTTACTTACAATCACAGTAATGAAGAAGGGTACTTTTAAGGAAAACTAAATAAAAAAGAAATTTAAGAAAATGACACTCATGAAATTACTATTAAGTGGTACTGTTTAAATTTAGAATTTCTATTTAAAGATAAATACGTTATATCATATTTACATGGAGCTGTTGGTTCCGGTCTTGAATCACATTGAGCTAAATCAAATTGAACGCATCTGTTGTCGCTGGGAAAGAACAAATCCGGGTATGTACACTGCTGATGACTGCTGGTTACTGCAGATGTTGCTAAACTACATTGATAGTACCGAGAACAATCATCTGGATCCGGAAGTAGCGCATTTGGAAAAACTTTGCAATAATCGACAATTTCAACTGAAAGAAATGTGTTAATTTAGCGAAAATTCATCAAATATATAGCATATATATATGTATAGTTTATTTAGCAGTTACTTTAAATTTAGTTTCACACGATTGCAAAGCTTAAGGCTACAAGCCCACACCTCAAGTTGCTTACCCGTAAACAGAACTGCGATCGACCGGTTTGCAAAATATACTGCATGACAACTTTTACCACTGAGACCAACCAGAGATTGTTTCAAATGGTTGGAAAGCTTTCTTTGATTGTATTGTGTATTTTATCAAGAATGTTATTCTGACTTACTTTTCGTAATTTGCCTTTTTTCTATACACTTTCTGGTATTTGGGTTGAAGATGCTGGTACCAGGGCACCGAGATACATTAGTTGTCCTACTTTTATTGCAGACGACAAACTGTTGTTGCCACAATTGACCTTGGAATGGCTGGTTACCATCATCAAGGCCAACACAAGACGGCTTACGGGACGTGCACGGTTGACAGGACAGTTGAGTTGGGCTACACTGGTTTGCCTTGTATTCACCTACATGAAACCAAATTATACCAAAATAATCACAAAACAATACATATACCAGCTACACTAAGTGACATCTTTTAATCCTTAAGTCAGATATGCGCTATCCGTAGTATGAAAAACCTTTCTTAATATGACCACATCCAACAATATTTAGAAACAAATGAAAAAGTAATCATGTACTAGTATCGAAAACTCACTCCAAAAACAATAAAATAAACAAATTTCTCTCTCTGTATTTGTCATCAGTTACCAACTAAAAACTTACATGGCGCTTTCGGTTCATATCTGACACCACACTGTACATCGGTGAATGGTTTACAGGTCAAGGTTACTGCATCAAACAACTGAGGGTATGGACATTCTCGGTTTTGACTCCCACCGAATGCAGCCGTGGAGCAATCATAATACTGTGCACAATTAGTTGGGTGTGGACGTATAGCCGTAGGATAAGCGTGACAGAAGCTAGGAATATCCACTTGAAAATAAAATGAACACAAAATAATAACATAAAAGTAAACACCCGATCTCGTACCGAATGCCACTAGTAAACAAAAAGCAATTTGTACGATACGAACGACTTGTATTGATGAAGATCCTTTCTATACTATATGTTTTTTTCATTTTGTATCCGATTACAAACTATTGACATCTATTTGTAACTGAAAAACAATCTACAACTACTTTAAATTGACCTGCTTACCTTTGTTGATATTCTGTGTGCATCGCCGACTTGTTGGATTAAAGTATGATTCTTGTGGACATTGGTTTATGGACACAGTTCTATTCTTGTAGCAGTCAACGTACTTTGTCGACCAATCCTGTGATCCAAACGCCTGCGAGCCGTCCGGCAGACCAATACAGCTAGGCAGTCTTGCTGGACATGGTACACATTTAGGATCTTTGGCAGGACAAAGGTTTTTGGTATATTCGCCTGTTTAGAAAAAAATCTTCAAATAAGCATGTCATAGTGAATAGCGCACTCTGTTTATTGGATATAAATAATGAATGCATTTAGCCAAGAAAAGTGATCAAGATTAACAATGATTATAAAGTGAAAATTCTTACTAACTACTACAGTAACATCATTTAAAACGTTAGAATCAGGTTTATTAACATTAACGCGAGACTGGACAAAAAGAGATTATTCTTGATGACTTTAAATATATTTTCTTTACCATTGGCGGTTAAAAATTGGTCTTTTGCGGCCGACTGCAAAGTACCAAACAATAGATAAGATCCACGTAAGGCATTCGGTTCTAACTAAACAACTTATACTACAAGTTGTGACAAACAATATATACATACATGGTGCTTGGGGTTCACTTCTATTCTCACAATTAACAGATTCAAATGGTTCACACTTCAATGATGTTGTTGAAAATAGGTCAGGATACTTGCACTCGCTGACTTCACCCGATGTGACTAGGACATGAGGGCAGTCGTAGTACTGCGAGCACGTGTCTGGGCGGGGCACAACTTCACGAGTATGTGCCTGGCAGTACTGTACTACATCAACTAGAAGGAAAAAATGTAGAATTAAATTTTCAAAAGGCCAACGTCCCAATGACCGATGGCCAATGTATGACCAATACAGTGAAAATGCTTTCAGCGAAAGATCTCTTGTAACTATTATTATTACAATTAATTCTGTATGAAGTTAAAAAAAGGTAAAACTATGCTGGCTATAACTTCTGGAATACAACCATCTTCAAAGCATGTATCACTGCGGATAAACAAATATGGTTAAGTTGATCAATAAGGACCGCATTTCAAGGTTTGAAATTATTGAATGAACATACTGTAGCGACAAAACATTTACTGAACTGGATAACTTAAAATTTCACAATCTTATGAAGAGCTGTCAAACTTTGTCAAACTTTTGTCAAAACCAACCATTTCTATTTAATTTTGTTAACAATTTAAAATCATGTTTATATGAAGACAACATTTCAGTTCTCGGTTTACTTCCCGCTACTCGCTATTTTTTTTCCACAATGACCTAAATGTAGGACCTAAATAGTTAGAACAAAGTTATATTTGCAAACCTGGAGAAATATGCGTTTCGCAGTTTTTCGTTCTTGGATTGAACTTCCCTCGTTGACACTTTTCGACTGACAAAGTTCGGTTTTTCTGACAGATAATGTAATCCTGTGTCCAAAGTGGACCAGGAGAAGGATTTTTGCCATCTGGAAGACCTTTGCAGCTCGGGAATCGTTTGGTACATGGGGTACATAAAGTATCGCTAGGATTGCATAAATTCTGAGTATATTCACCTGGCAATGTACCATTAAAATGAAAATCAGTAGTTTCAAAACAAAACAAACAGAAGACAATTAAAAGTCAACTACAAAAAGCAAGTAAAGTACACTCGTCTAACGAAATAATCTTAAATGAAACCAAAACATAGAAAACATAACTATAATTATAAGTATATGCATATGATTTACAAAAAAATGTTGATAACACTATAAAAGAATTAACTCTCCAATATAAGGGATAATTCATGTAGCGTATTTATTTTCTGCATGCACATTTACACACTCTCCAGTTTCTTTTGATACAAATGGTAGAAAAGAAATCAAATGATGAAATGAAAAAAGGTACATACATGGTGACACAGGTTCTGGTCTTTTTTGGCAATCAACTGAACCAAAGTGTAAACACGCCCGGACAGCCGGTGAATACAGATCTGGATACTTGCATTCCGAAAGGTACGGACCAAGAGTTGAGCTGGTATCAGAACAGTTGAAGTATCGTGAGCAACTGCTCAGATCCGTTACAATATCAGATGTGTGCACTTGGCAGTAACTCACTATATTCACTGAAAAAGTCATTAAAAATAAAAAAGGTATATCTGCTGATTTCTTTTGCTGTGAGCTTTTAACTGGGATTCATTAAGATAGTCAAACATGAAATGCTCCTTTAATATAGATGTACTGAAACTAATTGATCTCAAAAGGCGCAAAAGTAGAAAACTATATTTTGTTGTCACTTTTGTGGATTTTTCAAGTGATCAAAACGTACCATCAATTGACAAGTTTTACTTTGGCTTTGGTGTTTCAAGCCATTGATTTATTACCTTGATTAATTACTTCGACGCATGCGCGCTGCTGTGGGTGGAAGTATCCATGCAGACATTTCTCCACTGATATGGTTCTGTTCTTGTAACATTTCATATAGTCAGCTTGCCATGTTCGACCTGGGTATGGCTCAGAACCATCCGGGAGACCAACACAGCTTGGGCGTCGAGACTGGCACGGTGTGCAAGACAAATCTTGTGGTGCGCATAGATTGTTTAAGTAGTCACCTGTTATTACAGACGGGAAGTTGAAGTAGTATAAACTGAAACATGTTACACTTGTTTGATATTTACACTTTTATAGCTGTTATCAAATCTCTAGAAATGTGAAAACAAAGTGGTATCCTTTCTTATTTATTGGCCTGACTTATTAATCTGAGCAGTTTAAAGTTCAAAATAGTTGTGTTTTACAGGATATGAACAACAAATTTACATTCTATATAGTGTATATATTGCTCATATGGGATTGTTGTTTATTCCGCAAAAATGAAATAACGCATCATACATGGTCTCTGCGGCTCCGTCTTTGATCCACACTGCGCCGACTCAAAGTTTACACATGACTGGAGCTGAGACGAGAATAACTTTGGATAGTCACATTCCATGAGATAGGGTCCTAACGGAGAGCCTGGCATGGAGCAGTTGAAATATTGAGCGCAGTTGTCTGGATGCTCTTGTAAAGCAAGATTGTTGAAGCGACAGAAAGATTGGATCGCGTCTGAAAGTGGATCAACTTCGTGGTAACGTACTTACATAAAGTGTGCTTTCACATAAAACAAAAACTTTGCTGTGTTTTATCTACCTACTTGTTTAAGCTAAGTTTGATATTTTGAATGACCTATATAAGCTGCAATATCTTCATCATATTCATAGACGTGGTGAATACTTTTCGGGGTTTCATGCCCCTTATTATGCAGTGACGTATTTAGAATGACAAATTAATGAACAATTAAATAGAGATACATTTGTACAAAACAAGTATTTAAATTGTCGTAAACAGAAACTAAAATTTGTTAGCCAGGAGAATATTAAAAAAAAACTAAACAAAAGGTAAATGCTGTATATACATGTATATGAATCAATATTCCGTTAAACTATAACTTACTCTTGTTAATATTGGAGGTACACGACAAGTCTATAGAGTCAAACACAGACCCTATAGGGCACTTGTCGAGGGCCATTGTTCTATTCTTGTAACATTCAATGTAGTTATCAGTCCATTCCAAGCCTGTGAACGGCCTGGCACCATCTGGCAAACCGATACAGCTAGGGAGACGTTGAGGACAAGGGGAGCAACTCGTGTCTCCTTGTCCGCACTTATTCTGGTCATATTCGCCTAAAATGAAAACGGTAAGTCTGAGCAGCTTAAAAGTATTTCGATTACAACGGCACATGCATGGTGAACATGCATGGATTAAGCGGTAATGTTAACACACTCCACGAGAAATCTGAAAGATTTATTTCTGTTAGGGATATACAGGCAATGTGCTTTGACAAAAGTTGCAGGAACACAACTGTTAGCTCTGTGATTTTTTTTATAAAAACAGGTTCCTACTATTAACACAAGCTTGTGAGAAATATTGCACTGTAAGAATCATTTTAAGAATGAAAATAAAAATCGATACGAACATGGTGCTTGAGGTTCCTTCCTTTTGTCACAGAGCACACGAGTGAAACGTGTACAAGTATTTGAAATTGCTGAGAATAGGTCGGGATATTTGCACTCTTTAATTGTCACACTCAGTGCCGTAACCTCGGAGCAGTTAACGTACTGTGCACAGTTATCTGGGTATGGCAATACAGCGTCAGGGTGTTTCTGGCAGTAGTCCCCGAAGTCAGCTGATGCAATAGAAATTAAACAATGCGTTTTAAAACAATAACATGATAAATGAATTTTAAAGACAGAAAGCAAAATAAAGGCAAAGAAAAATATTAAATGCATCAAGTACATGTATGCCCGTTTTGCCAAACCAGTATTCATTCAACTGTCTATCAGTTTCATACTTCAACTTCTGGCCTGTTGGTAATTATATTTGACAAACAATATTGTTTTACATACATTTTTACAAATATGCATGTTCTCCGTGCGTGCAACTTTTAACTATTGCATTGGCATTGATAATACCGTACAGGGAAATTCAAAATATTCTAATTTACTTTCTATTACATAATAATAATATTGATTATAATGACGATGATGTTGATAATTCAGAATGTAGTAATAGAAAAGTAATTATTAGGATATAAGGATATCAATCTCATATACATTCAGAAATGAGTGAAAAGCATGTTTATTATTTGTCCATCAGACAATAAACGAACGGTGTATTGTATAATTTTATTGTAATATACAAATATAACTTTGTAAATGTTACATACTTTTGTCAAGTACATTTTCGCAGGCTCTCAACCTTGGGTTGAAGAAACCACTTTTACATCGAGTTACGTCGGTTGTTCTATTTTTATAACAAGTGATATAATGTGGTCCCCATTGCTGGCTAGGTACCGAATTGTTGCCATCTGGGAGTCCAACACAGGAGGGCAATCTGTCCCGACAAGGTATGCAGCTTGTATCATTTGCCTTGCATAAATTCTGTGTATACTGACCTGTGAAAATGAAATTAATACCGGAAATAAAATGTATCCTTAAACCGCAAATCGGCACAGTTTTCTCGTATTATCCTTTATCGATAACAAATCATTAAATGCCTATCTACTGTACACTGAAATGAAAATATATCAACTGAATAGGAACCATGAAGGCAATAAGTAGAGTGAGCGGGCAGTGCCAGCTGAGAAGCATGGTACGGGTATTCTTCACTTGATTAACTTACAGGGAGCCTTAGGTTCAGGTCTTGTCTGGCATGCAACTTGAGAGAAATCCCTACACATCTTTAAACTGGTGTCGTAAAGATCCGGATACTGGCACTCTGTGACGTAACCATTTCCGCGTGATGAACAGTTGTAATACACGGCGCAATTGTCTGGATTGGTGATGACGTCAGTTACGTGTATCTGGCAATATTCCGGCACGTCAACTGGAAAAGTAAAAACGGTTGCCATTATGTAATAAAGCGTTAATAAAGGATAGATCTCAACGATAAAAAGTGCGCAATCATCACGGATCAGAATCATTTTTGAAAAGTTTCAACTCAACTAAAGCAAAGGTGCGTTAACATGTATTTCTGAAAGCTACATACCTGGATCGACTTTGGAACGGCACTGATGTTGCCTCGGATGGAAGTATCCCGACGGACAAGTACGAACGGCCATAGTGCGGTTGCTAAAACACTCAATGTACTTGTTACTCCACAGGTGGTTGGGATGGGGCTGTGCTCCGTCCGGTAGACTAATACAGCTTGGTAGTCTTTCCTGACAAGGCGTACAGTTTGGATCGGTCTGTGAACAACGATTTTGCTCATACTGACCTGGATAAACAAGAACATGATGCATAACATCTTGACGAAGGCAGTGTTGCCGAAAATTCAAATTAAAGAGTTGTTTTAAACAGAAAAACATTCATTCATTTAGTTAGCTATGATGGGCGCCACTGATTGCTACTGCTATTGCCACTTGCTTATTGCTACTTGCAGGTTTGGACATGCCACTTGTTATTTGCGACATACGTATTGCCTATTGCTAGTGCTATAGTCACTTGCCCTTGCTTATGTCACTTGCTACTTGCTAATTGCTGTTGATACATGCCACTTGCTAATTGCCACTTGCTTATACTTAATGCTACTTGGGATATGCCCTTGGTTATTGTCTCTGCTTATTGCTAGTTGGGACATGCTCTTGCTAATGCCCTTGTCATTTGCCAATTGGGACACTTGCTAATTGCCACCTGCCATTTTCTTATTGCTACTTGGGACAGCCACTTGCTAATTGCTAATGCTACTTGGGACATGCCACTTGTTAATGCCAATTGTCATTTGCTAACTGCCATTTGCTTATTGTCACATGCTTATTGCCACTTGCTACTTGCCATTTTCTAATTGCCAATTATCATTTACTAATTGCCACTTGCTAATTGCTTTTGCTAATTGCCACTTGCTAATTGCCACTTGCTATTTACTTTCTGCCACTTGTTACTACTTGCAAGTTACCGTTGGAGTCTTTCAAACGCTATTCAATACGAGAGCAAACACACAACGTATTTTGTATTCAAGCCGTTCTGAACGATATCTAGATTAATGAATAAATTAAAAGATATATGTTAACCAAAAAAGAATAATATTTGATCTATATCTGCTAAAACATTTATTGACTAAAACCCTTCAACTTGTGTAGGATTTGCTTTAGTGTCCCCCTTTCGCAGAGAAGGTAATGCATAGGGATTGCTTTGTTCATTGGTTCGTCTGTCACAAATACTTAACGTTGGCTATAACTGTGCCATTTTTTAAGATTTCTTCATTAAACTTTCAAATTGTATTGCTTATGACAAAAGGGTCGTGATGCGCCAATGTTGATAATATGACAAAGTGTAAGAGGGCGACACAAGAGTTCTACTGAACACCCATGTAGTTTAGGATAATTAAGGCCTACTTGTTTGGCGTCCTGAACTAATTCATGTATATAGTGTCGAAGTGGTGCATCCAACAGAAACAAATACATCTAATTGCTGTCTCTTGTATGCCGCTCAAAATACCTTGTACTTTGTAGGGAACCAACAAGCAAAATGGTCTGACTGTAACTCTGCTTTTGTAACGTTGATACATTGTCAATGTTGACAATGTCCCAACATGGGTGATATAAGGTATATATCTGAACTTTCGGGAGGATAGTACATTTAATACAGAAAGTCCTTTGGTTCCCAATGAAGGGTCTCTTGTGACAGTTTATTAAAATCATGCAATAATATGGTTAGTACCATTGTGTTTGTAACTATGGTGCTGGTAGTAAACCATAATTGACCAAGGGTAATCCATGTATACACGTCCTTAATATGGTTTGCAAACATGTAAAATGTAAAAAGTAAAATGTTGCTTTTCCTTGACACATTTAAAGATGATGGTTTAATTATGAAATATTTCAATTGTGGATTTAGAATACAAGATATATCAGCTACACTTTATTACAGGCATGGCATAAGAAGATTGCTGAATTAGCTATGTTTATAGATATATTTACTTTGAGAATACCCAAGCTATATTACACAATAAGACCATAAATGTTTGGTAGTTACACCGATAACCGATTGGCAACTAGCGATTAGTAACAAGCAAAAGGTAATAAGCAATTAGCAAGTAGCAAGTGGCAACAAGCAATTAACAATAAGCAAGTGGCAGTTAGCAAGTGACAGTCCCAACTAGCAATAAGCAAGTGGCAAGTAAGCATTAGCAAGTGGCATGTCCCAACTAGCAAATGGCAATTGGCATTTAGCAAGTGACAATTAGCAAGTGGCAATTTGCAATTAGCAAGACCGCAATAAGCAAGTGGCAATTAGCAAGTCCTAACCCGCAATTAGCAATAAACAAGTGGCAATTAGCATGTGACAAGTAGCATGTAGCAACTAGCAAGTGGCAAGTGGCAATTGGCAATAAGCAAGTGGCAATTGACAAAACCACTATAAGCAAGTGGTAATTAGCAAGACGCATGTTTCAACCAGCATTTAGCAATAAGCAAGTGACAAGTAGCTATAGCAATAAACAAGTAGAAAGAAGCAAGTGGCAAATAGCAATTACTAAGTGGCATGTTTCCACCAGCATTTATCAATAAGTAAGTAGCAATCCGCAAGTAGCAATTAGCAAGTTTGGCATGTCCCAACCCGCATTCCATAGTTAGCCGGTCAGCCAACTTGTTAGAGAAACAGCGAGTAAATCAGTCTGCCAGCCATCAACAACATACCATAAACTAACTCACACTCAATCACTCAGTCCAATTTTAGGTAGTTTAATGGTAATTAAGATAAAGTAATGTATGTTCTATGAAAAGACAGATTAATTAAATGGACATTGTTGTAAGCCTTCTTGCATATCCAACGTTATGAAATATTTATTTTATTCATTTTCAGTTGTACAATAGCGTTATTTTCAGAATTAATTTTCGTAAAAAATCAACGAAGAAATTTTATACATACATGGTGCCTGTGGTTCGGGTCTTGCATCACAGAATGTCCTCCTAAAAGACCCACAGGTCATTGTAAAAGTGGAGAAGAGACTGGGATATTTACATTCCCCAATAAAGTCGCCGATTGATGATGTCTTCTGAGAACAGTTAAAATACTGGGCACAGTCATCTTCCGCAGCAACCAACGCCGTCGGGTTGCTCTTGCAAAAGTTCTTTACATCGACTGAAACAAAGTTTCAAATGCATATACATTTCTGTAAAAAAAGAATAAATTTGCACACGTGCAATAAGACTGTACAAAAAGCTTGCAGCTGCATTATTATTATGATTATACTGATATTTTCAGAACATCACTAAGCTTTTTTTTCTTTTCATATACAGATGCACAATTCAAAGTCCTCTTTCGTGAACTTTGTTTAGGTAAGAAGTCATATCTGTTTTACTGTAAGAAACATGATTGTTCACATATTGTTCACAAATAATGTTCTATTACCATTATGCATACATGTAAACAAACTAAAGTTACCTCTTTTCACATGTTCCGTGCATGCCTTGGTCACTGGATGAAAATACCCGGTCTGACAATGTTTAACGGATACCGTTCTGTTTTTATTACACTCAACATAGTCAGCTTTCCATTCTTTTCCTTGAATTGCATTATTACCGTCTGGTAGACCAACGCAGCTTGGTAAGCGTTCCTGACAAGGGACACAACTCGGATCTGACCCATTACAAAGGTTCTGCAGGTACTCGCCTGTAATAAATTAATGGTTTAGTGAGATTTCACTGACGTCTGATCCAAGTTCAAGCAATTTATTGGTTCTCCTGTGGAGGTCTGACTACTGGGTAGTCACCACCTTCATGTAAGAAGTTTTTCTAATTTTTTTACCCCGACATTTCTTCATTACAATACTCCTTCAGTCTTAGTATATATACTTTACCTTTTAGATAGCTGCTGAAAAACATTCACATAAAAATTAAAAACAAGTGCCTGAAAAAATCAGCATAAAAATACATATACTCTAAATATACTTACATGGTGGCATAGGTTCGTGTCTTGTGCCGCAAGGTACCGATTCGAAAGTTTCACAACTTAGCGAAGCAGTAGAAAACAAGTCCGGATATTTACATTCTTGAAGATATGATCCAAAACTTTCAAAGAAATAAAAGACAGATAAATATATAAAGTAGATGAATAAAAATTAGTTGTTTGTTATCAATGCTTCATAAATCCGTTCTTATCCGTTCAGCTCTGTACAAATTCTCAGATTTAATTTCGTAATCCAGGACTTAACTCCCGTTTATATTATGTCATTAGTCAAATTAAAATAAAAAATAGTATACCTGACACACAAAAAAATAGAGTAAAGGTTTGCTTAGAAAAAGGAACATTTTCATGCTTATTTTGTGAAACAATTGAGTAAAGTATTATATACATACAAATGCCACTTAAATATTCTCGTAAAATATTAAGCTTGGTGTTGTTACGAAATGCGTAAGCGAGAACAAAATAACTATAAAGAAATAACGCGTATTACAAATCTCCGTGTTATATGTTTGACATGAATTAGAAAATAATCAAACGAATTGAAATGATCCACAGAAATGATAACTAGTATGTTTTCAAAGGTCTCTATGTATTCTGTTCTGATCAACAAGAATTTACAAAGTATTCAAGCGAAATAAAACTCCCATAAAATACCGTTTATATGAAGTTGAAAACTATTACCTTGACGACGGGTTAGAACAGTTATAGTACTGTGCACAGTTTGTTTCATGTGGCTTTATCGCGTGAGGATTAGCTTGACAAAACGCTGATATATCCCCTGAAAGACACAATATTTGGTACAAGTGCATCGTGTTAAAATGTTGACCTCTCCTTAACAATAATCTCTTCAGTAAGTACATGAACTACTTACAGCTTTATTGTACAGGTAGTCACTTATGTAGACTTAATATTCAAACTTTCTTTCACATAATGTTTTATTTCTATCAAGGTACTAAACAAAACTTTCAAAACAGCATAGTTACCAGTCATGTCCATTAGCAGACATTATATATACATAGTTGTTATGTGCAGTATGATCATGGTCTACAATTGTAACAAAGGCATAAATGTCTGTTTCAATTACTCGGATGCAGCTAAACATGAAAATCACCATTTTATGAAAGTCTTTCTCTCCTGTATATTCATAAATTTAACTTGATTTTAATGAATCGCAATAAACAACATCCTGCTACATTGTAAAGGTTCTGAGCCCATATATAAAAGGACGTACCGGGTTTTATCTTTGATACACATGCCAATTTATTTGGATCAAACACAGCGCCATTTGGACAACGTTTAACGTCTGTGGTTCTGTTCATATAGCATCGAACATACAGATCTGTCCATCTGTGTCCTGCCGCGGGCTGATCCCCGTCCGGAAGTTCAACACAACTTGGTAGTCTGTCAGGACATGGTTCACAGGACTGTCCTGTTGGACATAAATTCTGATCATATTCACCTGAAATATAATGTAAATTAGCAGAAAATTATTAATACACCAGAAGCTCAATTATTTAATAGTAAATCATTGACAATGTCAACGACCATAAACTTATATCACACTGGTCTGAAATGTTTTTAGCTTTTACACATCTTTATCTATTTTTAGATATTTGTGCATTTGACTCTTAGGATGATAGCAAAGTACATGAAAATTACAGTGGTACAGAGACATTGCCCTGTTGTCGATTAAAATTCAGTGAATTTGAAATATTGCGATCTTTTTATTATTCAGCACAGACACCACATTGCTCCTAAAAATACATTTCTTCATTAGTGACTTGACAAATAGTGCATACTGTTTCGGTTTAATTTCGACTTAAAAAGACAATGTTTGTAAGAAAAGTATAAAAATGCAAGGACAAGGAAGTCATACAAGGCGCCTGAGGTTCTGGACGTTTGTCACAATGTACTGTAGTAAAATCTTGACAAGTCATAGATAATGTAGAGAACAAGTCTGGGTAGTGGCACTCCTGGACCACATCCTGTCCCACCAAGGAAGCCGAACATTTATAGTATTTCGCACAGTCTGTTTCTACTGGCAGCATATCACCCGGATTGGCTTGGCAATATTGAATTGCATCAGCTGAAAAATGAAAACAAATATATCCATGGTTAACCATGGTTCACAGACTGTTTTAAAAGGTGTTTAAATTAAAGAAATGGGAAAATACTACTGAACACACAGTGGTTTGGGCCTTTTTTGTCATTAACTTTTTTGAAAAAGAAGAACCAGCCGTTATATGATTTGATATCGGTTGCAATCTCGAAATTTTCTATAATGACAATACTTTTCCTGACAATACTAACAGCCAACTAAAAATTAACATCTAATGTAGTTAAAGAAATAGATAGTAATATCTTTTGTTGCTTAGTTTGACTCTGTTTCGTGATTACTTATAAAAGAAAATTTAAGAAAGGTCTTACGTTTGTCAATTTTCTCCGTACACACTTGTTTCGTTGGATGGAAATAACCCTTAGAACATTTTTTCGTTGGTAACTGGGTTCTGTTGTTATAACACGTGACATACTGGGGCTTCCAAAGTCTCGTCGGTAAGGCGTGGTCACCATCGCTGAGTCCCTTACAACTTGGCAGCCTATCTTGGCAAGCTACACAAGTCCGGTCGTTGGCAGCACATATGTTTTGTTTGTATTCGCCTGAGAAGTGGATATAAATAACAGTCTGATGAGATCCAAAGTCGGAAATGATGATCATAAAAAAGCTGAGGTCGGCTTACTTGATTTTACATAGATATATATTTGCGAAACAAAATTATTTCTTTTAATCAATCATTTTTAATGTTTAAGTTTATTGTGTTTTTGTGGCACGATAAATTCGTATAAATACGCAGTTTTAGAACTTCCATGATGTCTTCTAATGCATATACTCTAACGTTTAAAGTTCCAATGGTGGAGGAAAAGGGGATTAATATCTCAAAACATTTAGATTCTAAATATGAAGTTCATACAAGGTGCCTTGGGTTCCGTCCTATTGTCACAGACTACTGTTGTGAAGTCCTGGCATGTCATCGTAGTAACAGAAAACAACTGCGGATAATGACATTCCACCACAGGATCTGAAACGGCCCCTGATGTATACGCTGTACAGTTGATAAGTTGTGCACAGTTGCCCTCGGCCGGGATAACGGCATGCGGATTGGCATTGCAGTACGGTTTTGCATCAGCTTTTAAAAGAAACTTAATAATTTCAATTCTTAATCGAACATATTATTTTCTCAAAACTAGAAAATGAGTTAGATATATGTAAAATAATAAATAAATAAGTTATATATCGAGAAATGCCTCATTAACGCATGGTGTACTAATAAAACAGCGTTTTAAAATAAATCAATATCCAACAAAGAAATTATGAAACAAGTGTTAACGAAGGTTTAACGAAACTACAACACATATCATTATGTTACTTTAACGTTGGATGTTCTCAAGGTTTAGCTGACACTTTCAAGTTTGATAACAATCCTTGCAATTATTATAATAAAAACCCAAGATTTAGATGTATGCCTCTTAAAGTGGAATTATGCGCATTTTTTCAAGTAAAAAGCCAGCTGAAATAGGTATGTGTGAGAGGGTAGGGGAAATAATAGCTTTTAACTCAATACACCAAACTCTTCCCGCTGCCAGTACGAAATAATAACTTTCAAAATATCACTTTTCCTATTTTGACTAGGATAAAAACACCTGCATGCAGGAGTTGCTTCCCTTCCACTGCCGAAATCTCTACCAACAACACAGTGGAGATCACTGCGAAGAATGGAATTTCTATTTTATTAGTCCTACTTTTTTATTTTTAAAGCACCAACTTCAAATACTAATGCAGCATTATCATTAATTTAAGACATTTAAATGCACAGCAACCGAAAATTGCTTTTATAAAGCTTTCACAAAAATACACTTTGTGCAGTAAGATGCGCATAGTGTCACTTTAAATGCTTGGTTACCTTAATATGTTTGCTATAATATGTCTTTCCAACCATTAAAATAACATACTTTACTCTGCAGATTATTAAAAATTTAATAAAATTACATGAAGTACATCTGTACAATTTTTATGTAAACATTGCTTCACAGACGATTTTGGTGTCTGGCATTGATGAATAAATCGTGTTTTAACATATTCTTTAAAGTCTATTATATATTTTTGCAATATTTTATCAACTACTTTGGATGGCTGTTTTATGGCAGGTGTCTAACATCAACGATGACCTGTTCCATGTAATAAAATCAAAAGGGTATACGATAATATAATCGTCACTCAGACGAAGCTGATGAGGTTTGTATTGAATTTCAACTGTAGAAGTCATATAGATGCAGAACATTTTAGACATATCAATTGGCTTCCTTATTAAAGTACGTGTAGTGTCATGTGTTCAAGATCAAAAATGGTTGAGCCCCAGTTTACATGTATGACCATTTTGTGTCCCAAGATAATATTCATAATTATAGTACAAGACTTAGAAATAAACGGTGCCTTTGCTATTCCTAAGGTAAAAAGTTTTGGGTCCAAATCCTTTTGCTTTTGCTTTATGGGTTGCACTTAGAGAAACAGGTTACCTCATAAGATCACAAAAATCATTAAACTCTGCTTTTAAGGTTGCTGTTAAAAAAACATTTCTTAGATAATTTGAAATATTTTTTTTTATTTTTAATTGAATTCAGTAATGTATATTTCTTGGTATGATTTATATAGTTCATTGATTTTCTTAATGCTTTTTAAATTTTAAGATTTAAATGCATTTACACAACTGTTAAGTAAATAAGATGTAGGCATTTTAATTGTCAGTCAACACTGATATATTTTCATATGATGTATTTACTGTCTCACAGAAATGAAATGTGACAATTGCATTAAATTGAATTATTATTTTGTGATAAGATTCAAGTGCAAATGTGTGATAATGTTAAAGCAATTTGTGATATTTAAACTATAATATAATTATGCATTTCTAATTATGTGATATTCTGTGATACTGAGTACTGTACATTTGTTCATTGCCCCTCTTTGTCATGTCACCAACACAAAGGTACCAATATGGAAATAACAGTTTACTCTTGTCTATGTTATCTCTAGTGTTGGTGAGCATGTCATAGTTATTATGTTCATGTTGTGATATTGTTTGATTGCATTCATGTCTGTTTTAGCCATGTACTCCATACCAACATAAATCTGATCTTATCTTACGAATGAATGCGTTAAATCGCTTACAGCATACGTAGTGAGGTATTAATGATAAAACAAAATATTTCAGTGCATGATCTTACTTGGTTGAACTTTTTCTGTGCACACTTCCTTAGAGGGATGGAAATATCCCTTTAAACACTGCTTTTTATCAACCGTCCTCTCTTTGTAACATACTACATAATCTGTTTTCCATAGCCTGGCCGGGAAAGCATGATTCCCGTCACTTTTACCAACACATGTGGGCAAACGGTCCGGGCAATGTTCGCAGTTACTATCGTTTGGTTTGCAAAGGTTCTGTTCATAGTCACCTTAAAATATAACTAACTGATTTAAAAGGATAAATGTATATCTGATTACTTTTCATCTCATTTAAATCTAATCGGTAATCTTTTTTCTCTGTTGCTAAGTAACTTAGCACAAATAAAACTCATGCTCCAACTATATTGTATATTGCTACATATTTAATTTTAAGCTTAAAACGAACTTGAAAAGACTCACATGGCGCCTTTGGTTCCCGTCTTGTCTGGCAGGTAACTGTGTTGAATGGCTGACATATTAGTGTTGTACTGGAGAACAAATCTGGATATTTGCATTCCTTTTTGTAATGTCCTAATGAAGTAGCTTGATTGGAACAGTTGTAGTATTGTGCACAGTTATCTGGGTGTACCTTGATCATCCCCGGATTGGCCTTACAATAGCTGTCCATTTTACCTAAATTGTAAATAATAAAACTGTCAATTCTTACCACTGTAAAGGGGTTCTCCCTACATCTAGCAGATTATATTCTCGAAACATAGATTATGTGTTCAATGAACGTAAAATGATAAATAGAAACAATTGTCATTGTCAACCTATGTCAAAAATGCCTAATTTTACCACAATTAATCAATATAGATGTTTTTTGTAATTAACCACATCCACCCATTAATTGTACAACAACAACTCTACATAGATTATTGAATGATTTACGGTACTGTAATATATTTTAAACCGCTGATGTTATCGATAATGACTGGGAATGCATAGCTGAAACTTTTAGGTTGAGTTATAATACTTCCAAAGATTCTATTCTTTATGTTTTGGAGGTTATTTAGTTTGACATCAGTTATAGGATGTGTCCCTTTAACTTCTGCAAGACACTACATGTTATATCTTAAATGCTATGACAACCTGTAGCAGAGACATTTGTCATACCAATTTGTTTTCATTTGAATTGAATTGAAGTTATAAAATTCATGCAGTCAAGCTCAGTTGTAAAAGGTTAAAAAGAACTGTTTTCATGCTCTATTAAAATAAAAACAAAAAACAATCTATATACTCTAGTTTATTTGTTCATGAAATAATGATACATCACCACTGTCACAGTGATGCTTGAATTGTGAAGACATGTTGAAGAAGGAGCTGATCATGCTAATTCATGGTTGAAAAAGCAGATTATCTCGTTCTATGTTGATACAATTGCGAAGAATATCATTAAATTTCTACTGGAATCGTATCTTAAAATAAGAGTAGAATTTGATTTTCTCGAGAATAGAATGAACTTTAATGACCTTAAAAATAACAGAAGGAATTGTTGTGCATACTATGAGTACACTATTATAATAACTCATATACATGTATACCTACTTTTTGGAACATCCGAGTCACATGCTTGATTGACTGGGTCAAACACATTTCCTGGAGGACAATGCGTAATTGCTACAGTTCTATTTTTGTAGCACTGCACGTAGTTACTGGTCCATAATTTCGTTGGGAACGGTTGCGCACCATCGGCGAGCCCTATGCAACTAGGCAGTCTTTTAGGACACTGTTCACAACTATTGTTACCAGGGTTACAGATATTCTGATCATATTCGCCTGTGAACAAATCAACTCATAACTAACTTAATGCTTAAGACATGCGGCATTATGATAATGTATGTTACGAAACTCTTCTTTTTGTTCATTGTCTACAGTATCATCAAGTTCATAGCAATGGAATAATCATCAGGTAGCAATATTTATACAGTAATCGTAATATTTGATACTAACAAGAATTTGTTTGCAAAGCTAAACGTATTTTAAGTCTGGCATACTACTTCTAAACGTTAATAGAAACGGCTACAAGTGACGGTGCATCCTGAAAACAGATGTGTAGTTAATGGAATGGGATAAAATGTTGATATAATAAAATGTTGTCTCACATGGTGCCTGTGGTTCTGGTCGCAGGTCACAGGTGACTGTCGTGAAAGACTCGCACACCATTGAGATAGTTGAGAACAAATCAGGGTATGTACATTCTGACACAGGGTCTGAGGTAGGTGAAGCCAGAACAGCTGAACAGTCGATATAGTGAGAACAGTTGTTACTCATTGGCAAGACATCATGAGGATTGGCCTGGCAGTATGGCTTAGCATCAACTACAAACATAAGCGTGATATAAACATAAATTACCATGACTCAAATAATGAACATGATACATGATAAATCTAAGACTATCAGCTAAGAAAACATTTGAATTCAGGTTTTGGAAATACAGACTTTAAAGATGAGAAAGTTTTAATGTAAAACATATCAGTAAAATACCAAGTGACTGAGAAAATATTCTTCTTATCTTTTTGTAAAGACTTTTAACAGTTTCAACATGTTTACCATGATAACGCGTCAAAATATTGTAGATTGTAGAATTTGGTGATTGAATATAGTCAAGATTTAAACAGAAAATAAGATATACCTTTGCTAACATCGTTAGCACACTGTTTCTGGATAGGATGAAAGTATCCATTTGGGCATTGATTGAGAGGTAAAACTGTTCTATTTTTATAGCAAGTGACGTAGTCTGGTTTCCACATCTTGTTAGGGAAAGTATTAGCGCCATCGGCCACCGCTATGCAGCTCGGGAGCCGGTCTTGACACGGAACGCAGGTTGGATCATTTGCCGGGCACATATTCTTTTCATACTGACCTTAAAGAAAATAGCTCATATTTTAAACAAAACATGATTGTGGAAAAATTATTTGCTATTGTAATACATGGATATTTTACTTTGAAGCCGTTGTATGTGCTGTTATGTGTATAGAAAAACCTGGCGATCATAACAGTTCCGGTTTCTTTATTATCACTACTACTGAACAAAGCCATTTTGAATTTTTAAATAGTATAACTGGGTATCACAACTGGTGTTCTTTAATAATCATATATTGAACGCCTAGTCCAGAATAAGGTTATGCTGATTGTGCCTCGCAATGTATCATTTTAAGCAACACTTTTAATCTGCGATTAGTATTCAAACGACCAGAAGTAAAAAATAATCTTCGACTATTGCTTGTCACATAAACACGAAAATAATAAAGAAAACGTGAAAGTCACATGAAGATCAGAGACTGTAAGAAAGTAACCTTTTGCTAGCGGTTTCTTCCGTTGTGACTAAATTTGAAAATCTGAGTATGTGTAGAACTAGCGGTGTTTTGGAAAATTTAGCCTTACGTCTATTCAACACCCAACTTGTAAATCACAATTTAGCTATAATGAAATGCTCTTCTACACAGTAACCTTCCGTCACGGGAACTGTTCTTTCGGGTTACTCCTTCCTGTCATACAACTTGTTTTCTATGATGGTACATTCCGGCCATACACTTTGCCTTGGCTGTTCGATCAGGGCAGATAATTGATGTAAATGCTGTTCGGTCTGAAAGCTTTAATAGAATGACTTGTTCCCATCAGTCTAATAGATGGTAGTCATCTTCCTGTGATAGTCGTAATAACCGTGAACGCCACAGTGTGCAACTATCAAATGAAGGGACACCTTCCGCTTCTCACCGAGCCTGTGTATGTCTTTTGACAAGAGATGGTAATTTGGCATTAGCCAATGCTTTGAGGATTGACAGAGCATTAGTCAGAACTACACCTGATGACAGTTCCCTTTTGACTCTTCGATAGTTTTCGATACCTTTATGAGGGCTTCTACTTCTGCCATGTAGTTGATAAGTTGATACAGTGCTTGCATGTCGGTATCCTGGCAGTCATCAATAATATAATACCAGCACCATGATTTTGAAAAGCAGATGCAGCAAAGTCGTCGGTGTACACCTATGTCCGTATCGCTGAAGGATAATCTTCCGTGGTCATGGTTTGTGTCATTTCTTATTATTCCTTTATTTTGTCTTTCCAAATCTGTAGTACAGATATTGATGTTTGACAGGTCATACCTCCATGGCTCTGGTCGTTTCGACTGTTCCAGAGGAGCTGTTGGTGGTCCAATATTGCAGTACAAATGTATTTGCTTTTGTCAGCTTCTTGGATTCATGTACAAAGCTCCTTCTTTTTTTCTTGGAATGCAGCCAGTCCGTTGGTCAGCTGGAATTGGTTGGTCGCCTTGTACCACTTTACTTGCTGATTCGCAATGCTTTCCATATTTTAACAACCACATTAGTGAGACTTAGGGGTGATAGATTGGTGCCTTACTTCTTTCATTCCATAGTTTAGGGATATCATTGTTGCCTCACTCCTAATTTGTGGGATTTTACTCCTCTCTAGTCAAGGTTGTACATCTTAAGAAGAGCGTTTATTGGAGGCAATGAAACAGCTGCAAAACATTTTTTCATATTTATATTTATTGTACTTGTAGAACTTTTTCAATGAAATAACTTACAAGGTGCCATAGGTTCTTTTCTCTTGTCACATGTTACGGTTTCAAACTTCGCACACTGCATTATTTTGGTTGAAAAGAGATCAGGATAGTTGCACTCCTGCACGGGGTCGGCCGCATTGCCGTTAATGTATAGAGTACAGTCTATAAACTGTGCACAGTTGTCCGGTAACTGTACAACGTCATTGTGGTTGGACTGGCAGTAAGGCTTTGCATCAGCTGCAAATATAGGTCAACCTGAATTCCACAAAAGTCTGACATTTATCGTCTTAGCAGTATTAAATGAAAGAGGATAGAAAAGGTGAAATTATTTTTTACGCCCTCTAAAATATTACGACAGTAAAAGTAAAACAAAAACTCGTTTTTCAAGTACTGAAGTACATTTACATTTAACTATGTTTGTTTCTGTCGCTATATCCATGCTTTCAACGTTTGATTCAATGAGATTAAATCCGGTTAGTACTAAAGCTTAATCTCCTACTGATGAATGATATTCACATGTCTGTATGCTATATCACTTACGTTTAGTGACTTCAGTCGTGCATATTTCTTTATTCGGATGGAAATAGCCCACCGTACATCTTGTAACATTTACAGTTCTATTCTTATAGCACGTAATGTAATCTGGTTTCCACGTTCTCGAAGGGAAAGGATGGTTTCCGTCACTCTTACCAATGCAGCTTGGTAATCGGTTTGGGCACCTAACGCATGTTGGGTCAGATTGTGGACACAAGTTTTGCATGTATTCACCTACGAACAAGTAGTCATGGTAATCATAAATTTTATGCTGTACATCTCAAACACAAATACAAAAGTTGTTCTGCATAAATGTTTCCATATTAAAATGTTTATTTATAAATTCTCCTTGATAATAAGTTACAATAAAAATCATTCTTTCAATACAAAAACTGATTCAATTAGGAAAGCTGTCGAAAATAGGTTATTTGTAAAGGTAAAATAGTCATCTTACTGACAATAATACGTAAGTAATTAACCTGGCATATTTAAACTATCGTTGGTTGCTAGAACCTAACCCAAACATGTTTAAGTAAAAGACCATGTTTAAAAATTTCTTACACGGTGCTTGTGGTTCACTTCTGTTGGTACATTGGACGGATTCAAATTGTTCACATCGTTTTGTTGATTCGGAAAACAATTCCGGGTATTTACATTCACTAAGGTGATGACCAAGTGGTGCCGCATTATCCGAGCAGTTGTAATATTGAGCGCAATTTAAAGGATTTGTCTTGATTGCCGTCGGATACGTGCTGCAGTACGAATCAATGTTGCCTACAAGGAATAACGAGAGGCGGTACGAATTCGTTAAAAACAGGCAGATCGTTTTCATTCAAGTAAGATTTGTAATGTTCACGTTGTAAATACACACACAAACAGTATCCAAAAAAGACTGCTTAATGGAAGGTTTATAAATGTTTTACATAATTAAACATTCCAGAAGTTTGCAACTATAACGGTTAAGATGTCAAAATATTTAACAAACATATTACCTGTACTTGTGTACCGGATTCGCTTTCCTGTTTTAAACGAGGATTGTTAATTAATTGATGAGTTTGAAACTTGTACTCGCTAAAAGCATTAAAAAGAAGGGGGAAAATACTATAAAAGTAAAAACGAAATATGTTAATAACTATTCATATAAAACATGCCACATCTTTATAAAAAACTTATGTTTGAACGTAAAACATGGTGTAAGCATTTAAAATTCACCTTTATTTATCTTTGTGGTGCATGTTTTAGTGTTCGGATCAAACACTGCTCCTGAGGGACATTTATCCACAACCGTTCTATTCTTGAAGCAATGTATAAAATGTTCCGACCATAGTTTTGTCGGGAATGGCTGATTCCCATCGGCTTTACCTATACAGGAAGGTAATCTATCCGGACATTGGACACATCCAGTAATTTTGAGATTCACGCATAAGTTTTGATCATATTCACCTGTTTTAAAAGAGAAAGTTTGTCTCTAAATAACTGTTTTGCTTGAGTTAAATAAATGAACGACAAGGTACGACAACATGTTTTGATTAAGTTCGCACTGTTGTTCACACGAGTTTTATCAATCGGTGATATACACGGAAATATCAGTCATAGGTCATCATTGTTTATTTCTTTGAAGCTTTGAAACTTTGATTTAATAATTTTAGGGAAGTAATAATTTTAAGTAAGTAAGTGAATAACTTTATCACTCGATGAAAAAAACATCATCTTAGTGTACATATCGTTTTTACAGAATGTCATCTTTAAACAACAATCTGACATTTCTTTTCAGCAATAATAATCATTGACAAAGAACTCACAAGGAGCCATTGGCTCTCTTCTTTTATCACAGGTTACAGTAACAAAGTTGCGACATGTTTGTGTTTGCCTTGAAAACAGATCCGGATAGTCGCATTCATGCACGGGATCTGATCCTGCTCCCATGGTTACCGTTGTACAATTTATATACTGTGCACAATTATCCGCCATGGGAATGACGTCATTTGGGTTCTGTTGACAATATTGCTTTGCATCAGCTGGAATAAGAAGAAAAGAGCACATTCACGTTGTGAAGTTTGTGATGAACAGAACGATTTGGTTTGATTAAATCTTTTATGAATGTCAAAGTAATAAGATGCCAAAGTCAACGAATGCATAGTAGCTAGACAACAGTTTTTTCCAGATGTATTTACTGTGCAGTAAGTAATGAGTTAAATTTAAACAAGTCTTACGCCTTTGAACATCTTCCAAACATTTTTCTTGTGTTGGATGAAAATATCCCTTGGTGCACTTCTTTGTCGGTAAAATGGTTCTGTTTTTGTAACAAGTGATGTAGTCGGGTTTCCACATCCTGGTCGGGAAGGCATGGTCCCCGTCACTCTTGCCAACGCAGCTCGGTAGGTTCTCGGGACAAGAGCATGACATATTTCCCTGAGCACATTTATTTTGATCATATTCACCTGCGATCAATATAAAACGTTTTACATTCTAATAATAGCTTTCAGAAGCATCTAAAGTGTTTTCTTAAACATTTTTTCATAAGAACAAACGCTTAATGTATTATGATTTACGACAGCTTAGAATGGTAACCTTTCCGACCATGATTTTAGCTGAACTAGTCATGAATCTACAATATATAAACTTGACTGTTAGGGTATAAGAGTTTTAATGTTTACGTACAAGGTGCTTGCGGTTCCATTCGTTTATCACAGGTGACGGTGGTGAAGTGTTGACAAGTCATGGACAATGTTGAGAATAGGTCTGGGTACGTGCATTCCTTCACGGGATCTGCAGAGTTTCCACCCCCAATAACAACAGTGCAATCTATATACTGAGCGCAATTGTCTGGCAACGGTATAACGTCATTCGGATTTGATTGGCAGTAAGACTTGGCATCAGCTGTTAAAGATAATAATGATCAATAAGATGACTATAATTCGTATTTATATAGAAATATTATTCTGATGATTTACCACGGAGTGGCATTTCAGACTTATTCTTTTCATTCTGCTTTCTACAATTACAGCCGGAAAGACTCTGACTTTATACAGAGTAATATTGTACATGTATATGATATGGCAAGTAAGCTCGGTATAGTCGTAACGGTAACATGATACTGTTCTACTTTAAATGTAACCATGTCTGATCGGGATACCCAAGATAAGATCACTGTATAGTGCTTTTAGACAATACATCTCGGTCAGATTGTAGAGCGTGCTTTAATGACATGTAAATAAATATCATCGACGAACAATTAGAAGTATAACTGTGAATATCATTTGAAGACAACTCCCAACGACCGTTTCCTTCGAAGCAAAAGGGACGGCAACTCTCAGTGACCGTTTCCTTCGAAAAAAAGGGACGGCAACTCTCAATGACCGTTTCCTTCGAAACAGAAGGAAATACCTAACACAATAATCAACCTACTTTTACGCTGTTTTGGTAAACCTCCAAAGATGTTCTTATATTCTTCTATTTAAAATGATATTACCGTTCAATGTGACGATCTTAATTTTAAGAACAACAGGTAATCAATGAACATTGCAATAATCATAACCAAAATTATGAATCTGCGTAACAGTTTTACTCCCATTGAGTACAGAGTATAGCTGTAAATATCTTCTTTGAATATCCTAGTCAAAAGTTGAATGAGAGAAATAATTCCATATAACTCACATCTTACATGTTTTTAAAGCATCTACTGTGTGTCTGTTATGAGCTTTATTCTTAACCCTTATTCAATATGGCCATTTTGAAGGATAATATAATCATAAAGTATATCTTATATTGACATAATATTCAACAACATTTAAGGTTCAATAAAGATACTTACGCCTAATCACATCTTCCAAGCACTTTTTCTGTATCGGATGGAAGTATCCTTTCGTGCATTTCTTCGTCGGCAGTATTGTTCTGTCTTTGTTACACTTGACATAGTCCGGTTTCCACATTTTAGCAGGGAAAGCCTGGTCTCCGTCGGTTTTACCAACACACGTCGGCAGCCTATCTTGACAGGGAAGGCAGTTCGGATCTGACTTGTCACATAGGTTCTGTTTGTACTCACCTGAGATGTACATTATTTTCTATCAATTATTTAGATAGAATTTTAGAATTTTATGTTGATATTCAGTTCTTAATGGAATGAATTTAACAAAATTAGTAGTAACTTTTTTAAATATTTTCTAATTACAACTACAAGTATTTTATGTTATGGTTATGGTAATTTAATTGTTCCTGTTTTTCCAGATAGAAACCTGCTGATTTTTAGTCAGAGCAAGGAGCAAAGAAGCACTACATTGAATTGGCAGACCTTCTATTTGGTAGAAACAGTCAGACTATTTACAAACATTCAGACAGTCAGATAAGAACAGAAGCAGTTAGATTAGATAGAACTGTACATACATGGAGCTTTTGGTTCTGTACGGGTTTTGCATTGAACGGTAGAGAAGTCTTGGCAAGTCATCGAAGCCGTTGAGAACAGATCTGGATACTTGCACTCTTGTATCGGGTCAGCTGATCCACCCGAACGTACAACAGAGCAATTGATATAATGTGCACAGTTGTCTGACATTTGGACCACTGCAGACGGATTGGCCTGACAATAAGGAACTGCGTCAGCTGTGTGCAAAAGGAAAAAAAAATACAAAAAGAGGTAATAATTAGTTCACAAAGATATTCATAGATAAAATATGTACAGATTTAAAAAGAATTTAGATGACGAAGAAATAACAAGTTCTTTAAATATATACAAGATAACCCCATGTATTCATTTTTCAAAAGATTTTACATCACTTTTATAATATACTATTAAATAATCTTTTATTATTATTATTATTATTATTGTCATTATTATTATTATTATTTAATATTTTATATATTTGACATTTTACAGGAAGTATTATAAGATGAAAAATGTAAAGAAGCATTCTGTTTTTGAAAGTTTGCGCTACGATTGATTGAACATTGTAATAATCAGATCCATAAATCAAACTCACGTTTTTTGACATCCTCTACACACTGCTTTTGCATTGGATGAAAATATCCCTTCGTGCATTTTTTCGTTGGAAGTATAGTTCTGTTTTTCGTGCAAGTTATATAGTCGGATTTCCACATTCTCGTAGGGAAAGCATGATTGCCATCAGTCTTGCCAACGCAACTGGGTAACCGGTCTAAACAGCGCTGACACGTCGTGTTCCCTTGTGCGCAAATGTTTTGTTTGTATTCGCCTGTATGATATATTGAACTTTACGTAAGAAATTATTCAGCACTAGCATAGAGTTCCGTTGTAGTAAATCATCTGACATTTGAAGTACATTTTAACAATAGTGAAATGTTGCTTGACGTTTAAAGCTTGACAACCTGTTAAATTCAATTTTAATTAAATAATAGAAAGCTAAAGCTGCTTACACGGTGCTTGTGGTTCCATTCTCTTCTCGCACTTGACAGTGGTGAAATCTTGACAAGACATTGTTTGCGTAGAAAACAAATCCGGGTACTTGCATTCTTGTACTGGGTCAGAGGTCGTACCAATGGTAACAACCACAGAACAGTTTATATACTGTGCACAATTGTCAGGCATTGTGATGACGTCATTTGGGTTGGCTTTGCAATAAGGATGCGCGTCAGCTGCAATACGACAAGCAGAATAGTTTTTGTTACTCAAAGATTAAAAACCTCAAATATACAAAAACAAAATATCTCAATCCCTCTAAGATTTTCAATTCCCTTATACATATTTCCAACATCAACAATATTTGCCTCCCTAGTTCTTTCCTTAATTATGTAGTTATAAAGAAAATACCAAGAGAATTTGTGTATGAACCTGCTGAGCCATTTGCTAATCTGATTATTTTATAATTTCCCTATTTACTTTCAGGAAAGTTGCCAACCAAAATGGCTGACAATTCAGAGCAAGCGGGGGCGGGGGGGGGTAAATATTGTAGACGTGGGAACTATGTATATAATTGATGATAGGTTTTAAACAGTAGCATCATACAGAAGAAAAGGTAATGATTGCAAATCCTAATTTCATGTTCGGTCATCAAATTTGGAAATAGGTCTACAATTACCCTTCTAAATTGCATAGGATTTTTCTATAAAGTTTTAGAATGTGATGTGAATCTGTGAAATGGCTTACTTTTTGCAACATCCTCCATACATTTGTTTTGTACAGGATGAAAATATCCCTTAGTGCACTTCTTTGTCGGCAGAAGGGTTCTATTTTTGTAGCACTTGATGTAGTCTGGTTTCCACATTCTTGTTGGAAAAGAGTGGTCACCGTCATTTTTCCCAATACAACTGGGCAAATTGTCTGGACATGAGCAAGATGTATTTCCTTTAGCACACTGGTTTTGTTCATAGTCACCTGAAATGGAGATATTTTAAAGTTTCATTATCTCTCCATGTATTGTATGTACCGTACATTTTCAAACAGTAGGACGACCCATGTGATCTAGCCTAATAATACTAGGATAATATATATTTTGTGTGGCTAAGTAATAACATAAGTGCTCTGACTTTTTAGATCTAGATGCAAATATATTTTATCTTATTTCCTGTATAAGAAATGTTCCTCAATTTTCACTTAAAATGATGTTTAATCGTATGATGTTACTGCAAATTTAACCTACATGGTGCTTGTGGTTCTACTCTTTTATCACACTGAACTGTGTCAAAGTTTTCACATTTCCTCGTTTTTGTGGAGAATAACTTTGGGTATGCACACTCCTTTACGTAGCTTCCCATTGGCGAGTTCGCAGCTGAGCAATCTGTATATTTCGCACAGTTTTGGCTGTCAGGAAACACCATGGTCGGATTGGCTTTGCAGACATTCGTAACGTCAGCTGAGATATGATAAATGTGGATACTATTTCAAATGATGTATTCAATGTTTAAATTGAAGTCCTTATAGAGATTGGTTGTTCATCCAAACATTATTAAGGAAGAGCAGTTGCACAGGATTAAGATGTTGACCACTTATCATATAGTTCGTAAAGTCGAACCCAAAGATGAGTCAGGACAACATAGTCTTACAGGACTCTGTTACTGGATTCAATAAAGCGTCAAACTTTCACCCCAATCAAGCTTAAACAAATTGACTTATGTCTGTAAGGTAAATTGTGTACTGCAGATAGTCGTGCAGGAGAACGGCTACCGTTACAGCTTGGTCAAAATAATTCAAACTTGAAGTTAAGAAGGTTATTTCATATACTATAAAATGCCTAAACAAGTGCTTAAAATAAAGAAACAACAAGAAATATACACTTATAAGTGTACGATTAAATGTGATATGTATGTGTCTCTTGATAAATTATTCTGTTCTATCGACATGTATTAAAAACTGTAAAATAATTGTTTATGAATGAATATGAACTTCAATCCAAAAGATAAGAACCTTTAACTATTAACAACAAAGGTCACTTAGTTAATTTTTTAACATACAAGTTCATTGTATATTTGCCAACATTCAGAACTTTAGCGGAGTTCATTCATTCATATTTATAAACACTGATAGTCCCTTGGCAGTTTATAAACAGAACATGCTGTATATAGTCACAGACTTTGCACTCAATGACTTTGATTTAGTGTGAACGAAAGAATATAAAAGTTTATGAACTGGCAAATAGGTCATTATAATGCAATGGTTCATGTCTCCAAACCAGCTTGTATATTCTCACGGCAGATGGTTTTGTTTACAGTAACAGGTGTGCTTGGCCTTCTCAGTTTACTCTCACACTATGTGATTTATATTAAGAGATAGTTTATGCTTCGATCTTAAAAGTACATTTTACTGATGTAAGTGGTCACTGGGATTAAGCAGCAAACTGCAATAGGAAGATATTGATGTTACAAATTACCAAAGCAGATACTTTAAGATATATACACGCGTCTAAAATCTCACTTGGTTTCACAGTGTCGGTGCATTTCTTCTGCACTGGATGAAAATATTGTCCACTTGTACATTTGTCTTGTGAGAGAGTTCTGTTCTTAAAACATCGGGCATACTTTTGTCCCCACATCTTTCCTTTCCATGGTTCAAGACCGTCAGCCTGGCTCCTGCAGTCTGCATGCTCATCCGGGCAGTTGCACGAAGTGTTAGTAGGATTACATTTATACTGATCATATTCACCTATTCGAAGAATATATGTTTAAATTCTCTAAATATTACTGGATTTCATTAACCTGGCATAGATCACAATATACACTCAATGATGACTTTCGCAATTTCAACAGATCTATACCGTAGCAAGACAAACTTACATAAATAAGATAAATAAAAACAATCATCAGCTGTACTGTACTTCTTAAAGATTGCCAGGCAACCCAAAAATGTTCAAATTGGCATGCTGAGCGGAGCTTACGAGCTACTTAAAATGTAACGTAACTTCCTAGCTTCTCGTGTTTTAGCATCATTCTTAAGACAGACATATACATATGTAGCTAGTGTAGTTCATACCACTGGTCAGAGAAATGAGACTGTTAACTTCAGTCAATGAGTTTTGTGTATTAGTAATTTTGTTAAGGTAACTTGACTGCTGGTTATGCCAATAAATTTGAAACTTATCTTATCAAGCTTACAATCAAAGAGATGAAAAAACACTCAGAAAACATTGTTGATGGAACAACAACAAAAACAACAACAACAACAACGATAACAACAACATCATTTCTACTTACATGGCGCCTGTGGTTCCATCCTGGTCTTACACTGTACTGTGGTAAAATTCTCACATTTCCCAGTATCAAGGGAGAACAAATCTGGATATATACACTCGTCTGTTTTATCTGACAATGTATTACCAGTCTTAGCACAGTTGTAGAACTTTGCACAGTTGTTCGGTATTGCAAGTTGGTCCGTCTTGTGTTGGCGACAGTAGAAGCTCAAAGTACCTGTTGTGACAATCAACTATTTATAGCCGAAAAAAATGTTCACACACAATAAATTTATTCATCCATTTTACCAAAAAACATGTACACACACTCTCAAACAACTAGTTAAGGCGATACCGGAAACGTTTTATCCCTGTACAGTATGAGGCAAACTTCAAACATCATAATATTCTATCGTATATAGATCTTAGCTTTAGAAAGCAATTCCAATGCACACATTTACAGAAACAAAATACAATTTATGGTCTAAAAAATGTTTCGCAGACGATACACAAAAAATATGCAATTTGTGCTATATGTATATATTAAGTTAATTATTAATCCGTACCGGGATTGTGTGGCAAACATCTATGTGCCTGAGGGTTAAAGTAACCAAAGTCACATTTCCCTTGCCCGAGCGTTCGGTTTTTCTTGCAGTCTTTGTATTCCGGGGAGAATACCGACTGTGGCTGCCGCCCGTCGTCCACGGTTACACAACTGTATAGACGCTGAGGGCATGGTTTGCAGTTTGGGTCAGAACCATTACATTTGTTTTGTTCGTATTCACCTAAATATGTAAACAAGCTCAGTTATTAATTTGCATATTAAAAGAAACTGTCTTAATCGTCAAAATCACAGATCCACGTGTACTAAAGTCTAAAGGTACACAATTCTCAATGTATAAACAATTCAATGCGAAACTTCCTTAACAACAACTCAATTTAAATTGACGAGCAAACTTAAGATCTTTAGTAGGTGTCAAATGAAATAAATGACCAACTTTAAGTACAGTCGGAATGGTTTACATGGTTGCATGTGGATATCATCATCATCATCGTCATAAACAGTAGTAGAAATAATGAATTATAGCACATCACTATATCGCTATGACTTACATGGTGCCATAGGTTCCTGTCGACGACCACAGTCCACTTTTTCAAAATCGTCACATTTCATAGTCAGATTGTTGAAAAGTTGAGGATATGGACACTCAAACATATGAAGCTTTCCTAAGTTAGACTTCTTTCTACAGTCGTAATACTGTGCACAGTTGAGAGGGTTTGGCACGACGGAGCTGCCGTTTGCTGCACATACAGCGGCGATATCAACTGGAACGCAGAGGTAATAGTGATCTTGTAGCTATTATTTCGTACAGTCGTGTAATCGTATCAGTTTACAACATTCCGAAAAAGTACAGCGCTGTAAGTTATCGTCATTTCTATTTAGTTACTATATATCATAATTTTATAATAAGTTATAAAGGTATACATTTTCTAACACATGCTGTCTCTGAATGTCTCCTGTTCACTATAATGCTAGGACGAGGCAGTATCCCTTACTATGAAATAAGCTTGGGGCATTGGCAACTGCCAGGTCTCTACTGGTGTAGTTCCAGCTTCAAAAACAGCGACTGAAATAAGACAATTGAATTAAGCTTTGTTACTTACTGCCACAAGGTTGGCCACCATAGCATGACTTTGTTTCCTGGTCATTTCCTGTACAGTTTTTCCCGCCAAATTTTGGAGTTGGAGAGTCACACTTCCGTGTTCGGGTGCGCACGCCGTCACCACATGTTACAGAACACTGATTGCTCCATGGACTCCATTTTCCCCACAAACCGTCAACTTGAAACAACATATTTTGAAAATTGTGAGTTTACGATTATAGAAAAAATGAACAATACAATTATTGTATTGATACGTTCTATTCATATAAATATACAAATTCCGAGCTTTATGTGATCGTTAATTAAAATGCAGTTATTGATAAAATTTATTGAAATTCCTATTCTTTTTAGTTCCTATAATTTGCATCTTTAATTACGCAAAAATCAACAGAAACAGGATCGTTTTACTTGATAAAGAAGTTTATTAATACTTGGAAATGTTTTCACGCAGTCTTCGTCCTTTTGACCATCACCGTCATCATCTGAAAATGGTCCAGAAATATTTATAAAATATTCATCGTTCTTTTCTGTAGAAGAAATGACATGTACTACATGTTCATGGAAGTTTGGCATAAAACATGTATAAAACATAATAATGCAATTTAGTTTTACAAAAGTGCACATTATACAAACTACCGAAAAACTACTCGCCAAATATTTAGACAGATTAAATATTCCTCAAATGTAAATGTCTATTACATGTGAACGTTGCTGCGATTATTTCACACGAAACCTTGCTGCAAACTTAAAGAATGGTACTATTCCTTACAATATACACTTTAGCGCAAATGTTTCTGTACGTATACAATGTAAAATGAATTAAAATAACATTAGAAAGATACTAAGAACAAAACCAATTAAATGCTTACTATCAAATTCTGCTGTACATTTAGATAATAATTACAGTTTCGAAAATGCAATATATGCTTCTAAATCATTTTATGACATATATTTACTACCTAAAAACATATTTTAAGTTTTATTCTTTAACTATTATTGCATACCAATATTATCAGGACAAAGTTCCTCGTCTATTTTGTTATCGCAGTCATTGTCAATCCCGTCTCCTGGAACACTGACTGTCTTGGTACAGTTCTGAAATTTCAATTAAAAAAATCATATCAAAGAAACTAAAACGAGCTGTGCTGTATTTAGAAAAATTGTAGGCATGATGTATGTGCCTTTACAGCAAATCTGGAAACAGAATTTAACATAGTACTCATTACTTTATACTATTATTATATTTTGTACTATATTGTACAGAGTCGATGTACCATATAACATTCCTTATACATCCAGAGACATACTTTGAAAATGATATTTTTCAAAGTATTCTCTTTTATCATTTTAGGCAAATGAGCATTTCTTTCACAGAAAAGAACTTACAGGTGAGTAAATAATAGCAGTTCTCATTCCGGTAGGAAAACCGTACGACTCATGATACGCATGGCCATACAAATACCCTCCAAAAGTGGATAACGGATTTGAATGTCGGACAGTATGCGGACCTTGTGACAGTGTGACGTAAGACCCCACTAGGTCTGTGCCTGGAATATCCGTCCAAGTAGTCGTCGGGAAAGGTTTACCGTCTAGCAATAAACCTTGAATATCTGACTTTTTTGTGACTATCATGAACTCATTTTTGTATCGGAAACTTGGATCCGTTCCGTACTCGGGATGGGAGTATTCCGGAGTAGTAAAGGTGTAGTCGGAACCGAATTGTTCGTAGGGAGGAATTATCATCATCGATGGGTCAGCTGGTTCCGTTGGTTTCTGTTGGCTCTTAACAAACTGTGCAAGCATGACCGGTTTTGTTGAAGTGATATAGTTGTACTTGTCGGACGGTAATTCAAATGTTGCGACACTTCCTTTGTTCAAGTGTAGTGGTGTTTGTCCGGGAACATTGACCACTGTGTTATCTTCTCGGGCAACAACTTTAAACACGTCACCTACTGTTCGTCCGGGGATAGGTGCAGTGACAAACTTTTGACCCCATCTGTCTGATGGTATCAACTGTTCGACAAGATGATCTTGAAAAGTACCGTTGCCGACATTAGTTTTGATGTTACCACTGAATGCTGCTACTGGTTTGTTCGTCTCTATGTGTGCACCTGAAGGAACAATAGAAAATTTATAAACCTATATCGATACCTGCCATATCTTGAAAACCTTTCACTTTTCAATAAAGAGCTTTCTTGATAATATTTCAATCAAATTTCGGAACCACATTCACATAATTTAAAGCAAAAGGCTATATACAATTACAGATAGCACACAATAAATGACGTGAAAAGTTTAACACATAAGCCATTACTCATTTAGATTTAGGTTTTGTATTTACCTGTGAGATCACCAGTGCTTTGTAATTGTAACGTATCATATTTTCCCAAAGAAACATTTATAACATCTCCAGCATGGTACGTTTTTCCTTTAAACGTCACCTGTAATGGCCCATTTCCAGAAGGCAATGTTACTTTGACATTCGTGGAATCGTCTGTACTGGCTATACCTAGCTCGGTTTTGATACTTGCTGGACTATATGCCATCGCGTAATAGTCAGTGCTCAGGGCGTCAACAGGCAAGCCAAGGTATACGTCGTTAGACAACGTTTCTTTGTTTGCGCCGTAGCAAGCAATTTCAGCATCTGCTTTGACAAGGAGCGCTTTTGAGGAAACAGTACTTCCGGTCATTCGGAATGCTACGTCAATTAGTGACTTCTTTACTTGACCGTCTGTTACTGTAAACGTCTTGTCAACTTTTGGAGAACTCCATTTAGGTGAAGTTATGTGGACGTGCACTGGTTTCTTTTCCTGTGTGGTACAATAAAGCTCTAATGGAAATACCTGAGCCCCCAGTTTTTCATTTTCCATGAACATTAAAACAAACTCGAGTCCTTTATTGTCCGGTGGTGTAGCTGCAGCTGTTAAAACTGGAACAAAGAATATTTTTATGAAAAACTCGTGTTTCAAAAATGTCCAGTAAAGTGTCACAAAGCTGTAAATTACATGTGTAAATATTTCCGAACAATATTCCAGAAAGACTATCGTGTACAGCAAACTCCGATTATAACGAACTCCTTGGCACCATCTAAATATGTTCCTTATATCCAGAGTTTGTTATATCCATATACCATTTATAATTTTATATATATAATACGGAAAGGAAAAGTATCGGGCAGAGAAATTTGTTCCTTATATCCGGAAGTTCGCTATATATATAATATCCAGAGTAGTTATATATACGAAGTTAACGGTACACTATAATAGACATGATATTGAAGTATTATCTACAAGAATTACGCGTACATTTGAACTTAAATTAATTGTAGTAAACCTCGTCGAAATGTTCCAATTTCTAGCCTGACTTGCCGGACAAGGACGATTCACTATTATATCTTATTTCTGTCTGTCTAGCAATATAAATGAACTACCAAAAATAGATTTCTGCATTTAGTTTAAATGGATCATAGTGTTGTTCACTATGAACAGAAATGGTTTTTATACATTTAGCATAGCTCAACATAAGCAATGATTGAAACTGGATTTGAGTTGAAATCATAAGCTTTTAGAATTGCTGTATGTGTATTCTTTAGAATTCATATATTAGGTTTTGAACTTTGCAATTAGCCGAAGTTGCTGAAATTGTAATGCACGTAACGAACTACATTTGTACTTGAAAAGAAACGCGGCCGGACAGAATATACTACGGCATGAGTGTAAAGACTTATTTACATGTTTAAGAAAAGTATCTAACCTGTTCCCAACAGGAAGCCGAAACAGACAAATATTCCAAGAGTCCACATAGTTCTGCAAGTCAATCAGTACCATTAGATATTACTGTGAAAAAAAAATACTAAAGAAGTTAGGTTTAGTGCTATCAATTATCTTTTTAACAACGTTATATACTGTCTGTGGAGTAGTAACTATCTCCGTCTTGAAATGTCTGAAAACATCCACACAAGTCTTTATTTATCCTTATTAATCTATATACGTATGTATGATTTCGTAACAAACAAAATTGATTATTATTAGGACACTTTTTATAATCGTTTCCGATTTTATATAATTGTTATATTCAGTTCATTATTTACATGTGTGAATTTAATAATGTAAATTTAAGAAAATGAGTTAAATAACCTACCATATTTATATGGATCCGCGCTATTAATGACAAACAGCTAAGAAAGGCATAGTTTATCACGTTCCAAAGATAATATGCGGAAATGGAAACTATTAACAAATAGAAACGGTTTAATCTTAATGGTTTAGCCGGACACCGAAACTGAAATAATGACTGTTTGAGGTGCAAATTGGGCGTTTAAAAGGAGATATCATAATGCTAGACAAATATACGAGTCTTTAGCTTCATCCCATATCGGTCAGAAAAAGTTTGACAAATGGTAGAAAAAAGAATTGTGTTGTTCTATATTACACATATATAGATCCATATCCCATGATTGATGCATGTTATAAAGCCAGTGATTATTTTATCTTAGTAGTGTACGAATTGTAAGTAATATATTCAAAACTTATTTCCCAGCCAAAAAAGCAACATTGTATAATAACTGTGATATGAATACGTGTAGTAATGACTTGTTGTTAAAAAATAGACGAGTCGTTCGCAGAAGTTGAAGAATACAGTGATCGTGGCTAAGCTTTGAATTGATATAGCGTGGCTAGCTTGAAGAAACTTGTTTGTAGGCTAATATGTATGCGTTGATCTTATGGGCGGTGTTTGTCGGGTTATACGACTCATATAGCAAGGGTTAAATTGCTTAGCTTCCGTTTTGCGCGACCCCTGTCACGCAATATAAAATGAAAACGGAGGGACTCACCAGGGACAAAATATTTTAGCGTTGACAAGTCACATTGCTGTATAAACACAGAAGATACAATTAATAGATCTACAGGTTATATGTAAGGTATCTAAACACAACTGAAATTAATCGCTCTCGAGACTCATTCTAAATGGAATTAACCTGGAAGAGAGAGAGAGAGAGACAGAGAGAGAGAGAGAGAGAGAGAGAGAGAGAGAGAGAGAGAGAGAGAGACAGACAGAGGGGGGGGGGCAACGCTGAATTATTTGTGTTTTGCCTAAGGACACTACCGACATGGCTATGGTAGGGATCCAACCCGGAATCCTTCGATCCTGAGGCAAACGAGCTCCCACTGTGGCACGGCGTCTACACCTTCAATAAAAATAAACATAATTTTATTGACAGGAAAAAGGATAGCAATTCATCCCGTTTAGTTTTGTTACATGAATTTATTGTTTCCACTAAATCGGGACCATTATTTATCTGATAATGTTCTTCTTCATTTAGATTTTTAATAGTCCCGACCGATACAGATACAGATATAAGAGAATCCGGGTACCAGACCACAGCTCTTTTATGAATAGACCCCATGTTTCTTTTACGTACCCGTTGTATAGCATCGGTACACGTGAGACAACCTCTGGGTTTCTAACCAGTACATCCTTAGATGGATGGGAAATACTTAAAAGTGTTTCTGAAATTTTCAGTGCCCTGGTCGGGATTCGAATCAGGGACCCCCATAAGTTTAGTTAAACTTAAACCATTCTCTCTAAATTGTATTCATCGCTAGATTGTTCTCTGTACACATAAGCCCCTTGTTATATATACTGAATATATACAATGTGTTAATTTTGCGAAGTTGACTTTGCTTATAGAGCTCTCTGTTGATTTATATAACGTCCCGTAAACCCCGTTAACACCTTTAATAGAATTTAGAGCAGATCAAAGTGAAATGATTAACTGCTTTGCAGGTACAACTGTCTTTTCGGCAAATATTAAAGGGAGAGAGAGTAAATAAATTACGGAAGGAATGATAATACACCCCAATAAATTATGCAAATTGGACATATCATATGACAACGTTATCACGAACTAGCAACATCACAAGTTCGATGGAATTCAGATACTCGTATATACTAAATCCTAATGTACTTATTGAAGAAACGTCCTGCTTTGACGAATCATTGTCTTAATATGTCTTATTACTTTTAGAAACAAGTGTTGGTAATTATATCTGAATCAGGGGCATAATCTCTACTGCAAATCGAATTTGTATTTGTATACGAAGTGCCAGGTGATCTAAAACGCTTAAGACAGAGGTGGCAAAAACAACTGTCTAACGTTAATTCAAAATTGGTTTTATGTAGAAGCTTTTTGTCTTTATTGACGTCGCGTAAAAAGGCGGCGTCAGTTTTGAATAGGTTTCAATTTTGTACCATTGGGTTGCATAAT
The DNA here is from genome assembly GCA_022818135.1 of Saxidomus purpurata. Classification (NCBI taxonomy): domain Eukaryota; kingdom Metazoa; phylum Mollusca; class Bivalvia; order Venerida; family Veneridae; genus Saxidomus; species Saxidomus purpurata. The sequence goes on along the minus strand of JAFMSR010000016.1, from coordinate 27,605,770 downwards.
CGAATAGGCAGCAGCCGACGTTAATATTCTAAATAAAACGTAACTTTGCAAAAAAACAACTGTAATGAATGAATTTGTATCAACAGATTTTAAAAAACAATATGATACAAAATCAAAGCGCTGAAGGCACTGAAAATGTTCGGTCTGAAACATAGATTATCGTAAGGATTGGTACTTAGGAGAGGAATGTTGAACAAATGCTTTGCAATATGTCTGATAGTTTTAAGTGGAACATCTGACCACCTGATGTAACATTATATTGAGCAATGTTACGGGCGGTGAAATTCATCCTTGGTCAAGTGGTAAAAGTAGCTGAAACTTCTCAATTATTGAGAGTCTTGGGATCGAGCCCCGCTACTGACCACGTCTCTTTATGTGAGAAAGTTTGCAATTTTTAAAGAAGAAAATAGTTATAGTACTGGTCCCTACTAGGAATTATCGTAAGATTAACTGTCCGTCTGTAAACGTACATGAAACTGAAATGTATTTCCTTTGACGTAGATCTTTTTTCTAGACTAAGTTATGAATAAAGAACAAAGTCGGAATATTTAATACATAGTACACATTGTACTGAGCACTTGAGCATGGATTACAACGTCATTTTTTCACCATTGTAAACATTTACACAGCACATTTCTTTAATATCGACATAAAAAATAATGATTGATTGCATTCATGGTATAATACATAACATACGCGAAATAATAAAACAACTTTCTATTGGTGTTCCATTCATAACAAATTGTTTCCCGCCGGGTGTTAAACCCGAACATTCCTATCTAGCCCGTTCACGATAAAACAGTCGTATGGTACATGTAACATATACCATAAAACACAACATTAAACAGAAACTGCTTACACATTGATGGGCGACCAGTATCGATCCAGACCAGCCTGCTTGCATGGTCGCAACTTCCATTATGTTGGTTTTCCCATGACGCGGCACAATGTTTGTTATTTTATTGCACTGAACCATGCAAAACACACGAATGATAGGTTTTTCAAAATGAATGAATCACAGTATACGAGGATCTCGTATTATTGTAAATAATCATAGTAATCAATCAATAATTTCATTCAACGATAGTTAGGAAACCTGTCTATTTAAACACTGTTGAAAAGGTGGTTTAAGGCGAAACTATTTTGCTACTAGCTTACTAACAAAATATTCGGTGCATTTTAACAGTCTATTTCGCATGTTCAACTATATTAACAAATGCACACCACGGTGCTTCCCTGAATATGGCAGTTAAAGGGTATATTTCACAATTATCGCTAATAGCGACTGGCTCTTTTTTACATAAATTCTATAGTTAAATAACAATCATCTTTAAACTTCCAACTGCATCATACCTTCGTGACTTCGCTACTTTCGATTTTGGAGTGAAACATATCGTAACCACGTAGTTAACCAGAACGACATTCCGTTTGTTATCAGAACCTACATTTTCATTAAATAACCGATGAAATGGCGTTTATAAATGCAATGTAGGTAAAGTATTGCCAGTATAAATGGTATATGAGGTGTGTCACTTTCAGCGCGTTTTGATCGGCTGCTTATTAAAGAAGTGCATGTCTAAACTGCGTAGTAAGAAACAGACCACTTAAGTGCCATAATGCTGTATCTGTCGAACGTTTAAGAAGTACTTACAACCTATGCACATTAACTTAGAAAAATTGACTAAATTATTTCTTATTATAAATTTTCGCATATTTTTCTTATCTTTGAAACAAGATAAATTACGTGGGGGCAATTCATTTCAAAAGCAAAAACTGTTGATTACATAAACTGTTACTCTAAATGTTAGGATATGAGAACCCTCATGAACAAAAATCAATGAAAAAGGGATTCATTTAGCAAAAACGGAGGTCAAATCGGGCTTAAAAGTAGAAACTGCAGTTCACAGAAAACAGAGACCACACACACACACACACACACACACACACACACACACACACAATCATGTTCAGGCATTTGAAAATCCACACATTACATACAAACCACAGGACAAAACGAACAATTAAAGGAACACAACAAATGTGTACTACCATTATTTCAAAACTTTGGACACATGTAATGTTTATTTAATTACTTGTTTCCAGAATATCGTTTAAGGGTACGTTTCTTTAATAGCTTTGTATACATTGTAAAACTAAAACCGTTCACTCAAATATGCAATCGTATACAAGACGTAAAAAGGTACCGTAGGGAATTGCTTGGCGCTCAGGGGAGCATTAAAAGGGAAAAACGGCTCCTTCTCTCATACCTCCGGGGGGGGGGGGGTCGTCAGGGGTGAGGGGTCGGGAGTGATTAATATAAGTTGTATAACTTGTTTCACAATCGACCGAAAATAAATTAGTATAAACTAAGTGGCAGACATTTCCTTCTGTATAATACAACATATAAATATGCAATACGCAGGACCGTAAACATTCCATGATTTGTAAACAAAAACAATAACTCCGCCAATAATATCTATATACAATTTTTACGTCATAGCATTGATATAAACCGAACAAAGGAAAAAAGACATAATTAGTCACGTGGATTTCGTCTGCTTGAGTGCGCACAGAAAACAACAAAGGTATTGTAGGATACATTCAACGAGACTGTCCAAACTTTGCACCTTATAATGGTATGCTGAAATGCCTCTGCTTCCTTTAGTCATGCTTCAAAACATATGTGGCGTCTTTTTGCATCAAGTTCGTCTTGTACTGCAATAAAGCCATGCCTGATAGCTAGTTGTTGAACAATTAAACGTGTCCAAAGTTTTGAAACAACGGTAGTACGCATTTGTATTTTATATCGTATTGGTTTTTTATCAATTTAATCATTTGATACAATTTATCTACTCATAACATTCACAATTTATAATATCGGCTGCTCCCTATTCGATAATGCAACCCCATGGTACAATTTTGAAACCTATTCAATAATCATGGAACATTTGAACAATAATAATTGTTAATTTCATCATGGTTGAATATATATATTTTATTCCATATCTTTTTTTAAAGAAAGGAGGATGTAACATATTTGAAATTAACTATTCTCACCTATTTCTTCAGCGCATGCATGGCTGAACCCGCACCGCATGTTTGATAAATGTTTTAGTCCCAATCTTGAGATAAATTTCACAGAGACAACCCCTTTGTATTGGCTCGACTTTATTGTCAAATATATTATACATGTATATATATATTCACACTTGTGAACACCCTGATATTAAAACTAAATAACATGTTCCTTAGGAAATCAGGTGGAATCTCGTCAAAGGCTCCCGGATAGCCATGTTGATTTTGTGGTAAGAATGTCACTTGGAAATCCAAAGTTTTTGAGTGTGATTGAGTGTGATTGATGTAAAACTGATACAATAATGATTGTCAGGGGGTGCCTCCATGTACGATATTTTGGACAGTAGTAATCTGTCTTGGCATTGCCTTAAAGTGGAATTATTTTTCAAGTAAAAATCCAGCTGAAATAGGTGCGTGTACAAAAGGGTGGAGGAAATAATAGCTTTTAACCCAATACACCAAACTATTCCCGCTACCAGTACGAAATAATAACTTTCCAAATATTACTTTTCTTATTTTGACTGGGAGAGTCTTTTTAGAAAAAAAAACAACTGCATGCAGGACTTGCTTTCCTTCCATTGCCGAAATCTCTACCACCACCACCACCACCAACAACAACACATGGGAGATCACTGCAAAGAAAGGAACTATTATTTCATCAGTCCGATACTTTTATTTCTAAAGCTCCGACTTCAAATACCAATGCGGTATTATCATTGATTTAACAAATTTAATTGCACAGCAACCAAAAATTGCTTTTATAAAATTGTCACTTAAAGTGCACTATGGGCTGTAAGATGCGCATAATGTCATTTTAAATATGGTTTACCAATTTTTTCTAATTTTTTGATAATTTTTTAACCAAATCACAATAACCACAGTTTCTAACAATTTATTTTCAGTGCTTAGCAAATATGAAAGTCCAGGGAAACCATTTTAATCATCCTCACCAAACGATATCAAAACGGACAAACTACAAGAAAACTCAGAAAACAAATAATGTAAGCCATCCACTCAAAGTGTAATGTTTTAATTTCCACTCGATTACAAATTAAAAGTTAAACAGAACTGGATGCGCTTGTGGACCCGGTATGTTCAGATATCATTCCTAAAACGAAAACATGATCATTAGAATTATTTTATCTAAACTGCTTTTCAGTGTATAGGAAAGAAAGACCCTAATTAAAAGTTGGCAGAGCAATGGTGTTGTTATGATTGCCATTAGAAATGACTATCATCAATTCAGAGCAAAGACTGCACATGACAGATTTACTGAAAAAAATACGATTGGGTTAAACTATAGATTTCAAGGTGATTATAGGCATTCATATTGTTTCACATCATCTGATGTCCTCAAAAGTGAATAGAGCAATCGTTTACATACCAACAGAAACTTCAATACGCTAACTTCATGGACCGCAATGGAAATAAGAGTAGTTCTATTTTCTGTGTTATCCTTGGTATTGATGTGCATGCCATAGTCCATTATTCTTGTGTTTGTATATAATTATAAAATACATGTATTTGTTTGACCATGTTATTGCACATAATGCATATATACTGAAATAAATTTATCTATCTATTCTATCTTACCTCTCCAATTCTGTGTGCTCCATAGCCGATATTCTTGTGCATGTATGACCTCCTCAGTAGGCTCATATTTCCAGTAGTACTTAGGCATTTCAGCCACTTGAATCTGGGCAAGAATACTTGTATCTGATGACTGTCTTGAATTAAATGTTCAAATAATCAATTTTATCAAAAACCTTGTTTTTACTTCTTATATAGGTATGAATACTCCAAATTGGCAGTGTTCCTCTACGGTCTACTGAAACATAATCGCAGTTAATATCTAGAAAACAGAGATAACAATACTCTACCTATTTAGTTTTGTAGAACATTTGCCATGTTGCGCTTTTGTTACTGCTCTCTACTGTATAAAGATCATGTTCTGTATTGTAGATAGATCACAGTTTTAAGCTCCACAATGCAAATTATCGGAAATACTGTACATTGTTTTCCTACCGATATATGCAGTAGCCATTTTAACTACGGTAACATTAATAATTGTAGCGCCATGAGCGAACGGTTGCATCCGTTGATGGCGACGAACGTTATAGATTTTGTATAACCAAGTTGTCTTGTTTCCACTCGTTACTGAAGGCTACAGTGAGTGCGAGTTTGACGCTTTTGTATTAAGTCGTATGCTTAACAAGTCTAGTAAACTGCGTGCACATTGGTAGCAACATACTTTTAAGCATTACAAATAACCTGGCAAAAATACATGACAGTCAAATGAGCATGCAGTGCTGTAGCAAATTCAAGCAAGTATCAAACTTTGAAGAAAAAAATATCTTTAATGTACTGAAGCCAAAAAATATATGCACATTTGACAGAAGACAAGTAAAGAAAGGTCGTTTACTTTATTCATGACTAAGTTTAGACATGTATGTCTAACACTTATTGTTTTATACATTCATTTAACATGATAATTCAACATTTAAACTACTTAAAATTTACTTGAAACGCAAGTTTCAGATAACGTGACAAATGTTTGTCTACGCATTTAGCACACAGATCTTGGATATGTGTATTTTGTTGGAAGCAGCAATTGTATTTATCCCACATAACCTTATTAACCCGATGTAATTGACCCACGTGATAAAAAGAGACTCTTAGTGTATCAGGATTTCTCAGTTCAAACACATGGGCAGTGTACAGACGCCTGTTTCGGGTAACAATATATTAGACGTTCAGCTTAACCAACTTTCTATTGCAAGGTTTGCGAGTATCTTCTTCGTGTCTGTATATATGTAGTCAGTCACAAAATGCACATGTTTCAGTAATATCACTTGTTTTGTAACAAGTTTGATATAGGTATGATAAAAGGTATATATAAGACAATATACAATTATACTATGTGATATCTAAATGTGAGTAAACTAGAAAGCTTGTTTTTAAAGATCAAATGTACACTTTAAAAATAGTAGAAAATAGCCTAGACCTCTGGTGGATATTTAGGAAGATATGGGTAAAATTATGTTCAACAAACTTAGTAGAGGTTACAGCTTGGCGTACTTTAGGCACAGCTGCCCTTGCAAATCTACTTTAACAACGTAAACATGTAGCCTCATCAAGTTAACCGCCAATGAGGAAATCAAGTTCTGTAACAAATAAAGTCTCCACTATGTTTAAACAAAGATGATTGACGGGATATGAGTATATGCAATAGATAGTTACATGTAGCTAAACTTTATAGTAATTTTATCATAAAAGAAGATGAAGTCAGGCAAAGACGTTCTTTTAAACTTTCGTTTAACAGGTTCCTGTGACCTTGACTTTTGACATATAATGATTCCAAAATCATAAGCACAACCAGACTTCATATATTGATGCTTTCTGGCAAGTTTGTTTAAATCCAGCAAAGTATTTATGAGATACAAACGGACGAAAAGGCAATCTTATAATTCCCTGGGATGCTATATCTCAACAAGGATAGATCTAGTCTAAAGCATTGTACTCAGCAATTATATGTTCTTAGACTAATATTTTTATATGTCGATATCCCATATCCGTTCGTCTTGTGGTGGTATTTCCTGCCATTTTTGGCTGACAAAAAAAATGCCCTTGTCCATCCGTGTGCGCGAGCCCGTGTGTCAAAATATCGGTCTTAGGGAAGTCATGCTAATCGGACAACATAATTTATATACGGCTGTATTGGAGTCCTTTGCAATAGAACGCATGGATCATAAAATAGGGGACCGTAAGATAGCAACAGAGCTTAAGTACGTATTGTTGTGAACCAAACAATAGACGACATTGGCATGACGGGAAAAGACTACAAACTTAATTGAGGAGGAAGTTTATATATAGAAAACAGCGTTCTACTGTATCCTGTAGGTATTGGTTATGAACTGTTTATTTGTAAATGCATTAAGTTCAAGTGACATTATGCGCATTTTTTCAGTAAAAATCCAGCTGAAAATTGTGTGTGTACAAAAGTGTAGAGGATATGATACTTTTACCCAAACACCAAACTCTTCCCCACCAGATGAAAAAAACTTCAAAATATTGATTTTCTTATTTGACTGGGAAGAACACTGCATGCAGGAGGTACTTCCCTTCCACTACCGAAATCTCTACCAACATCAACAACGACACATTCAACTATCATTTTATCAGCCGATTTTTTATACTAGCACCAACTTCAAATGCTAATGCGGCTAATCATAATTAACACATTTAAATGCACAGCAACCAAAAATGCTTTTATACAACGCACCAGAAAACACTATGTGCAGTAAGATTAGCTAATGTCACTAAGAAACGGCGGCCGCGTCGAAGGACGAACAAGCCACTTTAATTCATATTGTATTTTGGTGACAGTTTTATAACGGCAATTTTTGGTTGCTGTGCATTTAAATGTGTTAAATTAATGATAATGCCGCAATAATATTTGAAGTTGGTGCTTTAGAAATAAAATATTCGGACTGACAAAGTAAATAGTTCCTTTCTTTGCAGTGATCTCCCTTGTGTTATTAGTGTTGTTGGTAGAGATTTCGGCAATGGAAGGGAAGCAACTCCTGCATGCAGCAGTTTTTTCTAAAAAGACTTTCCCAGTCAAAATAAGAAAAGTAATATTAGGAAAGTTATTATTTCGTACTGGTAGATGGAAGAGTTTGGTGTATTGGATGAAAAGCTATTATTTCCCTACCTCTACCCTTTGGTACACGCACCTTTTTCAGCTGAATTTTTACTTGAATAAAATGTGCATAATTCCACTTAAATAAAAAAATTGTTTAAACTGAGCCTTTCTGGTGAAAGCTAGATGTATAAATCTAAACATTATCAAGCATCTAGTTGATTGGAAAACAATTTCTGTTTACAGATTGAATATATTGCTTAAGACTTACTGTGTCATTTCAAAGCAATCGTTTAAAAATTACTTATGTCGCCTACAACGCTACAATAAATATGTATATTAGATTTATCAGATTGATCATAGATTGTGTCATGAACAATTCGAAATTTCTGTAGTTCGTATTCAACGACACATTAAAACATAGACATTTCACGTGGAGAAAAATTGTCAGTTGAATACGAACAGACAGTGGAAAAACGAAGCATTTTTTGTATAATGTCACTTGGCAAAACCATAACCATGATAAGACACTTGAACAACAAAATTGAAGACTTCTGCAGTTACACCCATGAACAAGGACGTCTAAAGGAAAATACGAAGCCGGTTTAAAATGACCATTGCTGTACACTCACAGGTGTTTCTACTTAGGGATGGTTGAGTACATTGTTTTCCTCTCAGAATGTTTTTATTTGTAGGGTAGCTTTTATTTGAGGACGGTTTTGATTGAACATATTATCCTGCTTCAAACATAATGGATATTTGTTAACTTAAATTAAGGCATGCATGCATGCATGAAGAAAATTGTTTGAAACATGTTAGGTAAAAACACATGCCATAGGGATGAAAGAAAATGCAGATGCCTTAATTTTTTTATTTGAAAGCAATTAGTGCTATATGTGAAGTCGAAACAACTGAATTGAAATGTTTTAATGTTTCAGATGCTGTCATGCAAAGAATTCAAACTATTAACTTTGAAAATTGAGACAGTGGCTTCCTTGAAATGGTACAATTTTACGACGGCTTTATCTGAATATTAGAAGCGAAAGCGGTACGTTCAATGTTTATTTCTTTGCACTCTGAGTTGTCGCAGGCAGCACATACAATTTGTATTTATTGTGACAATGTGCATCAGTAGTAATTAACATGCAAGCAAAGAAATATCTTGACAGAAAATTTGTTAGTACATGTAGAATATTTCTTAAAATGTGAATTAAAAATACTACCATTCAGTAATGAAGTCCATTTTTACATCATGTACATTATTCTAAATCAGTATAGTTTGACAAAAGATAAAGGTTTAGCAAAATATATATTGTCCCGAAGAACTGCAGTACCACTCAAATAGATCGTCGATCTTTAGTGCATCCAAAATGGAATTATATGAGAGCTATATTGGAATCACGCTTGTCTATCCGTCGGTCCATTTGTTCGCAGACAAAATTCGTACGGTATATTTCTTGGCAACCGCTGGTTGGTTTAATTGACCTTACACAAGTGTTTAGTGTCAAGCCTAGTTGTAGTTGTGCACAGTCTTGGTATGTTTCACTGGGATTTTTCAATTAGTTATTGCCTTTTGATCTTTTCATATACAAATATAGTGTATATAGAGATAATTTCTCAGCAACCACTATTTGGAACTCAACATCGATAAAAGGGAGTGATTATTGTCAAGCAATGTTGTGCATATATCCACGGCATGTTCTGCTCGGATGATTTTTCAGTTAGTTTGTAACCTTCTAATTTTTTTTATAGATATATTGTACATAGAGGTATTTGTCCACACTATGTTTCCCGTTACTGGTCTGAATGCAGATGCTTAGTTGTGCAAGTTGTCAGCATGATAAACCCGGATAAACATCATTGGTTTATTGCCTTTTGAATTAGTTATACATATAGTGTACATTGAGAAGAGCTTTTGGGTGCGCTGTTTCCCAGCAATCACTCATATCTTATTAGTGATAACTACAAAGCCTTTTTGAGCATTTCATCGCCATATTGTGCTGTGAAACTCTTCGAGCCGTAATTTCTTGAAACTTCTTTCATATTTTCGGAATAGCAACCGTAATCATGGCAACCATCAGCGTAGTCATATATAGTGCTCCTACTCCTGTACTAGTTCAAGAAAGTTGAAGGTTTGCGGTTAGTATAAAGTGTAGAATAACTGTCCGGGTGGCATTTGGGGTATTTTCTCTTTTAGTGATAGTATAGTTGACTCTTGGTTTAAAGTATTTAAGTAATAATGGTTACGTTAACTTTAACTACGATGTTGGTTAATTCCAGGCAGACATACTGCCACAATCTGAAGTCAGTGGAAGCTTTAACCTGAAATAATAGCAATAGAATGTGTTACAACACCGGAAGTATCACTTACGCTATCCTTTACATACATTTTGTATCAATGAAACACTAACACTAAAGAATAAAGATTATTTAGCAAGCCTAACCAACCAGTGCATGTTTAACCCTATTGCTTGTAATCATTGAAAAGAAAGTGAAATACATTGTTATTACTAAGACATGTTTTAATTAGCTATAAATTGAAGTTTAATGAGTTTTCGTTTATGTAATTGAATGGTAAACTCAAACACAAATAACAAAAAAAGCAATGAAATAATTATACAAAAAACAAACAAACAGATACTAACTTCTTGAGTGCCAAGCACCTAGTATGCAGTTTTTCTTTCGTCGCTATAGTCGTTGTTGCCGTAGTATATGTTGTCATAAGTTTGGTATCAGCAGAAACAGTCGTTGGTTTTTCAGTAGATAATACTGCTTTCCTCACTCTAAACACTGATCCACCGCTATCCGCGACTTCTTCTTCTTTCTTACCCAATGTAGTTGTCATGTCGTTAGTCGCTGTTGTATTATTCGATTTTGTATGTTCAGCAAATTGAACAACTGGAGTTTGGGTTGTCGATAACAAATGTGTTGACTGCAACTGCGTTGTATGTTTTGAAGTCGTAGGTTTTTGAATAAGTGCTAACTTTTTTCTTGCTTCTGCAGGAATACGCGTAGAAATACTTGATAAAACCTTGAGTTTTGGTGCCTCTGCTGAATGTATGGATGCTGCAGATTTCTGTGAAGATTGTGAGAACGCTATGGTTGTTGTCTTGAGAGAAGAACTTTCTGATTTTCGTTGTACAGTCCTTGCTTTGTTTGAACTGACCCACTGGGTTAGTTTCTCTTTACTGCCGTTAGTATATTCTGTAGCATGTAAATCCTTCATGAAGGTTTTCAAATTCTCAAAAATGTTCTCAAACAGTGTCTTGACATTTTCATTTTTTAAAGTTTGGTCTTTCGTTATGTGTCTCCCACAAACTATCTGGAAAATGTTTATAGTCCAGAAAAATAAAAACAATTTCATCATGTTTGACAAAACTCGTCCGTTTATGAAATGCTTGTCTTACTTATTCATTCACAAATGTATAACAAAATCACTGATGTTGTTTTAAATATATACGAAATTAACCAGCAGTATGAAAAATGTATAATCCTGTGCATTCACATAAAGGTAGCATTTAAACACGTAAAATAAACAAGCTTATCGTTAAACGCAAACTTAAGGTTATTTATTTATTCACTCTATCACAATTAAACACTCACTCATTCCTGTTTTGTTTTATATCCCCACGCATTTATATGACATAATTTTGATTGGTTGATTTATCTGTAGCCTAATGTTGTATGTGTAAGTTATGCGTGTTGCGCATATACACCGAGGCTGAACACGTAAAACTCGGTTATAGTTTTTTGTGCGTGTTTCTTGAACTTATTTAAGTAAGGAAGTGTCTTTTTTATTTGGTTTAAACAGTACTTTTTCAATAAATGCACATACGTTCACTATTTCCATTAAATGACAGCAAGGATTGAGTAGAAAGCTCTTTTAGCTTTTTAAAAAGAAAATGAGTTAGTTATTTGTATCCGGCACATTTGTTGTTATTGTTTTGACACTTTTGTTGAGTCATCGTGTTTCCCCTTAACATCTCATTGAAATAAAACATTGTACAAAAAATGGAGGTTCACCTGAGAAAAATGATGTACGTGAATTGTGTTGATGTCTTTAGACGTAAAACTACATTGAATATTATATTTACCACAGTATATCTCTATACTACATACTGAATTGTTTAATATATTGTATAATTTATGTTACATATGAAACGTCACTATATCGCGGAAGGTGATAAACTGAATAAATCATGCCATCACAAATTCATTGATCATTGAATAAAGTAAATATTTAGAGTCTGGATAGTGGTGGAAGAATTTATATAACTAATAGTTAAGTTACTAAACACAATGAACCACTTCTTCTAAAATCTGGAGAAACACAGCTAGCAAACGAGATTTGTTCCACGTTGGAGATAATATTGCAATTGCTACCAGAAATTGCGCCAAACATACTAGGTTTTACAACAGATCCTCAGATCTTCTCAATAAGTGCAATACTAAATTTTTAATATTACACATACTCATTTACATGACAATTTCGATCAACATTATTAAGCAATAAATATTTATCAAGATAGGTTATAATGCCAGCACCACTTGTTTTATGATCGATACTTTTACAGTCAGTCATTAAGGACAAGATGACTATTCCAGTTAAAAAGATCCCATAAAACACTTTTTCTAAACCCTGTTTTACTACATAGACGGAGGATGGTAAACTTTTGTCCTTTGCTTTCTTAGTCGTGCTCTGAAGGGTTAGGAACTTTGTGGTTTCACTTCAGAAAAGGTATATTGGTTAGCAGTTGTCTCCAGTTTTATCATGTATTATTTTAATTCTATACCAAGGCACCGTGTTGTTCATGTTAGAATTAAGCTCAGTTTTAATATTTCATGTACATTATTTTGTCTCAGGTGTCATATTTATCGTGATCGAAGGGGTTTAACCAAACCAGACAAGGTGGTTCTTAATTTTGATTAAATTCGTATCACCACGTATGCATACGTAGGCCTATCAATGAATTGTCAGCGGATTTAGCCTTTGCTTTTCTGCCTTAAGATGAAATCAGTAATAGACGCGATGTCGTAAACCAGCAAAGCAATATATTTGTAACGGTCTGGGGCCAATATCAATACGATATCGAAAAGTAGACTGTAACATACGGCAAAGTAGTAAAGAATATCAACTTTGTTATTTAGAACAGCAGGTTAAGTGGATAAATATAATATATTCAAAAGAAGGCTCTGAATTGGCATGTGTAATTTTTATCATAGCCATAGGTCTTAATAAGACTGATTAGATATACAAAAAAAGGTCCCCCGTACAACGCACATAGATAAAGAAAACTAACAATTTATTACCTCTTATAATACCTATTTTGCAGTTAGCAAATAACTTCAAGAAATTGCCTACACAAAACTATTCAAAATGTTTCGTTCCAATGCACACATGGAATGTTACAACAAACGCGCTCATGAAAGCTCCTTTGAGAGATTACAATCACATGCGTTCTGTAGAAGTCTTGCATTAATAACAACTTCTGGAGTATTGTTTTTAATTTGTTCAGAACTGCGCTCCTACGCTATATGATCAAACAAACTTTTCCGGAATAACATTTGAATGATAGATCGCAGTTACATATGAAGGACTAAGGAGCAATAGTGCTGAATCATATCATACGTACATTGTATTAAAAGTAGTCGAAAAAGTACGAGTTGCCTTAACAGGGACCATAATTTCAACTGATGATAACCAGGTCATATTCTTCTTTGTTATTTTGTCAACCGTTTGACCGATTTTGAATGTTCTTTTTAGGATGTTTCTGAAATATTTATTCATGTCAGCATTTTCTCTTACCCGTTTTACAATTTTGCCTACAGCATACACGAACATCCAAATGTTAAATGCAAGTTTGTCGGATTTGAAATAATGTTTCAACATGTGATAATATATTAACAAAGCCCACACCATAGACACTGTGCCTGACTCGCAACGTGAACAGACCGTTAACACATCAGTTCGCTACTCATATAAAGAACAGTTGTTCCAGTAATTAGTGACAAACTTGTTTTTGTTCACTTTATCAATATTGGATGTCATATCTGTTAAATGTTGTCTGTCTACTGTTATGCAAACTTTCGTCAATTAAATGCTACAGGCTTGAATAAATCTTGTCAATATCAGATGCTGGCAAGGAATAATTTTCGAGTTATAAATTAATTTTGCGTTAATATTCTTTTGTCATACGTCAACTGTGAGCAGGATATTGGCAGGCTGTCAGCTTCTCAGAACAATTTTCCTCGAAGGTATATACATTATACAAGGTGTGACAATGTATTGTCAGATAAATTAATTTTGTTTCCTAATCTTATGCTAAACAGTTTATCTTACGTATAAATCAGTAAATTCTGCTTCTGCCACATGCTTTATGTGCGTGAGATATGTTGACATTTCTAGGAATCAATCCAAGATGGACATGGGCGATAGGAATCAGTAATTGTATGAAACAAACACGAACAGTAAAGAAACAAAGTTTATTACTTCAGTGAGTATTCATCTAGAGTAAAGTTTATCAAAGACAAGCAGTCACGAAAAACAACAATTAAAGCATAAAATATGTTGTATAAACAGCAGTACATCTAGATCAGTCAAGAAGGTCACGCGAATCAGGTCTTGATTTCTCATTAAGCACCTGAAGGAAATAACACAGTACATAGACGCTAGCATGGCAAGAATAATTGTGAAATGGAAGAAAATCATACATTCATCTATAAATCAACATCGAAAATGTTGTCCAAAGGGTAGCAATAGCACCAAATGGCAAGAAAATGACAGAGTTGTGGCGCGGTGGTCGAGTGGTTAACGCTCTGGGCTACCAATCCGGAGGTCCCCGGTTCGAATGCTGGCCGGGGCACTGGAAATCTCAGAAACGCTTTTTAGTGTTTCCAGCACGTCTAGAGATGAACTGGTTATAAACTCAAAGGTAGTCTCAGTGCTATACACCGGGCAGGCAAAAAAGAACCAAGTGGTCTATTCGTAAAAGGGCTATGGTCTGGTACCCGGATTCCCTTGTATCGACATCTGTCTCTCTTCAACTTGCACCTGTCCGGAGTCTTGGCAGGTTCACCAAGGGAGATATCTCAGGGTCGGCCGGGACTATAAGCAATCAAGGGAAAAGGATGTCGTCAATGTTTTGCCGCAAGTATAGTTTAGAACTAAACGAAACTAAAAACTAATACCGTCTCTTCGAGAGACAAAAAAGGTAACGGACCAACATCCGGAGATCTGGGTCTAAACTGCGTTTATACTACGGTTATATCAACTAGCGTACCTTAATTAGTAACGGTGGCCGCCATCGATTGCGACGAACAAGTATCGAGCAACGTTATAGATTTTGGATTGCCAAGTTGTCTTGTTTCCGCTCATTACTGAGGAAAATAGTGTGTCCGAGTTTGACACTTTTGAATGAATTAAAGTGGTATACTCAACAATACTGTGTGCCAATTGGCAGCAATGTTACTTTTAGGCATAAAAAGAGCCTGGCAAACATACATAAATGTGCAATGGCCTTGCAGTGCTGTATATAGAAAATATAAAATTGCAACTGTCAAAGTTTGAAAGATAATAATATCATTTTGATATACTAAAACGAAAAAGTAATGCACATTTAACAGTATAAAAGTAAAGAAAGAATGTTGTCTTTATCTATGTGAACATTGCTGATGTCTAACAGTTACGAGTCCTAATCCATTCACTTAACATTACAATGCAACATTTTAAACTGCTTCAAATTTACTTGAAACGTAAGTTTCAGATGGTGTAAAACAAATGTATGTCGATGTCTTTAGCGCATTAATTATAAAATTAACACAGATCCTGGGAAAATGCATATTTTGTTGGCATCATCAATCCTATTATGCTATGTATCAGCTTATCTTGAGAAATTTTCAATAAACTCTTTTAGGAATCGTTTGTTTCATACCATTTGCAGTATTTTAGCATATCAATAATTTATAAAACTCAGCAAATGTGATTTAAGGACAAATTCAACTTTTTTGTCATCATTTTTCCTTTGATGCATGACGAAAAAAATCGATCGGTTATTTTTTTTCAAACCTGCCATTGGAAAATCTAAAGGTATTCATCAGAATCAAATCTGAATCAAATTTATTGCGAAAAGTAATGCTACATCTTCCCCGAACGTTAAAAAGCACCAACTGATGTCAACATATACATGCTCATATTTTGTGTGACTTTTTTAGCCTAAACATTTACCACTTTTCTATTGCAAAATTTTACTTGTACGTATCTTTTTCGTTTCAGTATATATACATGTAGTTGATAATAAAATGCACATGTTTAGTTATATCATTTTGTTTTGCTACAATACATATATAAAACGCATACGACAATGTTAAATAAGGCAATTACATACTGTATCTAAATGTGATATAAGTAGAAATGACATAAACCCGATATCGCTAACCTGAAATCAAGTTCCATTTCAGATCCCGGACACTTTCAACTTTACTAAGCTGTCACACCAATGTTTAATATATGGAATGTATTCACTACGGTAGTGGAAATATTACCACATTTTCTATACATACATATGAAAGAATTTGCCGTACATCAGAATATAGGTCATTTAGACCTTACAAATCATTTCTGTGAAATTGTTTCGAGTCTGTACCATAGGTTTTCGAGAGAAGGCTGTTTCTAAACTGCACTTTTAAATTAACTGAATCGGTCCTTGGCCGCTGGTGGAGAATATTTTGGAAGATATAGGTAATATTCTGTTAAAAAAACTTGGTAGAGGTCATATTAAGAATCGCTCATGTTGAACAAAATGTATTCCTGTACAGCTTGGTATACTTCTAGATCTTTTAAAGTTATGTTGGCAGTTAGATGTCGTTAAAGCTGCTCGTTCTCAGTTGCCATTGAAAAAAATAAAATTTTCAAAAAATGACATGCTAATACATAAATATAAAATTAAAGGCTATAATCAACAACAGAAGAAAATCTAGGTAGGAATTTGCAAAAATCAATTGAAAATGCTGGTTTTACGGCACCGCTACACTATATGTTTATATTTAAATTTCAAAAGCGTTTACAACGCTTAAGTATTTGGTAACGTATTATTTCAAATCTACAGATATACTTTACAGTTATTTATACTGGAACCTTTATATATGACTATATGTTCTAAAATAAGTTTTTCAAACAGTTTGAAGAACTTTATTTTGTTCAAAATCTGAGAGCGAGCAGCTTTAATAGTCAGACAAGGTACTAATCCCTGGTCCTCTAAGCTGAAAACCAACCTATATACCTTGTTTAATTTACTTTAACACGATCTCATATACTGCTATAGTTCTTATATCTTAAAACAGGCACTTGTAAATCAATTTCAACTCAACAATAATTCTGATTTCATATAAAATGAATTTACACGTTGCGCTTATATTATCATAAGCTGCAGAATTATTTTGCTCTGCAGATATCTTTGTCTATAACATTTACAAGTACAGAAGATGATAAAATCCCCAACAGTAGATTCTAATACAACAAATATTACACAGTTTTGCCCATCCAGTCTAGAAGGCAAAGTACACCAGCAGCAAGACAGATGATTCCGGCAATGATAGTGATGGCGAACGCTCCCGAATATTCTGCAAGAAAACCATCGGCTTCTCCCCCATAGATACATATACCGATGATTATAAATCCGACTGAAATGAAACATGGATCGTAAAGATTCATAGCTAGTTCACAGTATGTAATAACAGTAAGAAAAATAATTGTCTTTATTCATTTCTTTGTCGTTTATAACTTGGTGTGCAAGGCTGCTTGTATTTGAAAGTCGTATAAAACATCTAGAGTATGATTTATACGACAGACAAGCTGCTGTATACATCCGCTAAATGAAGACCAAAATGAAGAATTCGTAATAGATGTCAGACTTCGACAAATTGTATCACAATCAGGACTTACTTAAGCGAGGATGCTGCAAAAATGTTTTCATGTGAATACTTCAAACGTTTCACTGCACTTGCTAATAAACATTGGAAACGTTAAGATCTGTGAGCCTGTGCATCGCAAAGAATGCCACTTTCTTTAAATGCATTCATTCGGTCGTTCTAGTGCTCTTTATCTGTCGGCTCTAATACCGCCTCCGTGGTCGAGTGGTTAGAGTCACTGACTTGAGATCACTGTAACCTCTAACAAATTGAGGACCATCGGTTTGCGCCCTGCTACCGACCATGTCTCTTTATGTAAGAAGTTGTAGTTTCTTACGTACGGAAGATCTGAGTCTATTACTGGTTCAACCTAGGCACGATTGTTATATACACTGCCCGCTTGTTAAAATGACCAAGGTTAGAACGTGCGTTAAACTCATACAACACCAACGGTTACTGGAAGGTTCTATAAGATATGCGTTCAGGAATTAGACAATTTTACCAAAATTAACGTCCTAAACGTATTGTCATGTGGACACCAAAGCTGTGTCTCATAGTTGATATGATACTAAGGCATGTATGGACGCATGTTGTTTTAGTAACCCTGGATATTCCAAATATCTAAACACTGTCCAACTGAATTTGCAGAACGTTTTGAAGGACCCTGAAAAGTGTCAGGTATACAAAATCTTTTGTAAATGTACACAAATCAAATGAAAAATGTGATTGATTCACTTACATGCGCAAAAGCATAGAATCCAGCAGATGAGCTTCAGAATTTTCATATCACTTTTTACAAAAATGGTGATTATGCATAACACAAGCGCCCCAATGATCAGGAAGAATCCTATGAGTATGAACGCTTGGACTGCAGCAAACCAGTCTGAAACAGAAATTTGAAAATTAAAATGTTATTGATTCTACTATTAGTTTAAAATAATAGAAAAGAACAAACTAAGACGTTTTGGAGTGTGAATAAAACAGGTCTGCCGTTTTCTTTTGAGTTAGACCTTTTCAGTGAATTAACGTATGTTTCAGTGATACTGTAGTTGATGTTTTGCCACTTTAGTTAGGTTAATTCCATATTGATGTTCAATTACCGAGACCTTATACTAGCATACAATCAACTAGGATAGACAGGAAAACAGGCAGTACGAAAACAGACGAGACTATAGAACGCCACAGCTGTCTTATGTTGTCATATTTCTTTTTGTTTTGTCCACACCGTGTCTTATTATGTCAAATTGTTGCGTGATTGTGTCAGGAAGACGTGTCATCATGTCCACTAATCATGTCTATACAGCGTGTGATTATGTCAAATGGCCGTGTTGATTTGACAATCTGAGGTGTTGACTTGTCCACTATGCGTCTTATTATGTCAAACAAACGTGTCATTATGTTAAAAGAGCGTGTTATCATGTCCACTAATCATGTGATCTTGTCTATACAGCGTGTGATTATGTCAAATAGCCGTGTTGATTTGTCAATATGTGGTGTTGACTTGTCCACTATGCGTCTTATTATGTCAAATAAACGTGTCATTATGTTAAAAGGGCATGTTATCATGTCCACTAATCATGTTATCTTGTCTATACAGCGTGTGATTATGTCAAATGGCCGTGTTGATTTGTCAATGTGTGGTGTTGACTTGTCCACTATGCGTCTTATTGTGTCAAACAAACGTGTCATTATGTTAAAAGAGCGTGTTATCATGTCCACTAATCATGTGATCTTGTCTATACAGCGTGTGATTATGTCAAATGGCCGTGTTGATTTGTCAATGTGTGGTGTTGACTTGTCCACTATGCGTCTTATTATGTCAAACAAAGGTGTCATTATGTTAAAAGGGCATGGTATCATGTCCACTAATCATGTTATCTTGTCTATACAGCGTGTGATTATGTCAAATGGCCGTGTTGATTTGTCAATCTGTGGTGTTGACTTGTCCACTATGCGTCTTATTATGTCAAACAAACGTGTCATTATGTTAAAAGGGTATGTTATCATGTCCACTAAGATGGCATGTTATTTCATTTGTCCACGCTGTATAATCAAGTACTGTATGACTTATAATATGCCTTTACATAATGCCACGTTTGTTTTATATACGACGATGTGGACAAGTCAACACAAAAAAAAAGGTATTTGACATAATCACGCGTATAGACAGCACAGATAAGTGGAATTATAAGCCTTCAACATAAGCACGTGTTGATTTGTCAAATCTGGCATGGTGTTGACATGTCCGCACTATGACAAATCACCGGCCTATTATGACATAACAAACGCTGTCGTTATGTTAAAAGAGCAGATAAAGCCTTTATAATGACATGTCCACTTAATAACCATGTGACAAGTCACACCACACATTGACATATACAGCGATTTGATTATGTCAAAATAGATCCGTGATTTGATTTGTCTAATATGATGGTTTGTTTGACCTTGTCCATATGGACAGTCTTATTACAAATTGTCAAATCAACACGGCCATGTCATTATCCGTTTAGACAGCCATGTTAGTGGACGTGATAACATGTCCACATAATGCTTGTTTGTCATAATACAGACGATGCGATTAGTCAAACCACACATTGATCAACACGGCTGTGTTGAACTTCGCTGTATAGACAACCTGTTAGTGGCTGATAACCCTTTTAACTAATGACCGTATGTTTACTAATAAGACGCATAGTGGATAAGTCAACACCACACATTGAAAATCAACACGACCATTTGCATAATCATACCGTATAAGCACATGATTATGGTGAGCCCTTTTAACGCAAGCCACGTTTTTTGACATAATCGATGGTGGACAACAACACCACATATTGCCAAATGAACAGGCTATTTGACAAACACACGCTGTATAGACAGATTACAATGGACAAGATCAGCCAATAATGAACGTTGTTTGACATAATAAGACGCATAGTGGAGTGGACAAGTCAACACCACACATTGACAAATCAACACGGCCATTTCACATAATCACACGCTGTATAGACAAGATAACATGCCCTTTTAACACAATGACACGTTTGTTTGACATAATAAGACGCATAGTGGACAAGTCAACACCACACATTGACAAATCAACGCGGCCATTTGACATAATCACACATTGTATAGACAAGTTCACATGATTCGTGGACATGATGACACGTCTTCCTGACACAATCACGCAACAATTTGACATACTAAGACACGGGGTGGACAAGACAAAACGAAATATGACAACATCAGACAGCTGTGGCGTTCCATACGAGACGGACGTAAATATTGATTGACAGTATGATCACCTAAATAGATTTCTAATCAGCATTTTAAGATTTGTCGCCTATCATATCTACGAACGCTTTGTATTTGAACTGTTATATGGAAACTTTTGCGATAAGCTTGGAACTATTTTATACATTACCTTATGTTATAGTAGCGTCAAAACCATGCAGAGTTAGACCACAGATAGAAGGAACATACCTTTGACATATCATAATTGGTTGAAAAAAAAAGTGTTTGTGTTCATAGCTCTTTACTAATGTCTATATGGTAAAGTGCTATTTAGTTTTTAAAGATAAAGACATTGGTACATTGGGTTATTAAAGATTAAGAAAAAAAAACAAAGGTATGTTCCTTCCACCTGTGAGTTAGACTTGTCTGTATTTACATCACGTAGCTATAGAGCAATGAGATCAAATATGATGTTATATTCAATCTAAACAAAATCGATTTTTGGGCTGAAAATAGATGTTACCTTGTTTTCATCATTAAATAATTCAACTCTACCTTTCGGATGGGAGCGAAGATCACTCTATCCGATCAATACAAGTTTTATAGGCGCAAAAATTGATATATCGTATCGATATTTGGAAATATGGTTTGATATGTGCAACTAGTTTCTATCAAAACAAATGGCGAACATTTAGCCGCTAATGTCCAGAAATTGGAGCGTCAGATAATTTTCTTATGTACATATTGTTTATTGGCCGATTTGAAAATGTATTTACATTTGTAAGTTAACGATGTTATAAATGTTAAAAATTGCGCCAAATGTCTCTATATATAAAACCATTTTCATTTAAGATTAAATTAATATTGCTTCATTTTTAGTAATTAAAAGGAAACTCTGCAGTAGTTTTAAACCACATTTTTGCACAACAATGCAGTTTTGACATAGCTCCATACAAGCAAATAGTATGCTCAAGATTCAAATCAAATTAGAATTTGTCTTTTAACTTTATCATTTGCTACAGACCATTTTACGACGCCAGTGCTCAGCCGAATCCAAGGCACCTCATAGTACTTGTAACTGACGGAATCAAGTAAACATTGTTAATTCATTTATATACAATGCTTTCAAAACTCGTACTGCAAGAAATATAGTGCTATTTTAATATTTCGGTATCTAAAAGTTATCTTTAAATTGCCACATTATCCTTGTAAGAAAATTTCTCAGTTTTAATGTACAATTAAGGATAGAGTTATAATTTTATAATGTAAAATATTCAATAAACAGTGCTTGAAGAACATGCGCAAAACATTCTCCACTTAGGTTAAGTAATATTAATTATCATATAGTATGTATTTATACCATTATCATTGCTGTTCGCCATAATGTTTTGTATATATATGCCCCATAGGCTTTGTAGTCTAATGGATTTACATGAAATAAAACTTTGAAACTTTGTGTAAACACTTTTTGTTCTTGCTATATGTATAACCTAGCTCACAAAAACGGCAAACAGAAGAAAGAGGTCGTAGAATCAATCTCGTGCCACATCCTAATACAAAAGTAATTTTGCACCGTCTGATATTCAGATTATTTCTGTAATGTTCTTGTTCAATAGCAATTTGATTTAAGGGTGGTAAATGTTTTTCTATGTTGGCTGAATTCATTCTGCTATGTCGTGTTTTCGACTTGACGGATTGAAAGTCGAAAACACGACAGATTACAGTCGAAAACAGCAATACAATGCAAACGGCGTTCGGTTTGCTTTTTTGTCGTGGGGCAAAAAAGTTACTTAACCTAAATCGGTAAATAATGAAAACAAATCTAGTTTTAAGTTCTCACTGCATTTAATAAAACCGTCAAGTTAAGTCAATTCAAATACCTTTATTCTCTCATTTCATGATTACAGGAAAAAAATGAGGGTTAGTTTGTAAACAGGTTTGATAGGCTCAAACAAAAAGGTATACAGATGAAATAGTACATATTTATACAAACGAGATTTTGTTTAGCTGTCAGAACATATAAGATATTGATTGATAAACGGGAGTCAACCAAACCATTCATTGGCAAAGAATGCTGTGAACAGTGAAATTAAAATATCAATATAAAAAAAGGAATCACATAACAGGTAAATGACTAAAGTATTATTGATATTCAATTCTGAAAGAAACAAAGCTGTGTGTAATATCAAATAACTTAGAAACTATAAGTACAGCACTAATTGAAATTTAGCGAAAAGTTGCCGCAATTACCAAAAAAAAAAAAAAAACACTAAAAAAGCAACAAGCAAAATAGTATATATACGCCTACCGTTCACCAAATGTTGGATTTTTTCCCCTCACCGTTCACCAAATGTTGGAATAATGCTACATCTGAATGTGAACCAGGTAACGAGCAAACATGACTCATCGGCAAGATACTGAGAGTCAAATAGTGTAAACATCACAATGTACCAACGCATGATCGTAAAAAATCATTCCACTTAAGAACTGATTACATATATTTATAAGCCAGTTCACTTCCATACATTGACTTAGAGGCAAACAGAAAATAAATTTCATCGAATGTAAAGGAAAATATCTTTTTTTTGCATTTTTCAAATGATGTCTGGCTCTCAGTATCTTGGACTTTAGAAACGGGCCGTGTGTAGTTGTGTTGGAGTGGTCTTGCTAGACAAGTTTGATCATTGTTCACATTGTTTATTCTCATACAAACGAATATTGAATGTCAAACGGTAAAAGGCAAAGAACGAGTCCTTACGAAAAAAGGGTCTGACTTATTTAAGAAATCCTCACAACAGCCACCAACCTGTAACGTTTTTCCACGATGAACAGTGTTTGGTGTTTTGCACCTCTGAGCATCCTTTCCATAGGCCGCCATAGTTGCCATAACTGTCACTGTCCTTCGAATACCAATAAGGTAAAGCTAATCCCAAAAGTTGTATTATTAATGCAACTATCAGCAAAATAAATCCTATTTTTAGAAAAAGAGACGTGTCACTGAAGCCCATTTTTAATCTTCAGTGAAATCAAATTTAATTGAATTATTTTTCAAATAATGCTTTCAAAGCTGTTTACGTGAATGCTTTCATTTAACTTCTTTGACTCTTTCCTACGCGCAGATATTCCTTTTAAAGGTTGAAAGGTTTGTTTATATGTGTTTACTGCATCTGATTACATGTCCATAGAAACAGGTTTATGGCGTGAGGATTGTGCTTATGAATAGAGTTGTCCCACAGAACCACCGAGCAATTGATAGCTTTCATCAAATTGTACATTTTCTACAGAGCATCAGTTAATCAACGTACTTTGCCGATATTACTTTTCATTCAACCGAAAAAAACATTTGATATTTAACGATTGATGTTACATACGAAATCACGCTGTCTATGCATAACTAAACAGTAAAAGGAAACACTTTGCTGTTTTTTAGATGTATCTTGAAACAATTGTATTTAATGTCATATTTTAAACCTAACATTAAGGCCTTTAGATAAGAAAACTATCACAACAATGTATATTTTTTCAAAATGAAAATTTGTACGAACATAATAGGTATTATATCATGTACTTGTTTAGGCTATACGCTTCTTTCGAGTTAGAAGTGTCGTGCCGGATTGATTAAAAATACTGTTATTTCTTTCTTTGGCAAGATGAGTGATTAATTGCGTTATTGGTTTACTGATGTATAGGATTGCATAATGCAATCCAATCAAATCAAATCAAATTCTATTTCATGTCTGTATATCAGTACAATAAACATTCGCTATGCATAGCTATTGACCGACTAATCCAGACTAGAATTTTTTTTAAATTTCAATTTAAGAATGTCTTACTCAATTACAATGTCCCGTTATTAATGTTTTGATGACGTGTTGTATGTAATCTGTTTTCATAGCAACAAAGGAAGGTTTAGAGACAACTACACAAAAAGGGGAAAATGTCACTTACAGGAGCGGATTTAAAATCAATCCTATCGTTTAATATTTTATCGTATACATACTACTGTAGTATGGTGCATAATTTTAACAGTAATTTAAACCTCGGTTTCGAGAGAAACCAAAGCTCGGCCATTGTTTACAAACATCAGAGATGTGTTACAATATATCATAGGAACTTGTAACAATCTTTGTTAACAAACATAAGCCCAATACGAAGATTTATATTATATACTTTCATATTGCCCCGTTCATTTTGCCTTCAGTAATCTACTATATAGCCTATAACGATTATAATTATTAGTCGGCGCTCAGAAGAGCGCGACTATTTTTGACATTGCCAAAGTTATCGCAAAAGTTGGGGACAAGTTGTTATTGACAATTAGTTTTTTTTATAACAATTACATTGTATGTCGTTTCATTGAATAAAAAATATTGAAATTTAACCAAAGTATTCACCTGAAACAATGATGAAATATTTCATCGCTATAAAAATGAAAATATCATGTTTGATAATAATCAACATTTTCTTGAAATTCGGTCCCATAATTAATTAATAAAGTGAGTTCGACATTGCAACAAAAATGCGCTCCTTCACAGTTTGATTTCCAGTGTAGTGTATTGAATCTTTTGGATCCATGCATTTGTATGGATACATCCTCTGACAGACGCGTCAGTGCTCAGTAGTTAGACCGTTGGTTTAGCAAACTACTTATGAGTACGAATTGCACTTACAGATGGTCTATTAAAATGCACTAACTTGTACAGTTATATAAATATTCTCAAATTACATGTATCAAACTCTTTTAGGTCTTCAGAATCTTCTGCGCCGACTTGATGCTGAGCATCAATGTTTTTCTTGTGTATATTAAAATAGGGAGACTGGCCCCGTTTACATACATTCCTGAACTGAAATCGCACGTTTCGCGTTAGAATACATCACACCCACGCATTTAAATCTATGCATGAATAATTTATCTTTCGTAAACAAATTCGTCAGATATACAAGAGAATTTCCGATTTTTAAAAATTGTCCATTTCGCGCAGATCATGAACAATGTGGAAAACTGGCTGTTTCATCGTGCATTTTCGTAGAATTGGGCCAGACAAGGAATAAAAAAGGCACATATTTTCTTCGAAACCTGTCCAGTAACAAAGTAAAACTAACAGTATGTAAAAAAATTAGTCCTCTTCCCTTGCTGAAAAAGTTCCCGTGTACTATACATGTGTGTGTGGTGTGTACGTGCGTGTGTGTGTGCAACAAGATGAAATTGCCCCCCGACAGCATTTATCAAATTATGGTTACAATGACATCATGACCCTTTGTCAAACAGCTCCCTTATCTTTCACTTTCAGTTAAACGGTCCATGACAATTCTCACTATCAGTTTAACAGTTCATGACGATTCTCACTATCAGTTTAACGGTTCATGACGATTCTCACTATCAGTTTAACGGTTCATGGCGATTCTCACTTTCAGTTAAACGGTTCATGACGATTCTCACTATCAGTTTAACGGTTCATGACGATTCTCACTATCAGTTTAACGGTTCATGGCGATTCTCACTATCAGTTTAACGGTTCATGGCGATTCTCACTATCAGTTTAACGGTTCATGACGATTCTCACTATCAGTTTAACGGTTCATGACGATTCTCACTATCAGTTTAACGGTTCATGGCGATTCTCACTATCAGTTTAACGGTTCATGGCGATTCTCACTGTCAGTTTAACGGTTCATGACGATTCTAACTATCAGTTTAACGGTTCATGACGATTCTCACTATCAGTTTTACGGTTCATGACGATTCTCACTATCAGTTTAACGGTTCATGAAGCTTTTTACCTTTGACTTTATGAAATGGGAATAATCTCCTAGACCATTGTTTTATTAACTGTAGCTTACTGATGTAGGGTTTTAATTTACTGCTAGCTGGAGTTTTAGTTATTTCTAGCATGCACTGAAATTTCAGGAATGGTTTCATATAATACTGCTCTGCTCCTAGCAGTAATACTGCTCTGTTGCCAGTAGCTATACTATCTTTCTGCTATAATTGCCAGCAATTATTGCTCTACTGCCAGTAGCTATACTATCTTTCTGCTATAATTGCCAGCAATTATTGCTCTACTGCCAGTAGTTATACTATCTTTCTGCTACAATTACCAGCAATTATTGCTCTACTGCCAGTAGTTATACTATCTTTCTGCTATAATTACCAGCAATTATTGCTCTACTGCCAGTAGTTATACTATCTTTCTGCTAAAATTGCCAGCAGTTATTGCTCTACTGCCAGTAGTTATACTATCTTTCTGCTATAATTGCCAGCAGTTATTGCTCTACTGCCAGTAGTTATACTATCTTTCTGCTATAATTTCCAGCAATTATTGCTCTACTGCCAGTAGTTATACTATCTTTCTGCAATAATTGCCAGCAATTATTGCTCTACTGCCAGTAGTTATACTATCTTTCTGCTATAATTACCAGCAATTATTGCTCTACTGCCAGTAGCTATACTATCTTTCTGCTATAATTTCAAGCAGTTATCTCTCTACTGCCAGTAGCTATACTATCTTTCTGCTATAATTGCCAGCAGTTATTTCTGTACTGTCAGTAGCTATACTATCTTTCTGCTATAATTACCAGCAATTATTGCTCTACTGCCAGTAGCTATACTATCTTTCAGCTATAATTTCCAGCAATTATTGCTCTACTGCCAGTAGCTATACTATCTTTCTGCTATAATTACCAGCAATTATTGCTGTACTGCCAGTATTTATACTATCTTTCTGCTATAATTGCCAGCAGTTATCTCTGTACTGTCAGTAGCTATACTATCTTTCTGCTATAATTACCAGCAGTTATCGCTCTACTGCCAGTAGTTATACTATCTTTCTGCTATAATTGCCAGCAATTATTGCTCTACTGCCAGTAGCTATACTATCTTTCTGCTATAATTGCCAGCAATTATTGCTCTACTGCCAGTAGTTATACTATCTTTCTGCTATAATTACCAGCAATTATTGCTGTACTGCCAGTAGCTATACTATCTTTCTGCTATAATTACCAGCAATTATTGCTGTACTGCCAGTAGTTATACTTCTTTCTGCTA
Organism: Saxidomus purpurata; assembly: GCA_022818135.1. Classification (NCBI taxonomy): domain Eukaryota; kingdom Metazoa; phylum Mollusca; class Bivalvia; order Venerida; family Veneridae; genus Saxidomus; species Saxidomus purpurata. The sequence goes on along the minus strand of JAFMSR010000016.1, from coordinate 27,577,868 downwards.
TAATTACCAGCAATTATTGCTGTACTGCCAGTATTTATACTATCTTTCTGCTATAATTACCAGCAATAATTGCTCTACTGCCAGTAGTTATACTATCTTTCTGCTATAATTACCTGCAATTATTGCTGTACTGCCAGTAGCTATACTATCTTTCTGCTATAATTGCCAGCAGTTATCTCTGTACTGTCAGTAGCTATACTATCTTTCTGCTATAATTACCAGCAATTATTGCTCTTCTGCCAGTAGTTATACTATCTTTCTGCTACAATTACCAGCAATTATTGCTCTACTGCCAGTAGTTATGCTATCTTTCTGCTATAATTACCAGCAATTATTGCTCTACTGCCAGTAGCTATACTATCTTTCTGCTATAATTACCAGCAATTATTGCTGTACTGCCAGTAGCTATACTATCTTTCTGCTATAATTACCAGCAGTTATCTCTGTACTGCCAGTATTTATACTATCTTTCTGCTATAATTACCAGCAATTATTCGCTCCTCCGCCGTAGTTATACTATCTTTCTGCTATAATTACCAGCAATTATTGCTCTACTGCCAGTAGTTATACTATCTTTCTGCTATAATTTCCAGCAATTATTGCTCTACTGCCAGTAGCTATACTATCTTTCTGCTATAATTACCAGCAATTATTGCTGTACTGCCAGTATTTATACTATCTTTCTGCTATAATTACCAGCAATTATTGCTCTACTGCCAGTAGTTATACTATCTTTCTGCTATAATTTCCAGCAATAATTGCTCTACTGCCAGTAGCTATACTATCTTTCTGCTATAATTACCAGCAGTTATTGCTCTACTGCCAGTAGTTATACAATCTTTCTGCTTCATTGCCACCAGTCATACTGTTTTGCCATGTATATATGCGTAGATGAATTTTTAATGAATTTTTATATCGTTCGAACTCTGTAACGTTTGTTCAGTGAATATAAAAAAATCAGCTCTTTTACAAAATGTACAAGGAAAGTTTGTTATCTGATACTGATAGCTTTCAATATACCATTTATGATGGTATCAATCACAATATTAAAGAGATAGAGACAGTATGAATATGTCAGCACCGGTGCCCTTTTACAGTGTGGTTAACTAGGGCACATCTGACATGTTGTGTATTGCCAAAGGGCACATCTAATCTATTCTGACCTGGGTTTGGGTTTTAGGTAACTTAGCAAGATGAGAATTACAATATCACTGAGGCCCACATTGTGTTCATGGAACAAGTTTGACTTTTTAGGCTTCCATGTGTTATTTGAGAACGCAATTGAGAATCATTCAGCACCGTGAAAAATGCATTTTATTTTTATAGTCGGAGTCACATTTAAATTGTGCAAGTAATGCTGAGACATTGAGCGATGTTCCGTTAAAATACAAGCTTTCCTCGGGAAGAAGCAGTCCTGCACACTGTACAAGTGCATCTAAATTTGGTGACGTGACATACACAAATCAATCTAGTTAACTTTAAAACTGTTAAAACTTAAAAAAAGAAAAGTAAGACGTGCTCGGCTGGCTCTTTGTATGACATGATCACATGACTCCGTGCTCGGCTGGCTCTTTGTATGACATGATCACATGACTCCGTGCTCGGCTGGCTCTTTGTATGACATGATCACATGACTCCGTGCTCGGCTGGCTCTTTGTATGACATGATCATCTGAGTCCGTTCTTGGCTGGCTCTTTGTACGACATGATGATCTGACTCCGTTTTCGGCTGGCTCTTTGTACGACATGATCATCTGACTTCGTGCTCTACTGGTTCTTTGTACGACATGATCACTTGATTCCGTGCTCGGCTTGGTCTTTGTACGACATGATCACCTGACACCGTGCTCAGCTGGCTCTTAAACTGACATGATCATCTTACTGCGTGCCTGGCTGGCTCTTTATACAACATGATCAACTGACTCCGTTCTTGGCTGGCTCTTTGTACGACATGATCACCTGACTCCGTTCTCGGCTGGCTCTTTATACGACAGGATCATCTGACTCCGTGCTCGGCTGGCTCTTTATACGACAGGATCATCTGATTCCATGATCGGCTGGCTCTTTGAACGACATGATCACCTGACACCGTGTTCGGCTTGGTCTTTGTACGATATGATCACCTGACACCGTGCTCGGCTGGCCTTTTTAACGACATGATCACCTGGCTCCGTTCTCGGCCGGCTCTTTATAAGACATGATCATCTGACTCCGTGCTCTGCTAGCTCTTTGCACGACCCGATCCTCTGACTCAGTGCTCGGCTGGCTCTATACGACATGATCATCTGACTCTGTGCTCGGCTGGCTCTTTGTACGACATGATCATCTGACTCCGTGCTCGGCTGGCTCTTTATACGACATGATCATTATACGACACGATCATCTGACTCCGTGCTCGGCTGGTTCTTAAAACAAAATGATCAGATGACTCCATGCTCGGCTTGCTCTTTGTACGACATGATCATCTGACTCCGTGCTCGGCTGGCTCTTTGTACGACATGATCATCTGACTCCGTGCTCGGCTGGCTCTTTGTACGACATGATCATCTGACTCCGTGCTCGGCTGGCTCTTTGTACGACATGATCACCTGACTCCTTGCTCGGCTGGCGCTTTGTACGACATGATCATCTGACTCAGTGCTCGGCTGGCTCTTTTTACGACATGATCATCTGACTCCGTTGTCCAAATACGATTATGGCAGGCGGACTACATGCAGAAAACCAGACAACAGTTTTTGTTTGTTATAGGGACAGGGCATAAATAGATAAGAAGATAAAGGCATTTCGATTACGTATATAAAATACTGTAAAGGAGTGTTCGCGGTCGGGATTATGTTTCTCCGCCAGCTGCTAAAACGATCTTAATTTTCAGAATACCGGGCACTTCAGTGATTAAATGTAAAGCAAAGATTCGGAAAAAATGAGAGTATAATTCGTTAGTTGAAGTCGCATATCAATGAATAAAGACAAAACAGAGCCGAAAAAAGAACGTTCCCAGCCACAAGCTCCGTATACTTTACTTTACCGGCTGTATAAGGTCTGAGATTTTAAGCTCTGAAGGGGCTTCTACGTTCTCCTGTAATGCTGTTAAACTTAAATTTATTGTCTAAAAGGAGATTCTTTTTGGTAAGAGGTGCCACAAAAGGGATTTTAAATCTTCGTGCCAAATGATTGGTAGAGCTGCGGCAAATTCTGTCTAGATAGCTTTTCCCACAAGCTCCGTATAACGATTCTCTATTGCAGGGAAAGGTGTATCAAATTGAGCATTTATCCTAGCTTGCTAGCAGTACGTGATACTGTCTTTGCAAGCAGTGCACATCATCTACTGTATTGATAAGTAATCATAAAGACAGTGAGCAACCATAAGAACAAATAATTCCTTTATTTCTAAATCTATTGCCAATAAATACAAACAACAGCTAACAAATTACATGTTGTATCAAAACAATATATACTAAAATCACAGTTTCTTTTGAGCATTATTTGGCATTTTCTCCTTTTTTGCGAAATGAAATAGGTTCAATGCCGTCGTTTCACATTGTATTGTATTACAACCCTTTAATAGTATATGTCGAATAAAATAAACTAATTCGCATTAAATTGTTTGATCGAGCAACTATCCACTTTTAAACATCTTAATCAAAGGGTTCTTTTAATTTCCTTTCCTTTCTATGCGGGGGCTTTTTTAAGCCAGTCGATGAGACAAAGAATTCCTGCAACAAGGGCGACAACTGCCCCTATGATGGTGATGGCGAAGGCTCCAGAGAATTCATCGTTCGGGGTCTCCACTTCTGCCGCGTAGATAATTACCTCGAGGAGTATGAAGCCGACTGTAATACAAGATAAAGTGTATAGCTACCATTCAAATGTTAAAAGTTTAAACCTATATTGTTCTAAGTTTTCGTTATAGCGTGTATCAATACATCACATATCAGTTTGTAGAGGTATAACAAAGTAACGTTAAGACTGGAAATGCTTTAACGATAGGTATTATGTACCTGCTTTAAAAAGTGATATCAAAAGGCACATAAACAAACACACAGTCTTTAATATGCGAAAGAAAGTACAAAAAGAAGTTGAATTAACACTTGTATATATTGTTAAAAGTCCAACGTATAAATAATCAATAAATACATACATATTGGATTTCCAAACATAATGACAAAGACTTTTTTGCTGATAACATTTGAATTAAGTGACATTTGGACTTAATTAGAAATGAACTGTCTGAATGAGGTAAAGCAACTTCGGCTGCAGATACTTATGTTATTCGTCAAGAATTATACAAATGTATCATAATTATGAAATCAAAGTACGCCTTCCAAAGATTTCTTAACCCTCTAGAGCCCAATGTTGCACAGATGCAACAGCACATCATAAATGTTCACTCTGCTATCAAATTTGGCTTATTTACATTTTGAAGACTATTCTTAGTTGTACTTTGCATGTATGTGTAACAAGACAAGTATGTTCCAAACACAATTTTCATGATGAGTTATGTCCCCTTGTTATACATCCGCCATTTGTACCAAGAAAATTGAAAACAATTATTGACTTGTTTTAACAGCTGTACTTTTAAAAGGAAAGAATTAGTTAGCTGGTATTTCTGTGTTCAATCATGGAATTAAAGCTCGATTTTTCACTTGGTAACAATGATTTCTCTATGTCTGGCATATATTTCGAAGATTCATTTTCAGAATGTGCATGTTGCACCTGTGCAACATTGGGCTTTTGTGAAAAGTAAACTTTTACAAGCACATCATATAAGTACATTACTTTCGCAGATAACTGATTAAATTTCTGCCTTAAATTGTATTTTAAGAATAATTGTAATACATTCCGATAATTTTCAAATCTTTTCTACTTGAAATCCTGTCCTAGCTACTATGACTAAATAGCAAGGTTTGGAGAATTTCAAAAATTTTCACATTTAGAGTGACCTTGACCCATTTAAACAACTTTGATATGATTATTTGATCTTAACCATTGACCATAGTCACTCCATAAACAATATGTGTCATTAAATGTCTATCACTAGTGTTTTTGTAAAATTTGACAGTGAAAGATTATAGAATTTGCGAGTTAATCAAAGCTTAGTTGGACTACATTTTTGAACCCAGTCAGTGACCTTGACCTTTGACATTGGGACCCAGGAAAGTATAGCGGTCAACTATTGCCCATGACTAACGTCCGTATCAGAGTAGACTTTAGTTCAATGTTGGGTTTTACTTTGAAGTCCCCTAATGTTGATGGGGTGTCAAACCATAATTTTTCCATGGCAGAGGCTTTGTAGAAGTCAATGAATGTATAAAGAGGCTCAACTTTTATTGGTATATGAAATTACCTGTGTATAAGTATTTTTCTTCAATCAAATAGGTGTCAATCATCTTTAATTAGGTAATGATAATTATAACTAAGTCCTAAACTAGTTTTACGTACTAATGTTGCACTGGTGCAACATATACCGTAAAAGCCCAACGTTGCACTCGTGCAACACCAAAAAAAATCTTTACTAAGAACAGTAGACACAAAATTGTTTGGTTATTGAGTACGACTCATCAGTGCCTCCTTATAAACAAACAATCAGAATTTTCCAACAATGGTGACATGGGTTGGGTTCTAGAGGGTTAAACAAGTACAGAATACATTTTCTTAATATTAACATAGGAAACTTGCTTTTGACCAAAAAAGACATTAAAATACAATTTCTTTTCTAATAAATGCAAGCAGAGCACACCTCACTAATGTTGCAAGATGATCGACACAAACTTTGCAAAACAAATCGAGTTGTATAAGATAAGATAAGAAATTTATTTATTATAGTAACATGTGTAATGACATTTTCACAGTACATATTAATATAATCATACAAATTTACACCCGGCACAATGGACCTATATGTCACCTTATTAGAAATAATGTACAGAATTTATAGTCGTATGAATCATTATCATAAACATTAACATAACAAAGAAAATGCAATGTGAACCTGATCAAAACAGGGTACAAGTTATGAAAATAAGAATAGATATTTATAAATTAATAACCATTTGGTAAATACACTGGTGTGTAAGTGCACTGAATGAACAAACAATCCAAGACGAATAAGCAAGAACAGAAAACGACATGTGCCGTTTAACACACGCAGCTCCATTTACTATATTTATACTGTCAGAAAAAATTACAGTGAAGAGACCAAATGAATATAAATAGTACTACAAATGCAAAATACTTACAGGCACAGAAACATAAAATCCAGGTGATAAGTTTAAGTATTCCCATCTCATTCTTCACGAACAAGACAATAATACAGAGCACTAAGGCAGCGACCAGTACTAGCACTGCTATTATTCCAAATGCCTGACATGCTTCCAACCAATCTGAAATATGATGCAATAGTACAAATCGTTAAAAGACGCACTACAAGGCATTGTGCTTCATGATCAAGTTTTGTCCAAATATGGCATCCAAAGACTGAGACACCTGACCAAATGCACCTTAGGGCGAGTACGATTGCCCGCCATGGTCTTTGTAGCCGTGATATCTATGGTGCGTACAACTGCCTGATAATTTACCTTTGATAAAGTCATAACTGGCGCCGGTCAAACTGAAAACTACAAGCTATGCCTCTCACATTTTAAACCAACGGAAGTAGATATACCACTAGGTATGCATCAATATTAAGAACACAAAATCTATCAAAACATATGATTCAATAACGAAGTAGGTAAACATTTCTCGGTTTATTTCTAAACACTTAAACTAGACTGACCTTCAGATCCTTTTTTCAGTTTCGAAGACAGAAAAATTAATAAACTCATTACCTGCTGGATTATCAACATCGACGCAGTTTTTCGTATTTCCGGTTTCCACACATCCCCTAAACAGACCGCCATATACATCGTAACTACCGATTTCCGTAGCGTACCAGTATGGCAGAGCAAGTCCCAGTATCTGAATAATAAGCGCCACTATAATTAAGATAAAAGTGATTTTCAGAAATAAAGATGCCGCTGAAAACCCCATCTTTGCGCAAGTATCCAAATACAGTTCAAATTAGACCGTCTTCTCTCCCAAATACCCAACGTAATGTTCTCAAGGAAACTTGTTAGCAGAAAATATACTTGACGTAACCAAGAGTGAATGGGTATTATTTTACTGTAAAGTCCATAGCAACTGTGAATTGGAGCATGTTATACATCTATACCTCTAAAAAGATTAGTTTATTCCCCTAGGAAGTCAATGGACCGTCGCTAACATTCTATTCATGCTTTGCTGAACATCTATACCTTTCGTGGGATGGTTGTAAATCCGGTACCGATATTCCTTAATAAAGATCATAACAGCGTTATGGCATACTAGACGACAAAAAAGCAGACAATATATAAAGTTGTGTTGAATACAACAGCAAATTGGTTTAAGACATGAAGCCTATCGGAGATGCGTATTACCTAGGTAATTAATATGGAGGTGCACAACAACTGAAACTGTATTCAAAATTTACTTGCTTGCTTTTGGAGCATCAGATGTTAAAAAAATTGTTGAAGAAAGTTTTGATTTCCAGGTTGTCATCCTCTAGCCAGCTGAAATCATCACAAATAAACGCCAGAGACTTACGCTATTAAGTACAGGGGGCTTTTCAGGTGATATGAAGAATAAAAAATATCCTACATAAAATGTCCTCGAATCAAAGCCTATGGTCGGACAGGTTGAGAGCAAAATATTTTAATGTGCCAAAAACATTTGGGTGACAAAAATGATAGAAGCGTACTTGGCAAAAGAATGGTATGAAAGCAAAGATAAAATTCTTGTCTTGAGGCACTAAACATACTGTTAGTTTAACGGTTCATGACGATTCTCGCTGTCATATTAACGGTTCATGTTCATGAAGCTTTTGACCTTTGACCTTAGACAGTAGCTATAATCTTCCTGCTGTAGTACCACAATTATTGCTCTACTGCCAGTTTATACTATAGCTTACTGGTGTAATTACCAGAATTATTGCTCTACTGCTAGCAGTAGTTATACTATCTTTCTGGCAGTTATAATTACCAGCAATTCCCATTGGTTTATGCCAGTAGTTATACTATCCTGCTATAATTGCCAGCAATTATTGCTCTACTGCCAGTAGTTATACTATCTTTCTGCTATAATTGCCAGCAATTATTGCTCTACTGCCAGTAGTTATACTATCTTTCTGCTATAATTGCCAGCAATTATTGCTCTACTGCCAGTAGTTATACTATCTTTCTGCTATAATTGCCAGCAATTATTGCTCTACGCCAGTAGCTATACTATCTTTCTGCTATAACGCCAGCAATATGCCGCGCCAGTAGCTATACTATCTTCTGCTATAATAACAGCAAGATGCTCACGCCAGTAGCTAACACTTTCTGCATAACTGCCAGCAATAGCCACTGCCAGAGTATACTATCTTTCGCTATAACTGCCAGCAATATTGCTCTACTGCCAGTAGCTATACTATCTCGCTATAACTGTTAGCAATATGCGACGCCAGTAGCTATACTACTTTCTGCTATAATTGCCAGCAATTATTGCGACGCCAGTAGCTATACTACTTTCTGCTATAATTGCCAGCAATTATTGCGTACTGCCAGTAGCTATACTATCTTTCTCTATAATTGCCAGCAATATTGCGTACTGCCATAGCTATACTATCTTTCTGCTAAATTGCCAGCAATTATGCCTACGCCAGTAGCTAATTATCTTTCTGCAAATGCCAGCAATTATTGCTCTACTGCCAGTAGCTAACTACTTCTGCTATATTGCCAGCAATTATTGCTCTACTGCCAGTAGCTATACTATCTTTCTGCTATTATTACCAGCAATTATTGCTCTACTGCCAGTAGCTATACTATCTTTCTGCTATTATTACCAGCAATTATTGCTCTACTGCCAGTAGCTATACTATCTTTCTGCTATAATTACCAGCAATTATTGCTCTACTCCAGTAGTTATCCTATCTTTCTGCTATAATTACCAGCAATTATTGCACTACTGCCAGTAGTTATGCTATCTTTCTGCCATAATTACCAGCAGTTATTGTTCTACTGCCAGTAGTTATACAGTCTTATTACTATTACTGTCAGCAATTATATTGAGGTTCTGCTTCATTGCCACCAGTCATACTGTTTTGCCATGTATATATGCGTTGATAATTTTTTAATGAATTTTTATATCGTTTGAACTCTGTAACGTTTGTTAAGTGAATATAAAAAATCCAGCTCTATTACAAAATGTACAAGAAAAGTTTGTAATCTGATACTGATAGCTTTCCATGTACCATTTATGACGGTATCAATCACAATATTAAAGAGATAGAGACAGTATGAAAATGTCAGCACTGGTACCCTTTTAAGGTGTGGTTAACTAGGGCACATCTGACATGTTATGTATTGCCAAAGGGCACATCAAATCTATTCTGACCTGGGTTTGGGTTTTTGGGTAACTTAGCAAGATGAGAATTACGATATCACTGAGGCCCTGATTGTGCTTATGGAATAAGTTTGACTTTTTAGGCTTCCATGTGTTATTTGAGAACGCAAAGGAGAATCATTCAGCACCATAATAGATGCATTTTATTTTTATAGTCGGAGTCACATTTAAATTGTGCAAGTAATGCTGAGACATTGAGCGATGTTCAGTTACAATGCAAGCTTTGCTCGGGAAGCGTCCTGCACATGGTACACGTGTATCTACATTTGGTGACGTGACATGTACAAATCAAATAAGTTAACTTTAAAACTGTTAAAACTTGGAAATGAAAAGAAAGCCGTGCTCGGCAGGGTCTTTATACGACATGATCATCTCACTCCGTGCTCGGTTGGATCTTTGTTCGACATGATCATTTGAGGCCGTGCTCGGCTTGCTCTTTGTACGACATGATCACCTGACTCCGTGTTCGGCTTGGTCTTTGTACGACATGATCACTTGATTCCGTGCTCGGCTTGGTCTTTGTACGACATGATCACCTGACTCCGTGCTCAGCTGGCTCTTTAAACGACATGATCATCTAACTCCGTGCTCGGCTTGCTCTTTATACGACATGATCATCTGACTCCGTTCTTAGCTGACTCTTTATACGTCATGATCACCTGACTCCGTTCTCGGCTGACTCTTTATACGATATGATAAACCTGACTCTATGCTCGTCTTGATCTTTGTACGACATGATAATCTGACTCCATGCTCGGCTGGCTCTTTGTACGACATGATCACCTGATTACGTTTTCGGTAGTCTTTGTACGACATGATCACCTGACTATGTGCTAGGTTGGCTCTTAAAACAACATGATCAGATGACTCCGTGCTCGGCCTGCTCTTCGTACGACATGAACATCTGAATCCGTGCTCGGCTGGCTCTTTGTACGATAGATCATCTGACTCCGTACTCGGCTGGACTTTTATACGACATGAACATCTCGGTTGGCTCCGTGTGACTTGGTCATCTGGCTCCTTGCTCGGCTGGCTCTTTATACGACATGATCATCTGACCCCGTGGTCGGCTGGATTTTTATACGACATGATCATCTATTGGCTCTTTGTGTGACATGATCATCTGACTCCGTGGTCGGATGGCTCTATGTGCGACATGATCATCTAACTCCGTGCTCGGATGGCTCTTTGTACGACATGATCATCTGACTCCGTGCTCGGCTGGCTCTTTGTGCGACATGACCACCTGACTTTATTGTCCAAAGACGAGTATGGCAGGCGGACTACATGCAGAAAACCAGACAACAGTTTTATTTGGTAAAGGGGGAAGGGCATAAATATATAAGAAGATAAAGGCATTTCGACTACGTATATAAAATACTGTAAAGAAGTGTTCACGGTCGGGATTAAGTTTCTCCGCCAGCACTTCGGTGATTAAATGTAAAGCTAAGATTCGGAAAAATGAGAGTATGATTCGTTAGTTTAATTGGCATATCAATGAAAAAAGACAAAACAGAGCCGAAAAAAGAACGCTCCCAGCCACAAACTCCGTTTACTTTACTTTACTGGCTGTATAAGGTCTGAGCTTTTTAAAAAAATGCTGTTAAAATAATGCTGTTAAACTTGAATTTATTGTCTAAAAGGAGATTCTTTTTGGTAAGAGGTGCAACCTTTCTAATTGTCAAGGGATTTTAATTCTTCGTGTCAAATGAAGGGTAGAGCTGCGGCAAATTCTGTCTAGATAGCTTTTCCCACAAGCTCCGTAAAACGATTCTCTAATGCAGGGAAAGGTGTATCAAATTGAGCATTTATCCTAGCTAGCTAGCAGTACGTGATACTGTCTTTGCAAGCAGTGCACATCTTCTACTGTATTGATAAATAATCATTAAGTCAGTGAGCAACAATAAGAAGAAATAATTCCTTTATTGTTAAATATATTGCCAATAAATACAAACAACAGCTAACAAATTACATGTTGTATCAAAACAATATATACTAAAATCACAGTTTCTTTGAGCATTATTTGGCATTTTCTCCTTTTTGCGAAATGAAAAAGGTTCAATGTCGTCGTTTCACATTGTATTGTATTACAACCCTTTAACAGTATTTGTCGAATAAAATAAACTAATTCACATTAAATTGTTTGATCGAGCAACTATCCACTTCTAAACATTTTAATTATAGGGTTCTTTTAATTTCCTTTCCTTTCTATGCGGGGGCTTTTTTAAGCCAGTCGATGAGACAAAGAATTCCTGCAACAAGGGCGACAACTGCCCCTATGATGGTGATGGCGAAGGCTCCAGAGAATTCGTCGAACGGTGCCGGTGCTTCTGCCGCGTAGATAATTACCTCGAGGAGTATGAAGCCGACTGTAATACAAGATAAAGTGTATAGCTACCATTCAAATGTTAAAAGTTTAAACCTATATTGCATTATGTTTTCGTTTATAGCGTGTATCACAACATCACATATCAGTTTGAAGAGGTATAACAAAGTAACGCAAAGACTGGAAATGCTTTAACGATAGGTATTATGTACCTGCTTTAAAAAAGTGACATCAAAAGGCACATAAACAAACACACAGTCTTTAATATGCGAAAGAAAGTACGAAAAGAAGTTGTATTAATACTTTTGCACATTGTTAAAAGCCCAACGTATAAATAATCAGTAATAAACATATATACTGGATTTCCAAACATAATGACAAAGACGTGCTTTTTACTGATAACATTTGAATTAAGTGACATTTGGACTTAGTTAGAAATGAACTGTCTGAATGAGGTAAAGCAAGCTTCAACAGCAGATACTGATGTTATTCGTCAAGAATAATGTCATAATAATGAAATCAAAGTACGCCTTCTAAAGATTTCTTAAACAAGTACAGAATGCGTTTTCTTACTTCTAACACAGGAAACTTGCTTTTGATCGCAACAGAAATTAATATACAATCTCTTTTCTAATAAAAGCAGAGCACACCTCACTAATGTTGCAAGATGATCGACACAAACTTTGCAAAAAATCGAGTTGTGTAAGATAAGATAAGATAAAAAATTTATTTATTATAGTGACATGTGTAATAACATTTTCATAGTACATAAATACATAATCGTACAAATTTACACCCGGCACAATGGACCTTATTAGAAATAATGTACAGAATTTAAAGTCATATGAATCATTATCATAAACATTAACAAAACAAAGTAAATGCAATGTGAGCCTGATCAAAACAGGGTACAAGTTGTGAAAATAAGAATGATATTATAGGGGGGGGGGGGGGGGGGGGGTGGGTGGAAATTTAAAAAAGGAAAAATAGGTAAAAAAAAAGGGGGTTAGGGGACTTGAATGAAAAAAAATCCAAGACGAATAAGCAAAAACAGAAAACGACATGTGCCGTTTAACACACGCAGCTCCATTTACTATATTTATACTGTCACAAAAATGTACAGTGAAGAGTTCAAATGAATATAAAAATTTCTACAAATGCAAAATACTTACAGGCACAGAAACATAAAATCCAGGTGATAAGTTTCAGTATTCCCATCTCATTCTTCACGAACAAGACAATAATACAGAGCACCAAGGCAGCGACCAGTACTAGCACTGCTATTATTCCAAATGCCTGACATGCTTCCAACCAATCTGAAAAATGATGCAATAGTACAAATCGTTAAAAGGCGCACTACAAGGCATTGTGTGAAATTATCAAGTTTTGTCAAAATAAAAATGTCATTTCAGCGACTCATCTAATCTATCACGGGTACATTGGGAGAAAAAGCATCTAAAGACTGAGACACCTGACCATAGACACTTTAGGGAGAGTACGATTGCCCGCCATGGTCTTTGTAGCCGTGGTATCTGTGGTAGGTACGACTTCACGCAATGGTCTCTTTGACAGGTACAACTGCCTGATAATTTACCTCTGATAAATTTATTACTGGCGCCGGTCAAACTGAAAACTACAAGCTATGCCTCTAATATTTTAAACGAACGGAAGTAGATATACCACTAGGAATTCATCAATATTAAGAACACAAACTTTATCATAACATTATAATCCAATAACGAAGTAGGTAAACAATTCTCAGTTTATTTCTAAATACTAAAACTAGACTGGCCTAATATCTTTTTTTTTCATTTTCGAAGACAGGAAAAGTAATAAACTCATTACCTGCTGGATTTTCGACATCGTCGCAGTTTTTCGTATTTCCGAATTCCGCACATCCCCTAAACAGACCGCCATATACATCGGTACTACCGATTTCCGTAGCGTACCAGTATGGCAGAGCAAGTCCCAGTATCTGAATAATAAGCGCCACTATAATTAAGATAAAAGTGATTTTCAGAAATAAAGATGCCGCCGAAAACCCCATCTTTTCGCAAGTATCCAAATACAGTTCAAATTAGACCTTCTTCTCTCCCAAATACCCAACGTAATGTTCTCAAGTAAACTTGTTAGCAGAAAATATATACCAAGACGTAACCAAGAGTGGATGGGTATTTATTTACTGTGAAGTCCATAGCGACGGTGAATTGAAGCATTTTGTTCATCTATACCCTAAAAAACATGAGTTTATTCCCATCGGTAGTCAATGGACCATCGCTAACATTCTATTCATGCTTTGCTGAATATCTGTTTTTCGTGAGGTGGTTGTAAATCTGGTTTCGATATTCTTTAATAAAGATCATTGCAGCGTTTTGGCATGCTAGACGACAAAATGCTCTATATAGCTGTGTTGAATACAACAGCAAAGTGGTTTAAGACATAAAGCCTATCGGAGATGCGTATTACCTAGGTAATTAATATGGAGGTGCACAACAACTGAAACCGTATTCAAAATTTACTTGCTTGCTTTTGGAGCATCAGATGTTGAATAAATTGTTGAAAAAGTTTGATTTTCGGGGGCTCTTCGCTGAAATATCACAAAAAACGCCAGAGGGTTTGGTTTTTAGTACCGGGGGCTCTTCAGGTGACCTGAAGAATAAAAAAATATCCTACAAAAAATTATCATCGAATCAAAGCCTATGGTCATTGTAGGACAGGTTGAGAGCAAAATATTTTAATGTGCCAAAACATTTAGATGACAAAAATGATAGAAACGAACTTGGCAAAAGAATGATGATAAAACTATTATAACATCTTGTCTTGAGGCACTAAACATAGAAAATAAAGGTTGAGATGTGTATCAAAGTCATACGGCAAGGGTTCACAAGACAACCATTCAATATCAGCATCGATCTGTTCTGTGCCAGTAAAATCAAAGAGTTAAATGAGGAAAAGAAACAAACATTTAGTTAGAACATACGACAGTGAACTATGAGCTAAGTGCTGATATGTCCGACTGCAGTGAAATACTGTATATCCAGATGAAAAAAGAAAGACGCTCTTACATATTGTCTTGGAGAAATTTAATTGCTGATAATGTTGATCATAGAAATAAAAAGCAAATTTAACCACCGTTATTAAAGCCCTGACATTTTTTGCAATGCAGATCAGATGCTGACTTATATCAGTATGTTGTTCTGGATTCATGTAGCTAAACCTTCAAAATGAGAAAAATATTTAACCTTGTGTCTCTTGATCACTGAGTCAATAACCGTAAATACCTAATGTGATACTTTTCATATCTATACACCGCTCATGAATACCAAATTTAACGTCAGTTGCAACTACCTATGGTACCTAGGGATTTATGTTAATTATAACTTGCCATAAAAGGTATTCTGTTTGGAATGAATACAAACCCGTTAAATAGGCTTGGCTATGAATATATTCACAAGTAATCGGCTTAGATACGCTAATTGTGTTCAGTTCACTGCGGCAAAATATTTTGTATCGCCAAGGACAACCTAAATAAAAACATCTCGATAATCTAAAGAGCATGGTAGAATATTTTTGTCGTAAGTATTAACTTACGTTTGTGTTAATCATCTACTTAATCTTTTCGAATCTAATTCCATGTTCGCGAACAACTCCAAATAAGATAAGTGCACGCAATGAGGCATTTACATTTTCAATGACAGAGCACAGACTATCTGCTGAAATACATAAATTAGGTGTATACTTAAGCTTAAAACTTCATCAAAGTTACATTTTGCGAGGTTGAATAATTATCTTATTGTAAAACAATTCGAATTAAGGGTTCATACAATCGAGTCTGGGAACCATCTTTGTTCATTTTCATAAAACAGTAGAACAAAATTTTAGACGTCGACCAAATGTTAAATCAAACGTTTTATCGAAAAATATAATGCCTGTGTTGTAAAAACTGACGATGCTATCTCAGAATCTTCCAATCATTCTTCGTTAAGATCTTTACTTGTTTCTTGTATTTCAAAAAAATCTCATATGTAATACGCTGACATTTTCTCCTATATAATTTTCTTTGATTCAAAAACGGTCTTAAAACTAAAGTGCAGACCAACATATCTGTAAATGAAAACCAAAATGCTGAATTCAAGAGGGGGCAAAATTAATGCTTTTTGCAATGTAAGCTTCACTGGAAAATGAATTGTGTATAATTAGTCTATCCCCGAATTATATGAGAGATAAATAAAAAAAAATTCAGACAGTCTTATTTTCCTTACGAGGAACACAAACGTTACATTGAAAGTATAAAATGTTTACGTTCCAGAATTCTTTGGCCAACTAACCCCAATAAACGAAATGCTAGTAAGTATACTAAAGAACCTTACGTTTATTCAGTATAATTGTAAAGATGTAGAAAAGGACAATTGTAAACAAAAATTTTCCCTGAAGTAACTACTATCCACATAAAAACTCAGCAAAGAGCCTATACTTTTGACCTACTGATTATTCATTGAGATCAGAAAACCTCAAGACGATTAAACGGAACGATTCAGTAATCACATGTAATCAGAACACTGTTTAGGCAATTGTTTGTGAACAACAGACACTTCGGAAGGCTTGTCTTTAAATTACTGGTTGTGTACTCCTGTGCAAGTATGTCTGTTTATGCACATGTAACCAGAAATGTATGCATGTCAATATGTGCAGAGCCCTGACACAGACCGTGAAACAATGTTGGAAGGATTACTGGAGGGCCCTGAAGGACAGTAGTGACCTTCAAGGGTCTCCAGTTATCATTTTTAAATGCTCTTCAAACAGCGCACACATCAACAGATACACTACTTAACTAATATTGATTTGATGTTTCACGACTCTATATCAGGGCACTTAACACAAGCAAGAACAAGCTTCTACAGTCAATTTAAAATAAATATGTTTCATCGGCACAACATTATGTGATGACTAAAGTCACACGATCTTTTCGGAAGATATTATTTCTCGTAGCACTTCTATTACCAAGACAGATGTATTTCCGACGGAATTGACCATGACTTATTTTAATATACAGCATGAATTCAAAATCAAATGAGAATATCATTGAATTTAATACATTAGTACGAACACCTTTTTTTTTTTTTTTTTTTTTTTTTTTTTTTTTTTTATTTTATTTTTTTTTTTTTTTAATAATATTTTTTAAGGGGGATTTTTTTTTTTTTTTTTTTAAAAAATTTTTTTATTTATTGGTGTTTTTACAGAAGGGTAGAGGAAATAATAGCTTTTAACCCAATACACCAAACTCCTCCTGCTACCAGTATCAAATAATAACTTTCCAAATATTACTTTTCCTATTTTGACTGGGAGAGTCAATTTAAAAAAAAACTGCATGCAGGAGTTGCTTCCCTTCCACTGCCGAAATCTCTCTACCAACAACTACAACAACACAAGGGAGATCACTGCGAAGGAAGAAACTATTATTTTATTTGTCCAATATTTTTATTTCTAAAGCCCCAGCTTTAAATACTAATGCGGCATTATCATTAGTTTTACACATTTAAATGCACAGCAACCGAAAATTTCTTTTATAAAACTGTCACCAAAAATATACTATGTGCAGTAAGATGAGCATTATGTCACTTTAATCATATGGTTTAAAGGCGAATTATAATTCTAACACGATCCGCAACTTTTCGTATATAGATATAGAGGGAAAGAAGCTATACATTATTAAACGATAAAATACATCACGTTTTCCACGGGCGAAACGTGGTAAATGTCGCACGCGTCCAATCGCATTCCGTGCTTGTAAGTTACTATGGAATGTTGCTACGCGTCGAACATAGTTCGTGGTAATTTTCAAAGACAATTTCGTGTTAGAATCGAAATAACAAATGCATCTCTGTAGTTTATCGTTTAATAAAATACAGCCAGTCATTCGGATGCGAAAAATTAAATCACTCGTGCTACGCACTCGTGATTTAATTACTACGCATCCAAATTCCTGACTGTATTTTATTAAACGATAAAATACAGGGACACATTTATTATTTCTTAATTCCAATATTACGCTATATTATTTCGTTATTTTTATAACGAAATATTATTTGTAGAAAACGAAATATCACATTAACGATATAACTTCATATAACAAATATGCTGAGTTTAAGAGCAGATGCCGGTGAGCTATGGTTTATAAACTATTCTAACACGATCCGCAACTT
Organism: Saxidomus purpurata; assembly: GCA_022818135.1. Lineage (NCBI taxonomy): Eukaryota > Metazoa > Mollusca > Bivalvia > Venerida > Veneridae > Saxidomus > Saxidomus purpurata. Next base: position 27,559,884 of record JAFMSR010000016.1, on the reverse strand, counting down.
TTCGTATAAAGATATAGAGGGAAAGAAGCTATACATTATTAAACGATAAAATACATCACGTTTTCCACGGGCAAAACGTGGGGTAATTATCGCACACGTCCAATCACATTCCGTGCTTGTAAGTTACTATGGAATGTTGCTACGCGTCGAACATAGTTCCGCGTATCTTTCAAAGTCTATTTCGTGTTAGAATCGAAATAATAAATGCATCTCAGTATTTTATCATTTAATAAAATACAGTCAGTCATTCGGATGCGAAAAATTAAATCACTCGTGCTACGCACTCGTGATTTAATTACTACACATCCGAATTCCCGACTGTATTTTATTAAACGATAAAATACAGGGACACATTTATTATTTCTTAAATATGGTCTTTGCTTTCGTTTATGTTTTTTGAACTTGTTTAAACCCTGTATCCCAAAGTTTCATTGTTAGTGGAGCCTCCGTGGCGCAGTTGTAGCGCGTTCGCCTCAGGATTGAAGAGTTCCGGCCCCGATCCCTACCAGTGTCCCTAGGCAAGTTACAAATAATTCGACATTGCCTCTCTCTCTTCGAGGTTGATTCGATCTGAAAAGAATCTCGAGAGCGATTTATCTAAGTTGTAAGAACTTTTTTCGCAATCGAGAATAAATAACTTAGTATATATATAATGTGTTTGATTTTTACTTGTTTCAATTCAATTTCTGTCATGACAAGCATGCTGCATAATTCTCGGCCAAAAAGACAGCATCTCCATTTAGCTCAAGAGCTTCAAGTTTCATCAATAGAATACTGTGATCAACAGTGCCAAAGACTTTCTGGAGATCAAGCAGTACTATCCTTACTATATGACCCTTATCCATTTGGAATGGTATATAGTCAGATAAGTGCACAATGCATTATCCGTTGAAAACCCGCGCCTAATATTTGTTGATACGATACTACGAATTGACACCGATCAATAATTACCAACCTCTCTCTTGTCATTTTTCTTAAACAAAGGAACAACACGGGCAGACTTTAAATCATCCGGTACTACACCTTGAATAATGGACCAATCGACAATATGAGTAAGAGGACTATCTATGGTGGAGGCACTGTCCCTTACAAATCAAGCTGGTATATAATCAAGACCAGTAGGCTAAGCTTTATTAGCACTAAGTTTATTTTAGTACTTTTAAAAGCTTTTAGGTTTGACACCTTGATCAGTTTTTTCCATATTTGTAAGAACAGGCAGGAAGTTTCTCAACAAGTTTAGAAACAACAGAAGTATAAAATGCATTGAATGTTTCAGCTACTTTTAGCTGATAAAAACATATATCAGCATCTATGCTCAGTCCTATGTTAATAGAAGAACACTGTCTTTTTTTAGGGGAGATCATTACTTTTAAAAGATGTTTTTAATTTTCTGTAAGTTTATACGTAAATTATTTCTGTTTAGCGGTTTGAACATGATTCTGAACTTTATTTCTTCATTCTTTAAATTTAACAAAGGTTTCTTCACATTTATTTTTCTTAAACTACGAATGTCTATACCGGAGCAATATTCTTTATAACTGAAATGAAAATTAATTTAAAGTTGTTCCATGCATCTATATACAATAGTGTCACTTGTAATAACTGAACTCTAGTCTGCATTTAAAAAGCATTGCTGAAAATCTAAAAATCGGCTCATTCAGATTATTCACACGTAAACAAATACAAGTCAAATGTTTGTACGCCGCCAAATGGAATGGGGGTTGCGATAATTAGTAATGCTGGATTTAATGTATGGTGATTAACCAAACCTAATCTTTTTGCACTCTAATTTTGTATATGGCTGACCATTTGTTAATGTTTAATGCTAAAAAAGATGATTCTACGTCAAGTCTATAGGCATTGTTTCCTCGCTGCTGTCACATTATTGAATTATCAAATCACTGAAATATTTTTTTTTCCTAAGTCTAGAATTCTAACATATAAATTTGCTTCAATTTATATTATTCTTGTACGAAAGAAAAATTATTTCCAAGATATAAATTAATTTGTTCCCACTATATAAATAAAGTTAATTCCACTCCGGCGAGGTTTCGATCTCTGATCTCTCGCGTACATAATTATATATATATGGCGTCGGGGGAAGTCGGAGCCTCTCGTCTTACTAAGGTTCTTTTTTCAGCGACGTTTGTTCCCCTCCCGGTCTCCCTTTTATCCTTCTCCTCTTCCCTCTAAAACCCTCCCTCCCCTCTCTCTTCTTACTACCCCCCTCTATAAAATCCCCCCCTACCTCTCTCCTCTTATGGGCACTCCTCTTCCTCCATTTTTTTTTACATCTTAGCGCCACTCACCCTTTTTTTTAAAAGAATTTCCTCCATTCTTTCTTTACCTTTTTTTTTCCTTCCATTAACCCCCCTTCACTATAGAGCGTATATAATATAGCACTGCGCTATCGACGCATTGAATTTCAGAGCGTATAACTTCGTTATTCACCAATACAGATGTTTGTTTCGGAATGGCGGTACAAATTTATGTAAGCAAACGAATTTAACTTCCCAGACACTTAAAATAAGAAGTGGACACATCATAAACTTGGTAGTTCAAATATCTGTTAGAAAAAAATTGCTGCATGTTCAAAAAAATTTCAAAGTCGGTTTAAAAGGCTATCTTCAGCCGCTACCCGTCGGCAGAATCTCAGTCGTTCGTAGTCATTCGTTTAAAATCGGCTATTTCCGTAAAATTAAGACTCGGCTATTTCCGTAAAATTTAGACTGGTTCGCGATCTCAAATCAAAAGACCGCTTGTTACAAAAGAACACACTGTGAAATCAGTCTACAGTCTAAAAGTAGTTACGTCACCCCATGGAAATTTTACTTACTACATTCCAATATACACGCCGCCTTGAGGCGGCGTGTAATAACGGACGGTCGAGAATTTTGGAATAAGCAGGCTATCTCTTTTGGATATTTTCAACATTTCAACGTATATCTATTGTACCTTGGTATCTTCGGCTAGAATAGTCATTGATGTATTTAAAACACAAAAATAAACACAAACTGATATGCATCTGAGTTTAATTTGCCCAGGTTTTTAAGCGTTCCTGACTGCAAAAACTCAATTTCAAGCCAATATCTGGTTGTCGTTCAGCTATGTTCACAAATTGGTTACGATACAGATATATTACAGTGGAGTGATTTCTAAGTGACCGTGAAGCGTTCAACATCAAATCTAAAGATACAAACGTTAAACTTCATCTTTTCAGTGAGGTGTTTGATTTGAAAGTACATTGTAGTAGAAACGTTATCATATTTTTCTGGTTGTTGTTAAATATAAGTGTGATTTTGTGGTATCTCACGCGGGCTCCTTCACGCACATTCATGGATGGTAACAGTGGTTGGCATAGGCAGCACATAGTATTTCAGTGGTGAATGCATGGTTATATTCATAGTGATGGTGAGCCAATAAATTCTTCTTTTTATCATACAAATAGCCAATATCTATATAGCCCAAGCAAGCTTGTACATCAAAGACCAGATACAATAATTATTCAAACATATTCTTTATTGACGGCATTTTTATTGGTGCCCCTGTAAAGTATCATGGCACTTGTTGTGAACTCTTATTTCAAAAAAAGACAGTTAGGAGCAGTTACTGTTTTGGTAGAGTTACATGTAGTGTATATTTTATAGTTGCTCTACGACACTAGTATGCAGTTTTTGAGTCTGTGTTTGTAAAACATGAAGCTCAAAATTTAGGTTTTCCTATTTTTTAGGGTGTGGTAGAGGTACTGTGTAGTTATCTTGCCTTGGTGCGAGGCGGTCAGATACAACAGACACATCCAGTTCTCACTGTCAAATTTGTTGTGTGTTCACATGCTATAATATACCTCACCTGTTAGTTTGAGGTGAAATGTTCATTTTTTCAATAGATCAAACTGTTGGATACTGGATATTTTGAGTTTGTTTAAATTACACTTGCGCCTTTACTCTAATTGATGTATAACTGAAGTGATAAGTTATACTTGGTTGAGTATTCTCAACATTGTATGGTGAACAGCAAGGACCTTTACATAAAACCTGTATTATATTGTATATGGTGTACAGCAAGGACCTTTACATAAAACCTGTATTATATTGTATATTCAAAACGTTAAAAAATACGAATGCACTCAATATAATGTCTAATGATTTGCCGTGCTGAAATCTCCAAATCTCGCTACCATAGTTAAAAACATGAACAGGTGTTTTAACATTAACAAAATAAATATCCGTAGGGCAAATGTAAGATGCATAAGATAACATTCATTAAAAGCAATTTATATATTCTGTAATGTCAAGCAATTTAAAGCAAGGCTATATATCAATTTAAAACACAACATGCACTCATGCAAGGAAGTACAATTACATAATTACATTTCATGGCCACAGATATCATCTATACGCTTACAAATATAAATTCGATCATAAACCCTGCCAGACCGGAGATAAATCTATGGAAGGGTATTGAAGTTAATATATGTTCATGTAACTCACAACTGTTTTTGTCGATGTGCAACTTATAATTGACTACTGCATCGTGTATGAGTACAACTTTTAGTTGCCTTCCATTCATTGCTTAGTGATAATTGCCTGCGTTAAACTGATAAGTACATACGTATTAATACCTTGTGTCTATGTATAAACCTGATTCTCCCGGGGTGCCAAATCATACCCCGATACGGGGGCATCCCCAGTTCCCACTTGTCTCAGTCATCCGACTCAACTCCCTTGGGAGCTGATGTCTCCCAATGCCCTCAAAAACTGACCTGTCTACGCGTTAACGAGTTTTCGACAATATTCGACAGTAAAACATTTCTATCAATTGTTCTTTCTTTAACATGTCGCATTCTACCACCTGTCCTTTCTGTTTAATGTCGTATTCTATCGAGTGTCTTTCGACGAATTGTCGTGCACCGACGCGTTAACCCCCTGGCTATTTATTTTAGCGAAAATCGGTTATGTTAAAGGTGGTCAACCATATTTAAGCATTTTAACTTTTTGTATATTCTGTAAGAGATTTATTTAAGGAACATAAAAAACCATTACATATAGTTATTTCCCCATTAGAAATTGACATTTTATTAACTTTTATAAAATTTTGTTATTACTCCCCTTTAATATGAAAGTATTTAAAAAGTTGAGTATTTCTTTTTTTATTTCAATATAATTTCTACTTTTGCATTTGCATTGGATAGATATACAAAAATTTTAACATCCTGAACCAAAAGGCAAGTTTCTAAACTACGTCTAGCTTCTGAATTCATTTATTTCTTATCTATCTTGTGCAACAAAGATAGGCAAAGGGAGGTAATAATAATTTTTCAAACTTGCATTTCTAATGAATTCCATCTAAATATATAATTGTTAATGCAAACATTTTACAAATATAATACAAGAATACCATTGATGCAAAGCATCAAAGGGCGCCGAAAATAGTTTTGTACATGTGTGACGTTCAATAGCTAAAATTATCTTTTTGATAAGCAATCATTATTAGTTTGATTTGAATGAAAAAATTTTATGAATATTTGCAGAAAACATTTAAAATCATGGTGGTTTTAAAGCTGTTAAAAGACGGAAGAAAAAATATTTAAAAAAATTGGGTTTGACCGGGATTTGAACTCCACTCGTATCATCAGCTTACCCACTACACCACGGAGACTGACTTTAAAGCACGTGGTAAAAAATAAGCTGATATTATAATTTTGCAAAACCGATAAGGAGAGAAGTTGTTTTACGTTTTCGTATTTTTTCTAAAAGATATGAAAAGGAACATTACAATTAAACAATTACGTTTTAATGAAGGAAATGTGTATAATCAATATTTTAATGTCTATTTCGTATTATTTTAGCATACAGTTAAAACCATTTTTCTTCGCATTCTAATAACCGCTCCTAGCATGTACTTCCGGAAAAACTATTGCATAATAGGCCCCCGCCGTCATCGGCGGCGCCAACAATAGGTCTTATAATTGTATCTTTCCTTAGGCAAAGTATGTGTATCAAATTTGTACTTATGATAAAATAACTCTATCTTGGTTGGGCAACCAGGATAGGGAAATCAAATTTTAAAAATACCTCCAGTGAAAATCTTACTTGAATTAAGTCCTAAGTGAACATAAATGAGTGTAAATGATCAGATGTTAAAGTTTCAAACAAATCTGTCACATGGCCAAAATCTGATTATCCACCATTAAATGTGAATTATAAAACAGTAAATGCCTGGTTACAAACTCACTTGTTCCGTCTGTAATACTAGTCTGTTACCCGGCGTAACGGTAGCGGTAGTTCCTCCAGTCTACTGGCATATCAATGGAGAAGAATTATTCGCAAGAGTTTCTTGTTCGAGGTTTCAAAAGATACCAGTATCATTGGTGCCCGTTTTTATTTATTTAGAGTATAAGTATTATAGTGGTTCCCTTTCAATTCATTCTTAAAAGTTGCATTCGTCTATATGCTTACTGCTACTGGTTATGCATTATACATAAACACAGAAGTCAATGAAAGTAAACTACGGAAGCGTATAATGGTCGATAGTTACGGTTTATGTTAAGGTAACTTGCCCCGGAACAAAATGGCCACCAGTGAAAACATGATGATATCACTAAAATGTAGTCTGGTGGTCTTTTGACATAATACACAATCAAATTACTGTTATATAAGCTTTTAGAACCTGTATTAGTGTGTTTTGTTGCAAATATTGTTAAAACATGTCATTTCAGTTCTTGGGTTCTAAAACATAGTTTATACCATATAATCAACATACTCTTGTTGTAAAATATTTTGTTTACCAAGCCATATAAAATACTGCAAGACGCTCTTATTGTCTTTACATATTTTTTCAAATTATGTATTTGATACAGAAAAATTAAACAAAATTATGTTAATAATGGTGTTAACTATGTTTTAGTTTCTTTATTTCCACTGAATCTGTCACAGAGTCTTTGTTCGTCAACTAGCAAGAATATGTTTCAAAATGTATCCGTTCTTTATAATTATTCACTGATTTAAAGTTCTCTTTACATGAATTATTAGTGTCAGTATACTACAATATTATGACATCCCGACCAAAACAAACACAGTATACATTAAAGGGAAAAATAAAAATTGAAAAAAGCATGCACCCCACCCACTAAAGACAATAGCGCTCTACCTTAAACCATAACTCAAGCATGTGGACTTCACAATTTAGTGATGTGTTATAAACTGTTGATGTGTAAGATTGAAAGAACAGCTCAACTATTTCTATGGTCGAGCACCTGGAGGAGACATTGAACTAGTAAATAAGTGCAGGTTTGAATAATTTCATCATTTGACTTTGTCAGGAAACTTGCACAAAAATTGGATATTTTTCATGTAAGTAAACCCAAGAACTGAAATGACATGTTTTAACAATATTTGCAACAAAACACACTAATACAGGTTCTAAAAGCTTATATAACAGTAATTTGATTGTGTATTATGTCAAAAGACCACCAGACTACATTTTAGTGATATCATCATGTTTTCACTGGTGGCCATTTTGTTCCGGGGCAAGTTACCTTAAATACACATGTGTGTGGCAATATGTTGATTTTGCTTGATACTATTTTGCAATTGTGCGTTATGCCATGAAAAAATAAAACAATTGTTAAAAATCAGAGCGGTTTGTTTTCGTAACACGTTAGACGTCAAAAGGCAATCACAATAGTATATCTTGCTAAAACTATCACTAAACAAACTTTTTCCTGAATCCGACACATATTGTTTGCCAAATCAAGTTCTTATCTGACGTATATTTCTCGCGCAAAGCTGAAACCGAAAACAATCATTTACTCTGCAGCCCTCAGCTATAATGAATTACAAGAAGGTCAAGATGGTCCTATATCGGTATCCTGTCCCAAAGAAAAAAGGAGGTCTAAAGTCATTATCAAAGCCAACCGCTGACAATTTTTAAAATCTCTGTGAAACGGTAAACACATTACAAACGTAGGTTTAAAATCAATGTACAAAGTGACCTAACGTTCGACCAGATGTTACGCAGTTTCGGTCTTGACTTAAGGTAGTATGCGACCTTTGTCCGACGTCAGACGTCAAAAAGCGAGTTTTCTCCGATTGTTATGAAATTTTGCCTAATGGTACTAAAACGCATTGCACGCATCGTGATCGCTTTAATTTTTTCATTTTACATTTCGTTTCTTAGCAACGCGACGTCGGATGTCGGTGGTGTAAAATCGACGTTTAACAAGCATACCTGGTTCAAATATGACCCTAGTGAAATTTTAATAACACCATATGCTAGCTCTCCACCTGCGGAATACGTTAATATAAAGTTTTAGATGCTTTATCTGTCAATTTTTCTAGCGCTAAATGTTTAATACTGAAAATCCGCCCATTTCTTCACCCGAAATTGTGACTCCCGACTAGCTTTAAGGTTGGTTTCGGTCAACGGAACAAGATTCAATCAACTAACGACTCACACGGTGATTTAACGCAGATCCTAGCAAATAACATCACAAATTCAAAAAGGGGGGTCTTCGGGGATTTTTTTCCACAAATTGCAATCAAGTAAAGTTAGGGATCAAGAAAGATGAACGTTGAGTCATAACGTCGTGCGAACTATCGTCTGACGGTATTACGCGCAGCGTTTGAAATGTTCAGTATGGTGCAATTTGAATGTCAATTAAATTTTGTACGGGTTTTGAGATTAAAATGACTGACCTAGCGCATTTATGTTAGTCATATAGATTTTGAATTACACGTGCGTAAAATATACAGGACAGAGATAAATGCGCTACAGCATTTTCACGTGCGTAGAAGCTAGAACGAAACACTAAAGTGTCGGGGATTATTTTTAAATATGTAAGAAAAACTTAAAAAATCTTATCTGAAACCACAAGGCCTATGAGCATAGATAGTTAGCATGTTACATTGCCTAGTGGATCTCTACTAAGATTGTTCAGATTATGATCCCCGAGTCAAAATTGACCCCGCCCGGGGGTCACTTGTTTTTACAGAGGCTTATATATGGGATTTTATTTAAATCCTCTACTCTGAAACCACAAGGCCTAAAGCTTAGATATCTAGCACGTGGCATTGCCTAGTGAACGTCTACCAAGATTGTTCAAATCATGACCCCTGGGTCAAAATTGATTCCACTCGGGAGTCTCTTGATTTTGCATAGGCTTATACAGGAAAAACTTACAAAATCTTTATTTCTGAAACCACCTCTACCAAGAATGTTTAAATCATGACCCCTAGGTTAAAACTGACCCTTTCTGCTATTGATGACCTTGTATTATAGCAAATGGTAGCACGGTGAGCAATATATGGCCATCTTGGCCCTCTTGTTTGTTCGTTTCATCTGATATGGCACTTGCCAAGACACAAAGTAAATCAAGTTAAACTGTTACAAGATTAAATGACTACCTGTGACATGATGGAGTAAATGAAATTAATTATAAGAATCGTTGACAGAAGTATACTTCAGTCTTTTTAAATTGTTTGTCAATGTGTTAAAGTATTAGGTAAGCTCATGAGAAGTGAATAAAAAGTAAGATAAGATATTACATGTACTCGTATTTACTAGTATTTAGAGCGGACAAAACTGCTTTTGATTCAACAATGCTACTAAAGTGTCGAGTTGCCTTTTTCCAAGAGCAATAATACGTCCCAGCTTTTCCTTTGTAAAAAAATCAAATTGAAATTTTATCATCATGCACAAATAAATGTCCTGATAGATTTTAAACTTTCATCAATTTCAAGTTTAGTCAGGTTTCTTTCACATAAGCGTATGGCGGCTTCTTCATATTAAATACAGTTATTTAATCCTGATGTTTGTTTGAGGTTTTTTCTGCATGCAGATTAACATCTAAAACGATCCCAACCTTTTGAATCCCTCATTGTGCAGAGTGCATATTAGATTACAATTTAATGTCTCACGCGCAAAACCGACTAGACACGCATACATTTATTGTCGGCAATTGTCAAAATGTGCACAAATAGCAAAAAAAAAAAAAAACATCACATTTATGACAGGTGAGATCTACCCGGACGTAAGGACTCTGAACATAAATTCTTTGTATAAAATAAGCGTCACAATTTGAAAGTGACATACGCAAAGTCAATTTGCTACAATACATATCTAACTTAAACCAAGGTCTTTCAAATAGTATGGTCCGGAAACGCCCTCTATAAATGTCTTATCGTACTGATAATCTTGTCTCGGTTATCAATTTTTACCTGATATTTACTTAATTATAGGCACTTATCATATAGACGAATACAGTTGTCAGTTATATGAACGGAATATTTACTTAAATATAGGCACGTGTCATATAGACGAATACAGTTGTCAGTTACATGAACAGAATATTTACTTAAATATAGGCACTTGTCATTTAGACGAATACAGTTGTCAGTTACATGAACAGAATATTTACTTAATATAGGCACTTATCATATAGACGAATACAGTTGTCAGTTACATGAACAGAATATTTACTTAATTATAGGCACTTATCATATAGACGAATACAGTTGTCAGTTACATGAACAGAATATTTACTTAAATATAGGCACGTGTCATATAGACGAATACAGTTGTCAGTTATATGAACAGAATATTTACTTAAATATAGGCACTTATCATAAAGACGAATACAGTTGTCAGTTATATGAACGGAATATTTACTTAATATAGGCACTTATCATATAGACGAATACAGTTGTCAGTTACATGAACAGAATATTTACTTAAATATAGGCACTTATCATATAGACGAATACAGTTGTCAGTTACATGAACAGGATATTTACTTAAATATAGGCACTTGTCATTTAGACGAATACAGTTGTCAGTTACATGAACAGAATATTTACTTAATATAGGCACTTATCATATAGACGAATACAGTTGTCAGTTACATGAACAGAATATTTACTTAAATATAGGCACTTGTCATTTAGACGAATACAGTTGTCAGTTACATGAACAGAATATTTACTTAATATAGGCACTTATCATATAGACGAATACAGTTGTCAGTTACATGAACAGAATATTTACTTAAATATAGGCACTAGTCATTTAGACGAATACAGTTGTCAGTTACATGAACAGAATATTTACTTAAAGAATATAGGCACTTGTCATTTAGACGAATACAGTTGCCAGTTACATGAACAGAATATTTACTTAAATACCCTTCCATATAAATCACTAGATAGACAAATGAATCTGATATTTTGGTAATGAAAACAACATAGATGTACAGCAATATTTCCTTAAACGTTGTAAAGTTCATTATTTTCTTGTAGTTGTAAAAAATTATTGTTGTATATTATTTTGTTCTATATTTTCAGAGACCACAGAGAAGCTAAATGGGATAAGCATGAACTTATCGTCTCGGTATCTAAACCAGTGACACCATCTAAGTAAGTTTGAAAAATGTACGTCTTTTTATGTCTGAAACACTACACACGATAGACAGAAACGCATTTACTTCTTTACTTTGGTCCTGCATATTAGCACTAGTGAAATTATCCAGCCAAACTATATACTATATACTAATATGTTATTTATGCTATTTTCTTTCATTTATATCTAATTTCTTTTATTTACTGCGAAATGTTTAGTTTAAAAGCCAACAAAAAATTACATAGATTATGACTAAATCAAAATACAGTCGGCATGGAAACTAAAACAACAAGTGTAATGACTTACCAACCCACGTTGTCATATAAAATCCTTTATTTGCTCAGCTCATAGAAACGGAAAACAATTAATATGCAAACAGCTGTGTCCCGTATTAACACCGAGAAGTCGAAATTTTGACATCTTTTCTTCTAAATTAAGATTCCCTCTTATTTATTCAGCCAATTTCCATCGGTACTCTTCCGAGTCTGGTAAATTTGCTAAACAATTAAGTAGTTTGTAGTCAATTTGTACACAAACACTTTCCAATTTTGTCATTTCGGGGAAGCTTAATGAAAAAGCTTTTCCAAATGAGATTATTTTATGACGTTCGAAAGATGTACGAAAATCATTTCGGTTTTGTTCTAACATTCAGAAAGGTACCGTCGCCCGATGTGCTGGTATGTTCACGAACATAGTTATTTTGATATTTTTTTTATTTATTTAACAAATTCAAAAGATTTGAATTGTTAAATTATCTCATTTAGATGTTTCAAATTAATGAGAGTGTACGCAAGTGATGGATATTGTTTTCATGAGCCAAGTAGTATATAAAAATATATAACAAGTAAGAGATATATCATATAAAACAAAGAGTTGTCACGTGATTTGAATTGTTTTTATAGGGCAACTTTTGTTCTCGTAAAGCTTAATACTTTTCCTTATCAAAAATTTAATTTGGCGCTATGATGGATTCCTATAGTAAGTCAGCATTTTTTAAGCTTCTTTGGCGGTCCTTAATTTCTAAACTCATTTTAACTGAATCGACATTGTTAGAAACGTATGTACAACAGTCACCATGTGCATGTTAACTTTCGTGTGTGTTTTCGATTACGACATTTTGGATGTATTTCAGAGTATTGGTAACCATGGATCCTGTTCCACACGTAGAACCTTCAGACGACAACAAACTGGTTAACAGCAGAGAGAACAAACTTCTCCATGATACGTCTGCTCTTCGCAACGGTAATTAATTTTATTTTTTTTGAATCTGAAATAATTTCTTATTTCAAATTCAGTATGCGGGGGGCTTTGTTATTGAATCAAAACACAGATCCGTCACGGAATTAACAGATTATCAGCAGGTACTTCAAATAGATGAGGAAATTTGATATTCGTTTCTCGATTTGATTAGATGAGATAAAAATTATGTACACCCTTTCGTGGATTTTATTTGACTTATTCACAAATTTGACAAGAGTTTAATTTGTGCTGAGTGCATGCATGCACGGCTAAAATTACCATGATCAATCTTTTTAAAATACAGTAGCGGTAAATAATAAATTCTCTTCGAAATTATTATTCTACTTCTCTTTGTCAGTAAACTGATAGTATTATATTGCCTTATTGATTTACACTAAAAATAAACCAAATTTTAATAAAATCATCAACGCAGACAAGCATTACTATGCTAAACGCATGAGGCGGAATACCGCGCCAGAAAATTTATAATTAATTGTTGAAATTTTTAACTTTACCTTTTTCAGTTTGACAAGTATTCCGATATGCTTTTGAAATGCATTGAATAAATAAAATACAACACTTTAATGTCAGGATAACTTTAAAAGCTGAACATTCATCAGTTTACTTAACATGTTTTAATTGGCCTTCCTGATAGATGATAAATCTACATTTTTTCTTTGTGTTAAAATGCAAATGTTATTCAATATAGAACAGCATGCATATATGAAATCTAGAGACGGTGTATAAAATAAAAAAAGTAGTCTAGTAGGGGATAAACAAACAAGTAACGGCATTTCCTTTTATTTCATAAACCAAATAATAAAGTTGCGCATTATTTTCTTTAGTGGGTGGGGTGCATGTTTTTTTTCATTTTTCAGTTTTACCTTTAATATCAAATGTGATTCACTTGGCCATAATGCCATAATATTGTAGTATACTGACACAAAAAATACATGTAAAGAACATAAGAAATTAGTGAATTATTATGAAGAACGGATACACTTTGAAATATTTTAAAGTAGTACCTATTTTGTCGTGTTTTCACCATTTGTTTGTAGTGTTTTTTGCCTGGAATCTGTCCTGTTTTCGACTTTTTGCCCCGCCAACTCTATGCGCAATAACGATGTCACAACGTTTTTTTACGACGTGTTTTTGTCATTTGTTTGGCGTGTTTTCGCCTTTAGTCTGTCGTGTTCCGTCAAGTCGAAAACATGACAAAATAGCTCCTTGTCGAGTTTTGGAATTTTTGTCCCGATATGTCGAAAAACACGACGTGGCAGAAATCAGCCACCATAATTATTTCTAATTTGTTGTTTTCGGTATGAAAACAAAATTCTAAAAGTAATGGAAGCTAACCGTAAAGGCTGTTGTGCCTTCGGAGTTTTGCCGTATAAGAAGTTCAAGACAGAGTTTCGCATGGAAAATCTGCATGTCTCTGTATATATGCAACATTTTAGCATGTTTGCATTGTGTGAATTTACCAGGAAAATGACAAATTTCAGTTTCGCTTGGAAACTCCGTACGTCTTTGCATACACGGAACATATAGGCATCTTGCCTCGGATCATTTCGATATTCAAGTCGAAGAAGTCTGTACTGTTAAAAAGTTACTATTCCAGCTGAACATGATGCTACGCTCATCGTTGCTGTTGCCGCTTACGCGTCTGACGAAGACAAGTTTGTAAAACAGCAAATACATTTTAATGCCCCGCCATTGAAGGGCATACATAAAGTCCGTCCGTACGTCCGTCCGTCCATCCGTACGACTCGGCAAATTTTCGTTTCCGATCAATAACTTTTGGAATGTTACATGGATTTGATTCAGCTTTTTGGTGCAGGTTTATGATCATAAAATACAGTTCAAGTTTGATTTTAGTTCTCCGTTAATTGTTACAGGAGTTACGGCCCCTTTTCGACTTTTCAAATTTTAGTAAAATGATGGTTTCCCATCAATTACTTTTGAAATGTTTCATAGACTAAATTCAGATATGAACATTACATACTGGTTCACGCTCAATTTAGGTAATATTGCAGTTAGTTTAACAGAAATTATTTTCAACTTTTCTTTGAATTTGTGGTTTCTGATCATTATCTCATGAAAAGTTAGTTGAATTTTAATCAAGTTTGCCACGAATATACAGGTATCAATACAATACAGATCAATTTCAATTGTTCGTTACATTTCACTATTTTTGAGAGAGTTATAAGAGAGTTGTAGACGTTTTATTTGTACGTACTATTAATTGTATATATATACTTGGACGAGGAGAGAAGACATACATAGTGTATTGACATTTGTGGTGCTTTGAGAAGTCAGTTTATGCCTAAATTCATTGTACGTCTGTACCGGCCACAAACTTAAATTAATATTATCGGCCACTGAAAGAACATATAGTTTATCATGGCACGTTTTTTTCTGTAGACATGTGTTGCTCTACAAACACCCAAAAGAACCAGTCAGTGAGGAAAACAGAGTTTGCCCTGGACAGGACAAAAAGTATGTCTTTCGACTGGACGGAGTTTGAGCGTGTTTTTGCCTCTGGTAAATGATGTTACGATCGGATTATCTATGTTCTTTGCTCCTCCATTTACTTCACTTTTAATTATTTTTAAACTACTTTAAATAAAGTTCCAGGAGCATACGGTGATTTTATATACAAAAGAGTTTATATCAAGGGTAAATATGTACTGTTTTAGTTTTCTTCATATGTCTTCTTCATAAATGCTTACTTACTTAAAATCGGCGGAATTGAAATGGAAGAGTAACTATTTAATTCGCATTCGATTTTGTCTGAGAAAAGAATACTGTATGAAATAAACATTATTTGGTCTTTTGCTATATCAGAGTTCAGCACCAAGGCAGGGTTTGAGCGTCTTGTGAGTTTCCTATCTGAAATCTCGAAGATTATAGCAAAATACCTAAAGTCGGAACGAGATGTAAGGAACAAAGTGTTGGATTTTCATCATCCACACCAGCTTCGTGAGATGATGGACCATTGTCTTTACGTTGACGAGGAACCACGAGATCTAGAACAGGTCCTTAGCGACTGCAAGGAGACGCTTAAATATTGTGTCAAAACTGGTAAGCAAAATACTTGCTGACTGATTATTTATCGTACACACCATATCTTACACAGCGGGATATTTGATGTATGAATACTTAACCTCACAATGCTTAAAACATATTGACATACTCCACTAAGCCTGTCTCTAAAACGTTCTTCTACCTGTTAAATTGTTGACAATCTGACCTCTTTGTTGTTATTTAAAGTTGATGTATTGAAAATATTAATCAAGAAGCTTGTTTTCAAATAGTTATTGAGCAAAGTGAACTTATCTACATTGAAAACTAATATTTTAGAATAGTAATTGTTTTGCATCTCATTAGTAATGACACAACCTTATCAGAGCGGGTAAATTACCGTAAAAAGTACGGGTAAATCAACCATCCGGTCGAAATTAGGTTATACATGTAAGTACCTTCGCCCTCCGACAGAGATATCAGTATTACACAGAGTCCATGTAAGTACCTTCGCCCTCCGACAGAGATATCAGTATTACACAGAGTCCGCCCTCCGACAGAGATATCAGTATTACACAGAGTCCATATATAACCTTGTAACATACTTGGGTATTATAGCTTTTGTTGGGGAATTATGCCGGATATTTCTGTAATTGTATAAAAACTGGTATTTAGAATTATTGACTCGCATAAATAGTGATATTTTAGATTTTTACTATACAGTACGTGTAAAAAGTGCGATACAATTTCAGCGCACCCTAGATTTCTCAACCAATTGTCTACCGGAATTGACATCATCGGTCTCGCCGCTGAGTGGGTCACAGCTGCAGCCAACACGAACATGTAAGCCATAGTATACATGTATAACCTTGCCATTATTTAAGATTTGAATTACGACATAAACACTTGCGATATATTAATTGCATTTAATTGCATTTAATGTTTAAATCACTAAGCTGTGGCACTAGAATTTAAGCTTCCCGGTGTTGACAGAAACCACAAAACTTTCAGCAATAAGCATTACACATGCATTACAAAAATGTAGAATCTGTACATCTCAGATTTTACACATATTCATAAAGACGGACAACATCTTGTTGTCCTACATTGTGGAAAAACGTGACAGCATATTTTATACCTTTTTTATATTATCTAAGGTTTACTTACGAAATGGCCCCAGTGTTTACGTTAATGGAAGAAATCATACTCATGCGCATGGCTCGTTTGATCGGATGGAACGACGGTGACGCAATATTCGCACCTGGTAAACTTATTTTATTACTGTTATATTGTTACTCAGGGTTGTAAGTGGTGAGACATTGCCCCTTTTAATTCCAATACAGGTGTGACAACTTTATCTTGCAGTTTTATTAGATGAAACAAATAACATCCGAGGTGCGGCTTTTGATAGGGGAAAGTTACACAATCATGGAACAAAAGGGCTCCGGTGCAGCTTGTTGCTACCTAGCATGCATTGTTTTGTATTCATTTTATGATAAACATATTGCGTGTTTTTGCATGTAAAGTTACACGCAGATTCAAATTAAATGTTTCAATTTCTCTTCAACAAACACAATCAGAAAGACGGAGTCTTTTTAGGTATATGTAGTTCTAGGAAAGAAATTAAGTGGACTGTTCTTTTGGGAAATAAAGCTCTGACCCTGTGTAGATCTGTTCCAGACAGATGTTTCTTGTAACGTTAAAATTAAATTACAACAGTAGAAATGAAAAATCACTCTCATCTTTTATATTTAGGCGGGGCTATTTCCAATTTGTATGCAATGCTGGCTGCTCGGCATGTTGCTAACCCGGACATAAAAGAAAGTGGAATGTCTAACGGCACAAAGTTTGCGGTTTACACATCAATTCAAGTAAGCTTTGACATCGTAAAACTTGTTGAATATGTCTTGTTCCATGAGGTTATACATCAACCTATTTAAACCGCTTCAAAAATACAATTCATAATGAGGTCTGAACGCATGCAGGCAGTAATGGAATTTGAACCCTTCTGCCCGAGGGTCAGAAAATTAGGGAAAAGTCATTGAACGTAGTTAAACTCTCGGGACCACATTAACATAATAAACTTTATATATCAGTAAGTCCTCAGACTTTAATGTAAATTAGTAGTAATTAAAATGAAAAATTAGGTAAAAATGTGCATTTGATATTAAAGCTATCTAAATTTGAACGAGTAAAACGTTTCAAAATAAAAACGATGTTTGATTAGCTGTTCCGAACCATCTAGACGCGACGTTTGGTCCCATCCATTTGATGTTTCTGTTTTCTGCAGAGTCATTTCTCGATCAAGAAAGCAGCTCTCATTCTTGGAATAGGGCTTCAAAATGTCTACAGTATAGCAGCTGACAAAAGGTTAGTATAGTGACATACAATTAGTATCTAACCATATGCACAATTGGACCAGTAGTTAATGTAGCACCATATGAATTACTTCGACCTTGTAGGCGTTATAAAAGAGGCTTCTGTGAATGTGAAATACGAATAGAATAACATGTTAATGCGTGTTAGAGCGTTTGCTAGCAACAGCAAAACAGTACAATCATTGTCAAACATTGTCAAACGAAAATAGGTACTCTATCATAAATCTAACAGCATGCAGTGTGCTTTGTACACGAATGCAAAACCGAAAGAAAACTTTACATTGTTTTTAATATTATATTCTCGGTTTAATCCCATAGATCTACAGTTAAATACACATGTATCTTTTATTTGTCCAATTTGTTTTTTCTAAATAAGAATAATGACCTATATCTGTAACAAATGAGTCATAATTTAATTCAGGGGCAGGATGCGTGTCGACAGCCTTGAGGAAGCAATACAGAGTTCGTTATCCCAGGGTATGGTGCCATTGATGGTGAACGCTACCTGTGGTACAACTGTCCTTGGTGCGTTCGATCCTGTGAACGCCATTGCTGATGTTTGTGAGCGGTACGGTGTCTGGCTCCATGTCGACGTGAGAATCTATATATTATACATTCTTGCTATTAGATTAGAAAATACTGAATTCAAGTTACCATTTCTATTCTTTTGTTTGCATATTGTTCGAAAACAGTTCTATTGCAAATTTGTAATCGATGGCATCCACAGAATGATACAGTTCTTATTTTAGTATAATCATGCTGAAAATGAATCAATTGGTGTGTTGAAAAGAGCTATAATTAATTAATTACCATGAATACTGTTCTGTGATCTTTTCAAGTACATGCATTTAGACATGAAGATCACCGAGGAATCATTAGCATCGCCTGAAACGATTTACTTCCACAGACTCTCATTTTTTATTGCTTAACCACTAACAGGCAGTCACGTTTAATTATGAACTCCTAGGCAATCAATAGTTCTTTTTCACACTTTGACAGGGTGCATGGGGTGGCAGTGTTTTATTCTCGGAGAAGTACAGGTATCTTCTACAAGACATATATCGGTAAGTACTTGGGATTGAATAGTTATTAACTAAAATCTGAAATTTTATGAAGCAATATCCTTTGCTTTAAGAGTTTTTACGGCGCCATCACTAACTCATCAGCCGTTTGATAACCAAAACATGTTCAAAAGCGTGCAAGGAACCCCATTTGAACTAGTGGTCTCAGTAATTATTATCTGATAATTGGTATTAGATTACTGCCATCTGCATCACATTTATTTATACATTTTTTACATCCTTTAATTAATACAATGTACTTCAACACGTCGTATATTTTTTGTTTTACGTCAGAGCCGACTCTATGACATGGAATCCTCACAAGATGATGGGTGTACCTCTGCAGTGTTCGGCAATTTTCCTGAAGAAAAAGGTAAGCTATATCAAATAGCTTAAATCATGTTTTACAAAGCTGATAAAAGAAATACATGATTAGAATGATAAATGAAAACATGATTAGAACTAGAACTATCACTAAATGTGATGAACATCCCCCCACGAACACCGCACGGACACAGTCTATAAAATTTATAAAGCATTATTTTGATGCTTTGATCATTGGACCATGCACAACATTATCCGTCTATAGTATCATTAAATTCTGACCAAAGGTTTCGGAGAGTCAGGGCGTAAAAGACGTAAGCCCATGCGATCTTGACATTTGAACTAGAGACCCAAAACAAAGACCCTGCACAACAAGGCATGATACTTATCATTTCTGTGAAGTATCATTAAATTCTGACAAGGAGTTTTGGAGATTAGGCGTACACAAGATTTCATTATGTTGAACCCATGTAACATTGACCTAGTAATCTAAAACATGGACTATATAAAACTACGCCTGATACTTATCACTTCTGTGAAGTATCATCTATTTCTGATCAGAGATTCTTGAGATTAAGCGTGTTCAAAATTGCGTCTAGGACGGACAGACAGGCTAACCCCAGTATACCATCTTACACTGTAAATAAGAATACACGAAAAGAAGATAAATCAAACGACCTGTAAGAGGGATGAATGTTATTTCTTGAAATGATTGTGTCACTTAAAGAAACAACAAACAAGTTAGACGTGAGGTTTAATATTTTATCAGTCACTAGAAAATTAGATTGTCTGACTGTAAGTTCAATTTTATGCTAAAATTAACGAATCACGTTCCTCCAGTGTCTACTTATATGATCTACAGTAGTGAGCATGCTTACCTGACCCTCAGCTGCTTATTAAGAGCTTGAAATGAACTTACTCTTAATGTTTACCTTTTTGCTTAGGTTGCATTTTTGAAAGTTAGCTCAGCTAAATGTCGACTGCCTTGATCATTTATTAAAGTACTTTTTGCGGTAAAATAATTATTTGTATATGGCTTACTTTATCATTCTCTTTAGGGCATACTTTTATCTGTGAACCAACTGAATGCCGACTATCTGTATCAGAAAGACAAGATTTATGATACGGCCTATGATACAGGGGACAAGGCGATACAATGTGGGCGTCATAATGATATCTTCAAGCTTTGGCTCATGTGGAGATCAAAGGTTTTTCTTTTTAATGTTTGATTTTCTGAAACTTTTTTACTTCAGTGAAGTAAGTTGTAAGTTGAAGTGATTCACAGATACTATTTGAAAAGACCTCGCCAGGTTATGCTCACAAAGAATTGAAATAAAATTTAGAATAAAGGAATCTTTAATTAAGCTATCAGTATTAAGTTAATTCCAATTATGACTTGCGAAAAGATTAGCATTTCTAGTATCATTTTAATTTCTTGACTATTCAAAACATAAAATGAGTTGAAATTTCCGAGCCATTCCTCAGTTCGGTAGAACATTACAATCACTTGTCATTACTAAGCCAGAATCTTACGTGACAATTCAAATAAGTGAATATCTGTTTTATTTTTAATATGAGAAGTCATAGTCCCTCTTCGATCTTCTTTGCAGGGCGATAAAGGGTTCAGGGAACAAATTGACAGAAACTTTGCCATGTCAAGGTCAGTAATTATCACATATACACACCAATAACGTTGTTACATTGTCTAATGTTCTCGTGCACGAAGGTCTGTCACTAAGAATAAATCTTTTATAGTCTGACGAATGTCTCCATTGGATGATTTTATAATACAAAATGTGTCTATTTTTATTAAAGTAACAAACCCAATTACAGTGAAATGTTTCTGTACTGTTGTTTTCCGTTTCACTGTAATCGTGTTGCATTATACATACGGTTTTAAATATGAAACAGGTATCTGCTGGAATGTTTACGGAGACGAGAAGACTTCGAGTTGGTGCTCCAAGAGGTAATTCAAGAATTTTTACAAATGGAAATCAAATCCAATAATTGGTTTGTAAAATAATTACAATGCACTTTTAAAAGTGTATAAAAGGCGTTTATTAGACAGAAACTAAGTTTTTCTATGAAACAATGCAAAGGAAAACAGACGTACATTATTGTGGCTACAGATTTATATTAAGATGTCGATTTCAGATAGAAGGGCCGACTGTCTGCTTCTGGCATGTACCGCAGAAAATCAGAAAAATGAAGGAAAAGCAAGACAAAAATTTCTCTCTTCATAAGGTATCTATCTAACAATTGAAGATGGTAAATTAGCTCAATGTATAAAGTTGAATACATTGTATCTACAATCTCTTCTTGCATTTTCTTTATAAAGTAGACCTTTTTATCAATGGCATCAAAGTTAAGTTGGTAATATGTTAATACAGCTTTTTACTGTAGCTGGAATTGTATTTGTAAAAAGCTGTAATGGTTTATCTTATTGTTTTTAGTAGGGAAATAAATCTATTCATTTTTGGAAGGGCGCTTCCAATTTCCAAGTAAATGAACTAAATCAAGTGATTATGTTCATGAGTACAATAATAAATAGGTCAGTAACTGCAATAGAATTTCTTACTTGTCCTCAATTTTTAACAAGGCTTATTACCAGTGGTAACTCCTACACCCATATTATGTTATTGTTCTCAGCTTGAAGGAATCGTGTGACAGAAATTTAAACCTTACTTGTCAAAACGTTATGACCAGTAATGTACGGTTCCGGCGTATAACATTCTCTCAAAGCGCATACAGCAACATAGTTCATGCAGGGATAGTGTGTAAAATGCAACAAAACGTTTTGGTATAGGGAGCCACCCCTGGCCGTAAGCCTTATTGTAAAAACTGATGATGGGCAAGACCTTATAACATTTAGTGACCTATTTCTATTTTGTAGTCATCAGTTCCATATTGTTTTTACTTGTTAAGAGGTTTAAAAATAATTTCAAAAAATGTTTTTAAACAAAATAAAACAAGATACAAACGTTTGAAGATTTTAGCGCTTTGGCCAAGCGCTACCTTTAAACAATATCGCACCAGTTTCTTGAATCTTGATTTGTACTGTTTAAGCTGACGGCGAAACTGAAGGCATTGATGATGGAAAAGGGATCAATGATGATCCAGTATCAACCGTTAGGGGAACTACCTAACTTTTTCAGGGTAGCATTCTCTAACCCTGCAATTACGTATACAGATGTTGACTACATGGTTCAGGAAATTGCAAACCTTGCCAAACAAGTCGAGTAATAGGTATGTAAACTAACACACACTACTATTTAAAACAAATGAAAAAGGGAATTTCAGTATCATTTGTTTCTACTGACATGTTCTTAAGTTCTTTAAAATGTTATTAAGTAACAAGTTGTTGCACTGGCTTATTAATCTTGCCTACATCTAGTGCCCTACTTTATACTTACACAAACACTTTATGCAATGGTGCATGGTCAAATGCCACACTAATAATGTATGTATATAGTTACGGACAAACACAGTTACTGTAATCTTGAAAAACTTAATTGGGAAACCATTTTCTAAAAAATTCAAAATTGCTGTCAACGAAACAATGCAATTGAGGCAGTGTGAATAAATAATGTTAACTATTTTTTACAAAGCGTGTTAGTGTTTCGGTATAATGGTACACAGGTGCTTGTTTAAAATAGTTTTCCCTTACGCAAATATTTGACATAATCTTGACACACATGGTATGTTTTTTGTTGAAAACAGTATTGTGTATGCTAAAATGTGCGTCTTACATTTTCAAAATGTATTCTTCAGATATTGACTGCATCAGAACAGCAAACGAAAAAGGAAAATATACGTAGACTACAGGAGACTATCAAAGGACTTGGATAGACTAGATTTTTATTTATTTGAAGCCTGGATTTCCATTTCAAATTTAGTGCAAAGTTTGGTATTACGTTTATAATAACAATAAAATGATTTTCCGTTTGCCACAAGGTTCAACACTGATGTCTTTTAAATCCAGTTATAACTTGCTTTTAAATATTTAAACTTCATTATCAAACTTGTTACGTTTTTTTTGTATTTACAAACTTGTCCTGTTAGTTGAGAACTTTATATTTTGTATGCACTACACTCTATGAACACGGTATAGACTTTATCATTATCAAGCATCGTGACAATGCCATAAAACCAGATTTTCAACATATAACCATCGATAGTTTTTTAAAACAATTAAAGTCATTTCCTGGTGTGCAAACAATATTTAAACAGTTGTTATGGCAAGCAAAACATATAAATAATTATAGCATGCATTTAAACAGGTGGATAACGTTTTTCTAGTTTTAGTAACAACGCCCTTGACTTTTACCCTAGTGACCTCAAAAGCAATCAAAAGCAACATCTCAATATAAGCTGCTTCATTCGACCTTGTGTTATTGGCCGAAACCCGTTTTTCTAATGTGTATCTACATATCTCGTATCAGCTACATTCATACCAATTTTCATGGCACTTACTCATTCCCAACAGGATTTATTTGCCGGAATTTTTCTAGAATTTGACTCGAGGAAAACCAAATATAATCCAAAAAGCTGTATCTCAACACAAGCTTCATACATACTGATATTCATGGCAATAGCTCATTCCGAACATGATTTATTTTCCTATAACAGTTTGGTTTTATTAACAACCACCTTGACTTTGAACCAAGAAGCAGCTCCAAAAGCAATCTCAAGGTACATCTCCATGTAAGCTACTAACGTACTAATTTTCATGTCAATAACTTAATCCCAATGGAAGTTATCTGCCGGAAACCATTTTTCTATTTTAAGTAACAGTGAACTTGACCTTAGGGACCCATAAAGCAATCAAAAGCAACACAATGTACACATCACTATAACATACTTACATATATTTTTTTATGGCAATACCCCTTTCTTACTAAAGTTATTGGGCGCAAACTACCTTGTCTTTGACCCGGGCACCCTAAATGTAGCCCCAAGCTACCACTTAATATGAGCTACCTACATACAAATTTCAATGACAATTATACCTCATTCCCAAGACGAGTTATCTGTCTGAAACGGTTTTTCCTATTTTTAGCAACTGAACCAATAAGACCCAAAAGCAATCACAAGGTACACCTTCATACAAGCTACCAACATACCAATTTCCATGGGCACAACTCATTCCCAACACGGGTTATTGACCATACATCATTTCAAATGCATCTCTTTATAAGCTACATACATGCCACGTTTCATGGAAATACCTCATTCCTAACTAAAGTTATTCACCGGAAACTTAACTGTTTGTCGCCTCCGCCCAACCACCCGCCTGCTCAACGACATACCCCAATCTAGTAACTAGGGTCTCGTTGAAAACTTAAAATAAAAGAATCGAGTGTGTTTTTTTGAAATCTAACATTAACTGACGGATTTCAAATGATTGTGCAATCTATCTTAAAAGAAATAACATAATATTATATAATACATGCAGTATCCAAACAGAATTACTTTTGCTTTCTTTCATTGTGTTAAAGTGTCGTTTGCCTAATCTTTAAAACACATAGCATAAGACCGCCAGATATCCATCAATTTCGATTTCCAATTAAACCATTAGTTTAAGTATTATTGGTCCTTGATTTAAAAGAAGAGAAACAAGATGGTCTTATATCGCCAACCTGAAATCTTCTTTTTAAGACTGGATATAACATGTGGCCTCTCGAATGTAAAAACGTTTTTTTTTTATTTGACCACGTAACCTATTTTGACACCTTTTGACCAAGGTTTGAACCTGACATAGAAATCACTGGGAAAAACAAGATTCTGGCCAATTTTCATGATGATTATTTAAACTCGACCTAGATTTGATCAATGCAGTCGTTCCAAGTTTCATGAAGATTTACTGAAAAATGCAGCCTATATTGCATACACAACGTTGAATGTGAACAAATGACAGGCATACAACTGACACAAGGCGATCACAATAGCTCACTCCGTGCTCAAGGTGAGCAAAAAATGTAAGTCCATGTGGTCCTTATTTTTTTCATATTTTTTTCATTGTCTTGGACACCTTAAAGTGACATTATGCGCATATTACTGCACAAAGTGTATTTTTGGTGACAGTTTTATAAAAGCAATTTTTGGTTGCTGTGCATTTAAATGTGTTAAATTAATGATAATGCCGCATTAGTATTTGAAGTTGGTGCTTTGGATATAAAAAAAATCGGACTGATAAAATGATAGTTGAATGTGTCGTTGTTGATGTTGGTAGAGATTTCGGCAGTGGAAGGGAAGCAACTCCTGCATGCAGTTGTTCTTTTCTTAAATTGACTCTCCCAGTCAAATAAGAAAATCAATATTTTGAAAGTTATTTTTTCATACTGGTAGCGGGAAGAGTTTGGTGTATTGGGTTAAAAGTTATTATTTCCTCTACACTTTTGTACACACACCATTTTCAGCTGGATTTTTACTTGAAAAAAATGCGCATAATGTCAATTTAAACCCCATGGTGATGTATTGGTACGAGGTGATGTTCATTAACATAACTTGCGGAGAGTCACTTAACCTATAGCTAGTCACACCTGAAAAGAACTTTCTCTTCTAACATAATAATATTAATAGAAACTGACCAGTCCAAAAGAGAATCAGCTCTATGTGCAATTAGTTGAAACTGGATCAATAGTTAGAGGAGATTATTTGATTTTTCCTATAAGCCATATGAAACTATCATAAGATGTAAGAGTGAAACGATGGCCGAATATAGTTAATTTTGTTCTACAACAGCACATGTTTTAATGTTTTGAGAGACAAGACAATGTTCACTTTAACATAAAGTAGAGTCACTGAATAGAAAATGCAGTAAATGAGTTCTGAGTTAAGCCAATAGTTTCCGAAGAGAGTTCTACGCTATACAGTCACAAGGTAATGAAACGATCCTTCAGACTGCCATAGTTTTGATGAAAAAACATGTCTTGAACAACTTTGGCTGATGGTCAAGTAAAAATTATTCATATGAATCTTTTTCAAATTTCACCAACAGCTTCAGAGCTGAAAAGTTTCTGAGTAACAATTAAACCCGTTCTATGAGTAATACTGTTTAATCAACATGGCTTGAACAATCTTGGTAGAGAGTCACACAGGAGCATTTGTACGAAATTATTTATTAATCCTGTCAATGGTTCCTGACAAATTATTTTGAAAGTTTTTCCTATATAAATCTATGTAAAGTGATCCCTAGGGCAGCATCAATATGGACAACAGGAGTACACTCTTAACAACCAAGTAGAGTAATTCTAGATAATTATATACACCAACTATCTAATCTTTGTGACTTTATATGTAAGACAAGAACATTTCTAAGTCCTTTCTTTATGAGTCTTTGTAAAAGGGTGGTCCTTGTTGAAACAAATTTGCACCCCATGGACAAAATTAGGAATAATTTAGTGTAGGACCACCAGACAATGCTACAAACCAAATACATAACATTTGAGTCGTGTAATTAAAACACAGTGACTGTTTAGTTCACGAGTCTATCTAAAGGATATGAGTTGTTGCAATGGAAGCAAAACACATCACATGTGAAACAAAAGTAACGTAAGCTCTTGACCTTGTTGTTTTAGAGAAGATTTTTTTCCATAGCAACCAGAGTTCTGCATAGAATAATAAGAGATATTCGTTTGAAGAAAATGGTGCCGGACTGAAAGATGACATAAAAAGGAGCCTGGATGGTGTGCGGTTTTTCAGTAGCTCACCCTGGCATTTTATGCCATGTTAGCTCAATGGAGACAAGCTGAAATGGAATGAATCAATTCATCTGGTACTGGCCTGAATGATTTCCTTAATTTACACATTTTTACAAAGAACTACTTTAAAAGAGTGTACTTGGTAAAAAGGGTAATCAGTCTGTATGAACAGGCCATTCACATGACTTGACCCTTGAGTTATTACTGCCCAGGGCTGTGCACACCACCATCACTTTAAAATAAACAAAGTCAATTGTTAATAAATTTCAGCACAGACACAAATAATTCTGTTATTAAATGTTAGAAAATCTGACCTTGCTTTTTGATCAACAGACCTGACTTTATATGACAAACAGTAATAAAACATTTAATTTTCTACGACATTCTTTTGATAGTAAGCTACTGATGAAACTAAGTTCACCAACACAACCTGATTAAACATGCTAATCTACACCCAAATTGCCATTGTTTGCTATACTGAGCTATACACATGGATTGGAAAAATAAATAACGTGTATTAATATATGCTTATATCCTTTACTTTTTGCTGTTCATAAGTTCTTTACAACTAATCCAAATGTATATATTTACATGTTCTATTCACAAAATTATTTAAAATAACTAAATGAAGTGTCTATTGGAGACAGATGTCTCAAAATACAATGGAATGCTAATATGATTAATATCTAAGACTGTGAGATAGACTGAATATCTCTACTGAATACATGCATGAGTAAGAATAGCTATAATATCTCACAGCTCTAAGTATAGGCAGTTTGAAGTCCTTGTGAACCCTCATAAACCATAAATATGTTTAAAAGTAATGCACAAATTTTATTAAAATGTTGTACAACCTTCTAAAACAACCTTACCAACTCTCCCAGAAAAAAGCAGAATTTTCGGTCAATAAAAAAGTATACTTGGTATATATATTTAATGCAAAATTTCGAGCCTTGAACGAAGCTAAATACAGATGGGTGAGTGTAGTGACCAGAACAGCAATGTTCAGCAAATTGTTTCAATATAACTGTACATTCTGTAGCACATCACTGCCCAATTTCAGTTTGATATGAGCCAGTGACATAAGTACTTAATATTATGCTTGTATTTAAATATTACCTTTTGTTTTCTCGTTTGATTTTTACTAAAATAATTTGTAATTTTAACTAGAACCATAGAGACTTTGTAAAATCTCAGTCTCTTGTTAACTGTGTGGGAGTTATAAAACATGGGTTGCCTGTGTGTCTTCAAATATTAGACAAATTAAGTACAACATAAACCTACATGTACAAATTGAAATGTATACGTGTTGTTTTGATTTATTAAAACAAGCAAAGATTAAAATCAAGCAAATTGGGCAGTGAACAGCAAAAATGGAAGCGATCATAAGATATTAATTATACCCTCTTTCTTAAATCTTCAAGGTGCAATCAAAGCATGGGCCTTCAGTATCTATACTATGCATTTAAATCAAGAGTAGGTCAACGTTTACAGTACATATCCTGTTTTTACAAACACAAGAGGCATAAGTGTAACTCCATGCCCATAATGGATTTATTCACTCCCATGGTTATTCTACCGTAACATTCATAAATTTATACATTGCATCAAATGGCAAAAAATTTAACAAGTCATTCAAACATTTTCAAATTGATACACAGAGTTGGTAAACTTTTTAAGGTAATTCAGTGAACTGTACAAATTCTTATTGAAATTGCTTTAACATTTTAAGAGATATCTAAGGTATATGGGGGTTCACATAAAGCTCTAAATGCCTATACAAACGAAGGTGTGGTTTTTAAGGCATTATACTCATAATTCCTAACTTAGCCAAGATATTTTGCTCTGATTAACTACATGAAAAAAGCAGAAGCCCTACACAGGCTTACAATAGAAAATACAAAATCATAACATTTTACCACTAAATTGACTACAACTCAAATCTTTATCAACTCTTCTATCATGCTGCATGGCTGTAACAGATAAAATCTTTTAGATCAGCTCTGCCCAGTTTCATATGATGATGAACATTTGGTGAAAATCTCAAATGCAACTAGTTGTATACTTGTCTGGTGCTTATCACACAAAATGTTGAAACTATGCCCGCACTACGCATTTTTAGACACAGATGTGTGTGGTTGCTTTTAATCACAAATATTTGACTTTACCATACAATATCTTAATTATGGTTGCACACTGATACCTCTGCTGTGCCCAAATTTGTTCATAAATTAAAATTTAATTTAAACTGAACTTGACCTTTATTATATTTAAAATCCTTCTAACCCTTCATGAGATAATGATCAGAAATTTAAGTTGAAAGGGGCCACAATTTCTGTAAGAATTACTGGATTGTAACCCAAATTGACCTTGATCTGTATTTTATGATAATAAACCTACAGGTTACATCTGAATAAAATAACAACCTTTCAAAAGTTATTGATGTAAAACTACCATTTTGTTGAAATTAAAGTTGAAAATGGGTCATAACTACTGTAAAAAATGGTAGATAGAAATAGAAATAAAACTTGACATATATTTAAAGTTCATAAACCTACATGTAAAATCTAAATAATATAATCTATGCAACCTTCCAAAATTAATTTATGTGAAACTTAACTTTTGCTTGGATGCACACATGCAAGGACGGACTGATGGACAGGGGTAACACTTCATGCCCTTCAACCATTCTTTGAACAACCACAGCATATCCACAGCCCCAATGCCCCTACCCCAAAACTGCTGACTACCAACAGTTCATTAGCAGAATCACCAGCAGAGCTATAGGCAAGAGTGTAAAAGTAAATACAGTATTTGATGTACAAAATAAAAAAACATCCGATTATACAAACGTAACGGTTTATAATAATAAATAATAATGATAATATTCCTTATTTAACGAAGGTAACTCGATAAGCCAACAGGCTTATCTTACTTGAGGCCTTCAAACATATAAATATTCAACATGCAAAATCAAAGACATGTTAAACATCAGTACAATATATACTAAAAAGAAATATGAGCAAGTTTACCCCCGAGTTAAATATTTACTGTAAATGATATGAAATTTGTTATTTGTTGCAGAGTAAATAGTTTCTGTATTTTATACTGAAGATATACAATCTCTTAGCATTTTGAATTTTAACAGGTATTTAGTTCCAAATAATCATACCAGAATACTGAATTGTGTTTTTGGTGATGTAGGCTATCATTATTTTTGCTAGCAGCATTATATATATGTAATAAATGTCTCATGTAGTGTGGAACTTATCCATTCCATATATACTAAAACAGCCCTATTATACTTGGATCTTAAAAGTTAACAAATTAAGATCTTTGAAAAGTGGATCAAATGACTGAAATAGAACTCTCATTTTTCTATTTAAATATGGTTTTATTCTTCGAAAAAGGGCTCTTTTGAAATGAGTTTATTATCTACTCTTTTTGTTTGGGGAACCCATGTGAGATTTTCATTAACAAGGACTCCAAGAATAGTTTGCTAGGAGACGGGCTCTATGGTCTGTCCGTCAATAGAAATGTTAAGCAACATAATGATATTATTATACCAGTAAAAACTTCACATTTCGCCTAATTATTTAATAAACCACTTTGTTTACATTTTGTATTATAAGCAAATGCTTTATATATAGTAAAACCTGTTTGAGGCAGCAAACGTGTTGATGCATCCAATTAGCTTCTTCAAGTGCTGGGTGGCTGCTCTATACATGTGCATTACATATAAGGAGACTCAATTTCAGACAAATATACATACGTAGAAGTCGGAGAAAACAGTGAAGTCACATACTGTGAGGTTAATAGAATAAAATTCTATCATTATATTACAGTAATCTATTAAAAAAACTGAAATAGGTTAGGATTAGGAACACTGTGTTATTGATAAAGTCTTCAAAATGATTATTGGCCATAAAGAATTAGCTACTCTGACGGGTGTTTCATGACCAGTAAATCGAACATTGCGACCATTGATCTCAGTGTTAACAGCCTTAGGAAAATATTCCATGTACTGTAAAACATCACTTGTTACTTTGTTTTGAAAATTGTCAACAGTACAGTTGAGTGTAAAACTGTCAACAATATAAATACTGGTGAGTGCAAAGCTGATTTTGCAATTAAAAAAATGTGTACATGTATCACAGCATAAAGGGAGTGGACTTGAGAGTGACTCGATAAGCTACAAGCTTTCTTCACAGTTGAGCTAAAATAAATTAGAATAAACTAAAGGGATTTCTATTTTGACTAGTTTTGCCGGAATCAGGCTATTTTAGCTCTGATCCTCACAATGTGTATATTGTGCAAGACATAATGAAATATGCCTTATCTAATATTATCTAACAGTATAATTATTGTAACAGACAAAATGAGCTTCAAAGCACTTTTACATCAACAAAAGTATCCAGTAACAAGTGCCATTTTTATCCCAGAAGCAGAAAACTTCTCTACATTTTCCTGACACAAACTATTTTAATGTTGCACACTAAGCACAGGAGTTTTTGGTACCATTTTTTCATGCCATATGATGTGGCCAGGGACTGAACCCACTACCTTCTATATAACATGTCCTGAATTTTGATTGTCTTCTCAATATGTACTTCCATCACCGGCTCAATCATAAATTATGATTCCAACACGATCCGCAACTTT
Organism: Saxidomus purpurata; assembly: GCA_022818135.1. Lineage (NCBI taxonomy): Eukaryota > Metazoa > Mollusca > Bivalvia > Venerida > Veneridae > Saxidomus > Saxidomus purpurata. The sequence continues at coordinate 27,528,102 of JAFMSR010000016.1, read as the reverse complement.
TCATATATAGATATAAAGGAAAAGAAGCTATACATTATTTTACGATAAAATACATCACGTTTTCCATGGGCAAAACGTGAGGTAAATGTCACACGAGTCCAATCGTATTCCGTGCTTGTAAGTTACCATGGAATGTTGCTTCGCGTCGAACATAATTCGTGGTTTTTTTCAAAGACAATATCGTGTTTGAATCGAAATAATAAATGCATCTCTGTACTTTAGTGTGGAATAAAATACAGCCAGTCGTTCGGATGCGAAAAATTTAATTACTCGTGCTATGCACTTGTGATTTAATTACTATGCATCCGAATTCATGACTGTATTTTATTAAACGATAAAATACAGGGACAAAATTATTATTTCTTAATTAAACATGATGTGATTAAACACATACACTTAAAAGAAATAGTTCTAACAATAAAAATTGGCATGAAGCATTTACTATTTCTATCATAAATAAAGATAAGAATAATTATATAAAAATTATTTGGTTATCTATTCTATTGATTAAACATGCTTGATATCTTGGTAATTTATCATTTCAAACGTATTTGACTGCACCTGCTGGTGAGAGTTGATCACAGACGTGTTAAAAGCATTCTTAAAATCCTCTGCAGTGGAATAGTGAAGCTTGAGATCTAATGGGTGTATGTTCTCACTTTGCAGAGCCTGATGTAAAATGTCCTCAGTACCAGGCCTGCCATAAACAAAATTGTTCATAAAGGATTTGTTTGGTTCCAGTCTGTTAACAGGTAGATTGCCAGGTTCCAGTGTGTTAGATTGATCCATGTGGCTGTGGATGACCCGTTCTGAAGAATTTGTATCAAGCTTGCTTGTTATGTGGATTTCATGGGCAGGATCTACATGTGTGTGCACAGATGGCTCTGTGGAAGTTGACTCAAGGTGACTACGCATGTGGGCCTTACGCAGAACATTCTGCTTGAAGCCTTGGCCACAAATATCACATTTATATGGAGTTTCTCCTACAAAATATTTAAAGGGAAGTTAGGGCTTGCATATTACACTATGTTTAAGTCCCTTCTAAGAAAATAAAACCAAAAGCGCCATAAAGGCCTTGTATCAATTACTTAATTCTTGACACATCATTACAATAAATAAATAAATGATCTGTTTTCTAAGTCTGGATTTATTATGACTATTTAGTAGTACATATAAAGTTTAAATGACTATTAGTAACTGCTAATAAGGAATACCACTCTTTAACACTGTCCAAATCCCCAGGCAACTATGTTTTTAATCACTTCTTCTGGTTGGCTAAAACTTGCTAAATTGCCAACTTAGGCCTATTTCTGTAAAATTCTTTTGAAACCAGCAAGTTCAAAGAATTGGCATCTTGTGTAAGGCTGATATATCTAGGAACAGTAACTGTTCTAAGAAATTATTTCAAAGCAGACAATGATGTAGTTTCTGATGAAAAGATTTAAAAAAGCATTTTTCCTTTTTAATTTGATTGCTATATCAACCAAGGTTAAAAAATGAACATACCAGTATGTTGTCTTAGATGTGTTTGTAGATTCCACTTTGATGTGAAAGCTTTACTACAATAGGAACATACAAAGGGTTTCTCATGCGTATGTGTTCGCAGATGTAGCAGTAACGTTCCACGTGTGGCCAAAAAGGCACCACATTCTTTACATTTATGAGGCTTTTCACCTGAAATAGTGTATATTTATTCATTTAACTCAGCTTGTTTACTGCATCATATGATAATAAATCACGCCAAAGAAGAGAAGGGGATTTTAAGTTTTTCTTATTTGTTGCTATAGCAACCACAGTTCTGCATGGAATGAAAGTCTTGCAAAGTTTCATCAAAATTGTCCACGTGGTTTAGGAAATGTCAGTTGAAGGAAATGCAGGAGGGATAAACAACATTATGATAGATCGTAAGTGATCATAATAGCTCACCCTGGCACTTTGTGCCAGGTGAGCTAACAAGAGAGCCACCATGGCTCTATAATGCTCATGTGAGTTCCATTGCTCCAAAAGACAAGAAAGTAGGTCAAAGGTTGTGACCCAGGTCAGCCGAGGACAACTTTGAAATTTGCATGAAAAAATGTACACCTTTGAAATTTCATTACTGTAGATTAAAAAGCTGAATAACATTCACGATGATAAGGAAACAAGAGATTGCTCACCTGAAACCTACTTATGACCATAATTATGTGACCAAACATCAATCCTAAACTATATTTGAGGGCACCCTGCTCTTTTTACTGTCTAAATATAACACTAATATCATAAACACAAACGTTCTATTTGACCTTAACTTAACAAACCTTTTGAGCAAATAACATGACTGTTAAAGTATCAACAAGGTTTCCCTCTGACCTGGTGAGCTAGTTTTTCAATCCTAAGTGATCCACACAAACATTCTGACCAATTTTTATGATGATTGGGTTGTAAATGTCACCTGTATGGCATACACAAGATAACTAGAACTGTGTCCAAAGGACACGGATGCCCCCACTGTGCAGATGTGCTCGTAAACAAGAGCAGCTTCATTTAATGTCTACAAAATTCTGTTCTTATCATAAACAGCTTCATTTAATGTCTACAAAATTCTGTTCTTATCATAAATTCCTTCCTTTACTTCCATCTACACATTACGGTTGTTCATCACTGGAAGTTTAAGCAAAATCTGCCATCCGGTTTAAGAGGAGTTGCTTTCACAAAATTTCTATATGGTATATAGTGAAAAAATCAACAAAGGGCCATAATTCTGTTAAATTTGGTCGCCGCGAAAATTCCTTCCTTTACTACCATCTACACATTAAGGTTGTTCATCCCTGGAAGTTTAAGCAAAATCTGCCATCCGGTTTAAGAGGAGTTGCGTTCACAAGATTTCGGGACGTACGGACGGACGGACGGACGGACTGACGGACGGACGGACAAGTGCAACGCTATATGCACCCCACTTTGTGGGGGCATAAAAACCTGGTGACCTAATTTTTGACCTCAGATGACCCATATTCAAACTCGTCCTAAATTTTATTAAGACAATCATACTGATTAAGCTTCATGAAGATCCATTGAAAAATGCAACCTGTTCCTATGATTTGACCCCTGTGCCCTAGTTTTTGACCTCAGATGATCCATAATCAACCTCTACCTAGACTTCATCAAGATAATCATTCTGACCAAGTTTCATGAAGATTCAATGAAAAATGCAACCTCTATATTGCATACACAAAGAGTGTTCTATAATTTGACCAGGTAACCTAGTTTTTGACCAAAGATGACCAATATTTAAACTTGATCTTGATTTCATCAAGGCTAAACCTTCAGCAATCTGATCAACTGCATAAAATGTAGAAATATTATCACCGCAGAAAAAAACCACTCATACAGTAGTATGCATGGGTTTGTTTGTGATACTGTTTGTGAGCAGTAACTGTTGACCAAGCCTTTAAAAGAAAATAATCCTTTCTATATAATTTCTCTCGAAGTCACTCCAAAATACACGGAGAAACCTATAGTTAACCTTATTAAATACTGATTGTCACTGGCTTTATAATTATAACACATTAGTGAAGATTCTTCAGTAGTTGACCATAATGCTTTTTTGGGCTGAGCAAATTGACAACGTGAGAAAGAAGCTGAACACATTCGCATCTATCTGTCCTTAAATTGGGAGGACTTAATCTATAAACTAGCTCTAATAATACTTTCAAAATTGCGCTTTGTGTGGCATAAGATTATAACTGTATTGATTGCATACGGGCCCAACTGCAACGTGTTGTAATGGTCGGGACATAAATTGGGCAACTCTGCCTTGGCATCAACTGCCATGGCAATTTTACTTTCAATTTTTAAAGGACCATTACTCCTGTGTTTCTTTAGTTCTGAAACTAAAGTTGCATCAACTATATATATAGTAATAAGCATTTCCACAATGTTTGATTGAAATTGCATCATTGATGTGGTAAACGTAGATATGGCTCCAGACAGAAATTGCTCACATACAGACTGATTGATGACCAATTCCATAACATTATATTATGGCCTTACGGGCATATAAAAATATACTCTTTTATTTCATAAGTACCAGAATTCAACAAAAAAAACCCCAGCACAGCAATGGTTAAACCGCACAGATACTGGTTCATGTACAACTGGGTAAAGCCTGGCATATGGTGACCATTTTACCCAAGTTTGGCGACTCACCAACCTGCTGTATCAGAATGGAGCTATGCTAGGACTCCAACCTTCTTACTTCTACCCTACTACCAGATGCCTAAACCACTACACCACAATTGGCAGTTCTAGATGTGATCACACTCTAAATCTTACCTGTATGTATCCTCATATGACTGTTTAGAAGCGTGATTCTGAATGTGGCAAATCCACAAACATCACATACAAATGCACGTTCACCAGTATGCATCAAGACATGTTTACGTAATCCAGAAGCAGTTGGAAATCCCTTCTGGCAATGTTGACAGTGGTGGTTAAACTCTTTACGACAATATCTGAAAAAGAATAATTGAAATATGCAATATAAAACTATGAAAGTAGGAAACATGTTCTGATTCAGTATTGTAATACTATAGAAATAAGTGAAAATTCAACAGGCTGGATCCATGGTACATGTACCAGGTCTGAAACTCAAAGTCACCTGTTAAGTGTCCATTTTCAAAAATATACAAGTAGTTAAATGTTTTCAGGCAGTTTTACTGTGACTGTCCACAAAGTCATTTCTTCAATATGACCCTGATGAGTATATAGCATTGAGTATAATTATACAGACTAGATAGGTGTTCAGTAGAACACTTGTGTCGCCCTCTTACACTTTTTCAGAATAACCAATAATTTCGTGACAAAATTTACATGTAAGTACAAAAAGGGGTATAACTCTATCAAATATGAACTTGACCTACAAAATTTGGCAGCATCATGACTCTTTTGCCATAAGCAGTACAATTTGAAAGTTTGATGAAGAAATCTTAAGAAATTGTAGAATTATAGCCAAAATCTAAAAACAAAAAGGGGCGTAACTCTGTCAAATATGACCTTGACCTATAAAAAGGCATCACGACCCTTTTGTCATAAGCAATGCAATTTGAAAGTTTGATGAAAAAATCTTAATAAATGGTAAAGTTAAAGCCAACGTTAAGTTTAATGACAAAAACTAAGTACAAAAAGGGGCATAACTCTGTCAAATATGACCTCGACCTACAAACTTTTGGTGAAATCACGACTCTTTTGTCATAAGCAATACAATTGTAAAATTTGATGAAGAAATCTTAAGACGGACCGACGGACAAAGTAATCCCTATGTATTGCCTTTTCCCCTAAAGGGCGCACAAAAATGAACAAAGATTACCTTGCTTGTGAATATTTGTCATTACAGTATACATGTAGGCATTAATATTGAAACACAGTACTTTAAGCAAGAATTCAGTACATGACTTCAAACTGGACAGTATTTTGTAGAGAATCAAATTTTGTACATAGAAAAGCAGTCTAAATACTACAACACACTACAATTAAAACCTGAGGTGTTCCTTGAGTTTTCCTTTAGTGAAGAAAGCTTTCCCACAATGTTCACACTGTTCAGTTTTTGTATCTGTATGATTGTACATATGTTGTCTGAGCTGGGTAGATGTACGGCCACGATAGGCACATTTATCACATGAGAATGGCTTCTCACCTGAGTGAATCAACTCATGTAATCTTAAACCCTCCCTAAAAACAGAAAATTGAAGTAATATATAATTCAGCAAGACATACATGTACATGAATATTATACAATACAATTTTAGCAAATACTGAAGTTTCTAAAAAAAAAATTAAAATGATTTATAAATACAGTATAAAACAATAGTGACTGAAGGTGTCTTTAGCCTAACTAATTGTGCACATCAGGGTTCTGTTTAAAACATTTGATGGATCATGCCTTCACAGACACACATGAAAATGGGTCTGTCTTGAAGACCAAATACTGAAACTTGGGTGTGTTTAGTGAGGATTCTTTACAGTATGGCATGACAATATTGCAAGTCTAGTATGTGGTGCAGTTAATAGGTTACATATTTTTCAAAGAAAACTGGCCACAGACCTTGATAACTTTAGTAATTTGTCTAGGACTGGCATGAAAACAATAGACTCTGCGAGACTTGGAGGATAAAAGAAATCAAACTTAACATTAAAATATATTTTTTTGTACTATAAACCAGCGGGGCCATGATGGTCCTATATCACTGATTCACTCACCTGAGTAAATAGAGCTCTGCAATACATGATAAGATATACACAATTCCTGAAAAAGCTAATAAAATATTGAGCTCTTTAAGCAACTTTGATTGAAGACCATCAAAGTAACCATGGTAACTATCCTGTGAAATTTGGTTGAAATTAACAGCCTAAGAAGGAGATGTCATTTAAAGGTATTTCTATTTTTAGCTCTGTTTTTTTTTTTTATGGATTGGAATTTGGAGTGAAATCATTTGAGTAAGTTTGGTGGAGGACCATCCAAGGAACAACCCTGTGAAGTTTGGTTCCAGCAGTTAAGGAAGAGATGTTGTTTGATGCAATTGTTGACCATGACAAATGACTGGCGATGACAGACATCAAGTTGTCAAAATGGTGAATGGGTGAGCTAAACACTGCAGTGATACTGACACACAACAGATTTAACAGCATGCACATACTGTGCCAAGGCTTCTCCTGTGTTATTACAGTATGTCATCACTATTTGGCAAAAATAATGTTGTCATACATTTAAAGTGACATTATGCGCATCTTACTGCACATAGTGTATTTTTGGTGACAGTTTTATAAAAGCAATTTTTGGTTGCTGTGCATTTAAATGTGTTAAATTAATGATTATGCCGCATTAGTATTTGAAGTTGGTGCTTTAGATATAAAAAAAATCGGACTGATAAAATGATAGTTGATTGTGTCGTTGTTGATGTTGGTAGAGATTTCGGTAGTGGAAGGGAAGCAACTCCTGCATGCAGTTGTTCTTTTCTTAAATTGACTCTCCCAGTCAAATAATCAATATTTGGAAAGTTGTTTTTTCATACTGGTAGCGGGAAGAGTTTGGTGTATTGGGTTAAAAGCTATTATTTCCTCTACGCTTTTGTATACACACCATTTTCAACTGGATTTTTACTTGAAAAAAATGCGCATAATGTCACTTTAACTCAAATATTTTCATTATCAAAATGTCAACTTACCTAGATTTCAGCTCCTTTTCACAAAGATCACAACGGAAAATTTGTTTTGGATGCAGTTTCTTATGTTCCAGGTATTCTTCTTTGTTTTTGAATGGCTTTCTATTACATTGTTTACAAGAAAATGGATAAATACATTTATGTACACTCTGAAGGTGTGCATTAAATCTTTTCAAACTACTGAACTGGTTATCACAGTGCTTGCAATTAATTTTTTCTTTTTCAAATTTTGGATGTTCACTCTTTCTTTTTTCAGTAACAGAACTCGCAATTACTAGATCACCATCACAGAATTCATCTAAAATTTCTTTATCAGAACAATCTTTTACAGAATTTTCAGGTTTAGTCTTTACAGATTTTGTCTTTTTCCTGTGTTTAATTTTAGATTGTTGCCTTCCTGTCTTGCTTCTTTTATTTTCAGAATTGTTCATTGACTTCCTGACAAGCTCACTATTCTCTTCATCATTAGTTTTCTGTTTCTCCTCTGGAACATTATCAAGGTCAAAATTATCATCTGTAGACTTACTGTCATAAATCAGTGTTTCTGTTTCTTCTTTTACATTAAATTTAACATTATCTGGTGACATAGACTCCCCTTCTTCAGAAAATCTTGACTCTACACTTTCTTTTACAGGTTTTGTTTTATTTTGACTGTTCTTACTGTACTTTACTTTCTTCTTCTCTAAAACAATATCCAGGTTAACCTCTTTTCTTCTAGCAGACTTTCTCTTTCTTTTATGGGAGGTTTGTCCATCTGCTTCACCTTGTGGAATTTTTTGTGTATTCTCTATAACTATGTTTCCTTTGTCTATGTCTGAGACACCAAACAAATTGTTACCTTCAGTTTCAGACTTTATAAAATCTCGAACGTCTGTCTGTGTTTCCACTGTAGCAGAGATCTGTTTAGGATAAGCTGTTTTTGTAACATGATCATAGAGATATGATCCATGGAGAAATTCCTTTAATAGGTGTTTATGTAGCCGACATATAGTTCTCAATTTCATGTTACATCCACCACAAGTATATCTACTGTCAACTGTATTACTTGAAAGTTCAAACACATCTTCATAATTTCTTTCACAAATGTGATCACCATTGTTACTATCTGCACATGTTTCTTCCATTTTGTTTAATCAAAAGTGTCTCAACCTGAAATGTTAAAAAGTCAAATGTAGGTGGAATACTTATATATTGGCCAGTAGTGTATTGAATTGTCTCTCTATTTTTGTTTGTTTAATTCAAACTGTATTTCATGTTGTTCATTTTAGCCTTACATCTTAAACATTCACATTCAATGTTTATTATGTTATATAAAGTATATCCCTATGGCCAAAATTATTTTAACACAGTAGTTGTTATATGAACTGTTCAGTACTACATCTAAGTTCTGCTTTCCGTATGACTTTTTTGTAACAGCAATTTTTTTAGGGCAAAAAGAAATATGTCTATTTCCTGTAACATGCTGAAAAAAAGAACGGTAGAGAGGGAATTAAAAAAAAAAAAATTTTTTTTAATGTGAACCAGTAACAGTTTTCAGCTATTACTAGGTCTTAAATGTAATATCTATGGAAGAAATCAATAAAAAAAAACTTTTTGAACACAGACAACACCAGATTCTATGACAACAGAAATTTACTTCAGGGTCATAAAAAACTTGGGTGGGAGTGAAAAAGGAGGGTGAGTAGGGTAACAGGAAACATGCTATTGATTTAGGCCTTTATTACAAATAGAACAGTTTTGTAATGCTGTTTCAGTTATGCATCAACAGATGCTTCACTTTCACCACAGTAACAACAAAATGTCATTTCTGCTGAAGTCACTGCTGTACAGCTGTAGTAGGGTAATTCCACCTGACTGCTCAAAGTATTAAAGAACAGCCCTGATTTTAAGCAGTTCCTGTCCGGACAGCGGTGATCCACACGTATTATCAAGTTCTGACACAGCAGCTGCAAGCTATATATTCTATCAACTTCATATTTTAGTTTTACTGTAGTATTCAGAAAATATAACAAAATGCTGTGTTCAAGTACAGATAATTCTATGAAAGGTAAAATATTCGCTCAATATATATACATGTATAGGAAACTGTAGCAAATGTTCTTGATACCATAAACCTCTGTGTAAATGCCCCTCACTAATACCCCCCTCGATAAGCTACACGCTTTCTTCACAATTGAGCTAAAATAAATAAGTATAAACTAACTAAATATACTTCAGTTTCGACTAGGGACAGACCCTGAAAATATTTGGTCTGAAAAGCACATAATCATGTAAACAAATGATTGTCCTTGTAACCTCAATGGCAACAGGTTGGCAATCTGCTGCAGAGTTCTTTCTTCAGAGCTTCTCGGGAAAGGTCACTTGAAAATTGTCAAATAGACAAGATTGTGGCCAACTGGTGAAAATTTAGAATGCAAAACGTTGGTATTTTACATGATAAATTTAAATGATATATTTTGACCTTTTAAATCTGTAAATATAAATCATTAAATGTCCCAGATAAAAAGATTTTAGTCTGATATACTAAATTATTTATTGAGTCCACCCATTTCTTATGTAATACCGAAACGAGAGCGCGTCTGATTTTGACATGAATATTGGTGCGATTTCCCTCTGTCTTTGTTTATCATATGGCATGATGTGTATCACATAACTTTAACTTAATTTAGTGTTAATAATAATGATATGTGATAACAAAATCTTAGTCATTAGCTCAAAATTTAATTATTAATGATATTTGATAATGGTATGCAATGTTATTTATTGTTAGGTCGGTCAAAAGCTATATCCTACTCTTTCCTACATTCGACCCTTGTACTGGTTTAATGACTTAGACAATCTTCAAAATTTTTGCTTGTGACAAAGACGGAAACGTCCTATGCAACTTTTTCCTTCCCGAAGAATCATATTGATTTTCAGTCCTATCAACAAAGATTGCGCGTAAAAGGCAGATTAACATAAAGAAAAGTACCTTTTAAAAAGCAAAATTCCTATTGCCATGGACTTTGCCCATAATAAATCAATGGGTACCGCCAAGAAAAATATACTGTGGTATACCGTGTTTTTTTACTAATTACCACGGTATAATTAAACTTAATAATTGTGCTATCATGTAATTTTAGAAAAAAAATTATTGTTACGTAAAAAATATTCAGAAAGGAAAAATATTTAACAATCAAATTTAGAAATTTAATGTCTTTGAAATTAGACATAAAACTTTAATAGAACAAATCAAGACAAAGAAAGTCAACAATAAGAATGTGTTTACCTATAAAAAAATTCAAAATTTAAAACAAAACTCTTTCACGTTCGCCAAACAATAATTTTGATGCATTATTAAATTCTTCTTTTTCTTTAAATATGCACGGTCGAGAAAAGACGCAAATTAACATTGCAAACACATTAATTTTCGAATCATTAATTTTCTCTGCAGACACGCTGCCAAACATTTTTTTCTTGAAACAATTAAAAACTGAACAGCGATTATATATCTTTAGCTTGAAAGCGTCTACGAAATTAGGGTCTATTGGGTGATAAACACTCTAATTTTCCAGTCACTTCTTTTTGAACACGCCACAATTTCTTTCTGCCGTCTGAACAATTTAACATGATCTGTTATTAACAATAGACGGTCCCGAAAAACAAGCGGTAATTACATATATCTGCAACCATGCTAATTTTCAATTAACTTCACTCCAACCACGCATTGTTTCCCATTGTTGAAACATTTTTTTATAAAGAGAAATGAGTTTGTCAGCTGTTACCAACTAGATGGGTGTTCAGTAGAACACTTGTGTCGCCCTCTTATGCTTTGTCAGAATAACCAACAATTTTGTGACAAAATCTAAGTGTAAAAAGGGGCATAACTCTGTCAAATATGACCTTGACCTACAAAATTTGGTGGCATCATGACCCTATTGTCATAAGCAATACAATTGTAAAGTTTGATGAAGAAATCTTAAGAAATGGCAAAGTTATAGCCAACGTTAAGTTTGTGTGACGGACGGACGGACGGACGGACGGACAAAGCGATCCCTATGTATCGCCTTTTCTCCGGTAAGAATTATTGGAAAACGTTGCGTTTTAATTGGTTGAGCATGAAACGGGTAATGCCTTTTCTTTTATCAGCTGACAAATTTAGTGTGAAGCTGTGTATTGTATATAGGGATGGGAACGAACATTCGAATATTCGAATATTCGAAAATCGGCCGAATATTCGAATGCGAAAATCAAATTCGAATATTCGTAAATTATTATTATTATTTTTAAATAGGTAGCAATCTAAAGAATGCTAATTATGCCGAATAAAACCGTTTGTTCTGTATTGTTTGTTTAGAGCGTGTCAAAAATTTCCCAATTAACACGAAAATTGCAATGTATAATTGACAGGGGGCATCGTTACGGATTAGCAGTTTGCATCAGGTGTTATTGTGGTGACTTTTTATCTTTTGTTCATTTTAATTGTCGCCTGTTTTATGTAACAATTTGTTTTCCCGTATCTTCCCTGGAAAAATTAATCCAGTTAAAGTAAACGCAAGTTTCAACAGTATTTCAGTTATCTCGTGCCATGTACCTTGTTTTTCATTCTACTACTATCATACTCATGAATGAAATTCCAATGTTACGACTGTTTGTGAAATTAGTTAGTATTTCATACGCGTCACATGTTTTCTACTCTTGCGCTAGATAATTCTACAAAGCATAGGACTTAAATGTATTTCATATAATAATTATAGCTTAGGTTACTTTAAAATATTTTTGGTACCCCCCCCAGCCCCATCCCCATCCCGTGTCTCTTTCTTCTGTTCCATTTTTTTCTCTTTTGTGTCCAAACAAATGTTGTATAAATTTAGCCATATCATGCTGGATTAAAACTTATTTCAGTAATTGATATCATTGCTTATAGAACCAGTAATTGAAATAGATATCGTATGAAGTATATAATGTAAATGATTTGAAAATGCTTTGTATTGAAGTTCTGTTTAAACTATGAAATACCACCAAACAATATATGATGTTTTATATCCCCATGCATTATGTTAACATAACTAGGTGAATAAAGGTAATGTTGTATGTTGTTGTAGTTGTGCCAGGCGTATACTTTCCTAACTTGACCACGGTGGCAGTCACAATGAATGGAAAAAAACAAACAAAAAACAACCCAGCCCTGCACGATAATTAATGCACAGCATTCATCTACCTCTAAAATTGAAAAGGGAGATAATTACTTTTTCTTTAACTCAAATTAGTCGACTATCTAGAAAAATGCAAAATTCTTATTTTTAATTATTTAAAATTTATTAATATTATACACAAGAAAAATATAAAAACCGGTTGAAATATTATCCAAACTTTTACTTGCGAAAATTATTTTTCTAAACATACTGTAGTGGCGTATCCGTCGTGTTAAGAAAATATACATGGACACCACAAAACGAATATTCGAATATGCCAAACCGAATATTCGAATATTGATTTTAGTATTCGTTCCCATCCCTAATTGTATATACTATATTGCGGTGTCATATATGGTGCCCGCTTATTAAATCTATTATTGGAGCAAAAAATACCCATATTCCGGGTATGTACCGCGGTACTTAACGCAGAAGGCCTAAACCACGGTTTACCGGTATACCGGTTAAACTGTACACCTCTACCAGTAGGTGTCATTCAAGCGCTTTACCGAGTTTACATGCACTACCTTCTAGTTCATGTAGTTAATGTATCCAAATACATTTAAGTTCAGATAAACTTCTCCACTCACAATATCTAATTTATTCTCAATTTATGTTCTGGATTATGGCCGATAGTACATTGCCAACACAGTAAAGAGACAAATATTATTTGGCTGTTCATGGAAGTAGTCTGACATCTACATCCCTTCCTGTTCCCATAGATCTACTAATGCCGTTGCAGCTTACAAAATGTTTAAGCAGTTAAAGGATAACTTGTTTCAAACAAAAAGTAAGATCTATCTTTGTTCCATATAATTCCAAACTGTTGAATTCTTAGCATCCATATTTCAATGACAGTCATGTTATCTGAGACAAAAGGAAAGTTATTAAATTGAACAGTGGCTATTTTGTGTATTTGATAATGGAACACACCATCTGAAATGGACTGTAGAATTGTCCTTTCTACTTTAGCTTTATATTATTTGGCGTGAAAAATGAGGTCATGAAATGAGACGCAAACTTCCAGACGATCCTGATCATGATACTCATATTAAACATGAACACTTTTCAGACATATTTTTGAGAAAATAAATACTTTTTTGTGTGCAACTAGTTTAGGTTGGACTTCATCTAACATTTGATTAAAATCGGTGTTTAGGGTCACGAAACTAGGACATAGCAGGGTACATAGCTTATGTTTATTTATCCTTGAAGTACCAGTTTCAGTGACCCTATTAGGGCTAAGAATACTTCTGGCTGAATTTCCAAATCTTTTGAAAAAAACCTATTCTGTTTATGGATTACTATATTGTTATCTGTCCCCAATCTGTGTGATTTTAAATACTGTGGAAACTACTCCAACAAAATATTTAGCGCTGTTTATCACAAGTACACCTGTTTTGCATTACAGATACTCAGCCGTACCTATTTCAGTGACCCCTACTTCATTTGTAACCAAGTGACATTAGCCGGTAATTGGCATTTGCGCAAAGTTGACTTTCACAAACTGAACAAACAAGAGCCATGTTACACATGGTTAATCCCCCCGCCAGGAAAAAGTTACCTGAAGGTTGTACTTCCATACATTTTACTTGGTGAGAGGAAATCCTTAAAAAGCCATAAAGTTATGGTCATGTTGAGTACAGTTTTCAAGTAAGTGGAAAAAGAATGAGGCAATGAAGAGAAGGTTTGCAAAATTATATTAATGTTCATTATCAGTATAGGTATGATATTTTTCTATTTGACTAAAAGTAGACAAGGTAGAGTTATTGTTCTTGCACACTGCACTTCCTACCAATGTGCTATGTCAGTGTATTAAGTTTGAAGAAAATCCCTCAAGTACTTTTGGAGTTATGCTCCGGACAAAACTTTTAAAGTAAATCTGATAAAGGGGAATAACTCTAAAAGTAGGCAAGGTAGAGTTATTGTTCTTACACACTGCACTTCCTACCAATGTGCTATGTCAGTGTATTAAATTTGAAGTAAATCCCTCAAGTACTTTTGGAGTTATGCCTCGGACAAGTAAATCTGATAAAGGGGAATAACTCTAAAAGTAGGCAAGGTAGAGTTATTGTTCTTGCACACTGCACTTCCTACCAATGTGCTATGTCAGTGTATTAAGTTTGAAGAAAATCCCTCAAGTACTTTTGGAGTTATGCTTCGGACAAGTAAATCTGATAAAGGGGAATAACTCTAAAAGTAGGCAAGGTAGAGTTATTGTTCTTGCACACTGCACTTCCTACCAATGTGCTATGTCAGTGCATTAAGTTTGAAGTAAATCCTTCAAGTACTTTTGGAGTTATACTCTGGACATAACTTTTAAAGTAAATCTGATAAAGGGGAATAACTCTAAAAGTAGGCAAGGTAGAGTTATTGTTCTTGCACACTGCACTTCCTACCAATGTGCTATGTCAGTGGATTAAGTTTGAAGAAAATCCCTCAAGTACTTTTGGAGTTATGCTTCGGACAAGTAAATCTGATAAAGGGGAATAACTCTAAAAGTAGGCAAGGTAGAGTTATTGTTCTTGCACACTGCACTTCCTACCAATGTGCTATGTCAGTGTATTAAGTTTGAAGTAAATCCCTCAAGTACTTTTGGAGTTGTGCTCTGGACAAAACTTTTAGAGTAAATCTGATAAAGGGGAATAACTCTAAAAGTAGGCAAGGTAGAGTTATTGTTCTTGCACACTGCACTTCCTACCAATGTGCTATGTCAGTGTATTAAGTTTGAACAAAATCCCTCAAGTACTTTTGGAGTTATGCTCCGGACAAAGTTTTTCAAGTAAATCTGATAAAAGGGGAATAACTCTAAAAGTAGGCAAGGTAGAGTTATTGTTCTTACACACTGCACTTCCTCCCAATGTGCTCTGTCAGTGTATGAAGTTTGAAGAAAATGGCTGAAGTACTTTTGGAGTTATGCTCCGGACAAAATTGGGACGGACGCACGGACGGACGGAGACGGACGGACGGACGAAGGGCATTTCTAATATCCCCTTCGCCTTCGGCGGGGGGATAAAAAATAAGTAATATCCAGAGTGAGCCTTGTTTATAATGAGATACAGAGCACATTCATTTTAATGGTTACACAATATACAGTACACGCAAGGTGTTTTTTCCAATTGTCACCCATCACCGCGATGTCCAATCATCGTGACCACGCAAATTTGGTCACCCAAATGCCCCCCTGAGTCACCCGTCACCGTGAATTAGCGTGTCCGGTCGCGGTGACCATCGTCACCGCGAATCGCGGTGACTGTGACTGGTCACGGTGTTTCGTGGTGTCCACATTCGGGTCGAGACTTGAATATTTGTTATGTTTTTTTACTGATTAACTTTAAATTGTCAATAAAAAATAGAAAAATAATTGTAATTTGATGTTTTTCGAAACTTTCCGACGCCCAAATCGTTTTAATTACGATGCCGCTATCAACAAACTAACATACTTTAGGATCAAGTAAAACAACCCCGGCAACACAATAAATCTAAAAAACAAACTTACTTTAGCTATTCCAAACAATAATCCAAAATATTAATCTATTGTCAATGTCTCAAACTTTTTCTTTTTAATACCACGTGCTCACTAAGATCAAAGAAACCGGCCATCGCGGCGGCATTCTTTGATCTTATGACACCTGCTGCTTTACGTTTGATATAGAAAACACTTTGCAGTAAAAATAACTTTTATTTGGCAAAATGAAAAAAAAATTAACTGGGAAAGCATGGACGTTGGCAGTTACTGAAAAATTAGAGGCAATCGTAAATGACAAAACAAAAAGTACGCTTCGAACAGGAATGAGAATATACAGATTCTACGTTCCTGCTGCCAACAAGCAACTGGTTTTGATATTCAAGATTTCTTTATTAATAATGTGCATTTCCGTAATATTCCGGTTGTTTGTGTAATCCGTACAAAATAATAAAATTAAATATATAATAGAAAGCTTAATTCGCAACAAACTGAACCTTGCGGTACACCGAATATAGCAGACGGCAATTGTGTTTCGGGTACACAACATTCGGAACTTTTTTATATAAATCTAGATCATTTTTTGCATTTGAGAAATTCGAACATTGGACAATATTATAATTATTACAATAATTTAAATATTTACGCACTTTCGATGCATTGTCTGTCGACTTTCGTAAGACAAGAAATACTCAAAATCTCCGCAGACAAATTCACTCAATATTGACAGTTATCTTTCAGAAGTAATTGTGTCAAATAGCTTGGGTTTGCAAACAATTTTTCGAGTTAAATATGTCATCCTTTATTACAGGTGATATTTTTCACACCCACCGTGATTGACAAAAGGCAAGTTGGGATTAAAAAGATTGACCAATTACGGCACATTGTTTACGTGAATTATTATTTTAAATCTACATAAACGTGATAAATATAAGTTCAGGAAGGAAAGAAAACGTTTTGAAACATGCATCTAAAAATGATGATTTTTTATGCAGTAATACTCGAGCGGCAATTCGGAACAGAAATACCGCGGCGACGATGTGCTAATAATAGAGAGATCGTAGATGAAAAATAAAAAGTATTTACAGAAATTGATGTATTCTACATTTTGTACACCAATAAATATAATAAAATAATTGTAAAATACTTTATTTCAGTCGAGTTGGTCACCGCGATTCACCGCGACCGGCCACCGTGTATCACCGCGACCGAATATTTCAGCGCATCGTAAATGGTCGCGGTGGCCGTTTGGGTGACCAAAACTTTTTTAGGGTGACCTCGTCACCGTGACTGGTCACCTAGAATGAATTTCTGTCGCGGTGACTGGGTGACATTTGGAAAAAACACCTTGCGTGTACTGTATAAATACTATGAAGAACAAGGGGTGGGGTTCAAAGAGTGGGCAAAATTATGTTTTTTTTATATTTAAAATCTAATGGTATTGAGTTGTATTATGCAACAAAAATATGAAGATATTTGCCACCTTATTTAAAAAATATCAGATTTGAAAGTTAATCACCACTTTTCAGATCGGCCATTTTTCCATGTAAAAGCTATAAGCAGATCACGTGCTTCAAACTTGTCTTTTATCCAGAAGTTATTATTGGTCAGTTATATCTGCATACAAACAGGGAGAAAATAAGAAAACAGTTGCCTGAAGAAAGAAAATTAGTTGAAATTATGTTTTTGACCACAGATCTACATCTCAACTTGACAGTCCTTCGGCAAGACACAATTAATTCCACATTGTCTCTCTCTCTCTCTCTATGAGGTTGATTCCACCTGGAATGAGTCTCGAGAGCGATTAATATAAGTTGTTAAAACTTATTTTGCAATCGAGAATAAATAAATTAGTATAAACTAAACTAACTTGAAAGTGTAAAAATGTAAATTAAGAAAAGGGCCTCAAAAGTAGGGTTTCCCTGGAAATATCAACCACATGATTAAACTGTCGCTGTCAGCAACTTTTCTTCCAATCCGAAGAAAGCTAAAATGGTATATTTCACAACCCTGGTATAAATAGTTATCCAAAATATTGCACTTAGAAATGACTGCATAATTTCAAAGGGTCACTGAAACAGGTCCTACGATAGGCTAGTAACAGCTGTCACCAATTGTAACTACCTGTAAAGAAAATCCTTTCGTTAGGAGTTCTGACACATAATTTGAAGTTTGTTACCAGTCTTCAATAGTCAGACTAAGAATAAATGACATGCAATGAGTTTAAATTTGAAATATTTTCACAAAAATACGATTCAACAATGTTGGCAGCCATTTTGTTGATACTAACAAACTTCGTCAAAGCAATGTTTCTGGATTGGCTAATTAGAAAAATTTTATCCAATAACCAGCGAGTTTACATAATATGCACCATTACTATATGCTGACACTATCCGGTCATATACCGTACAGTGTACCTGTGCAGAAAAGTATGAGCACTTTATGGGATTTGTCAAAAAATGACAACAAACATGTGCTCGACTGGTAAAGGATAATTTCACAATTTCGGCTTAGTATTATTTGGTATGACTTCCTAAAACGCTTACGCGATGCTCAGGCATTATAAACAAAGGCCTATTATAATAGTAGCTTTATATGTCTTTCTATAAACATATAGAGGGCAAACGCAGATAATATTATGAAAAATCTCAGAGAAAGAAGTAAATTGGTACACGTTTTCCGCATTCAGGCTATGGTGGTGCAGGAATACTCTATAACCCTTTTCATAAGGCTCCTGGTTGGTGTTATAACTAATTCAACAAGAATTTAGTTGGTTAAAATTAGTAGACCTAGATCTACTTAGTTTTTTAAACCAATTTAAGTCCTATTTTTTATCATAAATTAAAAAGATAAACTAACAATATTTTGTTTTGTTACATTATATGTGATCAATATGAATTATGAAATTCTTTATCAGTTTTTTTCTCTCAAGTTTATTCTATAACGAACCATTACCCAGCAAGCAAGCACAAATATATATATATACGTATTTCATAAATTATATGTTATATGCGCGCTGACAGATGTATCATTTATGCAAATATATACACTATATGTGACAGCAGCACCAGCAGTACTTCGTATGCACTTTCTGAAGTTATTTACAAATTGCAGAAGATATTTTATATTCTTCCTGTTGTTTGTAATTTTACAAAATGTAATGATTTTATCATAATTATGATTGGCGTATTATATTTTGTTGTCTTTTTTGTCTGATGCAGTTACATAATATAGTATAAGTATAGCAAAATGATTTAAGTATGGTTCTAAGCCTCATCGGCTACACGCACTTCTTATTGCTTGTGCATGTCACCGCAGAGATTTTTCATTTAAATGTTTATGTAATCAAGACTAATTTACTTAAACTTGATTGTGAAGAAAGCTTGCAGCTTTCTGAGTCACTCTCGAGTCCGCTTCCTGGAAAACCCGTACTGCTGTAATATGAGGAGGTACGGTCGTGACCCCAGTGGGGCTCGAACCCGCAACCTCCGGGTAATTGTTTATGATAATAATAATAATAATAATAATAATAATAATAATAATAATAATATCTTTATTTAAGAAGGTTTACACATAAAGCTATGCTTAAAACGTACAAAACTTATTTGCAATGTGGCCTTCTAGAAAAGAAACAAAAGTACAATCAGGCATAGAAAATTGTATTTGAAACAACAAGATATATTTACTCAGAAAGACATTCAATCCCGACAGACACTCGCATTTACCCCTATATGTTTTATCAATCATACAATGCACATAATTCATCTATACGTAGCACATATGGAATTTATATTCTTTAAATGCTAGATCATTACTGCTGTGTTTGTAAAATGGAGTTCTTGTTTCCTGTATTTGTATTTGAAAGACGATACTGAAGAGATATTTCTGATGCCAAGAGGTATTTTATTCTAAATATCAATACTGGTGTAACTGAATGAATTTTTCATTTAACTTGTTCTAGGTTTGTGATGTTTCTTTCCGAAGAAGAAGGAGTCTATAATGTGTATTGTTCGACAATGTAAATAGCTCAGCCAGATATTCCGGTACTAGCTGATGTTGGAACTTAAGTACATGTATAAGTAAACCTGTATGGTAGACAGACCTGTTTTCGAAATTTAACATATATATGTCTTTTAAAATATAGCCAGGCATTTTTTCATAACATCCAATTGCGTTATCGATCTTCCGAGAATGTTATATTCGCAAAGGAAATATAACATTGCAATAAAGGCAGCACTAATTAAGTAGCACACATATACGAATTTAGTTTAAAGAGAAACCGGTAAATTCTAGCGCAAAATGTTTTTACTCTTCTTATGAACGGGAGAGCACTCCGCTAGCATTTCTCCGTGATAGAACGATGAAAAATCACAAATCTGCTCAGCTATTTACTTATGAGACAAAACGCATCTGTTAATAACAGAGACAGAATTTAACAGGAAGCCTCAATACCATAAGCTTTTAAAACGGCATCTTTTATCGGATTTGGAATTTGAACAGTGATGATTGGGTTGGAGATGTTCTATCTTAAAACTTGCATGAGTGGTCACACTTTCGTGTTATGTTTAGAAACGTGAAAAAGTATCGCCGTTTTCGAATTTCACTGCAGTCTTATAACAGTTATAATGCTGATTTACGTCACTAAAGTTAGTTTTTGTGTCGCCCTTTCGGAGAAAAGGCGATGCATAGGGATCGTTTTGTCCATCGGTCCGTCCGTCCGTCCGTCGGTCCGTCCGTCCGTCACACAAACTTAACGTTGGCTATAACTTTGCCATTTCTTAAGATTTCTTCATCAAACTTTACAATTGTATTGCTTATGACAATAGGGTCATGATGCCACCAAATTTTGTACGTCAAAGTTATATTTGACAGAGTTATGCCCCTTCTTGTACTTAGATTTTGTCACGAAAACTTAACGTTGGCTATAACTTTGCCATTTCTTAAGATTTCTTCATCAAACTTTCAAATTGTATTGCTTATGACATAAGGGTCGTGATGCCGCCAATTGTGTAGGTCAAGGTCATATTTGACAGAGTTATGCCCCTTTTTATACTTAGATTTTTGCCATTTCTTAAGATTTCTTTATCAATCTTTCAAATTGCATTGCTTATGACATAAGGGTGGTGATGCCGCCAAAGTTTGTAGGTCAAGGTCATATATACTTAGATTTTTGCTATAACTTTGCCATTTCTTAAGATTTCTTTATCAAACTTTCAAATTATATTGCTTATGTCAAAAAGGTTGTGATGCCGCCAAATTTTGTAGGTCAAGGTCTTATTTGACAGAGTTATGCCCCTTTTTGTACTTAGATTTTGTCACGAAAACTTAATGTTGGCTATAACTTTGCCATTTCTTAAGATTTCTTCATCAAACTTTCAAATTGTATTGCTTATGGCATAAGGGTCATGATGCCGCCAAAGTTTGTTGGTCAAGGTCATATTGACAGAGTTATGCCCCTTTTTACACTTAGATTTTGTCACAAAATTGTTGGTTATTCTGACAAAGCATAAGAGGGCGACACAAGTGTTCTACTGAACACCCATCTAGTTTAACCATTCTATGAATTGTTGACGTATTTTGTCACTTTCTGAATTACCCACTTTAGTATAAAATCATTGCATATTGAGGTAATGTGATATGGGAGAAAATTTACAGAAAAAAAACAAATATAGGGTTATGGATCTTGGGCACTGCACTTCCTCACAGTATGCTCTATCACTGTATAATGTATCAAATTAAATCCTTGAAATACTTTTGCAGTAATGCTAGGGAAAAGAAAATTCAATTAAGAGAGTTCATTAAAAATAAGGCAATGTAGGGTTATGGTTCTTTGGAACTGCACTTCTTTGTTATGTCCTCTCTCTCTCTCTCTCTCTCTCTCTCTCTCTCTCTCTGCAAATTGAACATATTTCCTTCAGTACTCCAGAAAAGATAATGCAACAAAGGGGAATAATTTAAAATTTAGGCAAGGTATTGCTATGATTTTACTGTATTTTCCTCTCGTTGTGGTGTACCACTATATGAAATTTCAAGTAATTAAGAAAATCAAATGAAGGGAAATAATTAAAACATAAAGCAATATAACAAATATAACAAAAGGGATACTGATTATTAAGATTACAAGGTAGAGTTATGGGTTTTTACTGATTAAGCCCAGCGTTATTTACTAACTGGTTGCAGTGCTCAGCAACGGCATACCGACAGTCCTTCACAAATGTCACAATGACCCATGTAAGACAAAAGAGGCTTCACGTATTTTGCCTTGAGTTTTAATGAAATACACCCGGTGGCGAGGCTACCCGAAGCTCCTTCGAGGGCATAACATTACATTATTATTTATTTGTGCACACGTAAATGTTGGTAGAAGAGAGAATGGGGATAAAGACGACTATCATTTGTTTATTTTAAAAAATAACAATGTTTTGTTATAAGTAAACGAAATATGTCTAACATATGTCCCCAACATAAATTTATTTATTACTCAATAGTGACTCGTGCATATAAAACTAATCCTTTTAAAGTAATTAAAAATTCACAAATTGGAACTCAATTAATTTTGTTGATATAGTTGATTAATATTTGCAACAGCATTTTTGCCGCAATCAATGGCAACCGTATTTTCAAAATGGCGATTCAAAAATCAGCTGCAAATTTTTATGTTCATGTATTAATCAGAAAACATTTGTAAATAGAACGCAAAGCCAAAACATGGTGATGTTGTAACAAAATGACTGCGACCTGGCTGAAGCACGGTCGTACACGGGTTTTAGACTTACGCTTACTCAAAATTTTCAAGTGAACGATCTAAACGGGCGATACTGGTATTCTTCCTCACCCTATTACAAATGTCCATCTCGGTTTCGTATTAACTAGGAAGAGAAAGCATTGTTTGAACATTTCTAGGGGTATGTGTCCTTGTATCGAACCGATGTGTTAACATTCAGACGAAATGGTTTCCACAAGATAGTACTGCACAACATTCCAACATCTGATTTTTGAAACCTGCTGACAGCCTCGCTGAACGTTGAATAGTTTAAATGAAGCATTTGTAGTCAATATTTGGCACCATTGACCAATTTACTCTATTTAAACACTAAGAATACGTCATTGCTGACATATTCGTTTCTTTACAGGTAAACAACATGCCTAAGGCTTGGTCGCGACGAACAATTTACAATATGTGCATTTATACTCCAATGTCTTTGATTCTGTTGAGAACTCTGTCTTTTATGACATTAGATAACTGTTCCATAATTTTAGACGGAGTGCGTTTAAGATCGTAACATTTTGTTACGTTTTTTCTGTTATAAAGAAAATTTCGAGTTTCGATTTTGTCGTCTGGGCGGTGTTTCAGCCATTCACCCCTGCATCCACGGAAATGGTGCATAATTGCCTCTTTCGCTTTTATTGCACCTCTGTAAGGAGAATGTTAGAATTGTGTTTAGTTAAAAGATTATAATTGACTTTGTTACTCAATCACTTTGGAATTAATAGAGTTTTACATATGATGCCAGTTTCTGTAAATTAAAAATAATTCAGTATTATCAATGCTCCGATGTTTATGTTTCAACATCTCGAGTATATCCATAAACAACATCTCACAAACGTCGTTAATCTTTTTTTAAAGTATATTTGTGAATAACAATATTGAAATCTTAAAAATCTGAATTTGTCTTACGCAAAAAAAAACAAAGCAAAAGCTGAGGATACCTTCTGTAGCCTTTAAGTGGTGTGATAACGTGTGTAGAAACTGTTCCTTGCTGTACCCTTGACGGCATATGGATCGCTTTCACTCTATCAAACATTGGGAAACTACAGTTGTTATACCGACCTATATGAAGCGGATGGTTCGGAGCTGTAGCTCCCCATGTATCAGCGTGTACTTGCACCGGAAAGAAAAAACCTGCAAGATTTGTCCCTCTGAATTTCTTATCCTGCACAAGAAAAAAAGAGAAGAAAATGCTAAGTACATAAAAGTATTATATGAGCTCGTGTCCCTTGACACGAACGTGTAGATGTGGACATTCAGTACAGATATAATAATTTACTGAGGTCGAAGAAGTTACAGAATAATCGCAAATACAGTTTTGTGACACGTAAAGCCTTTCTTCGAGGATACCATTTGGAGACATAATTGAGGTCCGTGAAGAATTCAGATATTAATTCTGATTTGTACTTTGTATTTCAGATGCTAACACCTAGCTCGTATTTCGTAGTTTGTTATATAGCTTGTAGATTTCAGTCAGTTTCACGGGTGAAACTGCCAAGACCCCACACCCTACCTGAAAGGTGCATGTGGAAGAAACAGATTGGACTCCGGTTCCCTTGTAGCCCTTTACGATTACACCCTTCGGTTCTTTTACGTGTCCGATACACAGGAGACTCTCTTTGGGTTTCTAACCAGTTAATATCTAGATGTTATGAATATGAAGTACTGAAAAGCATTTCCAGTGTCCAGATTGGTAGTCTAGAGCGTTAAAACCACTCTACCACCGCGCCACCAACAGTTAGTTCGTAAATTCGGTTGTAGTTCGTAATTCACATGATAATTCGTGAATTAACATCCAACATGGTGATTCGAGTATATACCACGGGTAAAGGTAAACAAAATAATCAAGTGCTGTCGAACAAACATGAATGTGCTTACTTAAAAGAATAGAATCACTTTATAGATTTGAAAATGATTTGTAATGTCAGTAATTGTTTTGTTCTTGCCTTAAATACAGAACAAAAGCATTTGAGGGTGTAAAAAGGTGAAGAGGAAAGAAATTGTTCCCAATGATTCAAATACTTAAATGTTCAACGATGTGTGCTTATAAAACTTGTATTCATAGTTTGATTAATGAATTGATAGACTTACTGACAGGTCGGTGTTGACTTACCAAGAAATTTCTCCATGCGTTCGCAAACTTGTTAGTAGTTGGTACTATATATTCATCCGTGTCGATAACAGCGATATAATCATAGTGGCGTAGTCGTTCCTGACAGTCAAACATCACGATTTGCTCGTCATTCCACGCTTGCATATTTTTCACACCAACGTCACGTTTAAATATTTCTGGTAAACGAAAAATGCAAGTATTTCTATACGAAAAGTCATGCAAAATATATAACAAACTTGTATCCTTGACCCAAGGCTACAGATACGATAATTATAAAATACAATATGGTTTCAAGAAATCAATATTTGTAGGGTTTTCTAATAACAATGCTTCGCACACAGTCCGCTGTGAGACTATTTTGATGTCTTATTTTGCATCCCAATATCTGGCTCATATCCACGAGATTTAATGATTTATCATTAATGTAAGAATCAAAACTTTCTCGTGTTTTATGGTCTGATATACATGTATCATCATTTCAGATGTTTGGACGTCCTCGAGCATAAATTCCATAATATCCGAACTTTAGACCTATACTGAATAATATAATTATATACTAGACATTAAATCACAGGCTAGCTCTCCAGTATTGGATGAAATAAAAGAATATATTAATTATTTAATATATACACGAGGACAGAAAGGGAAATTGCCGTTTGTTCTTTGACAGTTTCTCGTTAATTATGACAATATTGGATAAACATGAATAATGCATATTATACCATACAGTAAATAGTTAACGTTCCATTACAGAATGGGTAAAAAAACGATTATTTAGGCAACATGAACTATTCTTTCTTTTATTGCTTAGTTATTTGGTCATCATCTTCTACGGGGTAGTGGTAGCACATTCGCTCAAACTCGAGTTCGAACTATGGTCAAGCAAATTAACGTGATCCTTGGGAGAGACATCAGATGCCACATTTTCCACAGTCAACAGGGCTTCAAATTCTTACGATTAATTATTAAAATTCTCTCTCTCTGTCTCTCTCTCTCTGTCTCTCTCTCTCTCTCTCTTTGTGTGTGTGTGTGTTTGTGTGTGTGTGTGTGTGTGTGTGTGTGTGTGTGTGTGTGTGTGTGTGTGTGTGTGTGTGTGTGTGTGTGTGTGTGTGTGTGTGTGTGTGTGTGTGTGTGTGTGTGTGTGTGTGTGTGTGTGTGTGTGTGTGTGTGTGTGTGTGTGTGTGTGTGTGTGTGTGTGTGTGTGTGTGTGTGTGTGTGTGTGTGTGTGTGTGTGTGTTGCCTATAGTGGCACCGATATCAAAGTTATTGTATTTGTAATAAGTACAAACCTTTTTCGGGCAAGTCAAAGTCATATACTTCAGCAAGGCCAATCTTCACGTAAAAATCAAGAACTTTACTCGCTACTGTGTTGAGGTGGTATCTATAGGTTACAACTTTGTCAACACCAAACAATCTGTGCACCTCGAACCATTCAATAAGCCTACGTGCATCGAGCAAGCCGAATGATATTTTTACGCAAACTCCAATTGTTGACCTGTTATTTTTTTGATCCTGAAATCTTTTCACTGTAGTTGGCTGTATATAAAAGCTATGTTCTCTTGGACAAGTTGCGTTATTTAGACTTACACCAACCATTTTAATATCTGAAACACCCTTAGTGGCCGGGCATTTAAATTGCTTTGCTTGAAGTTTAGCTTTCCCTAGGTATAGCCAGTGTGCTTTTCCAAATGATTTTCCCGAAATAAATGTACCGTCTTGGAGTATGTAGCAGCAACTGAAATTTGACGCTGAGTGTTTTTCCAGTTCCCAACCGGATATCAGTACCATTGAACTTGAATATTTTATTCCAGTGCCTTTTCTTAATTTATTGTCTGTTACATTATTTACGATTACAGCAGAGAAGAGGTATACGCGTGCATCTTTGATCTTAACAAATGCCTCGTCCCTTCTTACATCAATAGTTTCGTTCACATGCTCGACATTGTTATGCAACTGTTCGATAACAAGGTCTTTCTGAAAAGTATAAACAATGAAAGAAGTTCAAATCAGAATAAAAAGACGTCAATCGCAAGAAAATAATTTGTTGTCATTTTTGCAAAGAAAAGATGTAAATCATTCTTCCATATGAATACTTGTATATAATCTACTCATACAGTGGTGCTTTAAAAGAATCATAGTGCTTACCTTTGTAATCTTTAAGACAACAGGTCTTGCAGATAACTGAATCAAGTCCATAGCAATCATGAATGTAGCTAGGATGACAAAAGCTGCGTAAAGCTTGTATACATTGCGCCGACAGAAGCGGATCATGTCTGAAATCTATGAAGGCTTCTACTGGTCTCTGCAGGCATAAAGTGTACGTGAAAGTTAGTAAGAAGTTTGCGAAAGAAGAAACACAAGGCTCATACTCATCTAAGGCCATAAACAGAAAATTCGGAATCTTTATCCTCTACTACTGACCCTATTTCTTCAAGCCATAACAATTTGGAAATTTCAGCAATTTATATATGTAGATATTTTTCTTAAAAATGTAAGTGACATCGATTCATTTTTCTTTTCAATGTTGAGAAATGTGTATATTGTCGTACACATCTTGCCTCCAGTGAGGCTGAATTGAATTCTAGCAATATTTCGTTAAACACATATCCAAACAGGGATATTTTGTCAAATGTTTCCTTGTCAAAGGTGTACATTATTTTGCAAATGCTGTCTCGTTTTCGCTATGGTATGTTTTCGTTCGGACTAGCTATATTTCATAATGTCACATTTTTGTCACGTTCTGGTATAATCATAACGGTTTCCTAGCTCTCGAAATGCAAAAGCATCGATTATAACAATGAATGTCCAATAATGTGTTCGAAAGTTACTGTAATCTCAAGCTTTTGAAATATTCAAAAGAGTTCTTCGCTTTTATGGTAATGGTAATTTATTTTTGCCTCATGTTGCATACAACTGTCACAGAATCAACGCAGACATTGTCTCGATTCTTTTATGTCAATATTTGCGCTGACAGCTAGTTTTAAAGCCGTTAAATTAGAAACTGCTATATGACTCCGGTCTACGTATAGCCGCGGACATAATAATAAACAAATATCCCATTTCGTACAGATTGCAATTAAAATGAAAACAAATATTGCAATTTACGTTTAATGTAATAATTTGGTTTTAACTATTACATATTGACTCCTCTGGCAATTTGTGTGACATTCACGATGCGCACACGATTCAAATTATGACAATATGAAATACCATTATTTTGCAGATTGTTTTTTTCAAAAGCAGCATCGACAACACATGTCGCGATGCGGAACTTTTCAAAGGAGATCGAGAAAATATTGACAAGTCATTGATTTAATTACATATTTCTTCCGCAATCTATTCAGGAATAAGATATTACTTGGGTTGGATCAGAAGATCAGTAGCACAAAGTTGCATAACTATCAACAGTTTCATAAATCTGTAATGATGTAAGGTCAATGGAAGATGCATCAAGTCATAATAAATTTATTAATTATCTGAAAAAACGTCTTTAAAGTTGTTTTGCATTGTAATATCCTTACATACAGCATCTTTGCCTATATTGCGAAGTTAATTTTCATAATTTTAGGCTCTCAAACCATGGACATTATATCTTCAAACCTATATTTCAATATGTCCAATGGTAAAAAGTCATCTAAGATATATGAAATATTAAACAACTGACCTTAGGTTGTATACTCATATTCAATTATCCGCATTAAAATGGGGATTTTCTAAAAGATATAGGGCTTTCGTTTCATAGTTTTTCTTGTTTTGGATTACGCTATACTGAATTTACTGTGGCTCTACCACACACGGTAGTTGTTAAACACTCATATCGCTCCTTGACCAAAATTTACAACCCCTAACATCATCTTCAGAGCTACTAATTATGAGCATAAATCACTACAAAAACAACGTTTTATCTCTAGTTTTAAAATTTATTTTATAACGTCCGTTTCATAAGGAGACAGACAAATCAAGACTGATGAAGTATGACTTTTTAGGAGTTTGATTTATTTACAATCAGTTTTGTTTAATCACACAAAATTATTCAAGTTTTAAAAGTTTTCACGTGGTTTTATCCAGTACCTGTTACAAATAATGAACGGTTTCGATTAATGACATATTGGCGTTTCTATTTTTTATGCAGTGTCCTTTTAAAACTACTTAGTACTGCTTCACATTTTGCTTATATTCTTTAAACTTCTTTATAGACATTTTGTATTGCCGGATACCGTTTGGCTTATGTTAGAAAACAATCTAAGCCCAGCTGTGCTGTTTTAAGCAGTCTTAGTTTAGTCCAGTTCGTGGAAGTAGTAAAATACCCCCTCCTTCAGTTATAGTGTAGCTATATGTCGGTCAAAGATGTCAATGTGCTTCTGAAATAGTGTTTGCCGTATCTTTGGTGCACTACCTTCTGTTTTACTGTTGTTTAGTTATTACTTTGGAATTCACAAGTTGCATTTGGTCAAACTATTGCATTTGCCATTTAATAGTTTATTTTGGAGACTTTCTGAGCATCCGACTGCTTTGCTGTTTTAATGAAAAGTCTGTTGCCTTGTGGTAATCTGTATGTATGTTTACTTTTCGTTTGTTGCTTAGTGTTTAAAATTTTGCTCTGCCAGCTTCAAGTATTTGAATATGTTGTGCCACATATAAATCTCATTAATAATTAGAAGATAATCGACACTCAGTCTGGGCAATAGATTGCTCAAATATATCAGATCATTTAAATATTTCAGTTATATTACAGCTTGGGAAACCTTGGGTAATTGCATATTAGAACTAAGGAAATCCAATCATTCCCATTAATCCTAGCAGCTGGTAATATCTTTCTACGGTAATGTACTAACAAATCAGTTACTTCTAAAATTTAAAAAGAAAATACAATAAAATTAGGCAAGAGCATTAAAATGATTTTATAACAGTCGGCTGATCTGCAGAGCAGTATCTATCGAGTAAATAATGTGGTTACACGAGTCAATCGTCGTGATACATAAAAGTAAAGACATAGAATAACCTGAGAGTGGGATGAAGGCAAATGTGTATACGTAGAAACACCCTGTGATATAACAAAAGAATGTTACAAGAAAGTGAAAAAAATCAACATGATGCACAAGGAAGGAGCTGTCGCCGTTAAAAAAGTTTCCTATCATTAAAAACCGAATAAACAGTCGCAAATATCAAAATTACAAAACGGCTAACCCTATAGTAGTGGCAAAAAATTAAATTAAAGAGTTGTCTTTAACAGAAGAACAGTTATACTTATCATTCCCTGTGGTCTATTTTAAAAGAATTGATTTTTATCATTGCCTTTGCGATAGCATTAATTTCCCTCCTTTTTGTGTGGACAAATTTACAAATTGTTATAACTAGAAAAAGGATTTAAAGCCACGTAATGTCAAAAATAACATTTAACTAGTGTGGAACACTGGTCAGTACTATCATTTATATACCCTTAAAGTAGCAAAAGCGTAAAGCTTTGATTTTTCAAGTTGTCCTCAATTTAGCTAATGGATATTCAAACTATTTTAGAAAATTTGTAGGCAATGTTATGATATTAGTTCACAGCCGCATTAAAAAAAGTAAAAATGCATGTTTATTTGTAAGTATAATCAGAACGCTAAGCCTCGACGATAAATACACTGTCTTTCTGTCTTTGCCCTCACTTTCTTTCCGCTGTTTTAGCGTCTAGTTTGAAATCAGTGAAGTGAATTTCTTTCTTTTACATCTAGTTACTGTGCCTCTTTAAAATATATTATAAGTCGTACTTTTCCTTAATTAAACTAAATTTTGGTTTATTTATTTGAGTTTTAACATTGTGTATTGTTTAATTGATGGTAAAAAGAAAAAGATAAGCAGAGGCGGAGGCACGCAACACTACATCAATTTGAATAAAGGTCAAAATCCATATTGATTTCAATAGCAAATTTCAGTGTGCTATTTGGAATAAATTCATTTTAACTGGTAGTCAGTTATTTATTTGAACTCGCCGCTTCAGCAAATTCTGTTTGTTCTAAAAAGTGTATAAATCATTCAAATTTAATTGATTTTAAGGAACGTCGAACATAATCAACATCCATCGTATCTGAATACCGCTTAAAACACAGATATCAAGTTTAAGTTTGTCTAGAGTTTCTAACCTAAACCAAACATTCTAGGACATATGGTATTGCTTTCAGTTTCATAAATAATTGATATATAGATGAATAAGCAAATGACATTACAATAATCATGAGCATGTGATATATGTAGTCGATCTTCAATGAGAACAGTCATCAACACAATTTAAACATTGAGATTTTTATTGAGGAGTTGTCTCCAGGTGAAACTGACATTACTCCTGACAGGCACAGAATGAAGAGACAGATGCAGATAAAAGGGAATCCGGGTATCAGACTATAGCTCTTTACAATTAGACACATTGGTTCTTTTACGTGCCCGACTGATACACGCGAGACTACCTCTGGGTTTCTAACCAGTTTATCTCTAGATAGGTGGGAAACACTGAAAAACGTTTCTGAAATTTCCAGTGCCCCGGCAGGAATTCGAACTGGGGACCTCCGGATTGGTAGTCTACAGCGTCAACCATTCGACCACCGCGCCATCCTAGTAAGCCTATTATTATTGTTCTTAATATGGTCGTCGTTGTTGCTATTGTTAGAATCAGTCTATGTTTGACATGAGTTTTTCATTTTTATTTCAAATAGTGATACAATGATATGAGTAAGTTGATAAAGCAATACAAGAACTAATGAATACAGGGTCTTTTTATTTAATATTCAAATTGACACTGGAAAACCGTGACCTTTTCAAATGAGTGTCCGATAAATAATGTTATATGCAAACACTGATTAAATCTTAAAATAAAACGTTTTTTGTGTTTTATATATCCTTTCTCCCGTACTGTTTCACCCTTATCATGGTCACAAAGTTTATTTCACCCCTTTTCATATCGTTACAGTCTGGTCTGTTTATAGTAAAATGTTCACTCCATGGACTAGATGGAACTACCATAGGTCGAGACATGTGTGTTTGAGTACAAAATTCTTGTGTTTTCTTTCGTAGGTCTTTAAATTCCAACAGTTCCATGTCAAAATCTTCGCCCTGTTTTCGAATTTGTTTCCTTAATCGTATATAAAAGAAATTATACAACGCATAATCCACTTTAGCATATCTGTGATAAAAGTCACGGTCAAACGCTTTCGACAACATTGACTCGTTCTTTTTATGGGCAACATTCAGGTTAAGGAACAGAATGTCTTTCGTCTTCCACTTCAGTAATCGCCTCATTAAGACAACCGATTCTTCCATATACTCCGCAAGCAATACGAGTTTGAATTCTTTATCCAGATTTGCTAGGTAATTATCTACAACCGTTTGATTATATACTGAGAACACAGAATCCGGGAAACCGAATTCGACAGCCATGCGACTGTTGGTCCAAGAATTAGATATCTTCCCTTTAGGTTCAAATTTCTTAGGGTTTCGTAAAAATGCTGACGCAGGACTTGGTCCTTCTATTTTCTTGAAAATGTAACGTGGTCTAAAATAATTTAATATTGATTTGTATAGCTCAAATGGTTCCCTAATAATGCCTATAAAAGCGGTGTCGCTCGGCATGAATTTCGAAAACGCATCTTTAGAATAAAACACGTGATTACATAGAATGTCATAGTGCCTGTTAGGAGGGGGTGGCAAAATATTTGAATTTGTTAAAGATTCACGTAAACTGATGATATTAGGATATCCGAACTGATTCTTAGCCGGCGACAAAACAAATGTCAAGTTTTTATTCCACCCGTATCTGAGAAAAATATTTTGAGCTGTAGAACTGGCGGCCTTGTGCACTTTCAGAAAAGCAATGTGTTGGATTTCTGTTTGGGGTATAGCGGGACCAGGTGACGTTCCCTGAGAAGGATTGCTGGTTGTCTTTGCATTGATCGCATTATACGCTTCTTTCTTATAATTGAATTCACGAGATAATACAATGTCTGGCTGCATTTGCCGTAATATCTGAATTTTCTTTTGAAGAAGTTTTGTATCATTCAAATAATTGTTATCTATAAAATTGAAGCAAAATGTAAACATTCCAAATCCTGCCAGAGCGATCCTGAAAATAAAAAGAAAGGATTTTGTGAATAAAAAATCTTGACCTTTTATGCTTATGATTGTTGCGATACTATGTGTACTTGTGGTGTATGAAAACAAAATCCAACAAAGTGCTTCTCTTTAGATGCTCAGACCAGCTTGAATAAAAATACAAAAAAATAAATAAAAATAAAACAGCGATTACAATGTGAGACCCTAATGCCTTAATCCATATTCTCTGGCCGCACTAGCCACTTTAGAAAGTGGAGAGTGTTTCAAAATCACATTCTAGTTTCAGAGGAAAGGAAATTTAACATTCTATTTTTTCTTACCATATCCTGTTTGTGTTTATTGCTTTCCATGGAAACCTCATCTGAAACAAATAATATACCTTGATGCACGGTAATATATGATATAAAAACCCGGTAAACAGATGGAGAGACTTTAAATTGCTATAACTCACGTGATCTCTAATTGATCATGTGATGTTGGTTTATATTGTTATAAAAATACGCTTTATTGAAGTCACTGTCATTGAAAGAAATGTATTTGAAAAAAATGAAACAATACGGTAACATTCTTTGTGAAAATATATTTCTGCCAAGATCACAATTATCATTATCTTAAGATGAGTTTTGCAAAAAGGTTTGGTTTTTTTCGAACCACAATAATTGCAATTGTAGTTATGACTGAGACGATGTATTACTATTATTTGAAACAAGGGGCAAAATGGGATCAGTGTTTTTATTTTCATCTACAGTATAGCTTGAGATAATTTGAAATACTTGCCAGTCAAAATTTCTTCTCTTTGTTATACGAACAGAATCAACTAATGTCTAATGTTGTAGACACTTTTTCTATCGTTTTTTTCACAACACAGTTGCCAATAATTTCAAGACACAACAGCTTTTCAAAAGCATTTTAGTTCAAAATTACGACCCAAGCTCTAGATTGTGTCCTCTGTAGACTGCAGAAAAATGAAATGTGTTTACTTTTCTTTTTAAAATTATATTCAAACCCTTATTTAGAAGAAACCTGTTGTTTAAGCGCAGTGTAAGGCAACCTATTACATTGACTAAACATAAAAATCTATATTTCTGTGTGAGGATAAAAGTGAGTAGTTCACTTCTTGTCGTGTTTAGTCATGTTAGAAGTAACACAATAAACATACATATGTACATGTATATAATTAATTCATCATCTTGATCAAACAGTGTACATATATTTCATTGCAAAAAAGTGGCATACAATAAACGTTCGCGTTAGTTTGATTTTCCTATTTTACACTTTATGTTTGATTTAGTGCAGGGTTAGCACTTGTTTTAAGTATCTTCCTGCATGTATGTGGGAACTGGTGACAGTTCTTGATTGTGTATATCTCGCTTAGGGTGGCTTCGGTTAGTTTATTTCAATAATGCTGAATTTAATATGTATATTTTTTAACAGAGTACGTAGAGAAAACTTTAATAAATAAATCAATTTCTAATAGATCAGATGTTCATAACGTTTAACCCAAAATTGGTTTAAAATCGGAAAGTAGGCCTATAAAGTTACACGCATCAAAATAATAAGGTGTGCCTTCTTCTGTCCACTCAAAGATAATCGTAGAAATTTATTCTTATATTTTAGTTGTGTAGCTGCCGAGACTACAGACGAATAATTTTATACCGTTTGATTAATATATCAGTATCTTATTTAAAGTTATATTACCCTTTAAAATGGTCACATTGGTTTATAGTTAAGAATGATGCTCAAAACACAGTGGATGTTTTAAAAACATATAACAAATAAGTTTACCAAGTTGCTTCTGTTATTGACAAGTACAAATTAAGATATACATAACCGAAAGGTTGGATTTTTTATTTTTGACTAGGAAAGTCAAAAATATTTTTTTAAAGATTTCATCTTTATTCGATGTGAATGAAACTGTTACACAGATCGTTATTTTTGGGTTATAACTATGGCAATGTTTATTATTCTAGGAGTATAAATCACTGATTAATATTTTAATTAAAATTATGATGGTCACTGAAATGACGTGTCGTACATGACGTAACGACATGACGTATGTAATATGAACAAGCGCATCAAATCGCATTTCGCGTTTTAAAGTTACAATAACGTATTCGTAGTACGCGTTTAGTAAAGTGCGGGGTAGTTTTCAAAGAAAATGACGCGTTAGAATTGAAATAATAAACGGTTCCCTATATTGTATCGTTGAATAAAATACAGTCAGTTGTTCGGATGCGAAAAAAATAACTAAATCGTGCACGCACTCGTGATTTAAGCACTACGAATCCATAGACTTCATTCCTAACTATATTTTATTCAACGATAAAATACAGGGAGACATTTATTATTTCTTAAAATTAATAATAATTATGTACATAGCGTACACCATTTTACTCCACCCAGTGACTGTCTTCCAAATGCTATATCATTTGTTAGCTATTCGTATATCAAATTTATCATGCTGAAACAAATGGAAAAAAGATCATACTAAGGATTTAAAAGTCTAAGTCAAACCTGTTTCATATTCTATAAGAATGGCAATTTAAACATCATGAATATAAGCGCGTATTTATTTACACGAAAAGCGTAGCATTTGTTCCCACATGCATAAAAAATTTACAATCAAATTATACTTGTCTATAAGTTTATCATTAGAAGAAAAATAATATTCCATTTGCTAATTATTAAATTAAGATTTAGAAATGATATTCGCCATTTTCGCGTTGATTTATTCAAAGCGTTAATAGAAAAAAAGCATTACATAATTTGCGAAAGTCGGATATAATTAGAAAAACCTTTAGAAATCAATGCTCATTCGCTGACGTCATTTTCTGAATGGAATAAGCTCCTTTTCCGGGACAACGTACCATTTTTGAGTATAATGAAGTGGACATTTTATGTTTCTTATTATACAACGAATATTTTTTTTATCTTATTTTGGTTTATTTTATTTTACACTATATGTCGCTTTAGGTCTGTGGATAATTTGAACAAAAGATTTATAACAAAGTAAACCATTGTTCTTTGTAAAATAAATATGTTTAACTTTATGACTTCATACAAAAAAGCCATTTTTTTTAAATTTTTCGTAGTGCCTGGATGGCCTGCACGCCTTTTTAATGCGAGCGTTGTGACATAAAAAAAGTTAAATTAAGGTGTTGAGTAATCAAGTATTTGGTAATTGATGATAAATCATACTACAGCCTTGAAAAACTTTAAACTAGCTTGTACTTAAAATTAAACAGAAACATATACAACGTAAAAATGCATACCTTTGATATCAGCTTATTCCTCTAAAATAAACGACACTCATTATTCAGAGAATTATATCAGCATTGAATGTTGTAACCGCTCATTTTTCAATTTATTAGTATCTTAAGTTCCGTAAAATGAACGTGCAAAACTTTTCAGGCAGACGTGTAATTTTATCTTAATATCCGTAATATGAATGTGCAAAATGTTGAAGGCGAACGTGTTATATTTTTCTCTCTCTTTCTGTCGTTATCAGCGTAGATCTTTAATTAACGGTCAGATATTGATCTTAAAGATAATAGGATGACCGTTATAATTGACCAATACATAATTCATTACAATGTACATCATGTATTCCGCTGTAAGCCATTTGTACAAATAACTCTATTTCCATATTTTCAAAGCAGTGACAAAACATTGTACAGAGAATCAATAAGAAGGGGTATTTAAATGCTGTGATACCAGAAACGTTATTTATAGATTTTCTATCATAAAAGTAATAAATCTTGTTTTTTTTTCAAGTTGCAATGCAAATGTTTACCAAATTCTTGGTTTCCTTTTTTATGTATCTCTTAAAATTGTTGCAAAATTAAATCAAAAGTTTTTCATACGAAACATATAGGCGGCAAATAGTGATATCAACACCTATTATTTAAAATATCCTTTGTATTATAAAAAAACGTTTTCTTATATCCTTTTTTTTACACATACACTTCTAATCGGTTGAAAACATCTCTGTTCAATACAAAAATATGAATTCACAAATTATGCGATATGGTTGAAGCATTAGCTTTTACATTATCAAATGACCATCGGCAAGCCCAGCGTATTTTCAGACAGTTTGATGCATACAAAATTAACAGCTTAGCTGCCAATACTGTTGTTATAAAATGTGTAGTTCTATTTTTATCATAAAATAATAAGGTATAATTCTGTTTAGAGCACGCGAAGTTACCGAGGTTACGAGAGCCAAATTGTAATTCTTACTAGCTGTTATGAATTTTGTTACTTTTCTAACTGTGTAAGTTGAATGTCTTAAAATGTTTGTCAGTGCAATAATTGTAATATCGGTAGTATGAGTTCGTCCAAAACACGATAGCCAGCTTGTAGGTGACCCTTATAATAAGTTCAAATAATTCTGATAATAAATGACCATACTTGAAAAGAATATGTCCGTTTTGTGAACTTTTAGTAGAGTTCTGTTACACTGTCCTGCATACCAGTTTATCAGAGATGTTTTAGTTGCTTTGTTTGTTATCGTGCTTATTGGGTCCACCAACCTCGTTCAAGGTATAGACGGTACGACCCGTGTTTTAGTTGCTGAAGCAGTACTGATAGATACATCTTTCTGTAACTGGTTAGATTCTGCTAAATTGAAGTTTGCACTCTTTAACAAAGAAATGGTAAATGTCAGTGACTAAACCTGTTTTAAAATTCTTAAAACTAGAAATAATCTTTTATATGAAGATGTTTGTCATCTTTTATCATTGCTCAGTTCATCCCTAATCTAATCAGGACTAATATTTAATTTCTTAAGACATTTTTCTTTCATTATGCACTTTTAATAATGCCACATTTTCTTTGTCAGTGTCTTACCTTTGTTACATTTATAGCAGTTCCTATTCGTGGTTTAGCAACTGTAATCTAACTGTTACTCAGTGCAATTAGTCCTACTATAACAGTCTGATTGTTGTAATATTAATTAAACAGTCTCCTATAATTCTTGAGTAAAATTCTTTTCATAATATATATTTACAACATATTTGATACAAAAACATTTATTTTGTGAATGTGCAGATAAAAATGCTAAACACCATTTTATATTGTAATTTCCATTAAGACTACCATAACTATTCAAATCAAATACTAGTACTTAGTGGACGAAAAGTTGGAGCCAGTTCGGCAAATACTTCACCACTGGATTATTTTTCATTTAATCATTGCACGATATTACGTCTTGTTAATAATTTCATGATATAAAATTGTTCGTTATTGAAGTGGATATCTGTTTTTTTTATTGTTAATTTTGGAGTATCTTCAGTGATTTATAATACCAGGGTCCGTGTATTATACGGGCCCTGATAATACGTAGCTATTAGAACACAAAAGCTATTTTCTGGATTTAAGTTAACAAATGTTGTGCAATTTAAGTTTTTATGGTACGATCAGTTCGTCCCGACAATATTCTGGTTAGACTCCAGTACTGCCTTTCTTTCAGTAACGATATTGCAGAATGCCTTTTACCGCTAAAGAATCAGTCTCAACCTCAAAATATATATCAACCAACCTATGAATATGTAGAGTATACACAGAAACGAATCAATATGATATACAAACACTTAATCTCATATTTTATTTGATGATTACACTATGACCAGTAAATTTTGCTTTCAGATTGATATTTTATAACCGTTTATTAGTTCACCAACAAAACAAGTATAACGTATCGGAATGAAGTAGCATAATATCAATGTATTGTTGAAAATTGTTCAAAACATCATCACGTTAGATACGTACAGTTTTGATTTGATCGACAGTAATATAAAGTCAACCATTTTCTAGTATGTATTGATTGTTAACAACAATGTGATTTTATAATTGTAGTGATCTTTCAACGGTGGGGAAGCTAATCAATTCTCGTTCAATCATTTGCTTTATTTCCACAAGAAGAAATGGAACTCTTATTTACAATCACAAAAGTATCTTTCACTTCCGGCGTCGAAAGGGAAAAGCTATTGAAAATCAATGAAACATAATTATTATATCCAAACTTGTAAATACTCGTTACAGTACTGTTTTTTCTTGGAATGCATCAAAATCAGATTTTAATTAAAATGGAAATACAAAATCTCGTATACGTTACAGGTAGAACATTCATGTCTCTTCAATGTTTGCTTTTCGAAACATGATTCTTATATACGTACACCAGTGACATAAAAATGACCGTTCACTTCCTTAGAAAACAATTAAATGTCGTCATACATAGTTTTTATTTTAATTCATTAGGGTACAGACTAAGATGTTTTCGTTTTTCTTTTCATAATGACAGATAAATCTTTTTATTGTTCTGTTTCATGTTTTTTCTAACAGATTCAGCGCTTCGTCGATGCATGTATTTTGGAATGCCATTTGGAAAGAACGATAGCAATGGGCCATCGGCACGATTAAGGATGACCTCTGAAACATTGGTACCCTTGTCCTTGCCGAAAAGATTATTACTTATCTCAATGTAACAAGAATCTGCTAAGAAGTTTTTGAACGACCACTTTGCACCTAAAGGGTATAATGGCGCACCTTTGCATATATGGATCGAGCGCAAATATCTGGGTATGTGCGCCAATATCTTCTTTTGGGACATAGTGGCCGTTTTACATCTTTCTTTTATCAGTTTTATTTCTCTTTATTTAAGAAATAATAAACATTAGGAACAATTTATTATTTCGATTCTAACACGTTATTTTCTTTGAAAACTATCCCGAACTTTATTTAACGTGTAATAGTATATCATTGTATAGTGATCATGATTTGTTATGTTTTAACTGTTTTGTATTATGAATGCAATGTTTATAGGAAAGCCTCAAGGGAGATAAGTCCTCCGAGTTATTTAGTAACATTTTTTAAATAAAGAATATTATTATTACTAATATTGTAACCTTAAAGCGCGAAATACGATTGGTTGTGCCTGTTTACATACGTCATTCACGGCACATTACCCTTGCAAAAACGTGCTGTATTTTTATATGACGGTTACCTGAGTGTTTTAGTTTATGATTTTAGCAAACGACCACGCATTTTGTTCTTAAGGGGAAATAAAGATTTATGTTTATTATGTACCATTTATTGATTACATCAAGATTCATTTGTACTTTAATTTGAATTTCTGACATTTGAAAGCAGACTCATTCAATGTCGAGTCATCTGCATCACTTTAAATTTATATGTATTTATTTTATTTAAGTCAATGTACATTTTATCACAGTACAAAATACAATGCATACAATATCAGAAAAAAAGTACATTGTCAATCATAATTGAGTTACAGGAGACTGCTAATATAGCATTGTCTGTACACAAATATAACAATTTACATAAAACTTTAAAACTGACAAGCAGTTGTTAATTATAACATATATCATATCTCATCATACATAATTATTACGATATAATAGTAAACTACATTTGATACAATAAAAATATAATTATATGTTTATTATATATCACCATGTAATAATGTTATTCTAAGAATTATTAAATGACAGTCTAATATATCTACAATAATTTAATTAAGAGTGGGGGGTAATAATAAAAAAAAAAAAAAAAAAAAGGGGGGGGGTTTATATATGGGGGTGGGTTCTTTCGTTTTTTTTTTTTTTTTCCCCGGCAAAAATAAAATATAACAATGTAAATAACATCAGCATAATCCTGTAAACAATACAGACTTCAAGTTCTTCCCAAATGCAGAACAACGACAGTTGAGGCAAATTTAGGCATTAGTATCTACAATAAGTCATACTCCCGCAGTACTATCACGCTAGGTCTGCTTAAAGGGCCCCCGGGGGGTTTGCGCCCAAACTTCCAGCAACAATATTAATATCTTGTACAACGGACTTTAGCTATTTGTTAAAAGAAGCAAATGCATTATCGGGCGATTTTTAAAAGATCAATGTGATTATAACTTACTGTATTGATTTATATAATGTGAATAGCTTACTTATATTAATTTGCTTCATTGAACATTTACTTTCAATGAGGGGGGGATAGCGACGTGTCCCAAGGGAATAACCACAGTAACGTAAACAGGCGTGAAGAGCTATGATGTAATTCTTCAAACGTTAATAAATAACAGGTATTCTTGAAACAAATTTAGTAGTACCTTCCATGTAAGCAATAATGTATTTGTGTTAAGAACCTAGATGTCATTTTTGATTGCGTAAGTTAGCTTTAGGATACCCTCCCTTGTTGTCCTTAAAAAAATGCAAATATTCATAATTTTCTGTAAATGTACATATAAATATACATTTATTTACCCTTCTCATCTCAGGACATGATTAACTAAAATAATTTCACTATGAAAAATTATTTACAGGGTTGACGATATAAGGAGTGAACCCATTTTGGTGCCGCCGGAAAAAGGTTGTAGTAGTTACGTAGTATTGATTATTTATAGTAATAAGTATGTACTGAATAACACATGTCACGTTTTATAATAATCACAATTATTTAATTATTAATACCATGTATCGCATACATGTAAACATACAGACTGTACACAAGTAAGACTATGAAATTGCTGCTAATCGAAAAGTAAAAGTGACCTTAAAAGATAATTCTGTAAAAAGATTCTGATACCAAAAAAAAGAGTGCACAAGACAAATTATTTAGATAAGAGCTACAAAAAAAAAAGAGAAAAAAAAAAAAAAATGTTAAATTACTACAATGCGACATTATTTATAAGAGCTACGTCCATCAAGAATATTGAAACATTCTTATCAAATGAGTACTAGTAAACAAAAAAACGAATTTTTCAGACTTTGTCATTGTTAAAACGTTGGGCTCAACATGTATCGCCTTCTCAAATAATGTTACTCTTAGGTCATCATACAGGCTACATTTTATCATAACATGAAATTCAGTTTCAACAGCGTTACAAAATGGACACTTTCTATCTTGCATCTCTATTTCTTCATATCTCCCAGTTTCGATTCTGATTGGAGCTACTCCACAATGAAACTTACGAAATGCAAACCGGTGCAAAGGAGATAATACCAACTGAAAATAGGGTTCAACACAAAATCGTTTCTCAACTTATTTCTACCTGTGCCAGAGCTTCCAACATGGCTATTAACAGATTGTCTCCAATCAGCTATATACTTATACATCATGTTATTTACGACACAATTCACTAAATTGCTTTTTGGTGCAGGGTTTAAAAGATTGCTGTAAACTGTTGCATTACACTCAACTAATTTTTCTTTTTGACTACAAAATACCAGTTCTTGCAAACATAACTCGCTTTATTTGTAGCCCATAATGCAATCCGTTATTTAGTCGACAGACGCCAGTATTACAAAGGCGGGACTAAAATGTTATAACTGCTTTTTTAAAAAAAGGGGGGGGGGGGGAAGTAATATAAAAAAAAAAGGGGAAAGGGGGGGTAACTTTCAGCCCCGAGATAAAATGGCATAACGATTTCCTGACTTATTTAACGAGTAGGAGCGGCAACCCCAAAATGGCCGAACCATAGCTAATAACAGGCCAAACAACAGAGTCGTACAGATTTGTGCAAACAATGTAGGGGACATCACCAATAGTTTTGCATTTAGCAATGCCAAGATCAAGCGGGCGCCCGGGGCCCGTTTTGGCAGTAACATTAAGAACTAATTTCACCTTGACAATGCTGCAACAGAAAACCAGGAGGTCCCCTTAAAACTAAACCTAAGTATGTGTATATATCCACAACTGGACATATATCGTTTTCACATTTAAATACAGTATCAGTTCTAGAGATTGATGTACATATGTCGAAAGTGAACAATATTACTTTTCTTACAGTTAACAATCATATCATTTGTACCACACCAGATATTTAATACATTTAAAAGACCTTGCAAATCAAGAGGATTACTAGCTAGCAGTACTATGTCACCTGCATAAAGCAAAAAACAAACTTTCTCATTATCAATATCGAAAAGAAGGGGGGACAAAATACATCCCTGTCACAAACCTGTTTTAACCTCAAACCAATCAGTGTTAAAAGAACAGAAGCCGATACAGACAGAGTAAACTTTAAGGCACTGTACAAATTACCTGTAACTCCAATACCTTTTAAACGTGACAATAACATCGTTTTAAAATCGGGGTTTTTAAATCAGTGAAGGCGCAAATGTTGATAGTTTCCTTTTTTCTGGTTTCAATTATACTGCATAATAAAGCCAAGTCTGATTAATTGTACTAAGTCTTGTTCACCTAATCGTTATTCAGCCATGCGCTTTGACGAGCAATACAGAACTCAGTTCTGGCAGTTACAATAAAATCTAGATGTTCACTTTTAAATATATGCTATCCACCAACCTTTTTGTTTTTAAAAAAGGGTTTTTGGGGGGGGAGGTTTTTGGTATGATCCCTGTTTGATATTTGTTTTGATTAGTGTTATTGACTGCTCCATATATCCTCAACAGGACATAGGGATCGTTTTCACATTTATTAACTACCAGCAATACTACAGAGAAAATGTTGTTTACACCAGTTTCTCCGAAAATGTCAATATCGTCTATTCAATGTGAAATATTAACTATAAGCAATAGTACAGATTGTTAGTTTTCTTTATGTTCAGCAGTACTTAGTTCTAACTACTTAATATGATTTTAGGGGTTGTTACCGCGGCCGAGTGATTTTTTAGGGGAGGGGGTGGGGGGCGGGCGTTCTTACTTTGCATTTGTAGGTACTGTTGTCGTACGATACAAGTCTGTCTCAAAATAAACGCATCATTACACAACATCGCTGCTGCACAGTTTGATGGTCTACGAGTGCATAATGTCCATGTTGTCATGCACTTTTACATTTGGTTCCGTTTTTAGATCAGAGAAGTCACTTAGATATCGATTTTTGAGCGTTGTTGCTGTGACCGACTTTCCTGCTTGACAGTATGTTGGTGGGGGGTCGAGGTTAGACTGGCTTCTTTGTAAAATTAACACTTAATAAGACTTTGTCAAATTTAGACAAGACTGCATGGGTTTTCATAAAGCAATAGTTCAAAGCCATTTTACAATTTATATAAGTCATTTTTTTTCTTTTATAAAAGACAATACCAATTTTTTTCTTTGGAGTAACTTTAATGCATGGAAGAATAACAATTGAATAAAGATATTGATAAGTTATGGCGTGCGTCCAACTACCAACTCTTGCCTGCCTATTTCTGTCTAAGGGAGTCGGAATCAACCTTTAATAAAGCTTTGTCTTTATCATTGGTATACTGTCACAACCTT
Organism: Saxidomus purpurata; assembly: GCA_022818135.1. NCBI lineage: Eukaryota > Metazoa > Mollusca > Bivalvia > Venerida > Veneridae > Saxidomus > Saxidomus purpurata. The sequence continues at coordinate 27,484,062 of JAFMSR010000016.1, read as the reverse complement.
GTAATTTATTTAATATCTCAGTATTCAATTAAATATATATTTTAGCTATAATCATATTTGAATAAAAGAACTTCGCAACCTTTCTATCATTTCAGTGTATAAATGATTAATAAATTGTTTTGATAACAAGCTATTAAAGTGGAACTTAGATTCCAATTTTCCGAAAACAACTGATATAGGAGAGTGTACAAAAGGGTTGAGGAAATAAAATTTTAACCCAAAACACCAAACTTTCCGCATGCAGTACGAAATAACTTTCCAATTTCTTTTTTTTACTTTTTTTTTTTAGAACCGAAACACTGCATGCAGATTGTTCACTTCCACTGCCGAAATACTACAACAATAACAAAAAAAGGGAGATCACGGACAAGGAAGGAATTGTTATTTTATCTGTCCGATTTTTTTAATTTTTAAAGCACCAACTTCAAATACTAATGCGGCATTATCATTAATTTAACACATTTAAATGCACAGCAACCAAAAATTGCTTTTATAAAACTGTCATCAAAATACACAATGTGCAGTAAGATGTGCATAATGTCACTTTAAACAAAATCCCATACAATTCTTTGGGGGCAAACATTGATTCCGGATTCTTTAAATGCTATTTAAACGCAACCAATCACTAAATAATTGTTTCCATGAAATATCGATTGTAACTTAACATTACTTCGCAGCTTTATATAAATGTATAAGCATGTATACATGTACCTATACCGTATAATCAGCTGTAAAATCGATGTCAACATTATAACCTAGACAAGAGTGAGTACTATGCACATCTACAATACAATGGTAGGTTACGTTTGCTCACTAGTTAACTGAATAAAGTTTCTAACAAATCATATTTTGATAAAACGGTATTTTACAGGACGCTCAAAAACACTTAAACGCAAATATTTTTATCCCGTACTGTAGAGATACAAATACAAATACATTTTTTTTTCTGATTGGTACGGGCAATACAATAAACATTAGCTATGAATAGCCATTGACCAACTATATGGAGGATAATTGTTGGTTTAAGATCACCGAGTGGGCACCAAAAGTGATATTTTCACGAGTGATGGAGCCACGAGTGAAAATAACTACTTTTTGTGTTCACGAGTGAACTTATCGTCAAATGACATAGATACCAACAATTTTTCTGTTTATTTTATGTCTAAAACTCAACTTTTGAGTTTATTTCTATAAAATGTCGAAAATTGAGGGAAACGTCACCAGAAAGCATTGCATACATGACTTCATTTTAACGACGTCATCGTCATATGGTTTTTCGAAATTCATTACGCTCGGTATACTTTTTGACGTTAATCCGGGTCACAGATTTTGATAATACTATATAATCAGATAAGTCAACGTTTTCATCATCATTTGTTGAATCAGAGCTCGGGGCTAAAGCATTCTGGTTGCGGTTATTGAAAAAAACGTGAACTTGAGGTAGCTCGATCATTAGAACTCTGAAAGTTATTTTCACGAGACCCGGAATACTGGTGATGTGTTCCATGAGGGTCAGGTGTAGAGAGCATTTGAAGAATTGTGATGACCTGAAGGGGCAAGGGGGTCTGCAAACGTTCTGTCAAAGCCCCGCTTGTCACCAGTGTGCGAGTTAGAGTCAATCCGCACATTAGGTTGTCTGGGAGGCGAAGCGGCTAAGTGATCTCGACGTGAATTTTATCAGTCAAGTTCGATTCGCGATATCTACCTCTGCCACGGGGCCGTGATCGTCCGCGTTTACGCGAGTTATCCCTACCGCTAGTCCTCCGCGGGTCAGTTAAATCATGATTGGAAATTAATCCACGGCTTACCCTAGCTCGCTGTGTACCACTGTGAGTATCGGAATTGTCGCGATACTGGTTGGGGGGAGGTACAGGCATGGCGTTATCATTGCTTACTACGGCTGAATACGCCGGGTTTTGGACACCGTGCGAATACTGCAAATTCGTCATTTGATCGTAGTGTGACCCGGGCGCGTTGAATAATGACGCATGAGTACCTGATATCACTGTCTGTTGATGAATAGATGCGAGTGTTGGGAATTCAGCCATACTGAACATGTTCCCTGCTGAATCTTGTACAAACGGATCAAACCTGTTTGTCCCAGGGAAATTGTTAGTCTCCGAGGGTATCAATTTTGAGGCGATAAAGTGACCATGCTCAGTTTGGCCTAAGCCAGCAGTACTAGCAGGCACCTGGTTACCAGAGGAGTTATCCCAGTGTGCCGACTGACTGCTGGGTCAGATCTGGTCGAGCGTTACCATTTGACAAACCATAATCAACAATAATAACATCATTCTCTGGAGAATTGGTTTTTGTTTGAGACTCAACTGGTGCACTTTAATATCAAAACAGCACTGCACTAAATGTCTGTTGACGTCATTTTTTGTTTTTATATGTCGGAGTATATTTATCTTTTATAGCTTTAATTCGTGTTTTGAAAGGAATAAGGAACTACGTCTCGGCTTTTTATTTGAAAGGGAAACATGTTTAAGCAGTAAATTAGATATAAATAAGATTCAGAAAGAAGGTTAAATTACCTTAATAAATGAATCCTTGGCCAAAATTCGAAAACCTGTTTGATAACATTGCCATGTTTCTTGTTGAATATGTACACTTATATTGTTTTAACAATCAACATTAACGCGTTCGCGATTTCTTAATCTCAAATCTTAAACAATATGGTCAAATTCGATGCAGTATGTCATATCTTTCCTTCTGAGAAGATGCCCGTTACAATTCTAGATTTAAAAAAATCGATTTGGTCTTAGTAATGGACCTTTAACTTTCCTGTGATGAAATAAATTAGATATTAATGAACATTGCATGCTTCATGATGGCTTCACTCTAACTCGCTCGCTAACTAATGTCAATAACGTAAACCTTTTGTCTGTTGTTTGAATGTGGATAAAGGAGATAGGAAACCTATAATAGAAAAGTTATACCTGCTATGATTATGATTTGAAATGCATATTCTTTTATTCCAACAATTGAAAATGATTTAAGAAGGGAATACGTGTGAAGGAGGATATATTGTATTTCTTTCCTTGCTAAGCGTTGTTAGTGTTGACCGTAAAAATAAGGTTATTGGTGGGCTGACTTTCAGAAAACGTATTGAGTACACTCGTACGCAGTTTTCCGTTTCGTTTCAGTTTAACGTAATGTTCAGGAACTTTGTTGTTAATTATAGAGTGTTACTCGGCGAAGATGTACTGTTTAAAGCAATTTTTCCTGGGTCGAGCCCGTGGAGGGGTTTGGTTGGTCAACTACAAGCCGACTTACTATCCCCAAAAAATTGTAAACGTAATTGTGTTTATGTTATTTGAGCAGTGTCTACATTGCGTTATATTATACTTTTTGTTGTCCTTTACCTTTGCATTAGGCTAAGCGTTGCATTTATATGGTATGGGGATACTTTCGTCTGCACGCGTGCAATATGTCTGTTGGAGAGTGCTGAAATTGTCCAATTCCTTGCAAAAGGTATACTGGTCTTCAGATCTTATTTCGACGCATTGGTTTTGAGTTCAAGAACCTAGAGATGCAGTGAAAATGTTGACATAATCGATGTTTGTTTTTGTGCATCCAAGGTTATAAATCTATTTCTCACTTGCTTTAGTTCTGTTTTACTGTATTAAAATCTTCTTATTTGATTAAATCTTGCTTTTGGATTAAATTTAGGTAACTAGAATAGTTTGTCTTTTTTGTACACACAAAGCAAAAGAGGTTATGTTTCATCTGATTCCCTAGCGATCCACAGAATACAATACCTGAACAAAATGTTTGTAACATTTTGGCTCTCTTAGTGTGGTAAATAGGAAATTACATTTCTTTTGTTTCATGGAAGAGTAATTATGTTAGGTTAACGCATTTCCGCTAAAAAGTTATGTCATTGCGTAAACCTAAATTGGTTTCTTCCTAAATTCGTCGTTATCCGCTTCACAGAGAATGTTGCTTCGTTAAACGAATGTGTGCTCTTGTTGATTATGTTAAATTTCCCTTGCCACGTCAGAAGTTTTTATCAGTTTGGTTTCTTGTTGAATCGCAGATTTTATGGAATATAACACGCTACATTTATGTAGCAAAACTGATTACTTTAACATACTGACTTGTCTTTAATATACATCCCATAATACAGTGACCGGTTTACTAGATCACATGACTTCTGGAGATAAAAAACAGATGCTTGTGACGTTTCAAATAAGAAATTTTGATTCAATCCGAAGTACTAAGCAAACTGAAAATCATCTGATGTCGAGTAAAGAAAGGGAGACAATCGTCTACATCTTTAAACCCTATGTTATAAAGTGCGTTATTTACCTGGTGATGATAGTTCGTTGTTATATGAACAAACATACCAGGAAAAGTTTAATAAAGCACGAAAATAAGTTTTACAGAGACATTAATTTTTACAGAAAGATCGTACTATTTTAACATAAAGCAACAAAATATGATTAAACAAAAACAAACTTTTTTGAACATACACAGTTTTCGTCATAATACACCAATATAGTATAATTTGGATATAGTTTACACCCTGTAGACTATCTTAGATATGAACATGCCTTAGGTTATATTGTTATATACACGTATGTTATTAAGCTATAACTTCCACAATAGTTTTTTTTCAATGATTATAAACCATTGGTGAATGTTTTTCATAAAATTGTATGACATTGAAGAGTAAGATGACTTCAAAAAAGTTCTTGTCATATTTTGTTACACGAAGATTTACATACGTTAATGCAAATGTCAATCAACCTATGATACAATCTTTAAGGTATTCAGTCCTTTTTAAAGTAATTGGACACAATAAATTGTAATTAAACGGAAATAAGTGTTTGAACAAAATTTCCAGTTTCATTAAAAGACATAAAATTATTTGGAGAAAATTTATAGAGTGCTATTAATATGTGTTTTAGATTATTTTAACTTATCAATAATTTTAAAAAAAGGGAAAATCCTTCTTATATACACAGCTAAAAGCCTCTACAATAGCTTCGTCGCCCTTTATACTAGTCCTTTGGTGGAGATAAGGCATTCAGATTCCAACCATCCTCCTGTTCGCAGGGCAATTCAGACCATAGGATACTGCATAAACAATATTTAGGAGTAGAAAGAAAACTGTGGGTGAGTTTTCGAAACAATTTCATATACGTAGACATAGAAATAATACAAAGTGTTGCGTACAGTATATATATTTCACGTGAATTAGGTGAGCTATTGTAAACGCTTGGTTTCCGTTGACCGTCGTCGTCAATAATTGTTTCAAACGACATCTCCTTAACCGCTGGGCAAATTTAACCAAACTTAAGATGATTTCATTGGATGGTCTTCTTCGATATTGCTCAAAATGTTCCGCTCCGCTGCAAATAATTACCAACAGAGCTAAAATAGCATTTATCTTTAAACGATATCTGCTCCTTAACTACCGGGCTAATTTAACCACACTTCACAGAATTGTTCCGCGGATGATTCTCTACCAAAGTTTCTCCTTAATCCCTGGGCCAATTTAAACCAAACTTTACAGGATTGTTTCTTGGGTGGTCCTCTACTAAATCTGGTATAACGACTCCGTTCCGCTGCACGTAAAGGCAAGAAGAGCTAAAGTATGAAAAGTTTTAAACGTCATATTTTTTACCACTTGGCCAATTTCAATCTTACTTCTCAGTTTGCTGTTTTCGATGGTGCTCAAACCGGTCGCTCCACTGTATATAATGACCGCGAAACCTAAACTTTGAATAGTATATGTTATTTGGTTTTTGAAGTGGTATATGGGGATATATTACCCGCCTAGACAGTCTTATATTACCCGAGCCGTTAGGCGATGGTAATATTTTGTCGAGGCGGGTAATATATCCCCATATATTACGTCAAAAAAATAAATAACAATTTTATTTCCCTTCCCTTTCTTAAATATGGAAAGATTCCGTTTATGTTTTATTTATTTAACGGCCTTCAAATCCCCAATGTCACTGCGTGATGTCACAAATCAGCACGGACTTATACAGTGACGTAGTGTACTCGGCGAACAAGCTCACGTTCAGCATGGGGTACAGTAACGGGGTTATGTCAAGTGTATATTACCGGCTTGCCCGTAAATATCAATATCTATTTACGGATCGTTGACCAATCAGAAGACCGCACATTTCATGGAAGGGTAATAAAAAACATGCAAACGATATCTCCTCCTAAACGGCTGGTTCAATTTTACAATAATTTCACAGAAATGTTCCTCATGAGTCCCTCTACCAAATTCACTCAAACCATTCCGCTCCGCTAAAAATAGAAAAATATAAACAGCATTTCCTCCTAAACAGCTGGTCCGGTTTTGAAATAATTTTACACTTAATACCTCGGTTGACCCTTTAATACAATTGTTTTAACCGTTCCGCTCAGCTGCACAAGATATCCGCCAATGCTTAAAGTAGATCCCAAAATCATTTAGCGACATCTCCTAAACTGCTGATATGATTTGGAAATTATATTGCACGAATGTTCTTCGGGTGACCCTCTATCAAAATGCTCAGACCGTTTCGTCCGTTGCACAGTATGACCTTCAGGGCTACAATATAAACAAATCCTAAAACGATATCTCCTCAACTGCTGATCCAATTTTGAAATAATTTCGCACAAATACCGTTTCGGTCAGTAGCACAACATGGCCGCCAGAGCTTTATAGGGCCATCCAAGGGGAGCTGTATTCGAAAGGAGCTGTATCCGGTGTTACAGCGCAGACTACATAAAGATCGACCTTGTATACACATTTATTATAAACAAGTGATATATTGAATAATTGCATATCGTAGTAAAGGTCCATTATTTAAGTGACATTATGCGCATCTTACAGCACACTGTGTATTTTTGGTGACAATTTTATAAAAGCAATTTTGGTTGCTGTTCATTTAAATGTATTAAATCAATGATAATGCCGCATTAGTATTTGAAGTTGGTGCTTTAGAAATAAAAAAATCGAACTGATAACATAATAGTTCCTTTCTTCGCAGTGATCTCCCTTGTATTGTTGTTGTTGGTGGTAGAGATTTCGGCAGTGGAAGGGAAACAACTCCTGCATGCAGTTTTTTTTTCTAAAATAACTCTCCCAGTCAAAATAAGAAAAGTAATATTTGGAAAGTTATTATTTCGTACTAGTAGCGGGAAGAGTTTGGAGTATTGGGTTAAAAGCTATTATTTCCTCTGCCCTTTTTTACATACACCTATTTAAGCTGGATTTTTACTTGAAAAAATGCGCATAATTCCACTTTAATACCAAATCGAATTTTCTTTTAAATCTGGAATTGTAACAGGAAAGTACAGTTTGAAAATGGCTTCTAAAACTTCAAAATAGCCGTGGAGTACTTCCCTGTTCGAAATACTCCTCTAGAAAAACGAGTGCATGTTTTTTTATTTCCTTAGATTGGGCTGGGTGTTCTTTTTGTCCGCTACTTTCGCTTTATTGCATGTTGTAAACAGTCAGAGATATGCGTTGCACATTATTGGAAGTAAAGTTCTTTCAACTATAATTCAAAATAGGCATGGTTATTCATATACTACCTGTTTACAGCTTCTTTCCGAGAGACTTTTGGAAAATTACAAAGATATTTGAAAACTGGAAAACCTACTTTTGTTTGAAAAAAGGCAAACGAATATTTATCAACTCTTTTGTTAAACTTAAATTTTCAACACAATATGGTCATATTCTATGCAAAATGTCATATTTTTCCTTCCGAGACGACGCCCGTTACAATTTCAGATTTAAAAGAAAATTCGATTTGGTCTTAGTAATGGACCTTTAAGTAGCAAACTGAATTAATTGAACTGTATCATTTATATATGTAAATGTATATAAAAAAAGAAAAATGTTATATATCTCTGGCAAAACATCTTCAAAATATTACACAATCATTAAGACATCACTATTAGTTATAATGGTGTCCTAAAGTGATAATTTATGATCTCCTCATTCTGCTTCCGTTGTCGATTTGTTAAGGTTCCTGATTTTGAATCAGTAAACCTCTTACGGACTGTGTCTGGGTGTTGTGGGTTCGAGTCCCACTACCGTCCTGAGTCTTTATGAGAAACCAAACCGGAAAATTCTTATTAGGAGTGTAAATGCTGGTCATTCCCACGAAAAATCGTTTTGTAAACTGCCCGCCGGCCGATAGTAAATAACTTTAAAATAACTCATAGCCGGAAACCGTTTAGTATGTGAAACCAAATACAGTTACTTTAAAGCAGATTGTAGGTATGAGACGCCTAAATACATTTCCATAGACTTACGTTATAAGGTTTTCTTCCGGTGCGACTACCTAAAATCTCACCGACTGCTAAAATTAACTTTATTTTGTAGAATCATCCTAGTCCAACATAAAAATAACAAAATTTATACATGTGATCCAATACTTTATGCCAGTAATTTGGAGCTGAATGACACCCCCCCCCCCCCCCTCCCATTTTTGTGGCAGTTTTAGTGGTCACCGACCAAATATGTCAGTATTTTCAAATACCAAATATTCTGAATATAATTTATATCCAGATTTTTCTCTTTATATTTCATTTGTGATCTATCATCCAGCTATTAATTCAAAATATTTTTTCTTGTACGCATCCACTTAGTTTTAGCCAATCAGCAATCAAACACATAGTGTAGGTCCGCAAGTTCCCTACACAAAATAACCTGCTTCCGGTTTTCACCGATTTAGGCTTCTCATTCCTAAAGGTATAGGTGCGTGGGAGGATCGCGGATATACTGTATGTAATCAGTTAAAGCACACAAGTCGACAAAAGCTTTTTAAAACAGCACTCCCTACATCTAGCCGATTTTATTCTCGAAACATAGATTATGTGTTCAATGAACGTAAAATAATAAATAAATACAATTTCAAACAATAACTTATGGCAAAAATGACTCATTTCATCACAATTAATCAATATAGAGGCTTTCTGTAATAAATCGCATCCACCCAACAATTCTACATATATTATTGAATAGTTTACGGTTAAGACGCTGATTTTATCGATAATGACTGGGAATGCATAGCTGAAACCTTTAGGTAAGATATAATACTTCCAAATATTCTATTATTTATGTTTTGGAGGTTATTTAGTTTAACATCAGTTATATAGGGTATGTCCCTTTAAGGTCAAAGTAAGGTATTGTAAGAAATGTCTTGCCTGTTACCCCTTAAACAATCAGTTGTCGTTAAATCAGTGAAAACTGTCTAAATATCAACACCTTTTGATTTTTGTAATGGATCACTTAAATTACATTTTCAAATGGTATGCAAAAGATACATATCTACTTCACAAAAAGATAAAAAGACAACCTAATGAAGTGGTGAATCATTAACATAATACATTCAGTTAATCGTTAATGCGCACACCGTCTGGTTCAATCTGTAAGATATTAAAATTTGTCAATTTATTTTCACCTAAAATTTGAATATAAATAAAAGGCAAAATTGACAAATTTTAATATCTTATAGTTTGAACAGGGGGCATTATGTTTCATATAGACTATAGCTTTTAAACATTATAAACACTTTATTTGTATATGTTGCTTACGTCTTTGCTTCATGATAAACAAAATTGATGACGTGCAAAAGATAAATATCTGTTTCACTTTGAATTATGACTAAAGGAATATACACCCATAATATATGAAATTGTGAAATTTATCGGCCACGTAACTTCAGAGATCACATTGTCTGGGTCATTTTGAATTTATGCAACCAGGTCAATGTTAGAATTTTGCAGCAAGAATGGAGCAAAAGACAGATAATGCATGCTAAGAAAAACAAAGTGATTAAGTCACTTGAATCCGTGGCCTGGTTAATTCCAAATCTTCCAATTCCATCAATTACTCAAAGGGGTGCTTACTAACTTCATAGCGAGTATTGTATGATCAGGCAGTTTTTCTTACTCAGTACGTGCGGCAAGGTACCAGCAACAAAAAAGTATTTTTTCAATGCAGTGTTTAGTAGATGAATAAGATAACACCGAATTTAAATGGTCCGCCCTTTACCGGATGAAGAGAAATCACGAACGTAATAGGTTAATTAACCATCAAATGAGTAATTGTTAAATTTTTAAAAAGGGCGTTTTTTGATGCTCTAAGGTGTGATATTTGATATGAATATGTTCAACATTTTAGCTATTAAAGTTTGTAATCGACATTTTACTTTTCTTTACAGTAACGGGTGCGTACATTGTATATAGAGCATGTGGTTGAATACGTACATTGTAGTTTAAGTAGTATGAATGCAATACCGGGAAGGGCGGAACAATAATTTGATAGGTTTATTAACTAGGCATATCAAAGATGCTGCATTTTAAGTATTTTATACTCCTCAACTTGATTTACGTTGTGTTTATTTCACGCAAAAGACATGCCTTGTTATTAATCGATATTGGTGGTCTTGGAAAGTTCAAAAAACAGAAATCCCACGGTCGGTCGGGACTATAAACAATAAAAAAAGAAAGAATTAATATTGAAATCAGTAGACAGGAGCGCAAGCATCAAATTTATCGAGAAGCGTTTGATTCAACAGCTCACTCAACCCTTTGTGCTTATATTATGTATTTGCATAGAGCGTTCTCAAAACAACATCTTAAGGCGGAAAAGCGGCTCACAGACTCAGACATTTTTTTAATTAATGTATCAAACGGCAGGTGACAAAAGTCAATATTCTGAACAATTTCAAGTGTAATCGCCATGAACAGCAGAGCTAATGCCAGGGTGGTGTGTCCGTCGTCTGTCTGTCCGTAAACTCTATCTTGATAACGCTTTACAGGTAGCAATTTTCATGTGACTTTCATATAACTTGAAAGCCGAAAAGGTAGCTTGTTTTGGAGTCAGTGGTTTAAAGGACAAGATCACAACAACATCCGTTACATTTTCTTGATAACGCTCCACAGGTTTCATCAAACTTTCTCAGAAGGATTCCTTAGACATGTAAATGATCCTTTTTGTTTTTAGGGTCAATAGGTCAAAGGTCAAGGTCACAGTAACCCGCACGTAGAAAAGTTTTTTCCGCTTACTTTTTTCAGATCTATATATAATCAACAGTCTTTAAACTTTATAGGAGGATTTGTGTAACTGAGAAGAGAACTCCTGTAGTTTCAGGATCAGTGGATTAAAGGTCAAGGCCACAGTGACTCGAACTTTGAAAAATAATTCTGTTCAATATCTTAAGATCCACATCCCCGCAGTCTTCAAACTTCATAGGATGGTTAGATCTCTACTGTTGTTTGGGTCAATGTCAAGGTCGCAGTGACTTCTGTTGGCTTTCCTTAGTCATAACAGTCCAGTCAGACAAGTAGAGCGATATTGGCCCTTTGGATTTCATGATCTACACTATTTTACAACGTTATACCCCACTAACCATACAATAATGGTCATAAAAGTTTAACAAAAAATGTTTTTCAAAAGTATATGAGAAAATTCCCCAGAGAATGAAACAATGTATAAAAATGATTTCTATAGGTATGGGGAATTATCCTTAGCTGTAATCCTTGTTCAACATTTGAAGACAGGTAAGAATGTTGTTATAGAATATGTATATTCATGTAACTGGCTGGGTGTTCTCTAGAACACTTGTGTCGACCTCTTACACTTTATCAGAGTAACCAATAATTTCGTGACAAAATCAAAGAGCAAAAAGGGGCATAACACTGTCAAATATGACCTTGACCTACATAATTTGACGGCATCATGACCCTTTTGTCATAAGCAATATAATTTGAAAGTTTTTTTTTAAGAAACCTTAGGAAATGGTAAAGTCGTAGGCAACGTTGTTTTCGTGACAAGAATTAAGTACACGAAGAGGCATAACACTGTCAAATATGACTATGACCTACACAATGTGGCGGCATCACAGCCCTTTTGTCATACTGAACAATACAATTTGAAAGTTCGATGAAGAAATCTTAAGAAAAGCTAAGTAATAAGCAACGTTAAGTTTTCGTGACAAAAACTTAGACAAAAAATGGGCATTACTCTGTCAAATATGACTTTGACCTACAACATTTGGCATCATCACTACCCTTTTGTCATAAGCAATACAACTTGAAAGTTTGATGAAGAAATCTTAAGAAATGGCAAAGTTGTAACCAACGTTAAGTTTTTTTGACGGACAGACGGACGGACAGACGGACAAAGCCATCCCTATATATCTCCTTTTCTCTCGACACGTCATCATCTGTTTTGTTAAAATTGTATCTAGAATTATATTCTTTTAAAAATAGACATGTACAGTTATTTTTTTCTGAAATTAGAACAATACAATTCCTTTACAAAGTGGTTTCATTTTATTTCAAATGATTATTGCAATCTAATACCTGTCTTTTTGACAATGTCCAATTGTCCAATTTGCAAGAGAAAGGGAAATTTGACCGAACACATCCGGTCCGCAGAAAACACAAAGCAGTAAATTCTTTTCGACAATTGTGGGAAGAAGGACATGTGTGCGTTGGGGTGTACTTTTAAGAGCATACAGAGACAGGGACATAAAACACACAACTCGATATGCTTGTGTCACACTAATGTAATTCATGTTCACATAATAAGTATTCTTTTTGTAATTTTTCGATGTAAAATGAAATTGCAGTGGTAATAGCATGTGAGAACAAATGAACACCTACAGTTCCCACACTTCAAAGGTTTATCAGTTGCGCAAAAGGGTAAAACTTGTCAAAACCCTTTTAAAACCATTCAGATAAAGTTTGACAAGGATCTTTCTTCATTCACGTTGCATGCAATCTAGCCATTCAAACGAAATACAATTTGCAACGCATAAAATATAACGTCTACGCTTTTTATCAAAAGATATTGCAGCAATAGCATTGAAAACACCCCCTCACCTTTAGTGCTATTTGGAAATTCATATAATCATTCAGAAACACTCTCCAAATACAAACATTAATGCCCGCTATCTTTACAGCTCTTCTTGTTGCAACATTAATTATAAACTAAAGCAAACATATGATATATTTTTTGCTTGATGAGACATGCACCTTTAAGAAAACCATGTGCTTGAAATAATACTGGAAAATCAAAGACGTTAATATAGAACTTTGCTTCGTATAAATACAATGCCAAACGCACATTATCAATCGGCGAGTAATAGCACATGCACAGGCTGCAAAGTGGTCAATATGACGTTTGAACTGGATGAAAATAAGTCTTAGTTTATTTTATACTAATTTTTATTAGCTCGATTGTGAAGAAACCTTGCAAGAGTGACTCGATAGGCTACAGGCTTTCTTCACAGTCGAGCTAAAATAAATTGGTATAAACTAAACTAATAAAAAATAAAACTAGAAAACTTAACAATAGAATTGACTGCTAACTGTTGTTACTGGAAAAACAACTAGACTGATTTAAAAAGAAAGTTATCTTTGCTAGTAACAGTCACGTTATATACAGTGACCCTTTACTGTACCATTAAAACTTCTATAAAAAACCTATGTTCTAAAACAGCAATCTTGTCTAGTATTTAGAAATATAGTTTCAGATCAGAAATGAACGATGCCTTAGTCAACAATTAAAAACACCTTTAGTTTTCTAGTACGCCGTACATTCGGAACCTCTGCTTCTGTATTAAATCTTTTTCATGTTTTGTAAACATTTTACAGTCTGTCTGTGTCACCGCAAATTCTTCGTACCAATTTGTTGCTGGTATAAGCATTGACTGTGCCTTTGATGTTGTACAAAAGCTTTTTACCTTTTCTCTTAAAAATTTAAAATCAGTTAATTCATTTTTAAAATCTTTCCCAGCGTCTTGAACATATTTATTAAATCTTTTCATAGCAAAGTCATAAATAGCTGTGTCTAAATAAAGAAACTTTCGTATTTTTTCTTTATCTTCCGGTGGTAAAATTTTTCTTGTGTTTGTTATTTTACCACCTACATTTTTGTCCATATAAAGCACGTTTCGTGTATGCCAGTTCAACATTCGCTTCATTATGACCATCGACTCGTCGAACTTTTCAGAAATAATAATAAATTTGAATTCTTTGTCTATTTTTGAAAGATAAGCGTCTATTTCTGATTGAGAACCGTTTAATTTCTTTCCAGGGAAAAGTTCCGAGGGAAATCCGAATTCAACACCCATCCGATTATTGGTCTGCGAATGACGCGGGTTTTGTGGTTCAAAAGCGAGTGGATTTTTAGCATATATCGATAATGGTGTTTTACCAGGTAGTTTCAAAATAAAATTTGGACTGAAATACTTTACGGCTGATTGAAATCTTGAGACTGGTTCTCTAACTATTCCAATATAATGTGTGTCCGGCGGCAGAATGGCCTCAAATGAAGTTCTATCGTAAATCACGTGACAACATAGAAGATCAAACTTTTTACCAGGTGGAGGCGACAAAACATTAGTCTTTGTCACTGAATTGTTATAGCTTATAACATTTAGCCATCCCGATTCTCCTTTAGTATGAGGTAAAACAAATGTTAGATTATTTTCATCTCCAAATTTCAAAAAGACATTTTGGGCTGTCGAACTTGCAGTTTTATGCACCTTCAGTAGCGCTAAATGAGTAACTGGTTTTGGTTTGTCTTTTATCGTTTTGTTCATTTTGTTATTATCTGCGTTTAGAAATTGTTGATTTTTCGCATTTAGATTAGCTATCTGTTTCCGCGCCTTCAAACTAGAGTCTTCAACAACATCAAACGACTCTTGTTGTTCACGTAGGAAGTCATCGTTCGCACTCAGTAAATTATGATGTTTGTGACGTTTGAACATATCCTTCTCGGCAGTAGGCTGTGTGTAGCTTGCGTGTAGTGTGAATGAAATTATTGAATAGATGAACACCACGAAAAGTACAGACCTGAAACAAAAAATAAAAAGTCGTAAACTTTCAATATATGTTTATGCATAGTATTTGGTAGCTCCTGGCATAAGCTGAATTTTAATTCTCATTAATTTTCTATATGTTTTATCTTTATTATCATGTTTTAAAAATTATGTAAACTTATCTGAATTTATAGATTAGAGCTTCCATAGGACACTGGTGCCACTGGGAAATGCTTTAAGCTACATGCCAACTATCTAAGGTATTGACCTTGTGGTCTAAGAAAAGATGTTTAAAAAGTTCTTATGTATTTCATTATTTATGTAAAATCAAGTGAGCTCCGGGACGGGGTCGATTTCGACTGTTGGTCGTGAGTTGATTTTGTTCGAGGCCCCAGGGGTGGGTTAAATGTAAAAGACGATGTTCTCAGTAAATGTTTTGAGGCACCAAAGGCGGTTAACCCCATTCATTGTTTTTAATCGAACAATCTTGGTAGAGGTCCACTAGGTGATTTTTCTTGTCAATGAGTTCTTTTGAGGCTACAATGGTAGGTTACCCTGTTTATTAAAAAAAAAACAATCATATGTTTGGTCCAATATAAAACCTAAAACCTAGGTGCACAACTTTTGATCTCAGTTTGTTGACTCTATGTCTAGTAGTATATGTAAAGGAGCAGAGCGTGGCACATACTTGCCATACAAGATGCCTTAATTTTGAGTAACTGAAATAAAATGTATTTCTAATCAGTAGTCTTTTTTAACACGGCCTACAGTCAAGAGTAGCCCTTTGATATAATATGTATAAAAAGCTGGTTTCAGTTTATAAACTCTTACCGTATCACATAATGTGTGCAATATACAAAAATGTAAATATATTTATAAAAGCTGTAGTCTTGAAAAAGTGGAGAATTTTTGTGTTGCTTTAGTTGGTCAGGGTTATGGTCGTGTTCAGATAGAAAAATAAATCTTTGAAATATAAGGAGACTTACATACTTACATACTTCTAAACATAAGAACGAAATAAATGTTTGGCTGTCTTAGTTATAACTTTATACACTATCGCGTCTAGAAATAGCATATGTGTTTTGACAAAGTCGGTTGACAAATTTGCTAAAGAGAACTACAAAATAAGCGATTCATATAACCATTTCTCTTGATCAGGGAATGATACATAAACTAATATAGAAGAAAGAAATCTTTATTATGCAATAAGCCAATAAGGCCCATGAACATTTATACAGAAAAACAATATGTGAAAATATGACATGGCAAGGTAGTAAATGACAATATACAGTAAACAAGTACCCGCAATTTTCAAAAAGGGGAGAGACAGTGTCTTTTAAATACACATTAACATTCAAACAAAACATTTACACACAAAACAATAGTTACGTATGTCTACTCAATTAAAATATTTTAACATTTGTGACCTCCTCTCGAAAGCTTTATACACATAAATAGCAAGACTTTTAATAATTTTTTCATTTTCTGAATTGATCAACTCTCAAACTTTAAAAAGTGCCTTTTCCAGAAATATGATTTAATGTATTGTATTCTTAACTCAGTGTATAAGTACATTCGATTATAAAATGAAATTCATCCTCTAACTGTTACAAATTTTACATTTTCTTTCATCAATTGGAATACTATGGGGTTTATGCCATCGGCAACTTCAATTTCTAGTCTGTGTGAAGAGGTTCTTAGTTTTGTGAATGATTTACGATATTTCTGGTTTCAATTATATCTAAATATGGTTTATATCCGAAAATTGAAATTTCTTTGTAAAATAGTGCTCTTGTCGAATTTTCTAACTGCTCATCCCAATTTTGAACATAAATATCTTTCACTCTTTTGTTTAAACTCTGATATAAAATACCTTTCATCCCCTACCCCTTTGGTTCAACCAGACGTCATAAAAACCAAAGTGGGAAAGTAAATTCTTCACATTTAAGCCCATTTTTTGCATTTTGTATGTTATTAATATCATCCATTTGGCTTTTGTATATTATTT
This sequence comes from Saxidomus purpurata, assembly GCA_022818135.1. Classification (NCBI taxonomy): domain Eukaryota; kingdom Metazoa; phylum Mollusca; class Bivalvia; order Venerida; family Veneridae; genus Saxidomus; species Saxidomus purpurata. The sequence goes on along the minus strand of JAFMSR010000016.1, from coordinate 27,467,256 downwards.
TTGCGTATTTGGTATCTCTGCTCCCGCATATCTTTAGCCAATATTTTACAATGTTAATTTGCCATAAAACTTTAAACGGAAATCTGCCAGTTTCACCATAAACAAAACTATTTTGAGTGCTTACTTAATCAATAAACTTTAACGCAACAATCCTATCCTTAAAAATCTTTTCACTGACAGTCTTTTTATCAACGAAAGAAATACCACTTTAAAAGGGCTATTTGGTTTCAAACAAATGTTTTAGAATTTATTCAATGCAAGATATGACTATTCTCTAGTTTCACTGGCGTAATGTTATTCAAAGTACAGGTCACGATAAACAACATGATGTCGTATTTTTTAGCTTGCAACTTTGAATGAATACGCTAAAGTGATGATTTGGGAATGTTAAGCTGGTCTACAAAGGCAAACTTTCCAACTAGGTGGTCTTATCAAAGGGCTCCGGTAAAATGTTTATATTGTGTTATTCAAATTTGCCAATACCGACATATACGCTTTCCTGTAAAGGCGTTTTCTGTGGTTTTGATATTTTTCCTATAAATCCTTACGACTTTAGTTTTAAAAAAGAATTTTTAGTATCATATGGGAGTAGTTATTTCAAAATGTATTTTGTTAAATGCTCTATGTGGGTGAAAATAATGTAAGAAAGTTAATATTACAATTTTAGAAATGATCTATCCGGATATATTAAAATTTCATTTATAGATGTACATTGCACGTTTTAAGTATTAACGTTTTAAGTATTAAGTTTAAAGGTATATAATCAGATTATGGCCATAAAACAGATTTGTTTGAAACTTTACATTTGTCATAACACTCATTTATGTTCACTGAGCGCTTAATTCAAGTAAGATTTTCACTGGAGGTATTTTTAAAATTTGATTTCCTATCCTGGTTACCCAACCAATAAAGAGTTATTTTATCATAAGTAAAAATTTGATACACATACTTTGCCTAAGAAAAGATATAAATATAAGACCTATTGTATTATATTTGTTAAATATTTGCATTAAGAATTATATATTTAGATGGAATTCATTAGAAATTCAAGTTTGAAAAATGATTATTACCTCCCTTTACTATCTTGGGTGCGCACCTAAGATAGATTGGAAATAAATGAATTCAGAAGCTACAAGTAGTTTTTAAACTTACATTATGGTTCAGAATGTAAAAATATTTGTATATCTATCCAATTAAAATGTAAAAGTAGAAATCATATTGAAATAAAAAAGAAATTCTCAACGTTTTAAATACTTTCATTTAAAAGGGGAGTAATAACAAAATTTTATAAAAGTTACTAAAATGTAGATTTCTAATAGGGATCTAACTCTATGTAATGGGTCCTTTTGTTCATTAAATAAATCTCTAACAGAATATACAAAAAGTAAAAATTGTCATAAAATGTTGCTTAAAAGTAATTGACCACCTTTAAAGGACAGAAAGGGTGCATTTTAAAGACATTAATTTAATAAGACTCGACTTTATAAATGACATGTTTAAATTTCAAAACTGAATACCGTATGTAAATATTGTAAGGTTATTTTAAGATACATGTTTTCTTGAAACAAAACATCTCTTTATACAACATGATTTATTCAACATGACTTATACAACATGATTTATCAACATGACTCATACAACATGATTTATTCAACATGACTCATACAACATGATTTATATAACCGTTATGCTAATTTATTTTCAGCCAGTATTAAGACATATTCAGTCCGTTTTACGTGAAAAAAAATAAAGGAAGGTGTGACTTTGTGTTCGAGTGAATTATCTTCGGGCTCAAATTATAACACACGGGATGCTTTCTGGTAAATCAAAAAAGTGTGAAATTTCGAGATACTTCACCAAAGCAACATAACAGCTTCATAATTCTGGAACTACGACTACATGTATTAGCAATAGGTTGTCAACTCTGAAATGATTGACAGGCGTCCCCAGTTTCCGTTTTAATGAAAAAAACAAAATCTACTTTTTATGGAATGTTTAGACCGTATACTTTGTATACTCAGCAACTTTTAGATGCCACAATGACAGAAGTATATGAATAACGGTATCAGATTATTAACGAAATGTTTAACCTCAAAGAGACGACAAACTTATGTGTTTTGCAGTTATTACATGTACTAGTAATCGATAGGGTTGCATTGACAACCAAACCGCATCAGAAAGCTTAAAATGATTTTTGAAAGTGGAATATGTCCTGCTTTCTCCTCAAAGTGTTAATCAAATTTTGAAATTTGTATGTGCACAATGAATGATAAACAAGAACTGATTTGTTTAAGCTGAGAACGTCCTGTTGAAAAGGTATATGTTATGGTGCATTTTTGGGTCGATTGTTAAAATCGAACCAAAGTTAACAGAGTATATCGGCCCCTTACGGCCGAACGCACAACATACAAACAAGTTGTTCCATATAAACAGTTGTTAGGCATTATAGCGATTTCTGTTTTCAAAATTATATAGTAATAAATTTAAATAATTTAAAAACATTTCAGAATAGAATAATATTATTTCGTTGTTATTCTTTAAAGTGTTAATCGTAAATACTATTAATGCGCGAACGAACGACTTGGACAACAAATTTATAACAACTCGTTTTTTACCTATAACTCTATAGTCGGCAGACATAGAGCAAGTTGGTAGAGATGCTGGAAATTTAAATGCGCTGATATACTGCGGCGGACGCGAGTTCGAAACCCACCTAATACAGTTTTTTTTTACAGTTTTTTTTTCTGTTTTACTTATAATTTTAAGACTTCAAACCATTTTCAATGTTTTACAGCAAATAATCATAAAAACTTCATTCAGGTCAAACTTATAAGGATAATGTTAATAAGACATACTGTATACATATTATTCGATAAAAGTAAAGTTCAGTCAGTAGTCGTGTCAGGTTTTGTTTGTACAGACCAGAATTGGTTTCCTTTTTTGGGTTATTTGGGCCATGCCTCAACATCAACCATCACCAATTTCTAGAATATTTACATGTCGTTTTGTTTGTGGGCCCGCTGTGATACTTTGTATCACTGTTTTTCTTGTTCAGTTATTAATTTACTCTGTGTCTTCTTTGATCTTGCTCATTGTTCAGTTTTTGCCTACAATTTAGGATAGGAATTTATTTTGTATTATTGACACAATACACTCAACCCTATGGGCAAATCCCATAACTTTTGAAGACATTTAAAAGTTGTGCAAACTTTGAATTTTCAGTTCAGGTTTGTAAAATTCCCCTTCTCAGTTACCATTCACCGCTTTGATACTTTAGGGGGTAGTTGAACATACATGTAGTCACTGAAGCAAAAGGTAAGCACATGGGTTCCTATCAAAAGTAAAGTTTACACATATGGTTAAAGGTCAAACTCTGTGGACATTTGTGTCTCCAGTTTGTTGACAACTTTACTCATGCATGGGTTGCCCTGATATTTACTAATGTATGTGTACAGTCTGTTGTTCAGAGACAATCGACCCTCCAGCACTTTCAGTCCTTTGATTAAGATATATTGATTACTTGTTTTCACTAATGACTAATTAGCAGTGTGTCGAATTTTGTCAAAGAAAGATCGTTTTAAAATCTGGGCAAGGTAGAGTTATGGTTCTTTGACAACTGTGTGAAATATCAAGTTAATCCTGACATGTACACATTAAGGTTAACAGGCGATAAAGCTTTGGTCAATGCAAAGTCATTACCCTTGGTGCATTTCCTTTCAATGACATCTGCCGGTTTGTTAACTATAAAGTCAATCCATTGAATAGTTACGAAATTATGTACCGAACAAGCATGATAGCCAGTTCGTTTAGTCACTCGAAGTTCATTTGTAGCATAGAACCAGCCGTTGATCTTTTCTTATAAGGCCAAACATTACTTAACTAATATAACTACGAACACCTTTTGATTGATATTGTCTGGCAGAGCCAGGTCCTGCCAGACGTTTTATTTTCAAATATGTATTCTAATAATTTCATAGAATAAGATTATCAGATCAAGTTCAAATTAATAATGATACAAAGTTGGACAATGAAAACCACGAAATTCAGAGAAAAGACGTACCCGGAACATTGGATTTGGATTTGTAATTTGTATCGTTTACATTTTATTAATTATGATTTTATATGACAAAGGGAGATAATGAAGCAAATGTGCAAGTAAGAGTTATGGTTCGTTGTCTCTGCACTTCTACGCAATGCCCTCTACTTCTATGTGGAATATAAAGTGAATCCAACCAATATTTGAGACACCCAAAAAAAAAAAATATCAAAAAAAAAAAAAAAAAAAATAAAAGGGGGGTTTAGAGGACAGGCGCTTTATTTTTCAGTGCTTGCTAATAAAACAAAACTTTGAAAGTAAAAGGAAAAACAGGGATCTATATAAACTTGAGCCAAAAGTAGCAATATACTAAGTCAAGATTTATCAAACCTTATTGTTTTATTTCCTTCCCTGAATACTACAGTAAAGTTTTAGATTAATACTTCAAGTGGTTAATGATATATGTGCATGAATGAACTTCGAGTGACCAAACAAATTGGCGTCACGTAGACATTAAAGGCTACATAATATAAGTTTGTGATGAAATTATGATAAGTGCAAATTATTCATTTTTTAATTTCCCCTTACTGTAGTATGCTAGCACTATGCGGTGCATTAGATATGAATTTTTTGCCCAAAAAAATAATTTCATCATACGCAATCCAGCACAAAATTGTGTTGTATACCTTTTTATTGTCGTAAACACTCTTTAAATAGAACGTTAGCAAAACTTACCATACAACCGTTTCGAATTTCAGACGCATGACCTACAAGATAAAAGTTAAATATTACTAAATATGTACAATAACCCTAGCTTTTTTTTGGTTTTTTTAATAAAAAACCCAAAAAGGGTTATAAAAGGGGGAACATCCGGTGCATTATAATACCTTAAACACACTAAGTTAGACTAAATGTAAACAACAAACGTCCACCAAACTGAAGAACGGTTACATATAAACAATAACAGGGCATGTCAACAAACAAATGAAGCAGCTATTTATTCAATTCTGTACAAATGTAGTTGTAAATCTTTATTTACTTCTCATCATTGTATATGCATTATTTACAATACATCAAACATAAAATACAGTATAAAAGTACAACGCCACTCCATTAAGGAGTTATAAGACATGAAAGGAAATATCACGATTTCTTTATTACAGCAATATATCATAATTATTATCATATGGAATAAAACTGGATTATCACTGCTAATCGGGTATATAAAAAACTGATATAATATAATAATAAAGTACTGTATAATGATGTATGTATCTCATGTGCTATGTGATCTGATATTGATGCCGAAGTACATGCATGTATTTCACACAATAATCAAAGCTGTTTAAAACTTACTTAGTCGAACATAATTATGCGGTCCCCTACTTTCTGTATCCAAATTCAAACAACAAGTGAAGATTTTGGTTAAGGTCGATAAAAAAGACAATCACGTAGTATCATATGCACAGAAACAGACATAATACTGTAATAATCACTAAGTATTTAGGCACTGAAACAGACATAATACTGTAATTATTACTCAGTATTTAGGCACTGAAACAGAAAGAATATATGTATGATCACGTGATGATTTAGGCACTGAAACAGACATAATACTGTAATGATCACTAAGTTTTTAAGCCACTGGAACAGACATGGTACTGTAACGATCTCTAAATATTTTAGACACTTAAACAGACATAAACATGTTATGATCACTTAATATTTCAGGGACTGACACAGACATAATACAGTAATGATCACTCAGTATTTAAGACACTGAAACAAACATAATACTGTAATGATCACTCAGTATCTAAGACACTGAAACAGACATAATGATGTAATGATCACTTATTATTTAAGGCACTAGAACAGACACAATACTGTAACGATCTCTAAATATTTAAGGCACTGAAACAGACATAAACAAGTTATGATCCCTTGATATTTCAGAGACTGACACTGACATAATACTGTAATGATCACTTAAAGTGACATGATGCGCATCTTACTGTACATAGTGTTTTTTTGTTACAGTTTTCTAAAAGCAATTTTCGGTTGCTGTGTATTTGAATGTGTTAAATTAATGATAATGCCGCATTAGTATTTGAAGTTGGTACTTAATCGGACTAATAGAATAATAGTTCCTTTCTTCGCAGTGTTTTCCCTTGTGCTGTTGTTGTTGTTGGTAGACATTTCGGCAGTGGAAGGGAAGCAACTCCTGCATGCAGTTGTTGTTTTTTTTAAAAGACTGCCCCAGTCAAAATAGGAAGTGATATTTGGAAAGTTATTATTTCGTACTGGTAGCAGGAAGAGTTGTGTGTATTGGGTTAAAAGCTATTCATTCCTCCACCCGTTTTTACACACATATTTCACTTGAAAAAAATGCGCATAATTCCACATTGATTTTGTAGGCACTGAAACAGACATAATACTGTTATGATCACTTAGTATTTTAAGGAATGACACAGACATAATACTGTTATAATCACTTAATAGTATTTTGGCACTGAAACAGACATACTACTGTTATTATCTCTTAGTATTTAAACACTAAAACAGACATAATACTGTTATGATCACTTGGTGTTTTAGGCACCGAAAGAGACATAATGCTATTCTGATCACTTAGTATTTTAAGGAATGCAAATACATATTACAGTAATTACTGCACTTTGTATATTAAATGAATTCAAATGCTAAACAAAAGTTGAAGCACTATAAGGGACTTGCATCTTAGATTTTTGGCACTGGAAACATAAACATACTGTTGTATAATCTAATGTTAGTAAATTAGCAGTCAAGACTGATCATACTTTATTGTTATGATACCAGTAACAATGTTGGCATGTTTTAGGCAGCGAAACAGACACCTAATTTATACTAATTTACTTTATTCGATTTCGAAATAAGTATTACAACTTATATTAATCGTACACTCGAATAATCGATTTCAAATGGTAAACAAAATCGAAGAATAAAGGGAATTGGATTTATATTTTTGTCACTGGATAACTTTAACACTACTTTGGTATAATGGCCATAGTGTAGGGAATTCGTCCAGGTGATCTTCACCTTATGTTGACTACCAGTAAACAATGTTGGCAGTTTCAAACTAACTCCTATCAATTGGTTTCTGAACAAGGGTCATAACTTGTAGTAAATTCAGTAAGGAATTATCTAACCTGATTGATTGATACCCCTGAAGACTGTATTGAAGTTTTAAATCAATCCCATAAGTAGTTGAGTGAGATGTGTGCATGATAGCACATTGCATACAAAACTTTAACAAGAAGTAGCTTTATGTTTGCCACTGTTAACAACTGCTACTGCCAACTTAAACTTTTGTTACTGCTACTTCTAACTACTGCTACTGCTAACTTCACGTTTTTGCTACTGCTACTGCCAACTTCTCGTTTTTGCTTCTGCTACTGCTAACTACTGCTACTGCCAACTTCACGTTTTTGCTACTGCTACTTCTTACTACTGCTACTGCCAACTTCAAAGTTTTGCTACGGCTACTACTACTGCCACCTCAACGTTTTTGCTTCTGCTAGTGTTAACTTCTGCTACTGCCAACTTCAATGTTTTGCTACTGCACATTCTAATAACTACTACTGCCAACTTCGCTTTTTGCTACTGCCACCTACTTCTACGTCCAATTCACGTTTTTACTACTGCTACTGCTAACTACTGCTTTTGCTACTTCTACTTTTAATGACTGCAACTGCAAACTTCGCTTTTTGCTACTGCTACTACTGACTAATGCTACGTCCAATTTACGTTTTTAATTTTGCTAACTACTGCTACTGCCAACTTCAATGATGGGCTACTGCTTCTGCTAACTACTACTGCCAACTTCGATGTTGAGCTACTGCTACTGCTAACTTCTGCTACTGTCCCAACTTCACGTTTTTTGTTACATCAACTGATAACTACTGCCACTGCCAACTACGTGCATTTGCTACTGCTACGTCCAATTCACGTTTTTACTACTGCTATTGCTAACTACTGCTACTGTCAACTTCATTGATGTGCTGCTGCTACTTCTAACTACTGCTATTGCCAGCTTTACTGTTGTGCAACTGCTACTGCCAACTTCACGCTTTTGCGACATCTACTACTAACTACAGCTACTGCCAATTACACGCATTTGCTTTTGCTACTGCCGACTACTGTTACGTCCAATTCACGTTTTTACTACTGCTACTGCTTCTGCTAACTACTGCTACTGTAAACTTCAATGTTTTGTTACTTCTACTTGCAACTTCTACCAACCTGACGTTTTGCTACTGCTACTGCCTGTTACTTTAAATGCCAACTCTACGTTTTTATCTACTGCTTCTGCTAGCTACTGCCTACTTCAATGCTTTGCTGCTGCTACTTTTAAATACTGCTATATTTGGACTACTGCCAGGTACTGCTACTGCCAACTTCACGTTTTTTGCTACTGCTACCGTCAACTTCTGCTACTGCCACTTTCACATACATGTAGACATTGAATTACATGCGGTAACTTCTTCTGTATACAATGCTCTTTACAAGTACAGTATAATTAGGTGCAGTTTTGTTAAAATCATGTCACGCATCTGCACGACTTCAATTCATTAGAAGTCAAAATCCAGTCATTTATTTTAAACCTGATTGCTTGATAGGCTCACAGAAGTAAATGAAGTTTTAAGGTTAATGGTATGTAATAAGCAGTTGCTTGCATTGTCGATGATAATGTAAAAGCTTGCATGCAAACCTGTCAGTACATATTTGTCCAAGTTGAACAAGGCGATCCTTTGTATTTAACTTGAATAAAATATCTAGCCTGATAAATATAGTCACACATGTGACAAATTGCAAAACATGCAGAAACAAAAACGTTCAAATATCAAATTGCAAACAGAGTACATTTTAAATGCATTCAATAAAACTTTTTTGCCGAGATCTTTATTTTGTCTAATATATATAGTAACTTAATCCATATATAATGATGACAAGAAAACATGCATGACTGCAGAATTTCTTATCATAAATACAAAATCATCATCAGCAAATTTGTACATGTAAATGATATTTATGTCGGTGTCTTCTGATTAAATCAATCACAGCATATATAAGAAGAGCTGCCACTAAGACAACACGCTCGACTTTTCTCAGTACTTGCCAATAAAACAAAACTTTTGATAGTAAAATGCAAACAAAAATATGTTAAGTTTCAAAGTATAAAAAGGGCAGTAAGAAATGAGACATTAAGTGAAGAGTTATCTAACCAAATTAATTGATTCCCATGAACACTACAGCAAAGTTTCAAATTGATACTTTAAGTGTCATGGTTACTGAGATATGTGCATCACAGTGCCTTGCATAAGATTTCTAAGTACAATAAAAAAAAACATTGTGACAGAGTTATCTACTTATGTCATGGTGGTACACATACACAAGAATTAAAACTTTCAGAGTAATAAGTCAAACATTTAAGTCAATAAGTGGACCGATACGAAAATTATTTTTGATATTCTAAAACAAAAAGGGCCACAACTCAAAGGAAATACTTGACAGAGCTACCTTGTGTTGCTTACGTGTGGGGGTCATGATGGTTAAAGTGGAATTATGCGCATATTTTTTAAAGTTAAAATCCAGCTACAATAGGTGTGTGTAAAATGGGTAGAGGAAATAATAGCTTTTAATCCAATACATCAAACTCTTCCTGCTACCAGTACGAAATAATAACTTTCCAAATATTACTTTTCCTATTTTGATTGGGGCAGTCTTTAAAAAAAACAACAACTGCAATCAGGAGTTGCTTCCCTTTCGAAATCTCTACCACCACCAACAACAACACAAGGGAGATCACTGCAAAGAAAGGAACTATTATTTTATTAGTCCGATTTTTGTATTTCTAAAGCACAAACGTCAAATACCAATGCGGCATTATCATTAATTTAACACATTTAAATGCATGTAGCAATTTAAATGTCACTTTAACAATTATTCCAACTATCAAAGTAATCTCTCAAAAAAGTCAAAGGTGTTCTAATGTAAATTAACTGTTTGATACCCTCAACAATTGTTTCCCCTCAACGGTTTCAAATAACTTCGAAATACAGTGTTGTATGTGCATGGTAGTATCTTGCACGCAAATCTTTAACCAAAGTTAAGGCCGAAGTAAAACAAATTAATTGTTGGATACCCCTGAATATATATATATTGGTAAGTTTCAAGTATCTCCAATAAGATGTTACTGATATTGCATGTGTATGATACCTTGTAGCAAAACTTTAGCCAATACAGGCTTTTTTTATAAGCAAATTATACCATCCAGTGTTACGTGACTTATGATCTCTGCTATCATGAGACTATATTGACCCTATTAACTAAATTGATATGGTCAATATAGTCTCGTGTTCGCAGAAATATATGAATAATTTATTCACATTATTTACCGGGTACGATATTGTTCCAAAATGTGTTGACATGTGAGTTATTATTAATTGTGATGCACTAATTGCGTTGAGACCAATGAAATCGTAAGTAAACAAAAGTAAAACCGGAAAATTTAATACAAACCTTGTTACTAACAACCCTTCTCATGTTGCTTATATATGTGAAAATATCTCTCCTTCGTCAGAAAATTCTGAAAGAAAGATAGAAAATTTGAACATCATTTCTTCTTTTCGTCAGTAAATAAATATTGAAATCAGTCAAATCATCGTGGGAAAAATACGTTTATGGGTCAAGTTTTCAACAGTTTTGTATTCTCAAGACGACGGTCCTCTATTAGCTTGTAACTATCAAATTAATTTGGTAATAATTCTATGTTGTTAAAAGCGTATGTTTCGTTTGAAATAAATTTAAAGTTGTACATGAGTCTATGGTAAAGACCGAGTTTTCACCTTTTACCGAATGGAGAAAAGAGCGCGAACTAATAATCCGATTGGTCTACTGTTCAGTATGACGTCACGGCGAAGTCGAGAATTGAACCCTTTGCTACATTTAGCCAGAGTGTATGCCTTATCATCATTTCAGTTGTACTGTTGTATTAGATTAATATACATTCGTGTATACACAACATTCAATCAGCGCTGTTTCCTATTTTGTTCGTTTGTTATTTACAATGCACTTACGGGTATTCTTAATACAACGGTAACCGGATATTAATTTCTATATCCTTTTAAACTGATAAAAATCTATAAATCGATATCATGTCGAATGCATGTGTAGCACGATCGACGAAGCGTAATTATGACAGGTAAAAACTGTTTGCATAACAAGTAAGATATTCGATCGCAACTAAAGTTTCAGTCGGACACTTAACGAAAATGTACAGTAGTATGATAGCGCCGGCAACATTTCATCAGTTCTGTAGGCTTTGAAGATAGACACTGTCACTGTCATTATTGAAATCAAAATAGAAGATATGATAAGCTTGTCAGAATAGTTAATAATACAGACACTTTGAATCAACCGCGTACCCATTTCTTCCGTTTATAAATTTGTCAGTTTTACTATTAATTATAAATATTCAGATTTCTTTGTTCAGCCACCGCTTTCGTTAATTTTTATATAAAAAGTATAGAACCGTACAAACCTCTTATATTTTCAAATACACTCCGAAAAGTAAATGACTCCCATTTTGTTATATAGTTCGTAATGAAACTCCGGTTAAGGTGTTTTTCACTATTCTGCGTACACGTATACAGGTATATATTTATCACACCCTGTTCTTTCTTATGTATACATCATTGTACATTGTCCAATATGTCACTATACACCGCTCCTAGCCTTTAAATGGAAATAGCCATTAATAAACAGACTCGTTTTTACAATACCTATCGAACTTTATAATCACTAGACCGAAAACGGGTATCCGATTATATCAAACATAATAAATGCGTGTGTAAGAACAAGCACGCCCTCCCTTTCTCTAAAATCCGAAATGTTATTTATACATGTGTACTTGACCGTATAACACTGTATAACACATTTATATTTGTAGCCAGTGTTTGTAATGGATTTTAAATAACAGGAAATTTATATCAAATAAATTTAAGTTAAAGAGGTAAGTTTAATAAAATTATATATTTTATTAAATTAATTAAGAAAACATTATATGTATTAGACGGATGTTTAATGTAAATTGAGCGCTGTTGAGTTATCACCTGATCATCGTACTGACTAACGATATACCATCCAATTTTCTTGAAGTAATTTCGGTATTCAATGCACAGAACGGAATTGGAACAATTTGGAACAATTGTCCAAACACTGGTCTTAAAATACGCGACGGATTCACGGACAAAAATGCTGACGTTCACGGCAGGGACACTAAAGTTGAATAAATTTCAGTTTACTAAAGATTTGATTACGTAGATAAAGAAATGAATAATTATTAAATGGCAGGATTGCAGTCACATGTCAGTCTTTCAACATAAGGTTTCATGTTCGGATCCTTGTAGGATTATGGCATAAATCGAGCCAATACAAGTTTAATCTCACGACGGGATCAAATCGGAGTGGATATAGACAGAGAGCTTGACGTTTTCGGCGGTTTTAAGCTAAAATAATACGATTAGAATGTAAAGGTTGATTCTGATAGATAACCATTTATTCACAAAGGTTATATATGTACGTATGCTCCGCATTTTATTTAACAGTTTTTAAAGTAAAAGTCACTGTGAAATTCTTGAAAACGGCGTCTGTAGAAATTCTAGAATTAAACAAAATATAAAAAGAAAATAAAACAGTCTATCTCCATAGTACAATATTAGAATTTAACATTGACTTTGACCCTAGTGAAAAAAAGTCACCTTGACTGTTTCAGGTGTGATTTTGGGCAAAGACACTTGCTTAAAACAATTCAAAAATTTTTTAAAAAAATTATAACTATTTTAGTAAGTGGACTTGACCTCCTAAAGTACTTTAGTATCTTTTTGTTAAAACAATTTAAAAGTCAAAAACATTTTTTTTAAATGTTTTGGTAGATCTAATTATGATCTTGACCTAAAAACATTATTTTTATTAAAACAATTTTATAATAATTTTAAAAAATAAATATATATAGATATATATTTAGTAACAGTGAACTTATCCCTAGTGACCCTAAATACAATCCCAAGCTTCCTCTCCCCGCAAACTACCTACAAACCAAATTTCATTGCAATTGGTCACTCCCAACTAAAGTTATTGAGCGGAAACCATTCTACAATTCCGGGTTGCTGTGACCGTTACCTTTGACCTACTTATCTCAAAATCAATAGAGGTCCTCTACCAGTTATGACCAACCACAACATCAAGTTTCAAAATACTAGGGTCAAGCGTTTTCGAGGTATCGTCCAGAAACCTACAATTTCGGGTCACTGTGTGCTTGAAGTTTGACCTACTGACCTCAAAATTAATGGGGGTCATCCGCTGGTCATGCCAAACCTCTACATCAAGTTTGAAGATGCTAGGCCCAAGCGCTTTCAAGTTATCATCCGGAAACCGTGTTACTATTCCAGGTCACTGTGACATTGACTCTGACCTACTGACCTATAAACAGTAGGAGTCCTCTGCTGGTCATGACCAACCTTCACAGCAAGTTTCAAGATCCTAGGCCCAAACGTTCTTGAGTTATTATCCGGAAACCAGTTGGTAGACGGACGGACGGACCACCGACCGACAGACATCTGCAAACCAATATACCCCTCTTCTTCGAAGGGGGCATAAAGGTATAGCGTTAGCAATACAAAACTTAGTAGATGTTCTTATGGTGCAGCTTTAGTTGCATACATGCACTCGGCACTTACTGATACCATCTGAAGTTTCTGTAAACAGGTTTGGGAAGGTCGTGAAAAGATTGCGAAAATACATACACTCCACCCACTAAGAGAAATGGGGGCCGTCTTTAGTCAAATCTCGAGATGGTGTGTGAAGTTGTCACGCATTTTAACTGTGAATTTATTTGTTTAACTTCAAAGTGTAATCTCGAGACACATTATATGTAATCGTACATATATGTAATCGTACATTTCGTGATACAGACGAGGTCGTACAGATGCATATCATTAACTAGTGCAATCAATTTTACGACAGTATGAAAGTTATTGATATTTATCGCCCATGTTACAGTAATAAAATATTTACTTACTTACTAATTTTGTTTACATTGATATAATAAGGACTGCTATTATCGATATTGCTCTCATCCCCACGGACAACTATCTCTAAAGCTTACGCAAACATGTAAAGATAAGCATACTTTGTGAACCTCATTGGAACCCGCTTACGTCATCTTCCCTGCATATATGACAAAATAACCCATGATGTATAAAATTACCCTTCAAAATGGCGATACTGAATTATGGTTAAGAACAACACATGTAAATGCTACATAAATACATGTAAGAAGTATGTTAGATTTGAGTTATTTCTGTTTTTGACAAAAATATACCAATGATATTATGGTTGAAATTTTTATTTTTGACCAGAATAGATATATTTTTAAACTGCCGCTACATGCGTAGTAGTGAGAAAACTCAGAAGCGCGGGTTTCTAAGACACAAAAAGCAGCGTAAGATCAAACACCATAAGCACTTAGTTAGCTTAAAGCAGAGTGGGTAGCATAATTTCTAGCACGGCTGACTTTTTAAATATCAAAATCAAGAAAACAAAGTGAATTTAAATGACTGCAATGACTGGTCAGGATGATCTTAATCAGTAAGTGACCTCTATTGATATGTAGATCACTGACTTAAATGTCAATATCATATGCATTGGGGTCAATCGACCTACTGACATACTTTGTTGTTTTTGTTTTTGAATCAATGGGAATGAAATTTGAAATTAAGGGATAGATTTTGCTTGCAGATTTCAACTTTGATCTTGGCTGACTTTAACCTTGACCTACTGACCTTATTTCTGTTTTTGAAGCTACATTAATGAAATATGGACCATGTTTACAGTTTTGCATGTTGTTTTCAACTTTGACATTGGCTGACCTTGACCAACTGATCTACTTTCTGTTTTTACAACATAAACGGATGCTTTACTATGAATACAGGTTTGCATGTAGAATTGAACTTTGACTTTGTCTGACCTTGACATTGACCTATTTCCCTATTTTCAAAGGTACAGCATTGAAATTTGAGCAATAAGTACAAAATGTACAATATTGAGAGCAGATTGCAACTTCGACCTTGGCTGACCATGTACTTTGGCCTTTGTTGTTTGTCAAGCTAGAGAGATGAAATTTGGACGATTTGTGCACTTTTGAGAACTAATTTTCAAAAGTCCTAAACTGACCTTGATTGTGACTCTATAACCTATTTCTTGTAATAAAAGTACAATGATACTTAAGTGAGCGATATAATAGGGTTATTAGTATAGTAACGTGATCCAGCATGCCGGATTTGCTCGAGTCCTGCGTCGGATCAAACGAGTGCGGCTTATGGATCACATTACTATACAAATAACCCTTTTATTATATACCTTTTGACACTTGTCTGCGTAAATAAACTACATTAAAATGACATGCTAAGCATAAAATTGAAGAAAACCCCTTTTTAGCGCAAAAAATACGTAGTGTGCGACGTCGTTTTATTGACGTCATCGTATAAACAAATAGCAACGACCCAGTCAAAAGCGACGTTATTAACGTCATGTGCATTTTAGGGCCAATTGAATGCACTCTTACAAATTATGCCACGCTTTTTGTATTGTACGTACATACAATACGGATTTTTTTTTCTGTCAGGCCGTATTTAATGGTTGAATTTTTGGCAGAATATTTATAGGTATATAATAAAGGGCAATAATGGCCTTCATGTTGATACAGGGTTTTATTTGACTTTAAAGTTATTGCTGTATGATTTCAATTGATTGATCGTTACTTTATATGAATGACATACTAAAATTTTCAGAAAATAGATTAAACGGTCTATACTGCACTCCCTTACCGAAGAAAAGTTATCAAATTTGCAACGGCATTACCACAAATATCATGCATTAAAAATCTATTAAATTCACAATCGATACATTATCAAATACCCGTATATAAAGGTTTACTTTATGACTGTGTTGCAAAATGTTATGGTTAATGATTTGTTGTGGAATGTCTGTCAGAGTGTGCATATATTTGAATTTTGATCTTGTGAAGTTTCAACAAAATGAAACGTCCCCCTTTTTATTCAGCTGTCTGCGTGTATGGTGTATGTGGTTCAGTTTCTATGTTAATGAAAGAAATGTACCGTTTCTGTGTAAGTGAGAACATGAAGTTATAGCCACGTGTATTATTGTTGGTACATGTATCATTAATAATATCACTTTCAGGAAGTTAATCTATACATAATTTTGATTGACTGGACCGATTCTACAAAATTATTACTAAATAGCTTACTGGTAAGTGTATATCATGAAAAATTTAAATCCTCCTTTAGAATGCGTTTTCAATTTAGCATGATGCAAACACAGGTATAAATGGCAACGCGTTTCTGTTGTGATAATGTATGAATGGCAACGCATTTCTGCTGTGATAAAGTATGAACGGCAACGTATTCCTGTTATGATAAGGTATGAATGGCAACGGTTCGTTTGATAAGGTATGAATGGCAACGTGTTTCTTTTGAGATAAGTTATGAATGGAAACGTGTTTCTGTTATGATAAGGTATGAATGGCAACGTCGTTGTGATAAGGTATGAATGGCAACGTATTTTTGTTGTGATAAGGTATGGATGGCAAGCGTTCTTATGATAAGGCATGACAGCAACGTATTTTATGATAAGTATGGTATTTAATGGCACGTTTTCTGTTGATAAGGTATGAATGGCAACGTATTTCGTTGTGATAAGGTATGAATGGCAACGTATTTCGTTATGATAAGGTATGAATGGCAACGTGTTTCTGTTGTGATAAGGTATGAATGGCAACGTGTTTCTGTTGGTATAAGTTATAAATGGCAACGTGTTTCTGTTGATATAAGTTATAAATGGCAACGTGTTTCTTTTATGATAATGTATGAATGGCAACGTATTTCTGTTGTGATAAGGTATGAATGGCAACGTATTTCTGTTGGTATAAGTTATAAATGGCAACGTGTTTCTGTTGATATAAGTTATAAATGGCAACGTGTTTCTTTTATGATAAGGTATGAATGGCAACGTATTTCTGTTATGATAAGGTATGAATGGCAACGTGTTTCTGTCGTGATAAGGTATGAATGGCAACGTGTTTCTGTTGGTATAAGTTATAAATGGCAACGTGTTTCTGTTGATATAAGTTATAAATGGCAACGTGTTTCTTTTATGATAAGGTATGAATGGCAACGTATTTCTGTTGTGATAAGGTATGAATGGCAACGTATTTCTGTTGTGATAAGGTATGAATGGCAACGTGTTTCTGTTATGATAATGAATGGCAACGTATTTCTGTTGTGATAAGGTATGAATGGCAACGTATTTCTGTTGTGATAAGGTATGAATGGCAACGTGTTTCTGTTATGATAATGAATGAATGGCAACGTATTTCTGTTGTGATAAGGTATGGATGGCAACGTGTTTCTGTTATGATAAGGTATGAATGGCAACGTGTTTCTGTTATGATAAGGTATGAATGGCAACCTTGGCATGAATGTAAATATTTCTGCTCTGAAAAATAAAAATTACTTTAAGGTAAATATCTGCTAAAGTAGAGCAGTAATCTCTGTAAATAAGGAGGTAATATTTCTTTTAATGGAAATAAAATGTTTTGCAAGATATCTCTCAATACTAAAGAGATATCTCTCAATGTAATAGTTCCCACCTCAAAGATATATTTGTGAAAGAAATATCTGTTTATAATAGAGAGATATCTCTTAAACGCACAGAGAAAACTCTGAAACTCTGAGTGACATCTCTTAAAATAAAGACATATCTCTCAAATGATGTTAGACTGATAGTATTATATAAGTGGAAGAGATATCCCTTAAAGTTCACCAAATATGTTTCTGTGGTTCGAAGATATCTCTCAGCGTGAAAGAGACGAAAGATATTTTTGAAATTAGAGAGGTATCGCTTTTTTAATAAATAGTAAAATGGCTGCGATAGAAATGATGATGTTTTATACATTTTGTATATACTTTTGAACTACACCAGTTTGTACGTACAATGCTATTTCTTTCATCAGCCTTTATCTAAACATCTTCGGGTCGTGTTAAGTTATAT
The DNA here is from genome assembly GCA_022818135.1 of Saxidomus purpurata. Taxonomy (NCBI): domain Eukaryota; kingdom Metazoa; phylum Mollusca; class Bivalvia; order Venerida; family Veneridae; genus Saxidomus; species Saxidomus purpurata. Next base: position 27,449,051 of record JAFMSR010000016.1, on the reverse strand, counting down.
TACCGGACACAGACGGAATGACCTCGATCACTGTGTCGAAAAATTATACAATCGTATACTTTTAAAAACATCAAGTTTGATGGTTATTTTTCATCTGTTAGTAGAATATTAGAAATATGATATGGGAGAGTCTGAATGCCTGTTGTAAGATAAATGTCAGTGATGTTTGTGTCTAACAAATTATTCAGTTATGAAAATTCAGTTGTATTTCACGTTGAGACACGATTAGTTTAATTACTTTGCATTTTGTTTGATAAATTTACATCGCGCACATTGTATGTTTTACTGAACTACCTCTATTTTCCTTTAATGTACATAAATCAGATTGTGGATGATAGAATTATATATTTGGCTAAATAAATTTATGCATATAAACCATTAGACATCTGTTTAAACAACCTAAAATTACACACTGGTAGACATCTCGATCAATATTTACGCTATTTTATTCGCCGCATGCTGAGGTTTTTCAATAACCCTAATTATTAACCAAACAAATAAAAGTGGAGAAAAAATATTTAAAGAACGAATCAATAATTTAATTTGGCCAGAAATAATGTTCCCATTTATCATGAACATCTTCTAGAGGAATAGTTTGTTGTTGCACCCGCCCAAATTCTTACTGTCTAGTCTCTCAAGTTGAAGTTTTTGTCTTATTAGGTTTTGCGCACCCTGCTAACCCATTCGACCCTTCTCCTCAACCCGACCCTTTTCTTCCCGATGGAAAAATCGCATCTACACCACTTAACTTTGATTATATATTCAAAACCAATTAATATTTGCCCTGTTTATTTGTCAGAAAACTTAAAATTGTAACATAATACGCTAAGCAAATATTTAATATTTAGCTATTTTTCAAGTTAACTAAATCACGGAATGACAAGTGCGTGTGTACATGATTACTACATGTATATATGATTATTTGATGTAGACTTTATATCTCTTGTTCACATCACGTACTGTGACATTTGTCTCGATTTGCAACCCACGCACGTCTGATGTTGGACAGTTGAAACCGACAAAGCATTCTTTCAATTATCTGGCTTGCCCGAACTGCAGTATTTTGGTGGGTTATATGAATCTAAACAGCTACAAACTTATAACTTGAGAAAATAAGAGCATGTCGTAAATTCAGACAAGTATTAAGGTAGTCCGAGCTAGAAAGCATTTTGGAGATAGGAAAATACTGTAAAGGTCATTGTATCAGCAGAGAGGCAAGTTGTCACCAAAATATACTTAGTTGAAACTCATAAAGAGGATATCCGGGTATTTTCATCATGTTTATTACAACAAAGTCGGGTTAGGTTCATCGGGTATTATACGCAGTCATAATTATCAAACAATCAGTTTTCTTCTTTCCATGAATAGATTTCATACATATTTCTTTATTCTTTCAAATGTCATGTTAAATCCAGATTGGTCTTATATTACGTTTCGATAAGATCAGCCGGTGTAATCATTGTATGTATCTATAGCGTAGACTTTTGTTAAACAAAATTATTACAACAATCTTCGTGTTGATGTCTTGCACTTTCGAGATGAGCCTCGTGTATCTAGTTTGTCTGTTTAATTTTTTGCTGTTTATCTTCCGTACATATTTTGTTACATCAAATTTACGTGAAAGTGGATGATTATGCGTTGCATTAATGTAATGTTTTAAATACATTCTTTTGTAATACCTCATGCTCTGATTTGCTATGTTCTATGTGTTTGTAAATGTATATGCCTCACGGACCTTTTGGTGTATTGGAATTATGAAAAATAAACTTACCAAACTTATCATATGCTACTCGTTACTTTTGTTTATAGATAGGATTAAGTAAAATAACCAGACACCTGTCGTGCATCATAAGTAAAGTTGTAAAGATTTCACCAACAACTTTAACTAGATTCTTCTAAGTAATTTTGTTTCGCTTCACCGAAGTTAGTGAATTTTCCACCAGTGCTGTTTTTGTGCATACTTTCCAAAATTAAAATCAAAGCCTGTGAAAATACAAAATTTAATCGAGTTGATCGTGTCAGTTTACTTAATATTAGAAATGTAATTTATGTTAACATTTAGGGTAGTGTGTACAAATACTTTTGAATTTGTTTTTAAAAAAGATATAACAAAAACATAGAATGTGATCGAAATGATGCGCATTCTGTCTATCCTTGCATAGTAAAGGATTTGCTGGTTGTACTTTCGTCGCCTTTTCGTTCTTTTGTCACTGTGTCGGTCGGACAGCGCAACGCGGCACACGACAGTGTGATATAATGTACATGTTACAAGAAAAACTGTGATACAAAGTATCACAGGGGCCCACAAACAAAACTGACATGTAAATATTTTGGAGATATATGATGGTTGATGTTGAGGCATGGCCCCAAAAGAACTCAAGGAAACCAAATCTGGTTAAACAAGCAAAACCCGACACGAGTACTGACTGACCTGTAGTATGGACACTTTACTGTATGTCTTAATTTTTCATTGCCATTATCCTTATTAGTTTGACATGAATGAATATTTTTATGATTATTTGCCGTAAAATATTTGTAACTGGTTTAAAAGCTGACAATGATAAGTAAACAGATGAAAAAGACCGACTACAATGCTGATGGAAAAACATAATATTGTTTACAATTAAAAAGGCAATCGAAGATTATTCAGTAAAATGGTAACTTTAATGTCAAAAGCTGAGTAAGGGTAAAAAGAAAATATATTGCCACGTTTCTCAGCGAAGACGGCGCCTGAAACGTGAAACGTCCTTTTTCTATGAAAAGAATCGACACCTCAATAAGGAACGACAACTTTTGCTTTTAAAAACAAATAGACTGTGTCTACGTTTTCATCTCAGAAGTATCTCAATTTTTAAATGAAGAGAGACGCATATATTCGATCTAGTGCTTAAGTCTCCATGTATCTTTTCGAACCACGTATTAAATATAGCGGGCCGCTGCTGCGGTCCGCAATAATGCAGGTCATATTTATCACTCATGTGCAGCAACTAATAATGGCTGCCAGTTGCCAATTTACGAGTTGAACGAATTGGCATCTGGCTGCCAGTTGCCAATTCGTGAGGTTGAACGAATTGATATTTGCAAGTAAAGTTGAATGGGCGTCTTGAGTATAAAGTTGGTTGTCAATTGCCAATTCACCTTTTATTCAGATTTTTACATAAACATCGAAATGGCATCTGGCTGCCAGTTTCCAGTTACCAATCCGTGAGGTTGAACGAATTGGCTATTTGCAAGTGAAAGTTGAACTAGCATCTGGAGTATGAAGTTGGTTGCAAGTTGCCAGTTGCAAAATTCAACTTTTATTTAGATTTTTACATTTAATTTTGCTAATTTGCGTTGATTTTACAACTTGGTATTTGGTAGATAGTTGCAAGTGAAGACGAATTTGCAACAAGAGTGTGAAGTTGGCTGCCAGTTGCCAGTTGAATAGGCATTGAATTGGCAACTGGCAACTGGCAGCTAACTTCATACACATGTAAAACTATCGTAAGATGCATACTAGTATACAGATAACGTCAAAAGTGTAGAAATGATGGCAGACATAAAAGATAATATTTCGCTTTCAATATAAATAAGGTGGCAAAATACAAGTACTATAGGTCAGTTTTAAGCGCATGGGACATAAATGCACCAACATTCACGTTGACTTAAGTTTTCAATTTGCAGAAGTTGACGCTCGACCTATATGCTTTATATCAAATGAATTTATTTATTTGTTTAAATACAAATAATAGAATTGAAAAGAATGCTACAATTCATATGTATTATCATAATAAGATTTGTTACATATTTCAGTGACAACTAGAATTCAACGAAGACAGAAACAAAGTCAGCCGGGACTATAAACAATAAAAACAAAAGACAGAAACCTTAATAACCACATCCAGGAACAATCCAGAACAAGGCAGACGGCATTGTGCTGTGTGAAGCCACCACAGATGTAAGACATAAAGCAGACACACACACCTCCGGGAACAAAGGAGGCTATGGACCAAGTTTAAACATAGACAAAGAAAGACGAAATATTACTTTTTACAGTCGACAACAGTTCGTGTAACAGCTGAAAAGTTCGAAGCAAACGGCCCTTATAGCAGATGACAATCAGTATAACAATGACAAGAAAACAACGATCCTTCACGAGTAAACTGACTGGTGTATTACTAACATTTAGCTTCCTCATAAACATGTACCTCTTGTTCCATGCTCCAGTAAAAACTGTAAAAATAAGAAGTAAGTACTTTTTTGTTGGTGTGTATGTGTTGGTGTGTTGGAGGGTTGGGCGAATATGGTATTATGGCCATGATTGTGTAAAGAGAGCAATACCAAATGTATTATTATGGCGTTTTGTTCAAACATCAGAAAATGATGTCCTTTATTCAGAAAAACTAGATCAAGTTAAAAGATCAAGATCAAGCGAGTACCCATACCCTCATTTCGCTTGTCTAAATAACTGTCATCGGCAAAACAATCAAAGTCATATGATGTATAATAAACGGGATGACCTTGACTTACAACTGTCACTATATACTTGGTGAAAAGGCTTTGATATTAGATCTGTTGCATCGATCTTTTCTGATGCTTTTTGTCATAGTTGTTAGATTCATCTTCCAGTGTTTTAATTTTTGTTAGTGTCTTGTCGCTGGTGAATGCTGTGCCTTGTCGTGTGTATACGTTGTTTTCTCATTTTTACAGTTTTTATATAAAAAAAGCAAGTATCAAACCACGCTTAACTCATGCCCCTTTCTGACATACGTGCCGTAAACATCACAAATTTCAAGAAAAATGAAGAAGAAAAGTAAACGAAAACTGAATTTTTGGCTATATGCACCGTTTTTTGCATTCCATGATACATATATGATTTCAGCAATACCTGTAAACTTTTTTTTTCTCGCTACAGATGTTGTCAATCTGAATGACAAGAACTCAGATTTCCTCAACCACAGACCAGATAAGAATGACGGACAAGGTGTCAGAAAAAAGGATACACATATTGATGAAATTGTAAATGCAAATATAGAAAATCCAAAAGTAGCCGTTGTTGAAGTTAAAGAAGGCAAATTACCAGAGAAGGAAAAGGAAGTTAAAGCTCCTGTAAAAGAAAAAGTGAAAGAAACTGAAAAAGTTAACGACAAAGTTAAAAAAGACTCTCTGATTTGTTCACAATTTTCGTCATGGACGCAACATTTGATAACTCCAAAAACGCCTACTGATCTCAAGAAGTGGAGTTTTAAATCAAGGGCAAAGTGTCCTAAGTTCTCGGTGGACGCATATCCCACTGTAAGACAGAAAGTTTCTTTACATTGTAATGGGCCATTGTCGAAAATTATGACGTCAACAACCACGTCACCTCGTGATATTACATCGGTTGAATTCGGCAATGTATGTCTATCTGAAGTCATAGATAACTGCTGCCTAGGAAACCAAGCTGTTCCAAATGTGGTTCATTACATCTGGTACGCAGACAAAGAACTAGGCTATTTCCAGTTCATAAGTTTTATGAGCGCGTTAAGGTTCATGAAACCATGCTTAATTCTTATTCATGGAATGTACATACCACGTGGGAAATACTGGGACTACTTTGTTAGCATTTCTCCAAACATCATCCATGTAGTCCGAGAGAAACCGCAGATTGTGTTTGGACAGAAGTTGGCGTATGAGGAACATGCATCAGACATCATGAGAATTGAGGCTTTGAAAAGTAAGTTACTCTTTCTTCAAGTGTGAGCTTTGAATAGCTTTAAGTGTGCACATGCTGTACATCGGTTTGTTTTGTTTTTTCTTCAAAGCTTAAAACTTTATATTGATTTAATTCTAAATCTGAACAAATAAAAAATGGATTTTACAAGAAAGGTAATATCATTTTTAGTGATTCTCTTTTATTTGAACCTAACAAAGGCTTTTCTGCAGTTACCGGAAAAGCTCAAGTGATGATTCGATTGGTGTATCTTTTGTTTTATTTCAGTGTATGGAGGTGTGTATCTAGACTTTGATGAAATAGTGCTTCGGTCTTTGGAGCCACTAAGAAAATATGACTACACACAGGGACATGAACGTGACGTCACGATGGGATCGCAGTTGGTACTTGCCAAAAAGAACGCTACCTTTCTCAACTACTGGTATCACAGCTATCGCGATGACTACAAAAAGACATGGGCTTGGAATGCATTATGGGTACCCGATAAATTGTCAAAACAATATCCCAATCTAATTCACGTGGAAGGGTATAATTTCACGCGTCCAAATTGGCAGCACGTAGATCTTATATTTGATAAAAATTACGATTGGTCAACTAACTATGGTATGCATATGTATGTACGGTGGTATAAAAATGAGACGAATAATGTGATTATTCGTACATTAAATACAACTATAGGTGCTGTATGCAGGCACATACTGTTCGGTAATAAGGAATTATGTGTCAACTGATACTTTGTGGAGAAATTGCAATACCTTGTGTTCATTGACTACACCAGCAAATACATTCACTCCTGCAGATCTGGAATTCGTTTTTTCTTCCTCTGACGAATATGAATGTCTCACAGCATTGTATGACTTGTGCGTTCTGTACGGTGCTTAAACTCCTCTACTCCGTAGCGTTTGAACTGTCTTATTTCAAAGTAAGGACTCATGTACTATTATTCTAAAAGAGAAAAAGAAAACAGGAAAATGACCTTTTTACGAAACAGAGGTTGTAAATAGTCAAAGACTTACAATTAAGATAAATCTACTGTATTACATTGATGTGCTTATGCAGGAACACATAATTTATCATCGGAGTACATTTTAAATAAGTGATTTATAATAAAAGACAGTTCTTTGTTTATTTTAAGACACTTTCATTTGCTGTTGCTAGGTGCTTTATTAATCTGGAATGTAAAAGCAAATATGAAAAACAGGTTGAATTATTATATTCTGAATTTCAAAGGGACTCTCAAGTTACCCGATGAATATATTACATGAATACAATTTGAAGTGTGGTACAAAACATTTAAAGGTCATTGAGCTACTTTACAACTTTTTGAAGTATTTTCAGCGTCCCAGTAATATGTAATTTATCAAAGTAAAATTGTAAATTTCACCGGAGGCTTTAAATCATTATACCAGGGTTGTTGTTAAAAAGACGTTCTTTATTCTTGCTGATACCGATTGGTTTAACTTTATGTCCCTGTTTGTTACAAGGTACCGATTGGTTTAACTTTATGTCCCTGTTTGTAACAAGATGCCGATTGGTTTAACTTTATGTCCCTGTTTGTTACAAGGTACCGATTGACTGATTTAGTGATTATATTTGTATGAACAAGCCTATAGGATTAGTACGTTTAACTAGCCAGAAAACAATATGCTTTCGGAATTGCAGCATTTGGATTGATTTGTAATCAACTAATATCCTGTCCTATATCGTGCATACCATAGTAAAATAATGGTTCTGTCCTAATATAATTGTATATTTATGTGGCTTCTTTGGGATGAAAGTTTTGCAATCTTACGTGGGTAATGCATAAACGTCTTTATCCATTCGATCAGTACAGGATCCTTTTAATTTGAGCATGTACTTTTGTAATCATAAATGCTGTAATACATATGGCAACTGATTTTAAAATGGACCTAAAATTATTTAATTGGCTTTTTTGACTACAAATTTCAGCTATTTTGTAAAGAAGTGACAGAATTTAGACACTAATTCCATATTGACATGCCCAGATTGTTTTTGAAGTACTCGGACTCCGCTATGCAGGCATGTATTTTGCAAATAACATTGGTGTCCGTGTTCTTCTGACATAGTCGTACAGTCATGTGGTGTGTGGTGTTGCAATGTGCTTGTTTAGTTGTGTGTATTGTTAATATGGGACGCAATATCCTTATTTAATACATTGTTATTTTTTAATAATTTTTCACAATTTACTGTTATTATGATGATTGACATGTCTGGTCTTACTTTTCATGATAAACTGCATTATTGATACAGAACTTTTTATATTGAATATAAGGAACAGTATGTGTACTTTTTGCGTTTGAAAAGGGGGCTATCCCTCGCCCCGGGTGGCGTCGGCGTCGGGTCGGCGTCGGGTTGGGTCACACCTTGGTTAGTTTTCGTACCACCCCCTTTATTTCAAAAGTATTAGAGGTATGGCTTTGAAACTTACCATACTGTTTACCATCATAACCTCCATCTACAGACAAGAGTACATAACTCTGTCAAGGTTTTGACAGAATTATGGCCCTTTTTGACTTAGAAAGTGTATTGAGCTTGGTTAAGTTTTCGTACCACCTCACTTTATTTCAAAACCACTGGAGGTATTGCTTTGAAACTAACCGTACTTTTTACCATCACGACCTTCATCAACAGACAAGAGGACATAACTCTGTCAAGGTTTTTGACAGAATTATGCCCTTTTGACTTAGAAAATACATGAATATGGGTAAAATACACTTATCACCTTAACCCTTTGAATATGCTTTGAAACTTTTAAGCTATTTCACATCATTACCCCCATCTGTACGCAAGAGAAGGTAACTCGTCAGGGATTTGTTTTAAAAATTAAGGCCTTTTATCAACTTAGAATCTTGGTTAGTTTTTCGTACCAGTCCACTTTTTGACGAACGTTTGAGATATAAGAAAGTGGAATACGGGGGGGGGGGGTTGTTTACCATCATGATTCCCAAACATGGGGAGGAGAAGGTAATTCTGTCAAGGATTTTATTTGAATTAGGCCCTTTTTGACTAGAAACTCAGTTAAAATCCACTTGTTAACTAACCATTTGAGATATTACTTTGAAAGTTGGAGTACTTATGTACCATCGTAAGACCTATCGTAAGCAAAAGAAGATAACTCTTCTTGATTGTACTTATAAATTCCTAGTTGAAGTCTTGTGTGCTATTAACTGTCAAAGTTTTGTTTTATTGGCAAGCACTAAAAAAGTCGAGCACGCTGTCCTACTGACAGCTCTTGTCGTGTACTTTGTAAGCTTTTTGGCCTCTTTGATTCGAACACCTATTCTCACAGCAATGGGAGTCACCGGTGGTCTTGCTCAAAGAAATGTGTATTTCAATAAATGCCATAAATAAAAAATACATATGCATGCCGTTTATGTACGTGTTAGAATGTGTCCTCAAAGAAAAAAAATTGCAAAGATTATTGTTGATAATCAGTATTTAGTATAGGATTATTCATGTTTAGTGTAAAAGAAAGATACAAACCGATGCTTAAACAATATATATATATAAGACACGATGATTTGTTTAAAGTGACATTATGCGCATTTTTTTCAAGTTAAAAATCCAGCTGAAAATGGTGTGTGTACAAAAGTGTAGAGAAAATAATAACTTTTAACCAAATACACCAAACTCTTCCCGCTACCAGTATGAAAAAATAACTTTCAAAATATTGATTTTCTTATTTGACTGGGAGAGTCATTTATAAGAAAAGAACAACTGCATGCAGGAGTTGCTTCCCTTCCACTGCCGAAATCTCTACCAACATCAACAACGACACATTCAACTATCATTTTATCAGTCCGATTTTTTTATATCTAAAGCACCAACTTCAAATACTAATGCGGCATAATCATTAATTTAACACATTTAAATGCACAGCAACCAAAAATTGCTTTTATAAAACTGTCACCAAAAATACACTTTGTGCAGTAATATGCGCATAATGTCACTTTAAGTGTTGTACTATAGAATAATGCTTTAATTGAGGTACACAATTGTTTTTAACCAGATAGCAACTTCATGGCCTAAAGAAAAGATAAAGCCGAGTGTTTCCCGTGTGAAAATAAAATCCTGAGTAATTTGTACCTCACATTTTCTGTATATTCAAGTACATAAAATCACATTTAATTAAATCGGTTATAGGTATATATTAGACATTATATAATCATACAATTGTATGATAGCAGTTCGTGTAGAGCCTGTTTTCATTATACAACACAATAATACTGTCTGTCATTTGTTTTATGATGGTATTGTTTCAAGTTAAAAATAATTGTTGTTCAAAATGTATAATGTCTTAAAGTTATATTACCCTTCAAAATGGACACATTGGTTTATAGCTAAGAATGATGCCCAAAACACAGTGGATGCTTTAAAACATATAAGAAATAAGTTTTACCAATTCATTTCTGTTATTAACAAATGCAGATCATGATATACATAACCGAAAGGTTTGATTTTTATTTTTGACTAGGATAGTCAAGATTTCCTCTATATTCCATGTATATGAAACTGTTATACAGATCGTTATTTTTGGGTTATAACTATAGCAATGTTTATTATTCTAGGAGTATGAATCAGTGATTAATGTTTTATTTAAAACGTTGATGGTCACTTTGAACGGAAATATAGCTTTTAAGATAAGAAATTATTGAAAAATAACACAAGGTATGCTAATATTGTACTATTGTGAATGATATATGAATTATTCATTTCTTACAGTACTAGCCATCATTGATGTACATTTATGTTACTGCTATTTGCTCACACTCTACATCCAGGTTTTATTGACAAAGGTATGTAATACCTGAAATGCAAAAAGTTTAATAATGGTCTGGTAAACAATGAACGAAATGCATGCAAATTTTTATCAAAACTGTATACTTTTATCATCGTGTATTTGTGTTCGCAATGGCTACATGTGTACAAAGGCAACTTAAATGTCTGAAGCATTTAAAGCCAAGTTCCCGTATTTTATAGCCCCCCCCCCCCCCCTCCCTAAAAAAATGTGTGCTTTTGGTCTTCTTTCCAAAACGTAATGATTGGTCGGCGGCCAGATACCTATTTATTTCTGGCCTTATTATTAGTGGCATTAAAAAAAGTAGTGTCGACAATTTTAATGTGAGAATTTTTTTTAGTTTCCATTATCGTGTTTTTCCATTCGTCTTGTTAATGTATTTTTGCCACGTAACTTTAAATTAATCGAACATAGTTGTCATTTTAAAGGTACTCGGTTTAATGCGTAATCGGTTACATTTTTAAAAATGCATTCTGTCGTGAGATTGCTGATTTGTCAATTGTGTCGGTGTTTTAAATAAAGGAAAATCGGACAAGCGCTGTTTAAACCAGTTTCCCTTATGTACGTTTACCCGTTCTTAAGTCTTTCGTGCTTTATGCTGGAATGTCGTGCGTGTGCACGTGCGCGTTGTCTGTACATCTGTGCAATCCCGAGGGATAGATTGGTACATGTGCTCTTACGAGATAGGGCACCAGTAAAATTTTAGGATTCTATAAATGTAATAAAACGAAAATCGTACGCTCTTTCTGAAATATCAGTCTAGATATCAATCACTTAGAAACTCGCCCAGATCCATTTCTGTTAATCTTTTAATGTTAAATATACATGGACGTCTGATTGTGTTAAACTTTTTAAAAACAAAACCTCTGTTTTTCGAGTTTATTGTAATGATTATTGCACTTTCAGCCGCAAGACGATGCCATAATTAACTCAAGCTGACCCTGAAATGTAATATAGGATTTCATTGTTCAAGACTGACTGTAAACGGACCCTTCAGGGATCTAGTACGTTATTTTTACCATTTTACTTGAACTCGTCCTAACTTAAGAATCTTTTCATAACATAATTAATCGGAAGAAGTCTTTGTTTGTTATACATTGTTTTTTTTGTATTTTGTGCTGTGTTTTGTTTCCCTTAGACTGTTTTGTTGCTATATAACTCATAACTTACATAATTACACTTGCATAGATACATAGATTATTGGTATACATTCTATTTTACTGGATATATAAGTAACGAAGGCAGATGAGTTTTTTTTTTATTTCTTTTCACAATTACCCAAGTATATAATGATATATAGAATGTGCCTTTCAATAGAGTCTGTATAATTAAGTAATTAAGAGTACTCACCAGATTGTTATCCGTGGAAAAAAATTCCAATTTTAAAACAAAATTTTGAAGACAAACATTTCAGAGTTTTAATCAAACTTTTACTGTATTGTCATTAAATCCAGTAATCGTGTCAAGGTTTATAAGTTATGTGACTGTTAGGCACCCGTTTTATTTTGTCCAGAATTTTTTCTTACACATTTGCTATCTCTACATTTTTAATTAAAAAACGTATATAAGGCAAATGATAAAGCGTGTCATCGGCTTAAGCATGGTACATACAAAATTTCTTTGATACCTTAATGCATTATTTATTCAAAATTGTACAATATAATTTACACAGCTGTTTGTACGTGTTGTTTTATTGCAATTAAGTAAAGACATTTCACAGATACGAACTTCGTTTTGATTTGTTATCTGAACCGGGCAGAAATTAAAATTAATATAAAAAAGCGGTATTATCAGTATTGGGAAATCTAATTTCACCCCAGGTCTTACATGTCCACTGTTTGAAAGGCCCCGGGGCTATAGAGAATAGAATTTGAATTATGCATGGAAAAATTATGATACATGTATTCAATTAGTTGCATATTGTCCTCATGCGCCACATGTATATATGTAATTGCTGAACATGTTGTATTACACAAAGAAATAAGTGTTGTATTTTCGTGAAAAGATACGATTGTCTAACTTATGGGTGGGATCTATGAAATCGGAAACAAAATGATAAGAACACGTGCAAGAAGAATTTTATCCCGCACGAGTCGGGATGGAGGTGCATACAAGCTATGGTTATCGATGATATGTGTTGTTGTTGTTGTACAATGTCTGCAAATATACTGGATGGATTTAAATGTAGCTAAAACACAAGCATCAAATTCTGATATTGGTCTGCCACCTAAGCAATCTGCAGAACCGAAAGAGTTACGGCATGGTAGGTATGTTTTAATACAGTAAATCAGCTTATTGAAAGTGCAGTTTTGTAGATGTTGAATAAAATTTATACAAAAATGGTATCAACACTAAAAGTTATATGCTTGATTATTTTGGGCGAACTATACAATATAAAGTTAGGTCATATAACGCAGACACATTTTATATTTAAAATTCAATGTCACTTGCGTAGTGTGGATCTTTTGTAATCCGGTACGTTCGTTACAGATTTCAAGAAATTGAAGGAACTTGCGTCAGGAAAATGCCGCATGATGACGTCACCTTGGCAAGAGCATCTCGTTGAACCAGATTTGATTTCCAATATGGCGGACTGGAAATTCTCACACAAACGAAAATGTCCGACATTTTCTGTTAATGCGTTGCCACAATTAAGATCACAGTTCAGTTTGAAATGCGGATCTCATCAGCCAACGATAGTTGTATCGGAGACGGACAACTCTAATGACATTTTCACAGTTGATTTCGGGGATAAGTGTTTGTTAGATTTTATAGAAAATTGTTGTGTAGACGAAAACCCAGTCCCAAATGTCGTGCATTACGTCTGGTATGGGGAGAAAGAGTTAGGATATTTCAACTTTCTTAGCCTGATGAGCATCTTAAGGTATGTTCTTTTTACAAATATTGATTTTATAATTACATCAGACAATCTCTAAATGGTGAGTATTTTTGTCTTGGTTTTATCCATCAATCGAAATTGAAATTGCAGTACATAAAAACTATTTTGTAGTTGGCACTTCTAGCGTAACTTTGTATATATCAAATCTTTTTTAACCAGTTTGTCGTTATCAATCAGTTACGGAGAGCCTTCTCATGACACATAAAACATAACATTTACATATGATAAAAAGTCACTCGTAAAAAGTTGTAATATCAATAAAAATTACTTATTCACTACAATTATTATTGTCGCTGCTCTGCTGCTGCTGCTGCTGCTACTTCTACAATTACAACAACAACAAAATATCGATAGTGATATAATTATATTTTTATTATTTTAAAGGTTTAAGAAGCCCTGTGTCATTCTGATTCACGGACCTACCCTGCCACATGGATCTTACTGGGATTATTTTCTACACATGTCACCAAATATTATACATGTGCACAGGGAAAGACCGGAAAAGGTTTTTGGGAACAAACTCCGATTTAAGGAACATTCTTCCGACATTATGAGGATTGAGGCGCTAATAGGTTGGAATCTTTTTTTTGATTGCTTAACACAGTGTATGCAACCATTCTATCATGGTGACTGGTAAATATGGTGGCTGATTTTCGCAACTTTCGTCCACGGGGGTTCTGCCACTGTGGCTTTAATCAGCCACCGCCCGCCCCATTGCTAAATAACTATAGCCAATAACGTTCACTTATACAAAGGGACCAAATCGACAACAAGAATGCAGCTTTAAACATCCATGACGGTCCATTTAGGCAATTTATTAAATAGAATAATGAAAGGCATTTGCCAAAAATAATTGAAGGGAGACAAATCGACAAGAAACTGAAAATCCGGGTTCTCTCATTTATTTCCACTTAGTGTGCATAAGATTTGTACGGCACTCGCAAAACTTGAAAAAATATCAAATTTACAATATTGGCTGGGGATCGATCTGGTGGTCTCTGTTTTCATTCAGAGATACGTTTTATAGTCCTTTTATGATAACTTGAAAGTTGCGTCACATGATGTTTACGTTTGCTGGTATTATGAAAACACCAAAACAGGTAAGACAGCTTTTGTCAATACAAAAAGTATTTGTTTTTCACATAGTTAATATAAAACTAGTCTTGGCTTAGTGGTAACGGCAGTGAAATGCATCATTTTATGACAAGGTCGTTGGTTCGAATCCCAGAATGTTAGGGTTTCTTTTTTTTTTGTCTTTTTTTTCTAAATCCCGTTTAAATCTTTGATATTCAAGAGTTAACCCATTTCATGGAAAATTAACATGTTCTCGTAAAAGTTCTAAATAGGAATGCGAGCAAGCATTAAAATTAATTCATACATTTGTATAGGGTATGAAATATCTACATACAAAATCTGGCAAAACGAGTTCTGTATTGACGAAAGGTTTACATATTAGACATGATATAAATGAAAAAAAGTATCCAAAATAAGAAGAAAAAGAAACAAAAAGATTCATGAAAACTTAAATTCACTTGGATTCGAACCTGAACCGTCAAAAGTACGATTAAATTGTCTACGCACTAACCAATTGAGCTATTCAGGCAATTATTATTTTTCTGCGATTTGTTAACTATTTATGTGATATTCTCCATAACAAGTACTGAGATAACCGTTATACCTGATTTACCTGTCAAGTTGAACCTAATCCTATGACGCGCTATCAAGTTATCATATGAGGACTATAACGCAAATTCGCTAAATAAATTCAACCAAAGTTTACGATAAGCATGGTAAACAATCAAGATCGAGTAAACGATATCGTACCTTCCGTAGCTGCTTCCCTTAAGCGAAGTATAACAAATTTTAGAGCTGTTGACTTACTTGGCTGTGATTTACTGACACTGTTTTGTAAAGAAAAACAAAACAAGCCTATTCATTTACTCTACATAAAAAATCAGCAGAAAATAGAAAATTTCGTGTCAAACGTATTAAACTTCTTTTATCTATACCTCTTATAATTCGCATAAAATAAAAGAGAGACGCATTTTAACTGTTAAGCGTTTATCTGATATAGATATAAAACCATTAAATAATAACATGAATTTTGAACAAAAGAAAAACTAGTTATGATAGCAAGTTATAAACATGTTCATCTTATAAATACTAATACCAAGAAGCATTTATAGAATCTTGCTCGTAGTCAATCGATTTTAAAGGATTTTTTTCTCGATGTCAACAGTTAGAATGTACCAAAAAGTTTATGCATCAAACCATTTTTTTCTTTCCAATTTGACGCAGACATGACATATTTAGCTTTAAGATACCTTTGCCGTACTTTATTCTTCACATCTATTCGCGTGAGAATCTGTCATACCGAGTGACTGGAGTAATTTTATTTTATCAGGTTTTACTGCTTCAAAATCTCATTAAAACACTAAACACGTGCAATGTTGCGTTTGGCATGCTTCCGTCTAATAGATGTTTAAGCAAATTCTGACAGCTCTAAAGGCGGAAATAAGTGTCTACATATTGTCAGAATTCATTTAAAATGGAGAAAAGCCGATAATACAGTAAAAACAGAAGAAACTAAATTGCACACGCTTACGGGGAACCTCTGCTGTTTTATAATGGATACCAGCTTGAAATATTTAATAAACTATTAAACCTTTCAAACCTGATTGATATTGTTTGTGAACACGTTTGACTGTACCTTTCTGCTTATGAAGGTTGTTTGCAATGTCTTAACGTCTACTACCACGTACATTTGTTATTTGTTTTGTTTTTATTTGCGATGGTCAGTTATTTGATAGTTGTTTTGTTTGTTAAAGGTTGCTTCTTTTATATTTCAGAGTACGGAGGTATATACCTAGACTTTGACGAGGTACTGCTGCGTCCCGTAGACTCATTGAGGAGATTTCATTACACACAGGGTCACGAACTGCCAAAGACCATGGGGTCTCAAGTTGTCATTTCAAAGAAAAATGCTACTTTTCTGCACCTGTGGTATCAAAGTTACCGCAACGACTATAAGAAAATCTGGGCTTACAACGCCCTGTGGGTGCCAAATACTTTAGCAAAACATCATCCTGAATTAATTCACGTGGAAGGATTTAACTTTACAAGGCCTAGTTGGCAAAATGTAAAGCAAATATTTGACGAGAATTACAAGTGGGCAACAAACTACGGCATGCACATGTATGCGAGATGGTATAGAAGGCCAGTGGACCCACATTTAATAAGGACCTTGAATACCACCGTAGGATCTGTATCACGACATATATTATTTGGGAATAAAGAACTCTGTCTTTCCTGATAAAGAAAGTCCTCGTTTTATAAATCCCATTTGAACGCACTTTGTACTGATTTTTTATATTTAACTATACGTGTAGACATGTTAATTAAATCAAAATGCCCGAAGGCCAAATGTACAAATAGAACAACACTTTTGCATCGATTTTCACATCTTTTGTACATCATACAGGCTATATATATTTTGATACAAACCAATGTGTAAGTTTTATTGCGTATTTATAACGAAACAAAAACAAGATAAATCAACTTCAGTGTTTATTATCATCACCTTTCATAAGCTAATTAAGAGCACACCTGGGCAACAGTCTGGTATGCTTTTAAATGTTCCTTCATTTTGTATATATCAAAAACCTCAAATAATAATATCTAAACCGTTTTGGAGGTGTTCGATCAATATCTGAGGAACTATTCACCAAACTTGATAGGCTTACTGGTCCTAACCAATGGATGACAGGTATTGATAATGAGGTCAGTAGGTATGGATGCTATTCACATCTGAATAATTGTTTCCCAATATGTTGTTGCGTTTTTTCCTTCTAGCAGGCGTCCTTTTCCATGTTGAGAGATTCATTTTTTTCATTCCAGCTTTTCCGTCTGACATGTAGCTTAGCTCTTAGGAACGGAACTTGGCACTTGGTTATTGAAGTTTAATGTTTTTCCTAAAGGATGGGTTTCGATCTCTCACCTGGCTTCTGATTCCTAATCCTAAATCAGTCCAGTATGGCTTTTAGTCGCTAAGCGGAGCCTCGTGATGAGTTTCCTGAATGGACTCATTTGACCTTCTCGTAATTCCATAGATGGAAGCTTTACCTTGTCTGTGTTTTAATACAGGGCGATAGTCAATGCCTCCAAGTTATTTATCTACTTCCCTTGTGGCAGAAAGAAAGGTCATGAGTAAAAGTTGTGTGCTAGCATCTAAGGTAGAATGTTGGTTGATCATCAGGTTCATTCATCAGCATCATTTTGTTTTCATCTTGCCAGGGTTCAACATCTGCTCCATATCCCTAATCTGGCAGTGGGTGTGTAAGTTGCTTATGACAAGACAGTTGGTGTCTTTAACATACTAAGTGATAGAATCAATCCCAGCGCCACCACATATCATTTCAAATGTCGTGTACCAAATGAGAAATAGATTTGTTGAGTACATTTTGTATAAGCTATGTAGATTATCTGAATCAGCCAAAGTAGTCAAATTAAGTTGCAGATTGTGTTACATTAAATACATCCAAGTACTACAAAGGCAAATTAAATACTGTGACCTCAGCAAGTGTTTACAGATTGTCCAGAGGATTTACAAAGTTTTCCCATATACGTTTATGCAAAGCAAGTGACCCCCAGCGAGGCCAAAATTATTCCAAAAGGTTTTTTTTTCACTAACTAGGTATAAAGACCATAAGACTATGACACAAACCAAAATCTTAACATTTTGTCCTGTTTTAGACAATACCAGATGTTACCGACCAAGGTTTGTTAACTTCAACTAAGCATTTCATAAAAGGTAACTTAATACTTAAATTTGAACGACTTTAAGACATGAGCGAAAATCAATTCTAGCAGGTTCAACTATTACAAGGCGCACTGCTATATTTGATAAACAAACAGACATTTCTGGCCGCAAGGGTCATTTACCTTACTGTAAAGTATGTTGCTCTATATATCTTTAAAATGTCAAACGCCACTCACAGATATTTTTCACAAGTTATGAACTTCATTTCAAGAAAAAATGACATCATTGTACTTTCCTGAAGTATCTTTCTATCATTGTACTTGAAAAATTAAATATATTCACTAAATGTACATGTATAAGAAAATACAGTTTCCAATTTTCATTACGTATTAATTTCGCATTGCTCCCCTTCTTTCAAAGCTGATTCCAACTAAAGTTTGTCCTGATAATTGGACTGTATGGACAGTATAGTTATGCAAATAAATTTCAAAACTGTCCATTGCTTTCGACATTAATTGTTTTGTAAGCTTCAGCGATAAAATTCGGACCATATGTACTTTATCGCAACCAAATGCCAGCATTTCCATCAACTGACCATGATCGTGACCTTTTAACCTGCACTTTGTTTTCCAAGCTTTGACGATAGGTAAAGTTTTGAAATCTAAGTTTCAAATTTCCCTTTCTGTTTTTCTTAAACTCCATACAAAAGATATGGCATGTAATTTTTACGATGTAACAAAGCAATTGCACCCAGGTAGGCGATATAGGATCACCATATCCCTGTTGTTTGGAGATTTGATACAATGAAACATTTAAACTACTTAGTGTTGTATTTCAAGACGTGCAATCTGTAATTGTGGTTAGGTTGGATGGGCTGTATTTCATATCGGAAACAAACAGGAAAAATTATAGTGCATTTGTCGATAAAGGCAAAGTTACAGTGCATATTCAATGTAGAGAGTTTTATATGAGACATATTGTTCAAACAGATTTTAAGCTGAAACAATTTTGTAGTCTTTAAAATGTCGTGCAGCAAGCAACATGAGCAATGGATTTCACGCTGATATAAACAAATAAAGATACTTTTGGTTGCTGCCAGTACACTTAACATTTGAGATGTCGTGTTAGATATCCTTTAATTTATTTATACTAATTTATTTCTCTCTATCTCTCCCGCTCTCTTCGAGGTTGATTACATCTGCATTTCTCAAAGACAAACCTTGCAGCGTAAGTAAACCTATCAGTGAATTATTTGCCCATACATAATACTTAAAATCATTTATTCATGTAGAAAAGCTAACTGAAAATCAATGTAGTTCTTTGTGCAGTTTGCAGTGAGTCTGTTTACTGATGACAGCTGTACGTGCAAATGAGGACAAACATTTTTTTCTAAATTTGAAAAAGCAAATTAATGGCAACTAATTCATACCGGCACACACATTCTTTCACTAAGCCCTCAAAATATCAGTACCACTTTAGTCTTCATTTGATTTCGAGTGTTCAAAGCAAGAACTCTGTTTCAATTTGCTTCAGCCCGATATACAAACAAAAACAATGAAAATGAAATTGATAATAACTAAGTAGTTTCGATATTATTTAAATATGCAAGAACAATATCTTTCATGTGTAGTGTAACACTTTTGCGAACAAGATGTGTCATCATTTGAAATTCAAGCCGTGAGCATTTATTCAAAATTATTGAAATAAGATATTGAACATACTTTCAATGGAAAGAAGTGAAAAGGTTTGTATACACTGCGAATATATATTGTGTGCAGAATCACCTGTATATTTATTAAAAATTGTCATATCATACACATATATGCGAGTCTCAAATAAGCATACAGGATTGAGAAGTAAGTCGAAACTACTTTCGTACTCTCATCTGCCTATGGAATTTATAGATATTGCGCTTTATTCATACAATACAATATTTCGCTGAAATAAAGACAAGGTTATATCTAAATAGGATTTAGCTGGTTATATCCGTTACATTGCGTTCATGACAATAATGTGTACGCAATGTTAAGTCTGGTCAACGTTAACATGAACTGATGTAAACTACACTTGTAGGCTGCATAGTATAGCTACAATTCACGTAAAGCCTCGTTTTGACCTGAACATACAAATCCAATATAATCGTTTTGAGTATTTTAAACAAGCGTGAGAACTGGCTTGAGGATGGAATAAAAGCCCACTTCTTTTGTGGTTTAGAAAAGTGCAAACACTGCAAAACATTAGATCTAGTAACATTAAAATATCAGATTGCTGAATGTGTTTCTGTACATCTTGGTCTAAGAAAAGCCCCTTGACTATGTCATTATAGTCGCACGGCTATTTAAACCAAGATGCAGCGACATTACCTTCAACCTGTGATTAAAGTGTGGAAAATTCATGACGTGAAAAGCCAAACATAATATAAGAATTGAATCTGTGTTCTTCAATAACTTTTATTACCAACCCCATATTCGAAATCAGACATGTCTTTCTTTTATAGTCATGATGTACTGACATCAAGCAGCGGTGGTAGAGGTTAAGATGTCGGCCGCTCATCCCGGAGGTTGAGGGTTCGAGCTCTACTTGGGTCACGACCGTACTTCCTCATATGACAGCAGTACTGTTTTTTCCAGGAAGCGGACTCGAAAGTGACTCGATAAGCTACAAGCTTTCTTCACAATCGAGCTTAAATAAATTAGTATAAACTAAACTAAGCATATACCTCTGTCTCATAGTTTATTTACTTAACTTTAAATTTACGAAGATACATTGCAAATCAGTTTTAAAATCCACAAGACATTTATGTTCGACCCACTGATGTCTAAAATACAACGAAGCACAGTGTAACGTTTTCAGAATCTCCCATGAGTTTTCGGGGTTATCGCTTATCAAACTGTTGGCAGGAGTTCAGTATACCAATAACACAGCGGTTAATTTTATACTTGAGGCAAATTTCATTTGTATAAACTACGGCCATGTGTGATGAAGATAAAGATTATCGCGAACAGACGCTGATGAACCATAAAAATAGAAGATGAATATTTATTTAATTGGTATAACTTGTGTTCAGTTTTTTTACCGGGAACGCAGTTGCATTGTTACGTCTCTGGCATAGTTTATGCTTTTTCTCCGTGGAATATATATAATACGGATACTGGAGGATTTTAATGTTAAACACCATTATCAACAAATATCCGGACATGTGGTAGGTAAAACTTTCTTTTATGCAGTAATGTATACTTTGATATTTTAAAGAAGAAAACTTTGATAGAAGGAAGGTATGCGGTAGACGCACTGTCTGTTCGTCTGTCAGTTCGTCTGTCCACTCAGACTGTTTTATCATGTTATCGTTCATGGGTTTTCAATAAAACAGTACATGATTGTAGATCTCGAGTTTCTAGATAGTGAACAATACGCGGGAAGGGTTTCTGACGCTAATATAAGTTTCATAAAAAATAGCATGGGTGTGAGAT
Source organism: Saxidomus purpurata (assembly GCA_022818135.1). Taxonomy (NCBI): domain Eukaryota; kingdom Metazoa; phylum Mollusca; class Bivalvia; order Venerida; family Veneridae; genus Saxidomus; species Saxidomus purpurata. The sequence goes on along the minus strand of JAFMSR010000016.1, from coordinate 27,427,409 downwards.
ATATAACCTCGTTGTCAGTTTATATTAATTTACTCATAATGTTCATTTTTATCCATACAAAATAAGAAATTTATAGGTTTTTTTGTATACGACATTAAGATTCTTAGCTCTAAGGTCAAGGTCATACTTAACTAGCGGCAATAAGACTCGAAAGGTATCAATTGATATTAATAACATAGATTACACCATAAGCTATGTACAGTGTTTATATAATTGTGTCGCGCCTTTTAATAAGAATTCACAGAATTGTCGAGCATTGTGGAAAGATACTTAGGTCCTTAACTTAGTGTTCCATTAATAAGCTTTTTGTGTAGCTGTATCAGGAAAGAGGTCCTACCGGCGATATCGATCATTACTTGCTCGAAAACATTCCTCACCGATAACAGCGCAGTCTTTGTGCACAATGAGAAACGCTGTCCGTGAAGAAGCAACAAAAATGTGAAAAACAATGTTACAGAAAACATAGTTCTATCAACAGTCTATCCGTTAACTGATTTTTCTATATATAAAATGAAAATAATAATCCAATGTAATTTTAAAGGTCAGGATCACACATCAATTTCAAATCCGACCGCTCTATTTTGGTTACTAGTAATTTGATTTATACATGTTTTGTGCTTACCAATCCACTAACTTTAAACATTTACTGACTGACACGGCGTTCAACGATTATGATTGGTGGGGCAGAATTGAGAATATATGTTACGATCATGGGCTTATAAATTAACTGTTCATTGATACAACTCCTTTTTCACGTGAGCAACAATTTGTATTTCTTAAGACAATCGTATATCGTGAATGCCCTGGAGGGACTTCTTAGATACCCATACTGCTGACCCACGTCCATTTTCTTTACTTCTGACACCCAACTTTCTATTTCTAACTTTAAACTTCTTAATCCCAACTTTCTAATTTCGTACTTCAAACGTCTTTGCTTCTTACTTTGAAATTCATTACTTCTGACTTCAAACTTCCTAGCTTCTTACATCCTCACTTCTTCCTACTGATATTGAATGCTCGAAGTATGAAGTACTGAGCCAGAAGTCTCTCCAAGGCTTCCAGGCTTTTACAATATTAATAAAACAAATTGCCTCTGATTGGGGCCAAACATGTTACAGGAATATACCTTACTGCCTAAAGCGATGTCACATAAAAATGCTTTGTAGAAGATACACAAGTTTCTCTAGAATCCAGTTTTAGAGTCATTTTAGAGAAAGCTGATATGAAACAAAAACTCAACATGTTTGGTCATAATAAGATTACAGAAGCCAAATAAAACGAAATACAGTAGTATGTACGTAGAAAGCTCGATCCATATATACAAAACAGATATATATTTTTCAGATAATCAAAGCAAAATCATGCACATAAGTAAAATACAATAATGTGTACAGTAAAAATCAAAGCATTCTACAGATATTTTCATGATTAATATATATCTTGGAAAGAAAAGCAACGAGGAAATTGAATTAATAGGAGATGGTGTTAACTTTATTATGTATGCACTAGAAACATATTACCATAAATGTTGTTAATACGGCAATCATACTTACAGGAAACATTATAGTAACACTGCCAAAGAATACAACATGGAACCGGACGAAAATATTTAAAAAGAATATTGCTGTGACCGAAATGAGATACTATATAACGTTCAAATGCATGTACATTGTACACAAATAAACAACTGTCAGTACTTTTGCAATGACTATTTCATTAAGATTTGTTTTTCAATCATTTTACGTGAAAACAAAAAAGGATGACATGAGCAGTGAAAATCTTCCTTGTGCCGTGAGGAATCCAAATACCTGTGAAGTCATACAGTATTTTGCAGACAATAACACATGATAAGTACATAAAGCATACAATTGTACTTTCTCTAGTGCTTATCATTGATTAATGGCATGTGCATCACGTTGGAAGATATAAATTGCAGAAACTTGGCAAATCTTATGAGAGTTATATGCAATAAAATGGATTCAGTTGAGACGTAAGAACAGAGGCCAAACACAAAAACAAAATGAGCTGCGCTTAACAAAACCAACCCTTCTTGTTTTATCAATGTGGCAATATTCTCTGTCATTATAATGCTAGTTGATTTGCATTTACAATAATTTGTACGGCATGTTAATGTTTCGGTACAGGCTCGAATTTTGGCTTCCGTCTCGAAAGTTTGCAAAAACATTTTGGTTTGTTACGCTCTTATTTTATATGTGTGGGTAATTTCGATTTAAAAGTCCGAGTCCTATCACCTGTAGCATCGTTAAAGCTGAACCCGCAGTCTAACTGAATAGGAAAATATCGAACCTAGTAAAAGTTTCCTAGAATTATATTTCACAAGCAAATTCGAAGCTCGAATAAATTTTGCAGGAATGTATGGTCTGATACTACGAATGTGTATGATTGGTATTCTATATACTTCCTGCAGTAATTGTATGGCGCAACTTTATTATTAAAAGAATCAGATGATGTATGAGTATTTTAGAAATAAAAAAACTCATTAAATCATTTTGCTAAGTTTGTTTATCATTAAAAGAGAAATTAACAACGACTTTTTTGTGATATCAAAATTCATAAATTAGATTATGGAACTGAGATGTGCTATGTCTTGGTTTCCCAATCTATAAGAAGCATTCTTGAGCCACCACCCACAATACAACCCATTCGTTACTCTGAGAGTCTGTGAATGGACTGAGACATACGCGGCATCAGGTGTGTTGCAATCTCAAAATGACTTGAGAGGGGTTCGAACCTTGGATCCTCTGTGGTAAGCCGAGCAAAATACAGTTAGAACGACCGTTTTGTGTTTTTAAGAAGAATGGACCTTAACTCTTGAAACAGCTATCCTGTAGAGCAATTTAATGTTGTATTTTGACAGTCATAACTCAGGGTTCTCATTCAATATATTCCCCGTGATGTTGCAGTACCTAGGAAACCGTTCGTCTTTGGGATTTTATTATCCAATAATACGCGTCGTCCTTCCAAGTCATTCAGTATACTATTTTTGCAATACAGTCCAACCTCTCTACAACACCACCAAAGGGAACATCAACTTTTGTTTGTTGAGGAGAGGCTGTTTCTCTAGGGAGGTTAAATTGTTCATTTATCACTGTTTTTGAAAATAACAAATATGTCTTTGTAGAGAGGTATTCGCTCTTCGGAGGTGTTGTTTAGAGAGGCTGGACTGTATGTGCAATATAAGAAAAAGCTTTCAATGCCCTAGAGAAATCACATGAAATGCCGCTTCTCCTTGCTTATATACACCAAGTCCCCCAAGTAATTGATGTAGCCCCATACACACCATCCATACGGTTATAACAAATTAAAAGTATTAAAAGTGTTATAATAAATTTTCATGCAAACCTGTAACTGTAATGACCATTACTGTGCAATTACTTGGAATAAATAGACTCTGGGATAGGGGAAACCAAAAATAAACTGAATGCAAATGCGTGACCTCTGTACAGGCTATGTGGAAATATATGAATCGGTGGTTCTCGGGTTCGATCCTGACCTAGTGCCAAGTGGTGGTAGTGTCCTAATTCAAGTCATGATAATTCTACCCTTCAAGGCTGATTCCATCTGCAGTGAGTCTCGTGAAAGATTAACATATGATGTAAGAACTTGTTTCGCAATCGAGAAAAAAATATTGTAAATAAATTATAGTTGAGGTTAAGGTTAAGGTTAAGTTATTGTATCTTAACGAGGGGCATTGATTAACGAGCTGATTGTGTGTATATATATAGTGTGCTGTACTGCATGTAGGTAAATGATTTATCATAGTAACTTGTGCACCAAATACAAAAGTTTCTGCGTTATCTGTGCACACATGCAAATTTGTTTCTTTATATGTATTGTCAAAGAGATTGAATGTAGCAGAAGAATATTGACTGAAATAAAGACAAGGTTACATCTGAATAGGACTTAGCTGCTAAAATATATTTATTCCATTGTGTGCATTCAAATTGATTCTATCTATATATGGACTAATTCATACGCCTGTATGACAAAACCTACGCACGGTGCCAAATAAATTAACGTATACTATTGCGAACTACACGTGTAGGCTGTATAGTTTTTTTACTTAATTTAAATATCACGAAAATACATTACACGAGGCATCATACATACATGTACGGATGATTAACAAACATCCTGAAAATAGTTCCACGATTGTGCAGGTTGGTGTTGATCCTTGATCTCGGTGTCGCAACGTCGTAAAATTTCCTTTGTGAGAAATTATACTACTTTGGCTGAAATCTTTGACACAAGATGTCAAGCAAACAGTTTTCGGAATCGCCCATGAGTTTTTCGGGCGTTATCGCTTATCAAACTGTTGGCAGGAGTTCAGTCTACCAATAACATAGCGGCAGGTATGTTTCATTTGTATAAACCACAGACATAAAAATGATCACGTACAGACGTTTAAAAGGGACATAAATATTCATTTAATTGGTAAATTTTCTGTTCATTTTTTACCGGAAACGCAGTTGCAGTGTTACATTTCTGACATAATTTATGCCTTTTTCTCCTCGGAATATATATAATACGGATACTGGAGGACTTTAATGTGAATACACTGTTACAACCAACAAACATCCGGACATGTGGTAGGTGAACACTTTTTACTTTGATATTTCAGAGGACAACTTTGTTTCTACTGCAAAAATCTTTGACATAATGAATATCGATATATAGTAGGCAGTAGCATTAGCTAGCAGTAGCAGTAGCTGGCAGTAGCAGTAGCAAAAACGTGAAGTTGACTGTAGCAGTAGTTGATAGACGACTTTGCTACTGCAATTGACGTTTGTAATTTCACGTTTGTCGAATGTTTCTACATTTGAAAGCTTTGTAATATCTCAAAGTTTGCTTTTAATTCGTTCTGATCCATCTTTCTTTTCTGACAGAGTGTTTAATACTTTATGTTTCCTGTAAGTGTGATTGCCGTATTAACACTTTATAGTAATATGTTTCTTGTACATACATAATAAAGTTAACACCACTTCGAATATATTCAATTATCGTGTTGTTTTTATTTGCAAGAAATATGTTTACCATGTACATATCTGTAGTTTACTTGAAAATTTACTATACAAATAATTGTGATTTACTCAAGTTCATGCGTTTTGTTTTGATTATCTGAGAAATGTATTTGTCTGATTTGTTAAGATGAATTGAGAATTCTTCTTACATGCTAATGTTTTATGCCCCCGAAAGGTGGGCATGTTAAAATCACACCTTCCGTGTGTCCGTCTGTCTGTCCGTCCGACTTTCCGCCCGTCTGTCTGTCCGTCCGTACGTCAGACCTTGCATTTTTTCGTGTCCGGGCTGTAACTTTGTCATGCATTGAAGGATTTTGAAATAACTTAGCATAAATGTTCAGCACATCAAGATGATGTGTCGCGTGCAAGACCCACGTCCCTACCTCAAAGGTCAATGTCACACTTAGAGGCAAAAGGTAATGGAATGGTAATGGAATCACACTTTCTTGTCCGGGCTGTAACTTTGTCATGCATTGAAGGATTTTAAGATAATTCACACAGATGTTCAGCACATCAACACGACGTGTCGCGACCCCATGACCCTTCCTCAAAATTAAAGGCCTACCTCAAAGGTCAAGGTCACACTTGGAGTTGGAAGGTAATGGAATCATGTTTATATGCATACATTCGTGTCCGGACAGTAACTTTGTCATGAATTGAAGGATTTTGAAATAATTTGGCACACATGTAAAGCACATCAAGACGATGTGTCGCATGCAAGACCCGCGTTCATATCTCAAAGGTTAAGGTCACACTTAAAGTTTAAGGGTAACGGAATCCTGAAAATATGCACAGAATATATGGACACATTCGTGTCCGGACTGTAACTTTGTCATGCATTGAAGGATTTTGAAATAACTTGGCACAAATGTTCAGCATATCAAGACGACGTGTCGCGTGCAAGACCCACGTCCGTACAATCAGGATCAAGGTCACACTTAGGGTTTTATGGTAATGGAATCTTGTTTATATGCACACATCCGTGTCCGGACTGTAACTTTATCATGCATTGAAAGATTTTGAAATAAGTTTGCACAAATGTTCAACATATCAATACGACGTATCGCGTGCAAGACCCACGTCCCTACCTGAAAGGTCAAGGTCACACTTAGAGGCAAAAGGTAATGGAATCCTTCATATATGCACAGGTTCTTGTCCGGGCTGTAACTTTGTCATGCAATGAAGGATTTTAAGATAATTCACACAGATGTTCAGCACATCAACACGACGTGTCGCGACCCCATGACCCTTCCTCAAAATTAAAGGTGACACTTACAGTTAAAAAGTAATGGAGTCCTGAATGCATGGTAACTTTGTCATGCATAGAAGGATTTTAAGATTATATGGCACAATTGTTTGGCACTTGGAGAGGACACAGACTGTGAGATATCTCTTTTAGGGGCATTCGTCACTTACTAGGGACAGCCCTTTTTAACTCGTTACGGTTGTGACTTTTGTAATCTTACAGAAGTTAACATAGAAAAATGTCTTACATACCAAGTTTTGTTTGCTGGCATCTTTCCTCTCTATAATTGGTCCACATTCCTTTATGTAATAGACTACTTATCTCAATAATGACTCGAAATCAGGATTCTAGGGGAAGTTTGCGATTTTTCTAAATACCAGAAACATTTACAGGTAAAATATTTATGCTGTACTGTAAGTTATTGACTTATGGAATTAGTCACCGGAGTAACGCTTGTACTTGTAATATGTTTTATTCCTCAGACTCGATCAGACCATATAAGTTGTCCTGTTTTATGTCTATATATATATCGTCTCTCATTTAATTTAAGCCCATGATAGCCACATATCATGACTCTAAATTCTGCTCAACCGCCCATATATTTACTTCTGACTTCCTTGCTTCTTTCTTCCAAATTCATTACTTCTGACTTAAAACATCCTAGCTTCTTACTACTGATGTTGAATGCTTGAAGTATGAAGTGCTGAAGCTAGAAGTCCCTCAGAGGCTTCCATACTGTACACAATATAAATAAAACAAATCGCCTCATGCAATTCATGTGACTAGAAAAAAATGTTGCTGCCTAAAAACGATTCTAGCGATTAATGTCAGTCTAAAGCTAACACTGCAACATTAATATCTGTACCTGTAAATGCTTTATAGAACTTCTGTAGAATCCAGTTTTAGAGTCATTTTAGATAATGGAATGTGGACCAACCATAGAGAGGAAAGATGCCAGGAAACATAAACTCAACATGTAGGGTGTTTAACTAAGTTACCTTCAATGAGATTATAGAAGTTAAACAATTGTAGCGAAATAAAATCTCGATTCATCTTAACAAACCAGTTGTAATTTTTTTAGATAATCAGCAAAAATCATGAACATAAGTAAAATACAATAATGTGTACAGTAAAGGTCAAAGCATTCTATACGTAAGAAGTTTAATATAACGGTTAGAAGTCGGACGTTGGGAGTCTGGAATTTGAAAAGTTGTAAGTATGAAGTTAGAAGTCAGTAAAAATAAAGTAAGAACCCTCTGTGGCTTTCATCTAACGTCCCGCTACGAAGCGCCACCAACAGTTTCAAACCATATATTCAAATATTTTTTTATATTTGTTCTTCGAAATTACAGCTGTATTGTAACACTTTCCACATTGCTTGAAATTATAATGAACAGTTTAGAAGAAATAAGGATTTATTGTGGAAAAAAACTTTTCCATTTCTGCAGTAGAATAATACCTGTTAAATTTTACAGATGGGTTTTTTTCTTCTTCTCTGTTTTGTTAATGTCATGATCAATTTGTTTCTTCGGAAAGAAATGAAAGACAAAAGATTCGAGTTATTAGTCAAGACTACCTGGAATTTACCTGTGTATTATGAAAACTAGCTTTGATCGGGAAGAAACTCTATGTTGACACCTATAAAATAACACTAATTTCAGCGGAGCGAATGCTTGCCTTTCATTCGAGACAAAGAAAAATGTAAACAAAATTTAATATCCCGTGCAAGTGCTTTGAAATAAGAATACATATATATTGAATCTTTTGTGTCACAAATTAACATCATAAGCTAAATCATATCATTTGTTAATACCACGGACCTATATACACATATGTGTATATAGGTCCGTGTTAATACTGAAAATTTCATGGATCTTTTCGCAATAAAGAAGCCTTTTTTATGAACACAAAATGAAAACTCAATATACAACTTTTTAAAGGTCATGATAAATGTTACGTAATGTCCGGCCATAAAACTTATCGATGGCCTGGAGCATTTAGATCAATAGTTCGGAAGTGATCGGCCAGCATTACGGAAGCAACCGAGCTCTGATCGTAAAAATAAAATTACATACCTGTTAAACAAAACCTTAAAAAAGACCATTTTCTTCTTTATTTATTTTTATTTAAAATACATCACTAAAATGTAGAATGATTGTTATATTAAATCCCGTTTGTGATTCTAAAATAATTGTTATAGTTTTTTAACAAATTGAAGATAAACTGCAAAATGTTCACTTAAATTGTCACTTTTTGGGCGTTTTACTATAGATTATATAGTAAAACGACGGGTAGAGTTTTTAACTTAAAAAGACCAAACAAATAAGTCTCAGAAAAATAAAAAAAAACATTCATTAAAAAGGGGAAATGTTATCTTTTATTATTCCGTTTTTGATTTTAAAATAACTTTATTAGTTAAAACGTTATCGCGAGTTAATGACAGCGCTCCTATATAAACCTATAGTAAATTTGTGGCGTGTATTGGCCTTGGCTGTGACTCTTTTTTCTGCCACATGGCGTTAATACGCCTTTTATAAGCGTAACTACGCCTTTCTTTCGCATTACTACGCTTTTCACGTCGTTTCTTATTGGTTACGTCATTTAAATTTGCGACTATTAGATATAGGAATAACTGTTATTCCTTTATCCCTTCTCTAACGCACAATGTGTCTAAATGCGATAATTAAAACGCCGTTTGAATTTTGCGACTATATAAACGTTATTTAATAGTCGCAAATATAAACGACGTCACCAATCAGAAACGACGTTACATCGGTAATGCGTTAGAATATAGGAATAACTGTTTTGTAATTTTGATATTTGCGACTGTATATACGGTTTTTGATGGTCGGAAATATTTTTAACGGCGACGGCGTTAGCCAGAGATGTTAAAACTGTTTGCGACCATTAGAACCGTATATACGATCGCAAATGTCGAAATCACTTAATCGTTAATCCTTTTCTAACGCACAATATGTTAAAATGCGATAATTAAAACGCCGTTCGATTTTTGCGACTATATATACGCTATTCTAACGTTGGTACGCCTTTACTTTCACGTTACTACGCCTTTCTTTCGCGTTAAGTACTACACCTTTTTCACATGATTACGCCTTTTTTCACGTTATTACGACTTTACATTTTTTCTTTCATATAGTCCTAATAGGCTCTCGTAGAACCTAGAAGTGGTTGCATGTTCAACCAAAATTGGTTTCCTTCAGTTCTTTTTGGGCCATGCCTCAACAGCACCGATTTCGCAAATATTTACATGTCAGTATTGTCTGTGTGCCCGCTGTGATACTTTGCTTCACAGTTTTTCTTGTATATTATCCTACCTCCGAATTAAGGCAGTGACTTTAATAAATCGATTAATATTATTCGATAACAGTAAAGTTTGTATACTACACGTCAGTGTATAGCTTTTATTCTACTAGTCAGTCAGTAGATGTCTCATCTTGTTCAACCGGAAGCTTCCGGGTTTACTCGCATCTAAGTTAACTCGTACCTTAGTCATCTCTTGCCCTAATTGGTCAATTCGTACGGATGAAAAAGTCAACTCGTACCTTCTACTTCAAAACTTCAGTTTTATCCAGGAACAAAATGGACTGATATGTAATTAAAGATGGGGACATATGGAATTTATCACGACATTATTGAAATCGTGGTTATAATATTACAACGTTTATGACGTTTATATATTGAAACAGTTGATTTTTATTTTGCAGATTTATTTGCATGTCTATATAGGTGTTTATATCTACTAATTTGCGCCAACAAAATACAACTTAAAAACCGAGAGACGGTGTGGCGGCAAATATCTTAATAATGTTTACCAACAACTGTGATTTCGGCAATCTGTAATAACAATTTATTAAAAACAATTTATTAAAGATCATCATAACTAGTTCAATGCGGCGATAAAACGAATGCATTAGTCAAACAATGCACGATAGAATGGGTCTCCGTGACTTACTTTGGGGCCATGCCCCAACATCAACTATCACCAATATCCACAATATTTACTAGCCAGTTTTGTTTGTCCGCCCGCTGTGATACGTAGTATCACAGTTTTTTCCCGATGATCCCCATATCATGACTCTCAATTCTGCTCGACGGCCAATATACTTTTTTGAATACGATTAAACGCTCAATCATAAGTGAAGGTTGTGGATTAAATTACAAGATTTAAATTACAAGGCCCATATTGGCATGTGACAACAATAAATGAAATCTAATGTTTTAACAAACAATGTCAAAATGGCAATAACCTGCAAATATACCTTTTACAAAAATATATACGACAAAATAATTGATGCAGTCAGCTCCCATTATACCTTTATCGGTCCCTTACTGACTTGAAGTTATTCCCCATAACGGAATGGGTCGTTACGAGTCAAAGAAGTGACTCTACGGAAAAGGCCGAGTGATGTTCCGTACTCTGTCTTAGATTTAAAATCAGTTTGCAAATAAAATCTGTAAATAGCCGGATGCTAAATACGTGAGAACCGGAACCAGGCTATTTTGTCTAGGGAACTACATATTATGTGAGCTGGAAATAAGTGGATGCATACGGAAATAGTTCTTTTAAAATAAACGCTAGATGATGGATCATAAATAAAATGTGATAGGGAGAGAAAAATCTGGATAAAGATTACAACTAAAATAATTGGTATTTGAAAATACCGACATTTTTTGGTCGGTGACAACTAAAAGTTCCCCGAAAATTATTATTCTGTGATATAAAATCAGTATTGACAAGTAAATTAAGTTTTTATAAACACATGATTTGTTCAAGCTAAGAATGTAATAACAATGAAACAAGAGTTGTGTGTAATGTACATAAAGTACCGCGATTAAGACCAACCGATATTAAGACCGGCCTCGATATTAAGACCGCCCTCGATATTAAGGCCAAACATTTCGGACTCTAATGGCCCATTTCATTGTAAAATGATTCCGATTATTGTGTCAATACTTTGAATATTTCTACAAATAGATCACAACAATATGATTTTTACATTTGTAATTTCATTTGTAACAACTATTTTCCTTCCACGATTACATATAGGGTAAAATTATTTCACATTTATCACCATTTTTACACTTATTCAGTTGGATTTTACTTATTTTCATCATCAGTTCTTTATAAAACAACAATAAATGATATACATGTAAACATTGAAAATCTTCACTGTGCCGAGAGTAATCCGAATACTGTGAAGTAAACAATTAGACATTTACTGCCATTTTCATGATTTAATAATATCAACATCCTCGGTCAAAAGTTTTCTCGTTTGGTAACTATAACTTGAGGCCATGTCGAATGATTTTCGTATCTTTAAACCGAATAAAAAACGGGAAACATCATGAAAAAAGAATATAAAAAAATGGCAAAACTTTTAAATATGTTCATGTCTCCGAATAGGTTAGTTCCTTTTATGTAATCAACGGCACCACGTCAATTGCTGAAACTAATTAACTAATAAATATAAGTTTGTCTATGTGGCATCGCAATTCTGTGGATGAATGAATCCAAACTGAGACCAAGTTTTATATTTGTACTAACGGTGTTTCAACCTGTGATATCAAAATCCATTACCTAGATTATAATTATGAAATTGAGATTTACCAGTGCTATTCGGGGTTTCCCAACATACGTTAATCGTTCTTGAGCCACCACCCACGACAGAAAAATTATTTACGCAGAGAGTCTGCAATTTTCATTTCCCATTAATAGATGGGGCTGTTGTGTGGGGGGAGGAGAGGTGGACTGAGACATATCCGGCAACAGCAGTATTGCCATCTAAAAGGACTCGAGCGGGGTTCAAACCCTGGATCCACTACAAAACGCTACACTTAGGGCCACCGTTTAGTGTTTTATTGAAAATTTCGATTGTTGCAGGGGCCATAACTATTACAGAGCAATTTAATGTTGTAAAGTGACAGTTATAACTCATTCAACATATAATATGTGACGTTGCAGATATTGATTCCAAAATTAGTATTGTCAAGGGGGTTGGATGGTGGAGGGCTTGGGACAGTTTGAATGAGTTTGGAGCTGCTGCATTACAAAACACATCTCACCAATAACCCTTTACCTGTTACTGTTCGCCATTTATGTTAATCTGACTACTAAACTAGTCAAAGCGATACACTGTTCGACTTTTTAGACAAACTTGCTATACAAATGTAACTCCTAGCAAACTTAACAATCAAGCTTATGGTACAATGAGCCTGGGATTTTAAACTGTCACTTTACTGTGTATAACTGAGATAGGGAAGTGTGTTTTTCCCCTTTAAACAGAGTCATACTATAATTGTAGCGGATATCGGCTTTCACCATCCTCTGGTATGGACGTATATATAAGGGGAAGTATGTTGCATATATGCAGAATTTGAGAAATTTAAGTATTATCAACTTTACAGTGTTCAACTTCGTGGATTTAAACCTTATAAGGTTTGTTGTTATTTTACCATATCAATATTCTGATATTAATCAAATATCGGTCACGCTATCATGCAGCTTAGCTATAAAACAAAATAGTCTGCAAACTTTATAAAATCGGGGTATATTAGCATGTAAATTGACGTAAATAATAAACCATTGTATGTAGATTAAGGTTTTATCGACTACAGTTGGGGAATTTAGGGCAAATTGGTCACGATTACAATTTTAATATTAGTTACAATTTAGATGTCTGTGTTGTTTACATTTCTCTATTTAAGGTGTTGACAGTATGCTTTAAAATGTGTGGTTCATGTACAGAATCACTTAATGTTTTATAATCTGTTAAACGTTTACCCTAACAAACACTAAAATAATAAAAAGATACAAAATATAAATGCCATATGTATTACATACTAAACGAAAATTCTAACTTTTCCTTCTTTATTTAATTATCAACCCTTCAAATATATGCCAGCTTATTTTAAGCTATCTTATGAAGACACTTGGTAGAATACTTCCGTGACATGAATTTCAAAATGATCGTGTGGTACAAATTATACGGCAGAAAATTGTGATAATAATGAACGGTTAGTAGAAACATAACAGGTACTTTTCTAAGTAATTTGCATACGAACAGAATACTAAAAACAATGCAAACATATCAAATGACACTTGCCCCTCTGAAAGCATTAAATCGAATCTTATTAATGAAGGATTGAATATCTGTCATTACGAAACAAAATCATAACGACTTTTGGATTATCACGTTTGACCTTTTAAAAGTACCTGTACGTAGGACACGCCGTCGGGTGACTAAATCATTTAATGTGCGCATTCATTTCCATGGTGACTGTGCTTAAGATTAGATTTCACCTATAAATAACACCTGTAGATACACAACAACTGTATTGTCAAACTTAAATTTACATACAAAATTAAATTGTGCCCGTCTTAACCTCACAACCTCATTTTTCTTTGTGACTTACCAATGTGAACTGACGTATGTCATCTTAATAGCCACTTGCCGTGAGAAAAATGACTATATAGGCCTGCCTGCGTTTTTTCCAAGGTTAGGCGAATGTAATTTGGTATGCGGAATAACAATTGGTCAGTGTGGGTGTTATTGCTCGAACATGGTTAATAATCACTGTGTATATATAGCATCAATAGAAAGTATATACCAACCATTGTAAATATACAGTGTATCAGCTTGCAACTAAAAACTGACATACCTTACTTACTGACTTATATTTGACATTTTGACAATGAAGTTGTCAGTTTCTTTTTTTTACGCGTTGTAAATTTCCAGCTTGTTAATTTAACACCGCGTGACATGAAAAACAAAATACCGAACCTAGCTATGCATTGGTCAATGTGCATATCACTTTTCATCATAATCACATTATAGTTCGTCAGCTGAAAAGTCCGTATATGCACACTTTGCATGAGACAGAAACCTTTGAAATTCTAAGTGTATTACTTAAGCGGTATGTCATCATTCATGAATTACAAAGAACAATTAATGTACAAAGAAATATGAAAATAGCATGACATTTCTTAAGAGTTCCTGTCATAACATGAGTCAACAATTATTGCACAACATACTACATCTAGTAAAAGTTGAAGCGATATGTAGCAACACAACTACAATTATATCAATCACAATGATACATGACTACTAGAAATATTTAATAATTAAGGATATATGACTGAGCTCACCCATGAACGTAGGCGGCACCATCTCATTCCAATGCAAAGAAATCAATTGTATTTTCCAAACAGCTCATATGAAAACGAAAGGAGCGCATAATAAATTGAACGTTAGTTACAAAAGTGATTGTTTCGTGGAAATATGATTTATGTTTGTAGTCTGTTTTCTGTATTACAATGCTTTGAATGCTGTGAATCTCATGTAATAGTTAAAATCATAATGGAACAACACGTCACGTGATTGTTGACGTCAAATACTGGTAATTTCGTTGAAACGGGTTGTTTCAACAAACTCCACTCATATCGGTATAGTAGCAACACTGTACTATATTGTTAGATTGTCATAAATACGTTATACAGGTCACGTGGTTTTGTCATTAAATTCATGTGACTAAGTAGGGTGATTGTCTGACATTGCATTCCTCGTAACCGACCTTCTAGTTAATTCTTATATCCTGTAATCGGTTCGCTCGTTATCTAACTATTATCATATTATCATAAGTGTATATTTTATCTCCGTGATAGTTATTTTCCGCAATTTGTATCCATTATTAGTATATAAGGCATTTTACTGAGTATTTGGCTATAGGGCACAGTATAAAGGAATGGTAAAAGTGTGTCTCTTTTTTATTTACACAATGCAGAAAACTGATAAGCCTTTATATCAAAATCTAATTTTGTTTGGTTAAGTATACTCGTGTATACAAGCAATGACTAGGTGGTTGGGCTCGCGACGTGTAGTGACTTTGGGTTTTGCTAGACTTAGGCAGCACGGTCCCAGGTAAGATTGAGATCTTCTCTTTCACCTTAATCTGTTTCTCCGTCGGCATAATTACCATCATCGTCATTATTGCATTATTATATGTCATAATGTGTTCAAACGTTGTAAATTTTAAGGTTATTAACAATATGTGGTTCTAATAGTCTACAACATAAAATATAATAGTAGGCCTACTTTTAGAAACAGTAAGTGTAAAACACTGTAGGATTACACGATCGCGATGATTTTAAAATGAAGATTTGAAACCTTACGCTCTAGGCGCCATGTCACGTTTCTTTCTACTCTTTCTTCGATCTTTTTCGACTTGGTACTTTAAACAGAGTTAGCAGTCATACACTGTACTGATCTACATTTTTGTTGGAGAGCATAAACGAGTAGTAATTATGTCTGACATTTAGTGGTGATTTTCAATGTATACCAGCCATAGTGATATTTTGTCTTACAGAATGCAGGCACAGATGTCCAATGGGTGCCCATTTATACCCGGAAACTCTAAATGTGACATTGGGTCAAAAACAAAAAACGTAGAAATGGCCGAACCCCCGGGCCCTGGTGGCCCGCCTATAATTGGACAAGCTTTTAATTTGGACACTGACTACATGCATATTCAGTTTATGGAATGGCAGAAACGTTTCGGCGATATGATGATGTTTAAAGTTTTCGGAAAACATTATCTTGTGATAAGTAATCCGGATATTCTACGGAAAATGTTTATTACATGCGAACATGCAAACAGGTTGAATGACAGACCAGCAAGTTTTATGGGAAAGTATGTAATTGAACGGACAAAGGATATAGTATTTAGGAAATATGACGACAAACAACAGACATTGAAAATGGCAGCTTTGAACTATGTAGAAAGTACGTTAATGGAGGAGTCATGGTTCTACGAAAATGTTAACGAAGAATGCACCGATGTTGTGAAAACTCTGGAGCAATTGAAAGACTCGCCTGTAGATATTGCTGATATTTTAGACAAATTTAGTGCAAAGATTATTGGATTGCTGGTAAGAACGTTAGAGTATTTCTATTCTTAAAAATAATTTCACCTTTTCACGTGAAGCATCGGTAGATCTACTGTTGTATCTTTTTACAAAATATGAAGAAAATTGGCGTTTCTATCGCTATGAAGGTGTCCATTGAAAGTTTGTTCTTTCATTGTATTTCGGCAAGATATTTCACTTATGATTCTTGTTATTTGCAGATTTCTGGTCGACGTATAAAGGAAGAAGACCAAGAGTTCAAAAGTCTGTCCGGGTTTATGAAAGCCGGAAATGAGTTAGGCACCGTGAAAAACCAGACAATCCTCACAATGTTACCGGGTGTCCGAAAATTCCCGGGTCATCTCAAGGACACCTATGACGTCATTGCAGATGAGAAGCAGAAATTGAAACAATACTTCATCATAGAAAATAAAGTTAGTTCTTGTCCATTGAAAACAAAGACTTTTTTTACACGAATTTACCTTACACAAATGACGACGATAAAGAAAACCCACAGAAAAAATTAACAGCATTATTTTGAATATTTTAAGCAACATATCGACTTGAATACCTTTGAAAATTAAGCAACATTCATTGAACGTTTTTCACGCGAGACAAAAATGCATTCCTGTTAATAATGACAAATTTTCACGAAAATGCATATTCGCAGTAACAACTGTGGCTGTATGAATATGCGAGTGGAGTTTTTGTTAGAGCTGATTTAGCGGAAATTATTTGTCGGCTAGGAATAATACTGTAAAAATATTGTAATGGTTCTGTTTCAGAGCGAGAAAGGTCTGGTTGCGATGTTAAAAAAACTAGCCTGTAGTATAGCAGACGACGGTAGAGCAGACCAGGATGGCGCAGACGACACTGGAGAAGCATGGCTTGATGATGACTTTATTATGGGTGTAATTATGGACCTCACAGCCGCTGGTAAGACCAAAGATGTTATAAAACTTATATATACCACAGTTTAGAGAAAAAAGGAATTTTCATTCTGTTAATGATAGTTTTTAGCTTAAACATGGTTTATTTCAAACAATGTTTACAACATATTATTACATTATAGTTATACGGGTTTTTGCCGTGTACATCTGGACATGAACTCTTTTTGTAATGTATATCACCCGAGCCCTCAGTCTCTCTTTCTTTTTGTTTATATAACTTGCAAGGTAATTCTGTTTTCAGCCATTGTTCCATTGAGGAACACACTATCAGTATTATTTCTGGTGCTTACTCACCACCCTGGTGTACAGGAAAAAATTAGACAGGAAGCACAGGCTGTTGCAACACGAGTTACTGTTGACGAGATCTCCAAAATGCCGTACACCGCAGCCAGTGTACTCGAACTCAAACGGTTCCATACGCCATTGCCAATTTCCGCTCGCCATTGCAACCGCTCTGGAGCAGCCAAATTCGAGACTTATAATATACCTAAAAACACAGAGGTAATGAAAATTCCCTAAAAGTTTCCCTTATTTGGTTAAATAAAGTTTCGAAGCTACTATAGTGGTGAAGTCACTAATGATATATTATCACATTAAAATGTCATCACTTCCGCTTTCACGGATTCTCACAGTGTCTCTCCTCGATCAAGTGGTGTAATATAAGTTAAGTGTTTTTTGATTACCCATCAATAATGACCAAGAACAATTACCACATGAATTTGTTTATGCGACACTTCACATGCAATGACTATTCTTTTCAGATATTTTCTAATCTATTTGGTATACACCATGACGACAGGTTCTGGACCGATCCCTGGGAATTCCAACCAGAGAGATTCCTTTCCAAGGAAGGACCACTTATACCAGAAGATCATCCCAACATGAGGAAGTAAGTATTCAAAAACAGTTACGGTTGTACGATTTTGCAATGGAAAGTGTTTATACTAAATTAGGAAATCTACCACAATTTCAAATAATCTCAGTTTCTTTTTCCCTTTTGTAAAAACGTTCCTATGAACAATAAATAGAGTAGCCCAAGTTTGATATGGACAGACTTATTAGAAAGCTCAGGGATGGCAAAGATAATTTGCCCTTTTGTAATGCATGCATCGTGCAAGTCCGTAAAAAAGAGACGTGTAAATTATATAACCTATATCCATGAAAAAAAAACAGTTATTGAAACTAGGTCACACTTGAAAGACAACATTATGATTAAGATAATGGGATGATTTCTTCCGTAATAAATTATTTACCGTACCAACTCTTTCATCGATTCAACTGACACACTTACTCATACTTCGTTCAAGTATTTTACATCAGTGGCTCTTTCCTGTCTCAATTAAAGCAACACAAGTACAGGAATCCGTCCTATCAATTAATAACGTACCAGTTTTTGACCAATAAGTTAAATAAAACAATACATTTTTTTGTATTATACGTGAAATACGTTTTACCAGCATTTAACTTCAATGTTGACAACATTTCTACCATGATGCTTTAAAGTGTTGAGTCGTTGAAGTGTCTTACCGTGACAGGATCTGCCAGTTCTTTTAAAATCGTTTGCAGCAAAAACAGAAACCTTGAAATGTTTGGAATTTGATAAAGATGTCTATACGGTTAACGTTTTTCACCATCCCTCTGCCTGTTTCCTCTGACAAATGTTCTTAGGCTTGTCGACGACAAAGGGGAACTTGTCCCGTTACGAAATGCTCAATCGATAGCACCTTTTCCTTTAAGGCTAAAAATGTGTGTGTGTTTACATTCGTGTACATTGTATAATTATTTACATGAAGTATAAATGTAGCATTTACAAAGTGAACAACCGGTGTATGATAATTTCAAATGTTATTTTCAGTTTGGTTGCAAATGGTGTTGGTCCTCGACGGTGTATAGGGTCAAAGTTTGCAGACAATGTGATATTTTTAGCAACCGCTAATATCCTGAAAAATTTCCACTTAGTGCCTAGTGAGACGGAAACCTTACCACCTTGTGATCCACGAAAGTTCCTTCCCGGTGTTGTGACACGTGCACCTGACTTCAAATGTGTAGTTAGAGAAACAGACTGTATAAAAGACCAGTCATACATTGTTCAGGATGAATGAATAAATTGGTCCGTTGGTTTGATTTGAAAATCTAGGGCGAAATGAACGAGACGCAGTTTTACAGAGAAAACTGTTTTTTGTCATTTTTAGATGTTTAAGACGGAATCTTTTTGTCTTTGAGACATTTTGCATCTAGTTCAGAACATTTCCTGTAGGGCATTTGCAAAGTGTAGGCACGTCTAAGCTTTCCCATGAATACTGCCTCATTCCAAGATAATTGGCAAGGAATTTTTCGAACGTTTGTCTTTATCAATGAGGGAGGTGTTTAATGGATTACACCGAAATTTTTCTTGGATTTTACAGTTAGTTTCTTGCCAAAACGTTTTGATAAATGTTTACTTTTACAATAAACATATTGGAGGATGTTTGCAAATTACAAGTGGTGCAACCTGCACGTGCATGCAGGATGAATTCTGTGGTGAATGTAAAAATGTATTTATCTAATAGTTGATGCGCTTTTAGTATCTTAAATATCGGTGAAGCAATAATAACACTAGCAATGAAACCCGGATCTTCTACTCACAAGAAATTTTTGGGATGGGTATGAGGTGGGTGGGTGAGATCTTTCAACCAATCATAGAACCAACATCTTTTTTATGGAAAACAATATCATATGCATCTTAGTTTCAACAAGTGTTGTAACACGAAAGTTCTCGGCAAACACCAGTATAAAATAGAAAGAAACAGTATTATGAACACGATTATTTATTTACAATTGTCAGAATTTGATAAAAATTTAAATGTAAAATTGTACAGTATTGCATGTCTAAAGTCTATAAGGTTAAATTGTAAATATTTTCACGTTTACCAATCATTGCCTTGTTCTTTTTTGTGTTTGCTTGTTAAATGTGCTTTCTGTTGTAGATAATTTCTGAATCACTTTAAATGTCCAGAATAGAATTGAAGTTGTTATGACGTATGGTCTTCCATTTTACAATTTTTCTTCATTTTCAACACTGAGTTTAGTCTGAAATGATTTCTGAGAATTTTCTTTGGAGATTTATCCTGGCACCATATAGTAACGAAAGGTCTACAAGTTATAATGTCCTGAAGCTGTTTAACTTATTGTATGTATTCTTACTTGCTGCTTCGGCTCAATAGAATGGGATGAATTATATATTACAGATCGTCTCGTCTGGAATTTAACACCTACTCATGACCTGACAATTATTTGAACCATTTTCAAATTATATGAACAGAGACACAAATTAAAACATTATTTACACACTAAAACCTTTTTAAAAAGTGAAATGAACTATTTATTTTGTGACAGTGTTATACTGCTTTTTACTGTTTTGTAAATAATTTGTTTACCTCCTGCAACAGATATATACAATATTTTGAAAAACAATCGCTTTGGTGTTTATAATTATAGAACGTTTATGCTAAAAACTAGATTTACACTTTTTTCAACAAAATATGTATTCATCTAGGATGAAAATAAAACCTTTCTGTGTACAATTACAACTATATGTATATTTGTCTATGTAGACATCGCCGGATTATCTTCAAGTTGTACACATGTCATGTGAATTATCCTCAAGTTGAATACATGTCATGTGTAATATCTTCAAGTTAAACACATGTCATGTGTGCTATCTTAAAGTTCAACACATGTCATGTGAACTATCTTCAAGTTGAACATATGTCATGTGAAGAATCATCAAGTTAAACACATGTCATGTGAAGTATCTTCAAGTTTAACTCATGTCAAGTTTACTATCTTCAAGTTTAACACATGTCAAGTTTACTATCTTCAGGTAAAACACATGACTGTCATGTTTATCATCTTCAAGTTTAACACATGCCATGTGAAGTATCTTCCAGCTGAACACATAGCTCAACACATGTCATGTGAAGTATCTTCAAGTTGAACACATGTCATGTGAGGTATCTTCCAGGTGAACATATTTCATTTGAAGTATCTTCAAGCTGAACACATAGCTGAACACATGTCATGTGAAATATCTTCAAGTTGAACACATGTCATGTGAAGTATCTTCAAGTTGAACACATGCCATGTGAAATATCTTCCAGCTGAACACATGTCATGTAAAGTATCTTCAAGCTGAACACATGTCATGTGAAGTATCTTCAAGTTGAACACATGTCATGTAAAGTATCTTCATGCTGAACATATGTCATGTGAAGTATCTTCCAGCTGAACACATGTCATATGAAATATCTTCAAGCTGAACACATGTCATTGAAAATTTCTTCAAGTTTAACACATGTCATATCTACTATCTTCAAGTTGAAAACATGCCATGTAAAGTATCTTCAAGTCAAACACATGTCATTTGAAGTATCTTCAAATTGAACATGTGAAGTATCTTCAAGTTGAACACATGTCATGTGAAGTACTTCAAGTTGAACATGTGAAGTATCTTCAAGTTGAACACATGTCATGTGAAGTACTTCAAGTTGAACATGTGAAGTATCTTCAAGTTGAACACATGTCACGTAAAGTTTCTTCAAGTTATGTAAATAGACGTGCTTATAAACGAAAACAATTCCAAGTCAGGGTAACAGCATGTGGTGAATCATTACAGTCGCTTAAGGTATATGCTTCTTGATTTACAAAAAAGAAACAGGTTGAAAACCCCCTACTATCGAATAACGGCGGACACAAAACGGAGTTATTTTTTGGCTGAAAGTAGCAGGAATGGTTCACTTGATTTTATTGTAAGATTACATCGGATATTTTTCTAGTATTTTTGGAAGAGAAATGCACATTCTGGGTAAAATCCACGTAGCATTTTGCCTGATATTACCTTTTTTTACATGTCGTCAATAAGCTGATGGTTCGCAGATGTGAGATGGCAAACTCCTTGCTAACACATGCATAATTTCTATTTTTTGGATCTATTGTGTCTTAGAAGTTTTATAAACGAACGTATATATTATATGTTGACTGTAGGCATGAAGACATTAAAACCCGACTAGTATATATCTAGACAGAAGTGGGAATTATACATAAAGGTTTTCTAACAAAACATCAATATAACATATTTAAATTTTACATAACACTCAAATATAAATCATGTGTTCTAACGCAGTTATTGACGTAACGTCGTTCCTGATTGGTTACGTCGTTTAAATTTGCGACGTCGCCGTTAAAAATAGTTGCGACCATTAAAAATCGTATATACAGTCGCAAATATCAAAATTACAAAACAGTTAACCCTATATTTCACCGACCAAAATAGAAAAACAATCGCTGCATTTCCTTAATTTGGAATTATTCTTTTAGAATATTAAGCCTAATCTTCAAGCATACGTAGAAAAGGAATTGAAAACGTGTAAATATTAAAGTCGGCTCCGCACGGTATAGTGTCATGGGCTAGTTGGACTATTTATTGTTATCTTATCAAGAAGGTTTGAAAACATTTTTCAGTGGTAGCTAATCTTTTATAAAATGGAGCCGCTGTACATTGTACTTGGTAAGTAACGTTTGTCAACTAAAATCTCGAATGTTTCCTTGTCAAAGGTCAAGAAAATCTCATCTTAACATTAGTTAAGACACATCCTATAAGATATAATAGAAAACAGACTGTACTTACTTTCGTTGTTGTCATAAAAACTGATAAATGTTCAAAGTCTTAGACTGTGTGGAATACGTGTTGTGTATGACAGCTGTGTTTTCCTTCATTGATACTATGGCATATTTGTAGTACTGGTATGTTTAGTGGGAGTCGAACCTGCCTGCGAAGACCTAAGTACAGCCGCATGTTCCCTTTTCCTTGCCAGCAAACCAGACCTGTGTCAGGACCAAGCCCTTTCTGTCAACTGTAAACGATTCTGCGGACAATGTCGTAAGTTCTTTAAAAAATGTAAATCAAAACATGTTATAATTTCTTCCATTTAGTAACTTTGTTTGCTGCAAGAGTTCTAACCTGTATTTTCTAGTTCTACCCTAGAAACCGTTTGTCAGAACAGCAACTATATGGCCTCTTTATCGTCAATTAACTTTAAAGCCCCTTTTAGTTAAACAGAACAGAACAGAAAAGAACATATAGTCTATTTTGACTTGAGCACATTACTCATCGCACCTATGTTGGACCTTCAGAGGTACACAAAAGTACTAATTTGACTCTTCAGGTTGGGGTAAATCGCCTGTATTTATATCCGGTTCGATCCAGTTTATGTACCAGTCACACTACACCGTAAAGCGTTAACGATGCCCAACGTATAGAAAAATTGCGGCAGAAAGTTATCTGGTGACGAAAGGCATCCACCGCTGCTGCTCGGTGCTCTCGCGATCGGTGTATGGGACGCATAAAACGGACAAAACGCACAATGATCGCACGATCAACGTACAGATACAGGACGAACAACGTTCAATTAATGGACATCACCGTACTAGTAACGGACTTGTACCGCGTAAAACGTAAGCACAACGCATGAGAAACTCACAAAACGTTCTTTGAAAGTTTGATGAACGTATTTTACCGGTCACGTGACGGACAAAACGGATATAACCACGTTTTATATCATTATTCATCAGTTTTGTTCAGTGGACCATCGTTCCACGTCCGTTATTTATCAGTTTCTATGCGTTCCTTGTCAGTTCCTATGCGTTCCTTGTCGTTTCACGTCCGTTTCACATCCGTTATTTATCAGTTCCTATGCCGTTCCTTGTCAGTTATCGTCCGTTGAACATACGTTACATCCGTTGCAAGTCCGGTAGTAGTCCGGCCGTGAATCAGGTCGGATGCGAACCGGACAAGTACATAATAAAGAACGCAGGAGTAACGAACAAAACGCATACCAGCGCATTGCTACCGTGCATCTAAAGGACAACTTTGTCCGGTGGTGTACGTTCCAAATTTTGAACATGGTCAAAACCTTCCACCGGTTGGAACGAACATCGCCGGACAAGGAGAGCAGGTGTCGCTTAAGAAACGGAAAAGAACGCATGCGAACGGACACGAACGGATTCAAAATTTTGTTATATACGTTTGACGTCCGTTAACGCTATACGGTGTAGTGTGACTGACCTATAATATTGGAAAAGCTTGCGTGTCACTAAAAGAATTGAGAAAACGCCATCATGACAACTTGTAACTTTTGGCACAGTTGTGTTATGTTATTAGATGGAGGGTTGTTTTGTTTCTTTTCATAAGCCCTGGTATGTTACGACTGCCCTACAGCTGCGAGCAGTCCGGATAATTGTACATCTACCAAGACATGCGCACTGGAAGAGGTAGGTCACATGGATATTTTAATATGTATGAAAGAAGTTTGAAAGAACAATATAGTTGTATACTGTCGTTATTTTAAACGAATTGTACAATCGATGTTTATAATTTTTAATATATTATTATATTGATTATTATATTGTGTCTTCATTATAGCCTACGATGGCAGTCTCGCCGTAACGTATAGAGTTTTTTTTAAAAAGACCAGTTTTGATAATAATTCAAAATTCTTACAGACTACCTTTAGATTTTACTTCAAATTGTATCATTTTTACCTTCATGTATGGAAGACAATCACTACCACAACTGCATCATCTTCCTTTTCTGTCATATTTTTTATTACATGTAAGATTATGCATTATCTTATGTCATCAAATGATTTCTTAATGCTGGATTACGCTTTCTTTCAGCCAATAAATAGGTTATGCTTCCTTTCACAACGGAAGTTCTTAACTTTTAACATTGTATCTCACTAAAGACTTGACAAACTTGCTTCTAAGACAGAGTGCAATAAGATGAAATGTCGAACACAAGAAGGATAACTCTTGCATCGGTGTTTTCAGCTACATGTATTTCAATTCTCTGGTCTCACAGAGGTTCGACAGATATATAAATATGCTTTTGTCAGACTTTGTATACATGTACTAAGACCTTGTCGAAGTATCCATAGTCTGGCCATAGAGCATGACTATGTGTCGAGCCCCTGTGGTTATTCTTCTCGGTACCTATTAACGAAACTTTGAAGCGAGCGAATCATTGCACACAGGACTATAAGTAAAAAAAACATAAACTATGCCATACGATATTTTGAATTATTTTCTCTTGTTGGATGTGTTTAAAGTGCATTTCCATGTAATTTCTATCTGTAGTTATTATGTCTCTTTTTTGAAAACTGCGTATATACATTCTGTATTCTAATGTAGTTTTCAGAATCTGTCTTACGTTGTAAACGTTTAGGTTGCGCAATCAGGCTCTTTAAAAAATACTATTTTACCGTTTTCGGCTCTTAATTATGCAAATTGTTATTCCTTAATCGGTGTAGGTCTATTTGAGATCAGAAAAAGATTCCCGCCTTTAAATCTTCATGGCGCCAACAGACAAACAAATTGACCTCACCCACATGCCTATTTTATTTCATATCTACAATTCATCAGTTTAGAGTTCAAACAGAAATCAGACACTTAATTCAAGTTTACAGATTATCTTGCTAGATTATATCTTCCTCGTGATATTGATCGTATAGCAAGTGAATAAACTGCTTAAATTTCCGTATCAGTTGGTATTTTCCGGCTGTAAATCGACGTTGTGCCAGAAACACGAAAATTTCTTCGTATTATCATGAATAAAATCAACATTTTCGTATCAAATCAGCGTTGTATTGTACGCACGACACTTTTTGCCATTTAAAGGAATAAAATTGTTAAGAAAGAAACTTGATGAATCGGTACTACTGTCCTAGAGGTATGATACGACACTTGTACTTCCTTGCCATTGAGCTAGCTTTTATGGCGACGTGGTAGAGTGTCCGCTTAGGGTACTGGAGGACCTGAGTTCGAATCCAGCTCGGGGCGGTGTACTTTTCACGGTTACACTACAGTGCATATTGATAACCGAGACGTATTCAATGAGTAGTGCTTAGATAAACAGCGTTACTCACTTTATATAACTACTGTTCAGTCACGAATAATCACTGAATACATCATTTTAGCGGGAATTTCTTAGTGAGTGATGTTCACTGAGAAGTTTTCATCGTGTAATATAGAGAAAGCACTACGTTATTCACTGAACAGTACTCGCTGATTATAACACGTAACAATATTAGGTTCCAGTAAAAATCAAAAGTATTTGAAATACTAGTGGATGGAGATATTTTTGTTTAACGAAAATTCATTATTATTTGGTTGTGTTTAAGTATTTGATAATAACCTGCACATTAGAACTGGTGAAAATCGAGTTTTGATTAATAACATGTATATAAACGTTTAAAATATTTGTCGACAATAGTCCACATACCTGTATTTTATGTTAGCTGTTCTTAACTCTATTTTCATTTTATCTAACTCAGCTATTTGACTGGATGAGTCAAACTCAAATGTTATTTTACGTGATCCTGGAACATATTGATTATTTGTTTGTAATGGACAATCTCTGATAATGAGGCAAACAAAAAGTAAAAGCGGATAAAACTTAAATGTATCCAAAGATAAATAAATTCCCATAATTGTATGTAAAAATTAAAACCAAAGTTTATTAAAGATCGTTTGACTATATAAAGGGAAGTAACTCCTGAGAGAGTATATTGAGCTCCCGACAGCAGCTTTATACTTATTACTTCCACTTACATGATAGTTCAATGAATTTGCAGTCCGTCATCAAATTGATGTACACTTATATTTCAAAATGACAGGGTTCGCAGATATACCTAAATCACATGGGCTTTATTGATCTGCGTTTGTACGATTTATTTGAATCTCAACGAATTGCGTATGAAGGTTGCGTTGAGGCAAAATGTTGCTGAATTTGAAGAAAAGCCCAAGGAAGGCAATAACATTCGTATTGATCCAAAAATGACTTCCATGAAATAACTTTTCTCTGTGATAAGTGGGATGGTGTCCTAAGATCGTTCAGTAAAAGTTTGAGAATTTGCTTCGCAGCACAGCTCATTCCAATTGCATTCACTTCATACCATTCGTTTTGGACCGATGCTAATCGCATTATCAATTAACTAATAGTAAAAGACTTAAAGAGAAAAAACCGTAATTTTCTTAAAAGTTATTCCCATATCAAATGGATTTGATTCAGCTGTTTTTCCAGTCCAAATCTATTCCCATATTTCAAGGGTTGAAAGAATACTATCAGCTAGTTAATCAAGTAGCATTTATATCAAGCTTCTGCTTCGCAATATGAGAGCCTTGCACTGCTGTACTGTTTTCCTAGTCATACCAGGTGAAAATCAGAGGGGACAGACCTCATATTTACCGGCAGAGTATATCAGTTCTTTTTTGTTTGAAGATCAAGAACCTGATAACATTTTTTTAAAGATTTTTTTGAGAATCATCGGCGAGTCAGGGTAAAATTATACCTTCAACGTTATAGGCGATTAGCCATGACATTTAATGTTCATATCTGTTTCAGGTGTGCATGAAAAAAACCCACACGAATCCAGATGGTTCTAAAGAATTTATCATGTCATGTGAAGCAAAATCGGTAACTATAGTTACGTTTAGTCAATCCTTTATCTTAGAAAATTAAACTTTAACAAACAACATTCCACCTCTCTGTCTAGAGGAAATAGGTCAACATTTACGTTTACTTAGTACATTCAAACTAATGCGATCACTGGAAGTGGTCTTATACAGGTGACTTCGATGTTTCAGACATGTGAGGGGCTAAGTTTGGGTTTCCACTCAATCATTGGCAAACGCAGTAATAGGAACAACGCAGTCGAACACGCTCGTCGGGATTTGAATTTCCAATGTTGTGATGTAGACCGGTGCAACTACCCGTCGGAATTCATGACGACCACAACAGCTCAGACAACAACCACCAGCCTCACCACGACGTTGCCAACAACAACAACAACACTCAGTCTGGCACCACTTCACAGTAACTGATATCCCATTGTTGTTGTATTTTTGTCGCTATACTGTTGAACTGCTACATATAGTGTCACTACCTGACAATTGCTGAAAACACAATGACTGGTTTGAAAACATATCAGAAAACAACTCATTTTCATAATCACGAATAAAAAGGAAAGTTAATCATATGAAATAACAAATGTAGGTGGTTTATAAATTTTTGACTTGGATTATCAAAGCCGAATTCACCGTTCATATGCATTTTTTTATCGATTACCGGCATACATACAATATTGTATAAACATATTTTAGACAAAACTTTGATAATATATACAAATGTAATATCTAAGTTTCTAATAGTATAAATCAATGCAGTTTTTTTCTTATTTCTATATTATCATCAAAGCATCGCAGTAAATTTTGATTTTTACAACAGTGTTTTTTGTGCGTGTCAGTTCAGCTACAAACTTATAAATCCTGGGTCTGTGCGTGGTTAATGATCGGAAACGGCGGGAGAACACATGTGCCACAGAAAAACTGTTCTATTTGCGTGTTTAATTGGAGATACTGGTGTTTCGTAACTGTATGTATCTGATGTTGGCTGGAATGCTATAAGAACGCTGTCCTTTCTTTTTCAGACTGCTCTAGAGATATTGTCTTTGTCCTCGATGGATCAACGAGTATAGGATACCGTAATCATCTCTATATGAAACAATTTGTACAGGTAAATGGTAACACGGTATTGTGAGGGTATTAAATATACGATAATAGGGTGCTAGTGTATGTGTCTCTTTGGCAGTCCGCGTAGGTATGTAGCCCAGTCATGGCACGACATAAAAACAGTACTACATATAGAAGCTGTCTTGCTTAGTGCTAACAAAAAGAATGAATGAAGTGAAAGGTCTGCCAGGAAGTGAAGGAAATGTACGAGTATATTTGTTACGGTTCACCCTATGGTTGGCGCGAAATAAAGTGCGAACACTTCATATATTCAGAAACATTTTGCCCCATACGTATTTTGTCACAAAAATTCTTCCGAAAAGCAGACAAAATCTGTGTCAACCATATCACATTGATCATCTACACGTTCACTCTTTGCTTCCAGGACGTAATTTCTGGACTAACTATAGGGCCAATAGACACCCAGGTAGCAGTGGTGGAGTACAGTGACACAGCCCGAGTAGAATGGTATCTTAGCGACCACACATCAAAGCGAGACCTACAAACGGCTGCATTAAATATTCCGTATGTACAAGGTAACTCTACAACTTCTTTAATTAAAACGTGTAATCTCTAGCTGGGTAGTTCTCAATCACAATCTTTGTACATAGGAATACCATAGTGTAAAGCTCGTGTATACGTATTGTGTTGTGTTGTGTTGTGTTGTGTTGTGTTGTGTTGTGTTGTATTGTATTGTATTGTATTGTATTGTATTGTATTGTATTGTATTGTATTGTATTGTATTGTATTGTATTGTATTGTATTGTATTGTATTGTAATGAACTGTAATGTAATGTATTGTATTGTTCTCTGATTGAATGAAACTTCAAACATTTCTGTCTGGTTCTTTTCTCCCTGCCAAAAGAGTAACCAGACCATATAAGTCAAAGACCGAACTGTGTCTTTGACCTCTGTCGATGCTTATAAACAATTTTGTGACTTACGTGGAAATTTAAAATAACATACAATTTTTGCACAATACTGGATTCTGGTTATGTGACCTTTTATTAAAAAGGATGAGCTTTAATCTCGCTGACCTTTTTAGACGTGTCTCACAGAAGAAATTTATAAGAATTGTGTACAGTTCTCAACGACTTTAATTACATATTGCAATATGGGGCGAAAACATTTCATATGAGCTGAAAATCTGAAATATTTTATTTCTTGTAGGCTCAACAGGGACACATGCAGCATTTTACCTGGTGCACAGCTCGGTACTTACTGCCAGGCATGGTGACCGACCGAACGCCAAAGATATCGTCGTTATTTTGACAGACGGTGG
This sequence comes from Saxidomus purpurata, assembly GCA_022818135.1. NCBI lineage: Eukaryota > Metazoa > Mollusca > Bivalvia > Venerida > Veneridae > Saxidomus > Saxidomus purpurata. The sequence goes on along the minus strand of JAFMSR010000016.1, from coordinate 27,397,363 downwards.
TACCGACATACCGGATCTGGCAGTGAGCGAAGCAAAGAAGCTGCAGGATGACGGGGTTACTGTCATTGCAGTTGGTATAGGGTCAAATGCCGATTCACAGGAACTCACTAAGTACGTTAAACAAGGACGCACATATACCGTCAACGGATTCAGTACCCTGCCCTACATTGTAAGCACTATACTTCAAAACGTATGTGAATAAAACTTATCAACACCAGTCTTGTTTGTTTCTTTCATTATAATAATGCTACACATTCAATCTAATAATGCAAACAGGGGGTTGTAAGGTTTCGTATTGGGAATTGCTGTATTTCGGTACTGTTAAATAAAGAATAGCATTTACATTGGCCGACGGGAGTGCCAGACTGTCAAAAAAGAAGCCTGTCGGGACGGTAATCTTCAAGTTATAGCTTACGGAGTCAAATTAACTGACATATTAAAGGCTATCATTCTAAAATGACTGGGTTATGGTTTTAATTGGTGAGAATCAGCAGTATTATGCTCATAAACATTGCGACCATGTTTGGTAAGGATTGGATGACTTTCAAGCTGGTGAGCGGATGTTGCTTACCTGCCACATGCAAACTTAAAATCGAAGGGACATATGTCGAATGTCATGGGCGATTTAACGTATTATCGAACTTGCCCAAGATATAGTAATAGTTTCTATCATGAGCACACGCTTCAGATCGAATATCCCTAACCGAGGGTAACTGCTTTGGTGGGAACGAGGTTCTGACGAGTTCCGGCAAACAGTTACTAGAGCTGAAGGATACTTCCCCTGCATAATGATGTAACGTCGTTTCTGATTGGTTTAATCGTTTAAATTTGCGACTTATAACACAAATTTATTCGCAAAAATCGGACAATCAGTAATGACCGCATTTTAGAGCATTGGTTACTCCGAGTCAGCCCGGTTAGCTCAATCGGTAGAACAAGAGACTTGTAATCTCGGGGTAGCGGGTTCGATTCCCGGGGCTGACCAACTAAAATTACTGACAGTCTATCGCATGAGACTAAAACCGAGGTCCCATGTATGGGTGCTATACACCTGACATGTATAAGAACCAGGCGTGTCTCTGGAATTGGGACGCTTTCTGTAACTTGCAATATCCTCCAAAACCTAAAATAACTATCCTCTTCTGGGGGCGTTGGACATATGGTAAACCGGTACTAACGATAAAGCCCTAATATACGATACGATAGGGTTACTCGTTTAGCGATATTGACTGTTAACGGCCGCAAACAGCTTTATAACGTCTTCGGCGGCTAACGAAAAAGTTTCCGACTATTAAAAACCGCATAATATTATGCAGTCGCAAATATCAAAATTACAAAACAGTTAATCCTATACTTAAAGTGACATTATGCGCAGTTTACTGCATATAGTGTATTTTCATTCACAGTTTTATAAAAGCAACTTTTGGTTGCTGTGCATTCATATGTGTTAAATTAAAGATACTGCCGCATTAATATTTGAAGTTGGTGCTTTAGAAACAAACAAGAGCTGTCAGTAGGACAGCGCGCTCGACTTTTTTAGTGCTTGCCAATAAAACAAAACTTTGACAGTTAAAGGCAAAACAAGGATCTGTATAAACAAGGGCCACAAGTAGCAAGATATTCAGTCAAGAGTTATCAAACTAAATTGTTTTAAATCCCTGAATACTACAGCAAAGTTGTAGATTAATACTTCAAGTGGTTAATGATATATGTGCATGACAGTGCCAGTTGCACACAAGACTTTAGCTTGGAATTTCTAAGTACAAATCAAGAAACATTTTCACAGAGTTATCTTCTCTTGCTTACAGATAGGTCTCATGATGGTACATAAGTACTCCAACTTTCAAAGTAATATCTCAAATGGTTAAGTCAACAAGTGGACAAGAATGAAAATTTTAACTGAGTTTCTAAGTCAAAAAGGGCCATAATTCAAATAAAATCCTTGACAGAATTACCTTCTCCTGCCCATGTTTTGGGATCATGATGGTTTACAAGTATTCCAACTTTCAAATTAATATCTCGAACAGTTTAGTCAAAAAGTGGACTGGTACAAAAAACTTAACCAAGATTCTAAGTCGATAAAGGGCCTTAATTTTTAAAACAAATCCCTGACAGAGTTACCTTCTCTTGCCTACAGATGGGGGTAATGATGTAAACAAGCATTCAAAGCAATATCTCAAAGTGTTAAGGCAATAAGTGGATTTTACCCATATTCAATGTATTTTCTAAGTAAAAAAGGGGCATAATTCTGTCAAAAACCTTGACAGAGTTATGTACTCTTGTCTGTTGATGTAGGTCATGATGGTAAACAAGTATGGTTAGTTTCAAAGCAATACCTCCAATGGTTTTGAAATAAAGTGAGGTGGTACGAAAAACTTAACCAAGCTCAATACACTTTCTAAGTCAAAAAGGGCCATAATTCTGTCAAAAACCTTGACAGAGTTATGTACTCTTGTCTGTAGATGGAGGTTATGATGGTAAACAAGTATGGTAAGTTTCAAAGCCATACCTCTAATACTTTTGAAATAAAGTGGGGTGGTACGAAAAACTTAACCAAGGTGTGACACCAACGCCGACACCGACGCCGGGGCGAGTAGGATAGCTCCCCTTTTCATAGAAAAGTCGAGCTAAAAAATCGGACTGATAAAATAATAGTTCCTTTCTTCGCAGTTATCTCCCTTGTGTTCTTGTTGGTGGTGGTAGAGATTTCGGCATTGGAAGGGAAGCATCTCCTGCATGCCGTTGTTCTTTTTTTTTTTTAGCTCACCTGGCTTCGCCAGGGTGAGCTTTTCTGATGGTTGATTGTCCGTCGTTCGTCAACATTTTGATTCAAATGACATCTCCTCTGAAACCACTAAGCCAATGTTGATGAAACTTTGCAGGGAATGTTCAAGAATTCCATTCCATGCAGAACTCTGGTTACTATGGCAACAAATAGAAAAATCTGTAAAAATCTTCTTCTCAGAAACCACCATGGGGAACTATAATGACCACTACCGGTATCACAAAAATGAAGGGAATTAAGTCAAATTTCATTGTGTCATCACGGTGTCTACAGAGTTACCCATCTTTTATCGATATTTGCGAGCGTGTGTGATTTACCGGGTCACAACAGAAGGCTTAGATATTTGGCATGTAGCAATGTCTAGTGGACCTCTACCAAGATCGAATCAGAAGCGCGCGTGGTCACTTAGTTTTGCATAGGCTTATATAGGAAAAACTTTAAAAATCTTCTTCTGTGAAACCACAAGGCCTAGAGCTTAGATATTTGGCATGTAGCATTATCTAGTGAACCACTACCAAGGTTGTTCAAATTATGACCCTGAGATCAAAATTGATCATGCCTGGGGGTCACATAGTTTTACATAGGCTTATATAGGAAAAACTTTAAAAATCTTATATAGGATAGGCGTATATAGGAAAACCTATTTGATCTTCCACCAGGCAAGTGGACTTGTACTAAGTTGAGCGATATAGGGCCATCTTGGCCCTCTTGTTTCTAAAAAGACTCTCCCAGTCAAAATAAGAAAAAAGTAATTATTACGTACTGTTAGCGGGAAGAGTTTGGTGTATTGGATTAAAAGCTATCACTTCCTGGACCCTTTTGTAGATACACCTATTTCAGCTAGATTTTTACTTGAAAAAATGCGCATAATTCCACTTTAATGATCGGAAAATGATTTAATTTTGATGGCGTTTGAGAACGCTAAAACCCGTATATATACTGTCACAAATGTCAAAATCAGTAAACGGTCAACCCTATCCAATGCTCTTATAAATATGCCGCGATCATTTATGATCGTGTGATTTTTGCGACAATACATATTATTTAAACGTCGAAAATTTAAGTGACGTAACCAATCAGAAACGACGTTACATCGGCAGTGCATTTGAAAACCGTACATGCAAATATCAAATTACAAAAATATTTACCTTATATACTACTATATGCACAACCGAGTGAAACTTTGTTTCTGATTGTTTACGTCATTTAAATTTGCGATGGTTAAAAAAAAAGCCTATAACGTTCCTGGAAATAGTGTTAAAGGGCTAAAATCCGACTCAAATTTGTTTAGTCACGTTTGAAATTATTATTTGTCCAATCGCAACGGAGTTTTCGCTGCACTTTAACATTTATATACCGAGTTAGTAAATGGGGAAATACTGCAGATTTACAAAAAATAGTTTCAAACGCTAAGTAGGTTAATGTTCATTCTAGTGCATTTACTACAATAAATTGGTTGCGCGGCATGCGCCGCACCAGACCAAGTTTTAAGAATGAACATTATATATACTTGAATGAAGAAGATTGAAGGAACGTGAAGATCTTTAAATAATTCATATTTGTCCTCGGAGAAACGTAAACAGAAGTATCCATATGCGGACTTTCATTACCGCTGCAACAGTGAAATGTTATTCATATATCTGCGAAAAATACATCTTTTGAATGATCAAATAATTACCCACCTGACCTATTCAAAGGCCTGACGGTGTGATACATTCTGTCACAAGCGTGTTTTAATGTTTAAATTGTCTTTGAGTCATGAGGTTTTATATACACGATTTCGATATATTTTAATGTGAATGTGAAGAATTGGTGTCAACTTTTAACAGTTATAGTGCAGAGGAAACCTATTTCATGCTGCCATAACCTTAACAAAACAATGTTAGAATAGAGATGCACACATTTTATGTCTACTTATACAGAAAAAAATGTTTGCAAGTCTTAAAAGTACATGTAATTAAGAATCTCGTCCAATTTCTGAGACAAGAAGTAATAATTGACATATATTACAATCAAGGTCTTTCAAATAGTAAATAGTTACTATTTGAAAGACCTTATTACAATGTATATCTGCACATTTTCTTCATGCAGCAAAAAAAGACACATTAACCGGTCAAAACTCTTAACAGAAGTATGCGGAATGCGATCCTTTGTGGAAGTGTTTACGTGTAGATCTAGTCAAAATCATAGAGTGTTAAATGAAATTGACCTAAAATTCCAAGTTCAAAATGGGGCATAAACGTTCCAAACACTGTTATGAAGTTGTTTTTTTTTCAAGTAAAAATCCAGCTGAAATAGGTGTGTGTACAAAAGGGAAGAGGATATAATAGCTTTAATCTCTTCAAGCTACCAGTACGAAATAATAACTTTCCAAATATTACTTTTCTTATTTTGACCAGAAGAGTCTCTTTATAAAAAAGCAACTGCATGCAGGAGTTGCTTCCCTTCTACAACTGAAACACAGCAACCAAAAATTGCGTTTATAAAACTGTCACCAAAAATACCCTATGTGCAGTAAGATGCGCATAATGTCACTTTAAGTTTAGGACTAGACAACTCCAAATCTATCCAAGCGCATATTCCGGACTGGGTGTCGAACATGGCAGAGATAACACAGTACACACAAAGTAACTCTGAAGGGAGAATAATTATGAAACAATTTAAAAGTTCACTCATATATATTAAGTTATATTGTGAAAATGTAAAACGATTTGTGTATTTCATCTACTGAAGAAGGCCAATAGGCCGAAATATTTAGTAAAGAGTGAACTTTTGAATTGATAACTCACTAAAAATTGACGAGAGTTGTGGAAGTTAAAGACAATTAAAATGTCCTTCATGGACCCCCCAACCGCAGGTGGTCAAATATGTTAATCGTTTTATTGCCCCTTATCAGTTTTAATCCTCTCTGATTAGGTCCAGCAGCGTGTCAGATATGTAGTACAATAGTAGAACCATAAATTTTATTGATTTGTACAGATAATTGATTTATAACTTATTTCCTGTTGTTTATATAAACTGTTTTATATAATTATGACATTTTACTTTTATTGCAGGATATGAAAAATATTTTAGATAAATGCAGTAAACTGTGATTTTAAAGTTATGCTGAGAAAGTTAATATGCTCAAGTAATTTAGCACCTTCCTGTGGTGTGGCCGAATGCATTTTTGATGTATAAAGAACCCTTCTGACTATTTCTTTGTAAATTAAAAAGTGCAACTGAACGCTTCTTCTAACTGTAAAATAAGCTAAAACTAAATTTCTCTTAGTATCAAGTGTAACATCTAATCTTAGTGATAACTGGTTTGTTGTAAGAGTAATTGATTGAGTATTTAAAACATTACTCAATCTAACTTTGAAATCACAGTTATTTTTCAGTATTAAATCTAAAAGTAAAAAAAAATAGTTTATGTTTCTGTCATATAAAGAAAATAATTTTGATATAATAACTGTAAGTGTTGATTTTTATAATCTAATTTGACTGGGAATTACGTACCTAAAAGGTAACTGATAAGATAGAATAATAACATCTTATGAAGGTCTTAAAATTTATGTATAACTAACATCCCTTTCCTACATTATCTGTACATAATGTAAGGAAGTTATACAGTAGCTGAATATGATAAACAGAAGCTAGTCTACCAGTGACCAGTCATGTTAATTGACATCTACTGTGAATTCGCTGTGAATTCGCATGGCTGACTGGACCCCTGTGGTGAATACCCCACATTCCTGTTCAATTGTCTTTAAGAGAGCGGACTTTGTGGAAGACCCAGCTGCAAGTGATCCCATAGTACGACTTGTATAAAAAAATCGTAGTCTTCGGTGTGATCCTTTCTTTGATAAGCTTGGTGCCTGGTTTAATACTTTGTGATACATCCAACGCTTAAACTGATAACGCTATGGCAACATAAGCCGAGAAGGGCACATTTTTTGCTATTCTGCTCTTTCTGGGGTCAAAGTGAAACAAAATCCCAGACTTCAACTTCATATGGTGATTTGTATTCCTGAAATGTTTCGTGATTTTAGCTTCAATCGCTTTTCACTTATTTTTGATACAAACGTGACACTTTGCTCGAGATCATCCTAAAACAATTTTCCTAAAACTTAAGTCTGATTAAATGGTTGCAGAGGTGCTACTTGAAGGTAGTGGTTGCTATGGGGGTGGGGGCGGGGCAGTGATCGAAGGCCCGTCTACAGCACTTGATAATCAGGTCAGGGAGAGACAGACCCCTAATATGCTGATCATCTTACAGTACTAAAGAGAAAACAAAATCTACAACTTCAGTGTTTTATTGCAGTAATCATGAACTAACAAACATCGGATAAAAATTTCACTTATACTGTATATACACTTAAAGTCAATGCACATCTACAAACACAGTCATCAACTTTCTGTTCTTATTTACATATGACATACAACTAATGAACAATAAATACTTACATATATAACTGACAATTGACAAACAATAATTTGTAAACTAATGATGGAGTCAACTATTCACTTATAACGTTACTGATGATCCCTTTTACTAACGCCAGGAAATGTATGTCACAGTGGGCTGGTTCTTTAAAAAGTTTGTTGTGACAGTTACTGCTGTCTAAGATAATAGTGACAAATTCATGATAACCTTGCCTGTAGTTGTATAGGTTCAGAGTGCATGTCATTAAAGGCAAAAAGCATGATGACAAGTTGCTAGAAATTACCTGAGAGCAGCACTTGTAATAAAATCTACAGGCTTGCACAAAACAAGAAATGCATTTAAGACTTGATAAAATGTTAATTCACTACCAAAAATTCATATGATTCTCAAGTTCCTGCAAGCCATAAAAATTGCATTTTGGGAATTCATAGTATTTAAAGATGTTTCAAAAGACATCCATCACTTTCTACATAAATTTATCTGTCTATAATACTGACAAAATTCATGGATACAATTATATCACTTTGTACATTGCTTAAACTACGAGTACAATCTCCCCCTATGTATTATCAAATGTCACAAATGTTATTTAACAGGTTTTCTGAAAAAATTGTTTTTATACGCTGTGCAAATAGTTTCCTTTCACAATGTTCTGTCATTCTAACTTTGATAACAGTGGATTTTATATGTTAGTACAATTACTAATGCTAAATGCTTGAATTAAATATTTATTAATATGTATATGATTAATACTAAACTGAATTTACCATTTGCCAGTTGAGCAATAATTATCAAACAGTTGCTAACAAGAAAATAAATGACATTGCAACAATCAGAGAAATTATTTTCTAACACTGTGTCTCTGTGAATTTTTATCTGATATCCATTTTCAAATGACTACAGACATTGTCCTTTTACAACAAACAAAGGTTACATGGATGTATAATCTATTTTTACCCTCTGTCATTGACCATTACACAAAATTCACAGGCAAGTTACCAGAGTTCTGCATGGAATGGAAACCTTTGAAGACTGTTGGTAGAGCTTCCTGCATAGAACATCGCTGCAAAGTTTCATCAACATTGGCCCAGTGGTTTCAGAAGAGATGTCACTTGAAACAAAAGTTGACGGACAGACAATCACCAATCTTAAAAGCTCACCCTGGCACAAAGTGCCAGGTGAGCTACAAAACTCTTATTAAAGTTTTTATTTCAAGATACATTTTATCACAAGACAAGGAAATCTGACCTGCTACACTGGATACTACACCTGCCTAGGTGATCAAACTTCATCCTTCGAGAATTCAATATGAGATCATAAAACACAATGATGTCATTTTTTTTATTAACCATTCCATCTGCTTTTGAACACATTTGGTTGGCAACTTGTAAGGTATAACAGAGCAATAGTGATAGATCACAAAACATATTTCATAGGCTATGCATTTTAATACTGTAATTATGGGAACAACTTTGGTCTGAAATATTGTGACCACTATGTTTCCAGGAACTTGAGCAATAGTCAGTCTACCCTTATCACACCTAAACTTGAAGCTTCTCTATTGTGATTATTCCAGGCATTGTTTGAAAGTGATGTAAATCTGCTATGATTTTTTTAAAGGTTTATAAGCATGTATCATTAACAGCAAGCTACGTGATAAATGTTCCAAACAAGATGGTCATCATGGCCCTATATAACTCACCAGTGTTCCATTGCATCACACACGGACACCTTTAACAACATATCAGAGAACCACTGATCAATGATTTCCGGCAATAGCAAGCAAGACTTTGTAGTAAGCTTAAATATGCATTGCCCTCAGAGATAAGTATGCAAGTTTATAATATAAGGTTTTGAATCAGTGAACACTTCTGGAACAATTTTCGTTGAAGACACATTAGAATTTGACATTATTTCAAAATTAAAGTGACATTATGCCCATCTACCTGCACATAGTGTATTTTTGGTGACAGTTTTATAAAAGCAATTTTTGATTGTGTCGTTGTTGATGTTGGTAGAGATTTCGGCAGTAGAAGGGAAGCAACTCCTGCATGCAGTTGTTCTTTTCATAAATTGACTCTCCCAGTCAAATAAGAAAATCAGTATTTGGAAAGTTGTTTTTTTTTTACTGGTAGCGTGAAGAGTTTGGTGTATTGGGTTAAAAGCTATTATTTCCTCTATGCTTTTGTATATACACACCATTTTAAACTGGATTTTTACTTGAAAAAAAATGCGCATAATGTCACTTTAAGCAAATAGGTTCAGATGACATTTAAAAAAAAAAAAAGATTTCTATACACCCATACATTGTACAAGCAAAATTATTCCTGCTTCCTTGCAGCTATGTGTTTTTATCATTCAACATGACTTAAACAATCTTTAACAGGGTCATCTTTGAAATATTTCTGTGGAATTATTTTGAAATCGAGGCAATGGTATTTGGCAACAGGACATCTGAAGATTGTCCTATACAAAATACTGTAAAACTAGTGACAAATGTGGCAATTTCAACAATCTTGGTAGAGACCCACCATACAATGCATCACACCAAATACCTAAGAGCTTAGCATTGTAATTCTCATATATAAGTCTATGTAAAACAAGTGACCTCCTGACTCTGATTGGGACCAATTTAGACCAAGGCAAATGATTCGGACAAACTTGGTAAAGGACCACTTGGCAATGCTACATACCAAATATCTAAGCTCTGAGCTTTTGGCAATAATGCTTTCAATTTTTTTTTTTAACTTTTTGGTTACCATGGCAACCAAAATTCTGTAGAGTGGAATTTTTTTAATAAACAGTGGTAGAAGTCTATCAAAGAATCACAAGTAAAAACTTCAAGTTTCACCAACTACAATCATTTGAGTTAAAAGGAGATCTACCATATGAAGTAAATTGTAGACTGACAATATGCCAGACACTGCAGACACATGGTTCATACAGAAGTTATGAGACAAAATTCAAGTACTTTTCAAGGACTTTTTTCTAATTTTCAAGGACTAAAATGATGCGAAAAATCCGACTTCATGTCGGGATACATAGTCAAATGTCGCCTTAAATCATATTTGGAAGACAATGTAATATGTATCTTGGTTATTCAAATTAATATCAAGCAAAATACATGTTGTCTTGAAAATCGCAATATTTACTTGTTATTCAAATCTAAATTTTTTGTCATGAGGAACGACTGTATTGACTCATTGGAACGTTCATTTGTCAGATTTTGTTTATCATGTTAATGAATGCTTTTTTTCTCGTTGATGACTCTTCAATTCATTTTCGCCCATAATGCGCTATGTCTATAAGTTCATTCAACACAACGAAATACACTTGTGTTTGTTCCCCTTAAATTCCTTTATCCATGCTTTATAACTATCATTCGTGAGCAATGTCGATGAGAAAATGCATTTTCACAAATTTTCCGTGACTATGACTTTTGGTAAAGGGAAATCACTCCCGAGCAAGCGTGTCTAAATTCCCGAATCCGCACGTAGTTGATACATCACACGTGAGCATGTTCGATGGACTGATACGTATCTATAGACTGTTTTCTCGTCATTTTAAGGCGTGATACAATTATTTTGGACGTTTTTTACACAGAACATACAAATTCAATGACTTTTAAAGAAATTCATTAGTTTCATCTTCAAATTCAAGTACTTTTCAAGGACTTTTTGCCAGCACAGAATTCAAGTACTTTTCAAGCACTTGACTCAAATTCAAGTACTTTTCAAGGCCTGTGCGAACCATTAGACAGTAAGTAATCACAACAGCTCACTTGAGCATATATGCTTAAGTGAACTAAGAATGCAATAAAAATCAAGATAACTATTGACAAATAAAGCAAATTGATCCTCTAACCTAACACTTCTTATATGCTGTAGATTTATGAAACTAGTATATGAGCACATATATTGCTGGAATAGTACTTTGAAATAAGTTGACTTGTCATTAATTATGCTAATATACAGAACAGAACAGAACAGATCTTTTATTTCGTCCAAGTGCATGAACTACACAAAAAGGACAATATAACACGGTAGATTAACAAACACAGATATATGTGACTTCCGGTAAACATATACAAGGGTATTATTTTAATATTATATGATAATCCGTTCATGATTTAGAATCTAGATTCTTATGTGATGAAACTGTAATTTACTTAAAGAAACAAAAATACAATAAAAATAAATCAATCAAAAAGAATAAATATTTTTGTGGTGACCCATACATGTGTCATGACTGAATCATGTTTACGTCATACAGTGTAGCCAGGGTTAGAGACTTCAAGCTTATATCATGTTGGTATTCGTGTTGTATAGTTTCAAGCATGGTTTTTGTCACACTTTTACTGTAAAGTATAAATGATACAGTACAAGTAGTGAATTGAAAAAGTTTCGCTGTTTAGGTTTTTTAACCATTTGGGTTTGAGATTAAATCATGGTACACATGTGGGGAAAAACAGCAAAAAAGCAAGTATCTGGACTGTTGGCAAATTTGGTTTACGATTATATAAAAAGTGTGTCATGGGCCAGAAAAGCACAGTTCTATACCGGTAGGTAAATTTGTTTACTAGTTATAGTTGAACACATGTTGCATACAAAGGGAATTAATTATGCTTTATCGTTTACATGAGTAAAAAGTGTGTGTTAATAATTAACATTGGCATAATAATTAATTTTAATTGGCATAAATAATTAACTTGGCATATCTACAGGGTGTACTCTGGGCAGGGTCAACACTGTTTAGTCTATACTAGATCTACTACATCTACTGCTAGAAAAATTATTTATGAAAAATGAGAAATGTTTGAGGATTAACAATGGTACTACACAAAATGTAATGATCATTTCAGTTTAACAAGGTAAACATATCCAATGAAAACAAAGTGTAAAGTTTTACAGTTAAGGTTTGTTAATTGTAAATATCAATAAATTATAGGTTACAGTATTTCCTTAGGACTGATGTACAGGCTTAAAAGAGGAATATTTCTAAATAACTGGTAATAATAATAATAGTTTTAGAAATTTTTTATTAAAAAGCATTAGTATCAAGAGGCATCGGTATAATGAGTAAAAAAAAAGATTACGTTGTAAATTGATTCATGATTCTTTTTATAAATTTAATTGCTTCTCTTAAGTTTGAAACGGACGAAGAGGGTAAGACGAAATTTAACGATAAGGTATATTGTGGTGTTTTTGTGTTAATCAGATACTGGTCTCTTTCATTTTGGAAGAAATGACATTCAACTATAGTGTCGTTCAGAGCAAACTTGTCCATCATTACATAATGGGCATGTTCTGCTTTCAAAAGGTGTACCGGCATAGCGTCCTTTTTCAACAGGCAGATGGTGATTGGCGGTTCTGAATTTGAAAAGTGTTATATATTCTGTTTTATTCAGGGATTTTAAGTAGCTTTCAAACTCATGATTTTCTTTGAATGAGGAATATATTTGGCCTTTATTTGTTGTCCTTAATTGTTCGTGCCACCCTTGTTTGAATTGGTTATATGAATGTGGCAAGAAAACAATCTGTGATTCAAACAAACATAACACTAATACAAAATCAAAGACCGGGAAGAGAAATGGCAAGAAGATGATTAGTGCTACAACGCCGATATCCACCAGACAATAAGGTATTACACTCTCAGTATGTTAATGAGTAATGATGGACGGATCTGCGGGTTCCAGGAGCAATTTCTAGCTAAAACATTAACAGCCTTGACCACAAAACTATTGTAAGTCCTTCTTTATTTCATGATCATATAAGATGGTACTGCAGTTTTGCAGCCAACCCTCAAAATCTAACTTTACTAACACATGCTGAATTATTTCAGAAAACCATCAGGAACACTTTTTACTCGATACATACATTAATCTCTTCTATCTGACTAGTAATAAATACAAGCATGAACTTAGTTCAGATTGAACTGAGGATAAAGGCCATCTCTTTTGATCCTAGGGTGAGCTGAGAATAAAGTCCATCTCTTCCACTAAATCCTCATCATCGCTGATAAGGTGCGGTGGTGCTGGGTCTGGTCCAGAGTCGTAATCAAGTAGCTCTTCGTTTGTCACATGCCATGAATTTCCTTCCACAAATTCTGCAAATCTGCAGCAAATACACAGTACTAATTCAGCCATTCAACAAAAATAACAATTTTGCTCTGACAGTTTTATGCAAAGCATTCTAGTTTCAATTCTAGAATGCATGTTTTCAGTATTCTCTTTTCACGCTGAAAGCCGATAGGTCAAGCAAAACAAAAACACACACACAGAAAACCTATATTCTTCTATCATGCACACTAATGTCTGGAAAAATCAAAACAATTATTGCAACATGATTAGACTACTGTAGAAGCAACAACTTTATACAAGCCATGTTGTGCAAAAACTTAATTCTCCCCTTGTTGTTAGCTTAAATGAATATACAGCAGTCGATATATATTGGGCAAGCTATACATACACTTATTGTAGTGTAAATTAGGGATTCTATTTTTACATGGATAAGAAAAAAGTTCGGATCTATATCAGATTGTTTTGTTGCAGTCTTAATCTTAATTTTGGCGCAGAGCTGACTTCAAATGTGATTGGTTGAAGATGATACATATAAAAACTATATTACCCTCATATTACCCATGATCATATTGAATTATGGTCAAGCCGGTTAGCTCAATTGGTAGAGCAAGAGACTTATAATCTCGGATAGCGGGTTCGATTCCCGGATCTGACCAACTAAAATTACTAACTGTCTTTCGGATGAGACTAAAACTGAGGTCCCATGTATGGGTGCTATACACCTGGCATGTATAAGAACCAGGGGTGTATCTGGAATTGGGACGCTTTCTGTATCTTACACTATCCTCAGAAACCTAAAATAACTAACCTCTTCTGGGGGTGTTGGTCATATGGGAAACTGGTACCAACATTAAAGCCCTAATATACGATACAATTATGGTCAAGAAGGAAGCTTGACAGTAGATGCTTCCAAATGGGTAAGAAGGGAGCTATACTTTACTTATTTTCTTGTATGATTCTTAATTGTGTGGCATGTGTGCTGAATTCTTTTATTTCTATATAAATATTATCATCTTAAATTCATAAAAATTATCATTACTGAATTATTTCCTTACTAACAGGCATAAATGAAAATATATCCAACAGAGAGGCTTGGATTTTCAATTTGTCACTACAACAGTTAAAATAGATTTTTCCACATGTCCTCTACATTCAATGGGAATAACTGTTACACTGATTCTTATTTTTTTGTTGAAACAGCAGCAATTTAAGTATAAATCATTGATCAAGGTCTTTCGTAAAATTATTATGGTCACTTTCAATGGTTATACCATATTTTAACAACTGTAATATGAACTAACATGAAAGGAGTCCATCTTTGGAAACTATCCTATAATTAGGATATCAACCAATACATTTGTGTTACACAATGTAACGAAACTTCTTTTTACTTAATAACCAACCATTATTTACTGGGTGTAGATTTATGTATTGCAATCAAAAATAAGTCACTTGATTTTCACAATTAGACATTATAAAAAATGATAACAAAGAAATGATTTACAATGTGATATGTTTTAATATTGTGGGTGTGTATGCAACATGTGCAATGAGAGGAGATTTAAATAAATGCAAAACATGTGAGATTTAATTTACCTGCATCATAACACTTCCAATTTCTTAAAAAATAAATATAAAACTAATTCATCCTCTGATAATCATGCATCTCAATTATCATGGCCTTGTGGCGGGCAAAATTTATTCAATGCAAGTGAGCTGTAAACTTATCTAAATAATCTTTTTTTTTAATTATTGTTATCAATTTAGACAGCCTCATATAAATATTATACCCTAGCAGACATCTGCCAGATGTTCCATATCTTCTTTCCATTCTAGAGAAGGCAATTAATCCTGTATTCCTAAGCAAACATTTCCAATCTTAGACTGTCAAATACACCAACTTGATCCTACTTTGCTAACTGACCAATACCTCATTCATTGCTTTAATTCTATCTCATAAATAATATATAATGTTCATGCACAACATGGCTGTTTAACACAAAAAAGAAAGTCTAATATTTTGTATTTGGGAGAAAATCCTTCATATATGGTGTATCATACAAATATGTTCACTATTTTTATATTATACTATTCTGGTAAAAATGATCCACAACTATTCACAGAAAATAGTGTAGATTCATCTGTCCAGGAAATTACTATGGATAACAGTGCTAGTCCCTGGCACAAATAATGCCCAGAGCACGTGTCACAAATATACTTGGTTTAGCATCCTCCTGTGAACGAGGCTCGTACAGTTCTGGACGGTGAACCAAGGACAAACACAAGGTCAGATTCTGTATCAGAGGGAGCGTCACTGTCAGCCAATGCCGGGTCATCACTGATCTCATGCTCATTTAGCTCCGTCTCTGACACATGCCATGTCCCTTTTGTAATAAATTCTGCAAATCTATAAAACAGGTTTAGATTATAGTATCTGATAAGACATTCGCTTCTGTGGTCGAATGGTTAGAGTTGCTGACTTGAAACCACTGTAACCTCTCATAGATTGAGGGTCATTGGTTCAAGTCCTGCTACTGACCATGTTTCTTTATTTGAGAAAGTTAGCAGTTTCTTATGGAGGATATGGGTCATGTACTGGTTAGGTAAACTGCCCGCTTGTTTAAATTGACCTAAATACTATTGAAACAGGTGTTAAATTCATACAACAACTACAACATCTGATAATATAACATACTTTAAGCTAAAAAATAAGACAAAACTGCAGCAACCACAAAAGAACAGATTTTTGTTAACATGTTCTTAATTTGATCTGATACCAACCTGTGTGGACTTTTAAGTTTACTGATGACTTTCCAGGCTTGACAATCAGGACTGCGGCAGTATTCACGAAGCTTGTCCAGCTCTCTCTTTGTTTCTGTATTTCCCTGAACGATGTACTCCTCTTCTGTAAGAAGCTTTATCTTTGGAGGAAAAAATCTGTACCTGTAACATTGTTGTTAAACGTGGTAAATTTATTAACATTGCAGAATGCGGGATTCGGACCTGTACTGTACAGGGACTTAGCCTAGCAATGCAAAGTTAGACCACTCAGCTGCTGAAACAGCCTACACAAAAGAAGTCTGTGCAAATAACCAAACTATATCACACCAGAACAAAGATCATATATATGGTAGTTCATGTACTGGTAATACAAAAGGAATATTCTAACAGTCGGTTGATCTGCGAGGTTGTATCTTTTGAGTTGGCAGATAGTTCCAGATCACACGAGAGGCGGACCTTCGAGTCAGAGGTGGAGCTTCGAATGTGATCCTGCACTATGCAGCCAACGTGAAAGATACACCCACAGATCAACAGACTATTATCGTATTCCTTTTATTATATATCTTTACCAGATGTCATGTAAAATTCAATAAAAAGTTATTGTGTGTCATAAAAGGTGTAAAATCAAGATAATCTGCTATTTCATGTCACGTTTAAGAAGACGTTAATGACTTCACTTTAGTCTTCTGTGTATAAACAAAGAAGAGGGCCATGATGGCCCTTTATTGCTCACCCGAATACAACTGCTTTTAACAAAGTTGCTAGAAATCATCGAAACAACCTTTCCGACAAATTTCCAGGATATTTGGGCTGAAAATGTTACCTCTAGGGTGTTAACAAGATTTTTCCATATTTGGGCTGTGTGACATAGTTTTTGACCCAAGATGACCCACATTCGAACTTGAGCTAGAAATCATCGAAACAACCTTTCTGACATATTTCCAGGATATTTGGGCTGAAAATGTAACCTTTACAGTGTTAACAAGGTTTTCCACATTTGGGTTGTGTGACCTAGTTTTTGACCCCAGATGACCCATATTCGAACTTGGGCTAGAAATCATCGACACAACCTTTCTGACATATTTCCAGGATATTTGGGCTGAAAATGTCACCTCTAGAGTGTTAACAAGGTTTTTCCATATTTGGGTTGTGTGACCTAGTTTTTGACCCCAGATGACCCATATTCGAACTTGAGCTAGAAATTATCTTAACAACCTTTCTGACAAATTTCCAGGATATTTGGGCTGAAAATGTTACCTCTAGAGTGTTAACAAGGTTTTTCCATATTTGGGCTGTGTGACCTAGTTTTTGACCCCAGGTGACCCATATTAAAACTTGAACTAGAAAACAACCAAAACAACCTTTCTGACAAATGCCAGGATATTTGGACTGAAACAGCAGCCTCTAGAGCCTTAACAAGATTTTTCTATTTTTGGGTCATGTGACCTAGTTTTTCATCCGAGATGACCCCTATTCGAACTTGTTCGAGTAATTACTGGGACAAACACCCTGACCAAGTTTCGTGACAATTGAGGCAAAAATGTGACCACTAGAGTGTTAACGAACTAAGTGTGGACGGACGACGGACATTCATCGATCCTAATAGCTCACCCTGAGCCAGCTCAGGTGAGCTAAAAACAGACATAAAATATTAAATGCAAAATGTGAATCATCTATCTGGTTTATTTAATGTGAAAGAGACATTACATTCATTTGAATGTTTTCAAATGTGACCTTAAATCAATGTGAAGGCAACAAAACCAAACTTATTTTATTGCAGCAATGTGGATCTATATTTCAACTTTCAGCATAGGACTATCATATTATGAATATGCATGTGTGTACAACCTACATGATGGACAGCTAAGATACGGCCTATTTCATCTGACAAAAACAATTTGATAAGGGATGTTGTATTTTACTGCACATATACTAAAGACTAAAGATCGTAAGGTATAAACAATGTTGGTTGAGGGTATAATTACCAGGAAATTATTTGACAATGTAACTGATTGTCTGAGAAGATTTGTTTATAATCCTGGTAAAACTACTCATATGCCATAGCAGCCATTATTTTATGCATGAATCAAGAAAAATTGGTCAATAGTTTCCATGGCAACCATTCAGTAAACTGTAACCATTTGAACAAAGTGAAGAGAGCTCAATGCTAGAATGCTTCTGGACAAGTTTTGTGAAAATGCATAAAGAGGCATATAAAAAGTTATTTGTTTTAAAGGTGGTCAATTACTTTTAAGCAACATTTTATGACAATTTTTACTTTTTGTTTATTCTGTTAGAGATTAATTTAATGAACAAAAAGACCCATTACATCGAGTTAGATCCCTATCAGAAATTTACATTTTATTAACTTTTATGAAATTTTGTTATTACTCCCCTTTAATATGAAAGTATTTAAAACGTTGAGTATTTCTTTGTTATTTCAATATAATTTCTACTTTTACATTTGAATTGGATAGATTTACAAATATCCTAACATTCTGAACCAAAAGCAAGTTTTAAACCTACGTGTAGCTTCTGAATTGATTTATTTCCAACCTATCTTGGGTGCGCACCCAAGATAGGTAAAGGGAGGTAATAATATGTTTTCAAACTTGAATTTCTAATGAATTCCATCTAAATATATAATATTTAAGCAAATATTTCACAAATATAATATAACAGGTCTTATATTTATATCTTTCTGCAGGCAAAGTATGTGTATCAAATTTTTACTTATGATAAAATAACTCTATCTTGGTTGGGCAACCAGGATAGGGAAATCAAATTTTAAAAATACCTCCAGTGAAAATCTTACTTGAATTAAGCGCTAAGTGAACATAAATAAGTGTAAATGATCAGATGTTTAAGTTTCAAACAAATCTATTACATGGCCAAATTCCAATTATAAACCTTTAAAAGCAACCTTTACATGACACATCCATACTGATCATACTGAGTTTACTTTGACTATGTTTAAACAATATAAATTTGTTAAAATATTTTTTCAGAATGCATGTGTATATACATGTACTTACCATAAACTTTTACTTTTGTCATTGAAAAAAATGTTCTTTGGGAAATTGTATATTGCCAACAGTATAAGCACTAGAGCTATGGAGACCTCTCGTATCTGTGTGCTGTTATATACGAGAACCAGTCCAACTAACTGTAGGAACCACTGTATCAAACTTAATGACCGTTCATCTGTCACAGGTCCGTATCTGTACACTAGCGCAAAACTAAGGACACCAGCTATAACAATATAGCCCAAAACATACTGCCAGTTCTGTACTAGAGTATCTGTGAATGGATCCGAGACAAAGTTTCCCAGTGTTGTTAAAAACCACAAAGAAACTGAACCACCAAAAAGCATCAATATGTACCCAATGTTCTTCAATTTCTGAAATAAAAACAAAAACATAATCATAACAAAACAAGAGCTGTCCATAAGACAGCAAGCTTGGCTATTGTGGGTGCTTGCTAAGAAAACAAAACTATTATCAGTATAATTATAGCAAAACAAATTCTGCTAACTATTAAGTATAAACTAGACAAGAGGGCCAAGATGGCCCTATATCGCTCACCTTGGTACAAGTCCACTTGCCTGGTGGAAGATCACTAGATAATGTTATATACCAAATAAGTTTTCCTATATACGCCTTTGTAAAGCAAATGATCCTCTCCCCCCGGCAAGGTCAATTTTGACCCCAGGGGCATAATTTGAACAAACTTTGAAGAGGTCTACTAGGAAATGCTACATGCCAAATATCTAAGCTCTAGGCCTTGTGGTTTCAGAGAAAAAGATTTTTAAAGTTTTTGCTATATACATGTAAGCCTATGTAAAACTAAGTGACCCCCGGTGCGAGGTCAATTTTGACCCGTGGGTCATAATTTGAACAATCTTGGTAGAGGTCCACTAGCCAATGCTACATGCCAAATATCTAAGCTCTAGGCCTTGTAGTTTCAAAGAAGAAGATTTTTAAAGTTTTTGCTATATAAGCCTATGTATAACTAAGTGACCCCCGTGCGGAATCAATTTTGATCCAAGGGTCATAATTTGAAGAATATTGGTAGAAGTCCACTAGCCAATGCTACCTGCCAAATATCTAAGCTCTAAGCCTTGTGGTTTCAGAGAAGAAGATTTTTAAAGTTTTTCCTACATAAGCCTATGTAAAACTAAGTGACCCCCCGTGCGGGGTCAATTTTGATCCGGGGTTAATAATTTGAACAATCTTGGTAGGGGTCCACTAGCCAATGCTACATGCCTAAAAACTAAGCTCTAGGCCTTGTGGTTTCAGAGAAGAAGATTTTTAAAGTTTTTCCTATATATTCCTATGCAAAACTACGTGACCACCCCGCGGGGTCAATTTTGACCCGGGGGTCATAATCTGAACAGTCTTGGTAGAGGTCCACTAGCCAATGCTACATGCCAAATAAATAAGCTCTAAGCCTTGTGGTTTCAGAGAAGAAGATCTTTAAACTTTTTCCTACATAAGCCTATGTAAAACTAAGTGACCCCCCGTGCGGGGTCAATTTTGATCCGGGGGTAATAATTTGAACAATCTTGGTAGGGGTCCACTAGCCAATGCTACATGCCAAATAACTAAGCTCTAGGCCTTGTGGTTTCAGAGAAGAAGATTTTTAAAGTTTTTCCTATATATTCCTATGCAAAACTAAGTGACCATCCCCGCGGGGTCAATTTTGACCCGGGGGTCATAATTTGAACAGTCTTGGTAGAGGTCCACTAGCCAATGCTACATGCCAAATATCTAAGCTCTAGGCACTGTGGTTTCAGAGAAGAAGATCTTTTAAATTTTTTCCTATATATTCCTATGCAAAACTACGTGACCACCCCGCGGGGTCAATTTTGACCCGGGGGTCATAATTTGAACAATCTTGGTAAAGGTCCACTAGACAATGCTACATGCCAAATATCTTAGCTCTAAGCCTTGTGGTTTCAGAGAAGAAGATTTTTAAAGTTTTTCCTATATAATATGCCTATGCAAAAACTAAATGCCCACCCGCGCGGTCAATTTTGACCCGGGGGTCATAATTTGAACAATCTTGGTAGAGGTCCACTAGACAATGCTACATGCCAAATATCTGAGCTCTAGGCCTTGTGGTTTCAGAGAAGAAGATTTTTAAAGTTTTTCCTATTTGTTGCCATAGCAACCAGAGTTCTGCATGGAATGGAATTCTTTGAACAATTTTGGTAGAGCTTCATGCAAGGAACATTCCTGCATAGTTTTATCAACATTGGCCTAGAGGTTTCAGAGGAGATGTCATTTGAATCAAAATGTTGACGGACGACGGACAATCATCGATCAGAAAAGCTCAAAAGTTGAATCAGAAAAAAAAGTCAAAATCTATCACTATATATTCAATTTTTGGTAAATTCTAACACTATTGCTAAGTTTGATATAACTACCATACATGGTTACTGAAGTATGTACATGATAGTACCTTGCATGCAAAACTTTAACCAGATTTTCAAAGTAAAACAAGGGCCATAATTTGTACTAAATTTGTACAAGAGTTATATGACTTGCCTGTGTGACATCCCTAAAGACATTAACCAAGTTTCAAGTCAATATCATAAGTGGTTACTGAGATATGTGCATGATAATACCTAGCAGGCAAAACTTTAACCAAAGCTGCAACGCTGACACAGATGCACGAGTGACTGTAAAAGCTCTCCATATTTTTCGAATAGTTGAGCTCAAAATTAGGATTTATTAAGTTATTAATAGTAAGCACTAGGTACATCTAAAAATATTTCATAAAACACATTTTCTGCTTGAAAATGACTTGTACTGGCGCAATAGCTTTCCACTCTTAACAAGTGACAGGAAATTGTCACAAAACCAGGTTTTCATTTTCCAGTCTGCTGGCCGAGCGCAAATGTATTCTTCTATATATAACATATGTGGAAAAAAAGCAAAGGGCCATAATTCTGGCAAAAATTAAAAAAAAAAAAAAAAAAAAAAAAAAAAAAAAAAAAACTTGCTCTGTGTGGGGTTTGAACCGCTGGTCTCATGAGAAATTTTGTCATCTTACTGTAACAGAATACTCCAAAGTATACAGGACTGGTAATCTATTCTAAAAATAGACAGTAATAACAGAGTATTCTCCCTTTTATAATAACAGAGTATTCTCCCTTTTATATATACTTAAATAAGGAGACACAAAATTGCTAACGGACGGACGGACAGACGACCAGGGGCAGAACATTATATATCCGAGTGTTTCTAGTGTCCGGATTTTGGAAGACAATTTGTACTGAGATAAGTTAAAATTTACGAAAATATCGTCCGATATTCGGAATTTGGAAGTTCCGGTATTCGGAAGTACGTTTAACATAGAAGATAGAGGAGTAAATTTCGGGACTTAACAAATCGTCCGTTTTTCAGAAGTTTCCGGTATTCGGAAGGTCCGGTTTTCGGAAGTTCCACTGTATATTCAAAATTCTTTAGTTCACAATTATAGTTCTGTGAAAGTTTGGTTGAAATCCCTTGAGAAATGTAGGAGTTGCACACAAAAGAGTATTTCTCTGTATATATTACATTATGTGGAAAAAAAAAAAGGCCCATAATTCTGTCAAAAATGATCAAATCACAAAACCCCGACAATATGCGCCAGGGCACTTGGTGACAACAATTCTGTGAAAGTTTGGTTGAAATCCCTTGAGAAGTGTAGAAGGAGTTGCGCACAGAAGAATTACATGTGAAAAAAAACAAAGGGCCATAATTCTGTCAAAAATGACCAAATCACAAAACCCGAATATATGCGCCAGGGCACTTCATGACAATACTTCTGTGAAAGTTTGGTTGAAATCCGTTGAGAAATGTAGGAGGAGTTGCGCACAGAAGAATTACATGTGAAAAAAAACAAAGGGCCATAACTCTGTCAAAAATGACCAAATCACAAAACCCCGACAATATGCGCCAGGGCACTTCATGACAATACTTCTGTGAAAGTTTGGTTGAAATCCGTTGAGAAATGTAGGAGGAGTTGCGCACAGAAGAAATTGTTTACGCCCGCCTGCCCACCCGCCCGCCGACATACCCCAATCTAATAACCAGGATTTTTCCTTCGGAAAACCTGGTTAATAAAGCACTTAAAACAGTCACACCATAAGGCACAAGTCAGATTACATCTCGTTTTAGGAGTCATTATGTCACATTACTACAGTGATGATCCTACGGCTTTGAATTCTGAGGGCATCTCGAATTCGGAGCAGTTATTTTAAGCTTGGGAACAGGTGGTGTAGAATTATTTTTTTTTATAATTGTATGTGTCCCTATGAACATCATCACTGTGATCGTTATGTGTACTCCTCTAAATACATGGGGTGGCTACACTATTTTAATATAATCAATACCACAATATGTTTAGAACAAAAGGCAGCTGGTGGGTACCACTGAACTGTAAACCCCTTGTTTTGTTCTCTATACCTGAGGCTATCCTAAGCCTACACACAGAGACTTCAAGACAAAAAATCTGAAAATATCTGAAATACGGCATGCCGGTATGGCATAAATAATTTGAGACAAACTGAAAGTGAATTTAAAGGTTTTAACTTACCGATGGTAAAAACTTTGTCACAATGAAGACAAGGATAAGGACAGATGCTATAACACCGACAGAAACACCTGTGCCATAGTGCAGTGTTGTATTACTGAAAAACAAGAAGGCAATTCAGATGGAAGTTAAATGGCGGAATACTAAATTTCTCTTGTTTTTTACGACACAAACATGTTCTTTTGAAATAACATGACTGTGTTGAATGCCAGACATAGGATTTAGACGGTGAAAAATCTTGAAAAAAAAAAATAAATCAGAAAATTGCATAAAAATCTGTCAGTAACCAGATGAGGTTATACTGACATTTATACCCTTCAAATTTTAAGGCAGACATTTATCACTCATTTATACTTTTTGAAAAACAAATATAAGTAACATGAAATCTGAATGACAGTTTTATCTTGTAGTAAATTCTACTGACCTAGCCTAAAATTTATAATCCATCAATTTATAATAATAATTCAAGTTTATTTTCTTTTATTTTATGTTTTTCAGTGAATTATAGAGTTTTCTCAGTGAAATAAAAGTGATAATCCACAGTTTTGAAACAGTGGATTACCATTTTTATTTTTCACTGTTTTGCGCTATTTTACCCGGATTTACGTCAAAAAGTATACCGAGCGTAATTAATGCTGGAAACCATGCGACGATGACGTCGTTTAAATGACGTCATTTGCGCTATGTTTCTGGTGACGTTTCCCGCGATTTTCAATATTTTGTAGAAACAAACTCAATAAAAGTAGAGTTTTAACCATAAAATAAACAGAAAAATTGTTGGTATCGGTGTAACATCACGTTAATTTCACTCGTGAACACCAAAAGATGTTATTTTCACTCGTGGCTGCGCCACTCGTGAAAATATCACTTTTGGTGCTCACTCGGTGAAATTATAACATGATCTTACACCAAAACCAACAATTATCCTCTATTTATTTTATGTTTTCCAGTGATTATACAGTTTTCTCAGTGAAATGAAAGTGATAATCCACAGTTTTGAAACAGTGGATTAACATTTTTATTTTCACTGTTTTTGCAATTACTTCAAAAAGTATATCGAACGTAATTAATGCTGGGAACCATGTTATGATGATGTCGTTAAAATGACGTCATTTGCGCTATGTTTTCTGATGACTTTTCCCGTGATTTTCGATATTTTATAGAAACAAACTCAATAAAAGTAGAGATTTAACCATGAAATAAACAGAAAAATTGTCGCTATCGGTGTAATATCACGTTAATTTCACTGGTGAACACCAAAAGTAGTTATTTTCACTCGTGGCTGGCCACAAGTGAAAATATCACTTTTGGTGCCCACTCAGTGAAATTATAATGTGATATTACACCAAAACCAACAATCATCCTCTATTTCCAACATTGCAAATGAGAGAAATAACACAGTCTTTTTAAATCTTGACCAAAACATACAGCTGCAGTACCGGTATGGCAACTTTGAAGGGTAATATAATGCAAAGGTAGTTTGTAAAAGGGAAATAAATCAAATAATTATTGAAAACAGTTACGACTCTTGCAAAATGCAGTTCCTCTAATTTTCATCTATCTAAATCATTTATTAAACTGTCTGACAGACATAACCTAGTACCAGTTTTCCAGCTAGGGTTTAAAAAACACAGGATGCTGTTGCCAACAAGGCACTAATAGTGACTACAAAATGTAAATGAGAGTGTGCAAAACTGATAAAAAGGGCATGTTTATATATGCTCAATATTTGAATTAAGTATCATTTTCAATACTGATTTACTAAGTTCTTGGCATTTCTTAACTCCTATTTAACTATGGTGCCTTATAGAAAAGACACCATTGTGTTTTTTGTCATTTAATCCAAAAGAAATAATACTCTGTAACATACAATGCAAAGAACCTGTCAAAAAGGGCAAAGCAGAGTGCCAGAGAAAAGGGCAGGGTACTGCACCCTTTTATTTTATGCTAACTGGAACACTGCCTATAGTACTATATAAGCCACTTGTTCACCTCATATGATACCAGAACAAGCCTAATTTATAAAACATTTTTCATTCTCAACTCAGTTTCACTTTCAAACTTTGAATCAATATATTAAACTGAATAAAAATGTGTCTAACATGTTTTTACAATGATTTTCAAACTTGCTTAAAATTTATTCAGTTTTTCCTATCTCGGTCAACAGCTACAGGGGAAAAAAATTTCATGCTCTAACAGAGTCAAGTATGAAAGTTTTATAATCACAGAATCTATACTGATGATCTTAAAAAGAGAAAGAGAGTCAGGTTGGCATGACAAAGGAGGTCAAAACGTGTTGGCATGACAAAGGAGGTCAAAAATTGAGCTTCATATTGTAAATTAACTGTAGATTTACTCCGATTCTGGTCAGTAATCATACATTCAATTAAATTGCAATTGCTACAAAAGAAAGCTTGATTATACTTAATTAAATAAGGTCAAATTCACATTATCACTAAGAAATTAAATATTGATCATGTTGATGCAAGTTTTGTTATGTAAACTAACTGAATCACCTAAGTTCTGTAAGTCTGGGGTGTATCCAACTGTATGTGTCATCATAATATGTTTTCCATTCTGTATATAAACCATTTAGAAATTTGGACTGCCTGACTGACACTGGAATGGTCTCATACACTATGTTAGCAGCTGCATGCATTCCCTCCGCAGCTTTGTCCAGATTTCTTGACACATCTTTGGACACGTTCAATCTGAACCAAGCGTCCACGATTTTATCATAAATTCCACTTTGATAATTAAACATTTTCTCTTTTGAAATGAAATAATGAAAATTCATCTATTCTAACACATGATTCACTGTTTTCCAGGTAACAACAGTCACTTCCTGTTAGGTAATTTGAAACAGAAACTATATGAAACAGAAACTACCCATTCTCAGAGAACAGCAAAATCAAAACAAACATGACCTAATTTCACAAGTATCATGTTCATACATGTATGTATATTTACATATCGATGGTTGAGCGCGAAACGGTTGTAACTGCAATTTTTGCCAAAAATAAGATTTTCACATTTTCCAATGTATTTTCAGGCAATATATAACCTCCATCAATAACTAGACTTAAAACCAAAACTTAACAGTTAAAAAGTGAATTTGTCAAATGGTTGTAACTGAAAAGTAATAGAAGCATTTTGTGCAAAACAGTTGTAACTAGAGTTACAACTGTTTTACATAAAAAAAATATAAATTTGTTTTTAAAATATTTTGTGTGAAACAGTTTAGCACAAACATTTTGGCTGTAAAAGGATCAGAACACTGCTGAATTTTATGCTCTGACTCACCTTTAGTAACAGGAATTCAGTTAATTGGTAAAACATTCATATATTACAAAATCAGTCATAATTATTTAGCATATAATATATACGAATTATTATTCCTGTATTATAGTTTTAGTAAACAATGCTTGTTTCCATTTGTTGAAGGGCATATCTTGAGAAATAAAAGCACTGGAAAATTCACATGATGTATGTAATGTTGTATTACCATATTGTGCATTAAGTCTATCAGAAAAAAAATATGGGATTCTCTAGAATTTAACAAATAAGTTAAGATTCCTGGTGTTAATGGGTAGCCCATGGCTCAAAAAACTGACAGCCTATACATTTTACTACAATATATATATATGAAGAATATATAATACCCCTAGATTTTTTCCCTTTGGAGAAGTAGAATTTGTCCTTGGTGTAAATGAATTACATAATATTATGTAAATCTAGCTATAATGTGCAGTGCCCCAGTTTATGGCATACAGTATAATATATTGTATCCGTTTAATTCCATTTCATATCACAAAAAGCCAACATTATGGTAAAGATGAGTCTGTCACAGCCAACTATGTGTGCTATCTATGCCGTGCTGTAGGAAACGGCCACGATGTTAGTGGGTTTATTATAACAGTCTAATGTGAATGATTTTCTGCATAATTTTCTCCAGGACTGCTGTCAATCAAACATCCTGCTGTTGATCAAACATGCAACGTTTGCTCCCTAGCAAGGTCTTTCATATTCATGCCATTTATGAGTCTACAATTTTTTTAACTGTTTCAGAGTGTATAAATAGAAGTTCATGTATGAAGAATGTGTGTTGATGAGATGATGAAAAAGTACTTTCAAGTCTACTTTTTATATAGACTAAGTCTATATTTGAAGACAAGATTAAAAAGGCTTGACTCACATTCAATTAATGAAAATAAATCTGCTTATTTTGCATAAATATTTTTAACAGTCTGAGATATAAATCTTAACTTCTGTTTTAACCTAATGCTGGGCAATAATTTACTACTGTGATGTCAATTTAGTACTGCGAGTAAATGCAAACTTCATCGTAAGTTCATAACTAGAGACCGACAAGAATTCACTGTACCCATGAATGTTGAGTCGGGATATAGCGTAGAACTGTTGTGGAGCATTGTTTATGACATTTGTAAAATTTTAAGTATTAATTAGATAAAAAAAATGAGTACAGTCAAACCTGTGATAAAGACCACCCCAAATAGAGACCGTCCTGCGAATAAAGACCAGCAGAAATATCACCGTGTACTATTCATACATAGTAGATACACCTGTGAATAAAGACCACTTGCAAACAAAGACCACATTTGTAGCTTCCCAACAGTGGTCTTTGTTCACAGGTTTGACTGTAGATCTACATCTGCACAATAAAATATTTTTAATAATCTACCAACTATCTCTTAACATGGAGACTCAGGTCAAGAAACAGTGACTCGTGGTGAGGGAATAGTTATTTCAAGTCAGTGACTTTAACCTCTCGTGTTGTGACAACATTTTAGCATAAAAATTACTGGACAATTAAATGTGCATGTAGAAAAATTACTGATTTTACATTTCTGTCAATAGGTGAATTTTGAAAGTACAAATGTATGATGGAAAGCCAAATTAATTATCCACTATAGTCTAATTTGACTCTTGAGCTACGACCTTATATACAATGTAAGACCTAATGTATAATTGTAACTCCAATTACTTAACAACTAATCACCCTGCCCGACTAATGTTGTTTCTTATCATGTACAAGTACTAAAAAATACTTTCATAAACTTGGTGTTTGTAAACATTAAATATAGCTGTTCATTACCCTATAGTAAGGGCTGACATTTTATCATCTATAGTATAAGAAATTGTGAGCACAATATTCACATAATCAAACTTAAATAAAAGGGAAATTACTTTCTAATGGCGTAATTTTAGTTTAAAAATTTGAAAACACGTATGACATAGAAAGTTGGCGGTATCTGCCATGATTTTGACTAGGCTGCACGTTAACAGTATCCAACGCTGCTCAGTAACCTGAAAATTATCCCTGTCCGTTCTTGATTATGCACCTGTGAATCTGCATTATGCAGACTGAAATTAAAATTACAATCTACGGGTACAATTAAATTGGGGGCATTTAATTTTCAAGATATATTTCCATTTATTTGCCCTAATAGAAGACTGGTGTTCCTCTTTAACAAGGAATTTTGTCATTGTATAATTATGTTAATTTTATGATTCAAAGGAAGATCTATTTTAATGAATCTTTAGTAAGTTGTATAAAATCGTGTGAGAGAGGCAGCACATTTTTCATTGGTGCTAACATTTACAGCTTGGTGGACTGAGGCTTGTGTGGCATCATTGTCTTTGCCCAAGGACACACCTAGTTTTGAAGGTGAATGCCCTAACCACTGAGCTATCAAAGCCCACACCAGTGGTTTTCATTCTTTGCAAGAACACTAATTCCAGATGTCCTCACGCTCGCGTGAGAGAGGCAGCATGTTTTTCATTGCTGCTACCATTTACAGCTTGGTGGACTGAGGCTTGTGTGGCATCATTGGCTTTGCCCAAGGACAAACCTAGTTTTGGAGCTGAATGCCTTAACCACTGAGCTATCAAAGCCCACACCAGTGGTTTTCATTCTTTGCAAGATGTCCAATCATTATCTACAATTATCCTCTCCCATAAATAAAATTTGAGAAAAAAATAACATCGTGTTAAAAGATCTATACATTTAAATTTTATGTGTTTTCTAATACTTCTACTGTAAAACCATTAATGCTTTAAAATCAATTATTATTATATGATCTATAAATAAACAATATCTCACAGGTCCAGAGCACGATCAATGAAGCAAAATATAATACATATTTCATGATTTTTAGGTTTTCCCCCAGTAAATATTATTTCTACTTTTACCCATCTTAACCTCTTGCACTAAATAGAACGCTAACAGTGCCGGAATGAAAATGCTGGCGACATCACTAAAATGACATTGTTCCATGCAATTTAAAGTATTGTTTTAATGAAATATCCAAAGCTTGCTTTTTGAGTATGAAATAAGCATTATACATATATAATAAAACATTTATGGACCAGTGTGACATTGAATATGGTGTGATATTCACCAGAATAGATCAATATTGACCTTGGCTATCGCCTCAGTCATTTCTATTTTCTGGTGAATATCACATCATATTCAATGCTTCACAAGTCCATAATTGTATATTTTCATGATGTCAAAACTTTGAAATTTTTAATTTTTGAAGTGGTTGCCGATGTTAAATGTATTTATAACCTGATTTTAAGGCAAGATATTGTCAATGCGAAAGTAACATTTAGTATGCGCAAAATGGCAACTAATTGTATAAAGGTCATTTAAAGATTATAGGCTGTTATTGAATTTACCTGATCAATTTTAATCGCAAATAATTTACAATAAAGTTTTATCAATGGAAAGTTCTTCTATTAACAAAGTCGGTTATTTTGTAAATAAGTTATACAATGTACATTATACATAATGGTCCCAAAATAGATTGTAATGGCAGATGATACTGTAGTTCCACTAATTTCAACATATATGGAAGATATCAAACGGTACATGTACTAACTTTGTGTGAATTACAGTTTTCAGCTATAGCTAGGTAGTCAAAATTAATACTAATTGTTGTCAATCTGCATGTAATTGACAGAATTTCCAATAGGAATAGAAGTTGCAACTGAAAGAAATGTTGCACAGTCTGTAAATTGAATCAAGGCCAAATAGGGCTTTTTCTGCTGATTGAAATTACATATAAAAATAAGATACAGCAGTACTGCACTAAAAAATTAAAGAGTTATTTTATCTTTTTTTGTGTGAAAGGGTTGTATCTTGAGTTACAACTGTTTTGCACAAAAACGTTTGATAGAATTTTGCTCAATTTTAGTGTGAAACAGTTGTAACTGATTATTGTTTACAAAGCTCTTTTTCTTGAGGGATATGAGTTTTTCATCTTATATCATATAAAAGCATTAGCAAACACTGTTTGATAGTAATGATACAAGTCATTGCAGTGTCACTCAAAAAAAAACCATGCAGTTTTTTCTCTTTCCTGGAAAGTTTTAAAATATTGAGTTACCACCGTTTCGCGCTCAACCAGCGATATTACTTCATTTCTTATTCTGCCTCAAAAGAATCCTCTCAATAACAAATTTGCACACTTTGAACAATAACCCTTAAACCCCACGCTGCAAATCTTGTGCAGTTTTATGTAAACAATGATGACCTAGTTTACTTGACAACAAATATGGCTGACTTAATACTACCATTCAAGTTGAAATCTGCACAGTTTATATAGTTATACACCATAACAATCCATTTTTCATTCACATAATGTTGACAAGATAACAAGTAACAAAATATCCACTTCTTTCACACAATTCTTCTGATAAATACACAGTAATACTGTTTATCAATATTTTTGTGTATTGCGCAAAATGACAGCTGTTGTAAACATAGTGTATACATGAGTGGATGAATCAGTGTTCTGCATGGATGGGAAAGGTCAGAGGTTAAAAATAATCACATAACTGTAGTATTTCCGCTAACATAAAGTATATTTGATATGTTGGGCACTGTTTGCTAAAGTAATTATATATATGAACCTAGTACAAGATATGTGTTTATTATTTTTTGTTTTACGATTTACCCAGTCTATTCATTTGTAACTAGATTTTGTGCCCATCAGAGTAGATTTCCATAACATTGCTCTTAATAACAAAGATGAAATGTACATGTTATTTTTCAGCCTTAAATAAGCAGCAGAACCTGCTACAAAATCGCCATAACAAACACCTTATTTTGACCAGGATTTATTAATATAAGATCCCTGTTTTGACTAAGTCAAGGGCCATAACTCACCTGTTACTGCGCTGATAAAAACCAACAAGAGCTGTCAGATGACAGCATACTCGACTATTCAGCACTTTGATAGTAAATTTCAAACATTTCTATCAAAAAG
Source organism: Saxidomus purpurata (assembly GCA_022818135.1). Lineage (NCBI taxonomy): Eukaryota > Metazoa > Mollusca > Bivalvia > Venerida > Veneridae > Saxidomus > Saxidomus purpurata. The sequence continues at coordinate 27,365,417 of JAFMSR010000016.1, read as the reverse complement.
GCTTTAAAGGGGCACTCCCTACATCTATCAGAAATTTTTTTCGAAACATAGATTATGTGTGCAGTGAACGTACAATGATCAATGAATACAATTTCAAAGAAGAACCTATAGCGAAAATTCCTCATTTTACCACAATTAATCGATATAGAGGCTTTCTGTAATAAATCGCATCCACCCATTAATTGTACAACAACAACTCTACATAGAGTATTGGTTTACGGTACTACAGTATATTTAAAACCACTAATTTTATCGATAATGACTGGGAATGCATAGCTGAAACTTTTAGGTTAAGTTATAGTACTTCCAAAGATTCTATTATTTATGTTCTCGATGTTATTTAGTTTGGCATCAGTTATAGGGTATATTGTCCCTTTAAATTGTGAAAATAAATTTTATTTAAGTCTATGGTCATTTCTCATTATCAAGTCTGATACCTGTCGACACTTCCTTGTAGTTTCAAATGAATCCAATCATGTGATTACTGAGATAAGCATAGCATAAGCATGCATAAAAAAAAAATTCTTAGTAAAAGAATAATAGAGCTACATTTTGTATGCAATTTAAATGTTTGATAGCCCTGAAGGCTTCACTGAAGTTTCAAATCAATCCAATCTTATGTTACTGAGATATGATGCTGCAAGCAGCTTTCATGCAAAACTTTAACCAAAATTTTGAAGTTGAACAAGAGCCATGTTAGACATGGCCGGCCCTTCACCGAGTGCTCTTTCTATGACCAAGAATTTGAGGTGAGAGGAACGGAATTGGTATAGGTTTTGATTTAATAAAATATAAGCAATTATAACGTGTTCAGGGTTATCACCTGCACTTTTTCTGTGTTAATGTCGTTTTTCTTCTTTAATATGCTTTAATTGTATGCTATGCACAAACGTTTTATGCGAAAAATAAATAAAGAGAGATAACTCAAAACCTGAGTACGTTCAAGTTATTGTTCTTTGACACAGCACTGAATTTAAATGTCCTCTATGACTGTATGCAGTTTGAATCAATTCTGTTAAGTACTTAAGGAGTTATGGCCCTGACAAGAAAAGTAATAAAGGGAGATAATTAAAACAGGCCTTATATTGCTCACCTGACTATCATTTGCTATAACAAGAGGGCCATGATGGCCCTGTATCGCTCACCTGTCTACCATTGGCAAAAATAAAAAGGTTATTAATAGCAGAAAGGATCAATTTTTACCTTTGGCTCATGATATCCTCTTAATAAGCCTATGTAAAATCAAAAGACCCTCCCCCCCAGGCAGGGTTAATTTTGACCCTGAGGTCAGGATTTGAACAATCTTGGTAGAGAGTCAATTATTGCCACATGCTGAATATCTAAGCTCTAGGCCTCATTATTTTGCTGTCTGATCATGATCTGCACTGTTGGCTATTCATTTTTTTGCTGTCTGATCATGATCTGCACTGTAAGCTATTCATTGTATGTTGGCTGGTCATGATCTGCACTGTCAGCTTTTTATTTTTTGCTGTCTGATCATGATCTGCACTGTTTGCTATGCATTATTTAGCTGTCTGATCATGATCTGCACTTTCATAATTTAGCTGTCTGATCATGATCTGCACTTTCATTATTTTGCTGTCTGATCATGATCTGCACTTTCTGACAAATTTCAAGGATATCTGGGCTGAAAATGTAACATCTAGAGTGTTAACAAGGTTTTTCCATATTTGGGCTGTGACCTAGTTTTTGACCCCAGATGACCCATATTCGAACTTGGGCTAGAAATCAACTTAACAACCTTTCTGACAAATTTCCAGGATATTTGGGCTGAAAATGTTACCTCTAGAGTGTTAACAAGGTTTTTCCATATTTGGGCTGTGTGACCTAGTTTTTGACCCCAGGTGACCCATATTAAAACTTGAGCTAGAAATCATAGAAACAACCTTTCTGACAAATTGCCAGGATATTTGGACTGAAACAGTAGCCTCTAGAGCCTTAACAAGATTTTTCTATTTTTGGGCTCTGTGACCTAGTTTTTGACCCCAGATGACCCATATTCGAACTCGTCCGAGTAATAACTGGGACAAACATCCTGACCAAGTTTCGTGACAACTCAGGAAAAAATGTGACCACTAGAGTGTTAACGAACTAAATGTGGACGGACGACGGACGACGTCCGACGGACATTCATCGATCCTAATAGCTCACCCTGAGCCAGCTCAGGTGAGCTAATAAAAGGGGTCATGATTCTAACACAATTCGTAGAAGTCAACTACACAATGCTAAGTAACAATTCAAATATCTATTATCTGCCTGTCGGCCGTGTGTGTTTTTTTTAAAGATTTCCCTATATAAGCCTATGTGAAATCAAGTGTTTTTCCCCCCTCCCGGGAAGGGTTAATTTTGACCAGGGGGTCATGATTTGAACAATCTTGGTAGAGGTCCACTAGACAATGCTACATGCTAAATATATCATCTCTAGGCCTTGTGGTTTCAGAGAAGAAGATTTTTCAAGTTTTTCCTATATGAGCCTATGTAAAACTAAGTAACCCCCCGTGCGGTGTCAATTTTGAACCAGGGCTCATAATTTGAACAATCTTGGTAGAGGTGCACTAGTCACTGCCTCATGCTAAATATCTAAGCTCTAGGCCTTGTGGTTTCAGAGAAGAAGATTTTAAAAGTTTTTCCTATATAAGCTTATGTAAAATCAAGTGACCCCTCCAGACATTTTCCCTTATATGACTCTTATACCTTAAACGCTTGTTGTTTAGCCGCAGTCCTCAGCATCATTTCTAACCTGTTCTAGTCAAGTTGGTAGTATGAACTCCAAACCTGGGAAACATTCTCTAACTGGGGTCTGCACAGTGTTTTATAACAAGGCTTTTGGTAGTTTTTGAAGCGAAAGCTAAATTTCTTCTTAAACTTAAAAGCCAAGTGTATGAGATTTGTTCAAAGAAAAATGCTGTCTTTTCATGTAATTCTTTCATTTTTGAAATAAATTAAGAAAGATCAAGTAATTTGTAATTTGATTAATTACATTTGTGATGTAATTGTAATTTAATTAATTACATTTAAAAACATGTGTAATGGTAATTGTAATTTAATTGAATACTTTTTTATGTAATTGTACTTACATTAATTACATTCCAATGTAATTGATCCCATGCCTGATTTTGTTTAACCAATGTATGAAGTTTTATTGAATTCCAACCAGTAGTTTTCAAGTTACAGAAGGGTAATAACTCTGTAATTAGTCAAGATGGAGTCATGGTTCTTGTACACTGCACTTCCTCTCAATGTGCTTGACCATTGTGTCAAGTTGTATTGAATTCCAACTAGTAGTTTTCAAGTTATGCTCCGGATAAGGAAAAGTAACCGAAGGGCATTAACTCATGAAGTTATGGTTCTTGTGCACTGCATTTCCTTTCAAAGTGCTTGACCATTGTATGAAGTTGTACTAAATTCCAACAATTAATCTTCAAGTTATTCTTTGGACAAGGAAAACAAACAAAGGGCAATTACTATGTTATAAGTCAAGATGGAGTTATGGTTCTTGTGCACTTCCTCTCAATGTGCTTGACCACTGTATGAAGTTGTATTGAATTCCATCCAGTAGATTTCAAGTTATGCTCCTGACAAGGTACAGTAAGGGCAATAATAACTCTGTAGTTAGTCAAGATGGAGTTATGGTTCTTGTGCACTGCACTTCCTCTCAATGTGCTTGACCAATATTTGAAGTTGTATTTTGTTTCAAGTTATGCTCCGAACAAGGAAAATGCAACGGACCTACCATCCAACCGACCAACCACCAGGTGACTCCTACATACCCCCCTAAACTTCGTTTTGGGGGTATAAATATAGTAAAGTGTTAACTTGACTGGCTGATACCCAAGAAGATATAAATGAATTTTTTAACAATCCCATAATTGGATAATGAGATATGTATATGAAAGGTTTCATGTATAATTATTTACTATCCTGTTTTTTCGAAGAATTCTCATTTTACTACAGTTTTCTCATTTTACATTTGATTAGATCAAGTTTCAAAAATGACCTAGTTTATCAAGAAAAACATTCTTAACAATTAATATTGGTCAAAATTTGTTGAACCAACGTCAAAGTCCACAAAATGTCCATCAGGTAAAATATTCTAACCCGATTTCATGTTGACGGGGAACAAAATTTAGCCTCTACTTTTCATTTATCTGACCCAGTTATCTAGTTTCTGACCCCATGTTACCTAGGTTCAAGTCTTATATTAGACAACACTTTTGAGAAACTATTATGATGGTTGCTGATGAAATGTGGTCTCAAGTGCAAGACACAGCAAGGCAAGACATCGTGCAACCACAAAAGCTCATCTTGAGCACATCATGCTCATTCTGATTTAGAAACAAGAGCTGTCCTTCACAAGTGACTAATGCCCCCGAAAGAGGTGTCTCACAGTCTTTGTCATCTCCATGTGCTCAATAATTGTGGTATGTAATTTTAAAATTCATGCAACACATCGGCTTGATGTGCTAGACATTTGTGCCAAGTTATTTTTAAATCAATCAATACATGACAAAGTTAAAGATCGGACACAAATGTCTGCATATATACAGGATTCCATTACTTTCAAACTTCAAGTGTGACCCTGACCTTTGAGGTAGGGTTGGGGTCTTGCACCCGACATGTCCTCTTGATGTGCTAGACATTTGTGCCAAATTATTTTAAAATCCTTCAATTCATGACAAAGTTCTAACCCTGACTCGAATGTGTGCATATATACAGGATTCCATTACCTTCAAACTTTAAGTGTGACCTTGACCTTTGAGGTAGGGACGAGGGTCTTGCACGCCACACATCGTCTCGATGTGCTAAACATTTGTGCCAAGTTATTTTATAATCCTTCAATGCATGACAAAGTTACAGTCCGGACATGAATGTGTGCATATATACAGGATTCCAAAGTCACCTTGACCTTTGAGGTAGGGACGTGGGTCTCGCACGCGACTTGTCTTGATTTAAAATGCTTCAATGCATGACAAAGTTACAGTTCAGACACAAATGTGTGCATATATAGAGGATTCTATTACCTTCAAACTCTAAGTGTGACCTTGACCATCGAGGTTACTGGGGGACGTGGGTCTTGCACGCGACACGTCATCTTAATGTGCTAAACATTTGTGCAAAGTTATTTTAAAATCCTTCAATGCCTGACAAAGTTACTGTCCGAATACAAATGTGTGCAAATATAGAGGATTCCATTATCTTCAAACTCCAAGTGTGACCTTAACCTTTGTTGGGATGTGGGTCTTGCACATGACATGTCGTCTTGATGTGCTAGACATTTGGCCCAATTTTTTCAAAATCCTTCAATGCATGACAAAGTTACAGTCCGGACACGAATTTGTAAGTGGGGACGCACAGACGGACGGACGGACAGACGGTGCGATTTTAATATGCCATCCTTTGGGGGCATAAAAAGAAATTAATTTTCAGAACCTAACTGACAACTTCTTGAAATTAAATCCACATTTTGACACAGACTTATTCACTAACTTTCTTTAAAAGTTTACTAGCTTAAATAGTTACCTAAAAAATTCTTGAAGATAGCAAATTACAGCTTGCCCATAATTTTTAATCATATATATTACTGGTCTCAAATCCATTGAAAGTTCAATACACTGATAAAGCCAACAGAAAGCAACTAAATATATTTCAAGCATATCAACCATTTAACAAACTAAATAGCGATATACAAACTGTCAATTACATCGATTTTATATAACTGATGATAAATATACAAGGCTTATCAGTAATCTGTCTGCACTTCTTACAATTTGAACAGAATGTTATCAATTTGTTTATCACTACAATGATTATGTCACCTGGCACTTTACAAACATCTGATAACAATACAATCATATTGCCTTACTCATATGGGTTTCTCGCAACTCACTACTAAGCAAAAATATTTGTGTTAAAAAACAGATCAAGGCTGGTTATAGTTCAACAAGAGCTGACACTGAAAACTAAAGTGATGAATGCCTACCATAAATACACAGCCCAAAGTCCACACTGTTCATACATCAAGTAAGCTTTTTAAAGACAGTGTCGGGAACGTATTTGGTCGACTTATGGCTGAGTATTTACGGTGAATCTACTGCGCATGCTGAGTAGGTATAGTTTTATATGACAGGTATATGTCCGCATAAATTAAAGATAATCCATATACCTTTAAGTGTGAACTTGGGTGTCGCACATCATTTCAGTTATAACTCAGGCAGTAAGTATTGTTATACAGCCATATGTACATGGCTTTTAGCCAGAAGTGTGACCTTGACCTTGGAGGTAGCTACTGAGATGTGCTGTACATGGCTTTTAGCCAGAAGTGTGACCTTGACCTTGGAGGTAGCTACTAAGATGTTCTGTAGAAGTGTGACCTTGACCTTGGAGGTAGCTACCCAGATGTGCTGTATGACTTATTTAAAACTACTGTTAGTGTTATCAGCAACAACTTCATATATTGGCGACTACCCATGCATTTAGAAGTTACAGGCTGAATATCGAATTGCAGAGACACACACACACACAAATGCATACACATTCACAGGATATGATTACTACAAGCCAACCATTCATCGGCATAAAGAAACTTTCAACTACAATAGACGCCAAAGCTCCATACCCATTAAAATTGGATCACCTCAAAAATCTGTGTTTTTTTCTATGTCCCTTTTCTCTCCATTAACATTAATGTTGAAAATCCCCAAAAATTCAGCCCCTCAATATTTCGACAATATATCATGTCCAAATATGATATTTTGTATTTATAGGATTTTCAATAATCTGGTAGCTGTCTGATGTGAAGACATGAAAATATTTGTTGGCGAATATGTAATTTTCACAGTCTGTCAAAAAGGCTCAGTAATAGCTTATTGTGTTGAGAATTTGATTTCATCTCTTTATTGTTAAACTTTTTTTAATTGATCCATATCACAAAGACAGTTCGCAAACTTAGAAAAAAGACAAGAGGGCCAAGATGGCCCTATATCGCTCACTTTGGTACAAGTCCACTTGCCTGGTGGAAGATCACTAGATAATGTTATATACCAAATAAGTTTTCCTATATACGCCTTTGTAAAACAAATGATCCCCAGTCAGTGAGGGCAAGGTCAATTTTGACCCTAGGGGCATAATTTGAACAAACTTTTTAGATAGTGACCCGGGTCTACTAGGCAATGCAACATGGGGGGCCCAGCCAGTACCCAAATATCTATGCTCTAGGCCTTGTAGTTTCAGAGAAAAAGATTTTTAAAGTTTTTCCTATATAAGCCTTTTATTTGTAAAACTAAAGTGACCCCGGTGTCGAAGTCAAGTTTGTGCCGGGAGGATTTTTAAAGTTTTTTTTTTTTATAAATTTAAAAAAAAAAAGGGCCCCGGGGGGGGGGGTAATTTTGATCCGGGGCTCATAATTTGAACAAACTTGGTGGAGGTCCACTAGCCAATGCTACATGCCAAATATCTAAGCTCTAGGCCTTGTGGTTTCAGAGAAGAAGATTTTTAAAGTTTTTACTATATAAGTCTATGTAAAACTAAGTGACCCCCAGTGCAGGGGTCAATTTTGATCCGGGGCTCATAATTTGAACAATCTTGGTGGAGGTCCACTAGCCAATGCTACATGCCAAATATCTAAGCTCTAGGCCTTGTGGTTTCAAAGAAGAAGATTTTTAAAGTTTTTACTATACGTAAGTCTATGTAAAACTAAGTGACCCCCGTGCGGGGTCAATTTTGATCCGGGGCTCATAATTTGAACAATCTTGGTAGAGGTCCACTAGCCAATGCTACATGCCAAATATCTAAGCTCTAGGCCTTGTGGTTTCAGAGAAGAAGATTTTTAAAGTTTTTCCTATATATTCCTATGCAAAAACTATGTGCCCACCCCGTGGGGTCATAATTTGAACACTTGGTAGGGTCCATAATGCTACATGCCAACCTGGCCTGTGGTTCAGAGAAGAAAGTTTTCCTATTTTTTATTTATAAAAAAAAAAAAATTCCCCCCCTCCGGGGGGTCAATTTTTCCCGGGGGTCATAATTTGAACAATCTTGGTAGAGGTCCACTAGACAATGCTACATGCCATATATATAAGCTCTAGGCCTTGTGGTTTCAGAGGAGAAGATTTTTAAAGTTTTTCCTATTTGTTGCCATAGCAACCAGAGTTCTGCATGGAATGGAATTCTTTGAACAATTTTGGTAGAGCTTCATGCAAGGAACATTCCTGCATAGTTTTATCAACATTGGCCTAGAGGTTTCAGAGGAGATGTCATTTGAATCAAAATGTTGACGGACGACGGACAATCATCGATCAGAAAAGCTCACCCTGGCGTAGCCAGGTGAGCTAAAAAGAAGGTAAAATAACATGAAACATGAATCCAACTGAATTCATGTAATTCACATTTATAAATGTATATCCTGTACATACCAAAAGATTGAAAATTACAAAGTCTAATTTTCCCCATAAATCTGGTAGATTTTCTCCCACTGAAGGCCGACTGGAATTTCTACATTCTAAGGTATTCCAAGAGTTTACAATCAAGTCACATATAGAAAGCTTTATATAACATATAATGATGAATGAGGGTAATGTTTTACAATGTACTTACTGACTCCAAGATCTTGCGGAGAAAAATACAACAGTTCCAATGATCAGGTAAGCAATGTACCATAGGTCAGCAGCTGAAATACAAACAGAATATGTGTGGAATTATGAAGCTTCAGTTACAAGTTTTATGTGCCTGTTATTGCTTTGATACAGGGTAACCAGTGTTTGAAGTGGCACACAGCTAACATATGAATATGAATGATGTGCAGGCAACAGTGAAAATGTACTGATGAGAACTGCCAGAATTAGAACTCTGTAAGATGTTTTATGCTCTTCCAAACTCAACTGATAGATCTGATACATTATATTATACTATATGCTAGTTTAGGTACATTTTTAGGCTGCCTCTTTTTGGTACCAAAACATACTAGAGGCCTATTGAACAGTTTTAATATAACGTCATTAAGGATTATTCGTATGAAAGAATTTCATCATTTTCGGAGATGAAAATTTATTTCAGTTTACCACATATTTGAGGAGTTGAGTTGAAAATTATGCCTATAGGCTCAACAAATATACTTAAGGAAAATTTATACCCTCTGCCAAAAGGAGAACTGTTGTGAATTATTTCAGGAGAGAAAACTAGCATGTACATAAAATGACCATTTGAAAGTAACAAAAGGTATTTGGTTTGCATCATTCCTCTACCCAAATAATATACATTCCTGCGAAGTTTCAAGAAAATCTGACAAGTCAGTACCAAGATACAGCTCCAGAACGAAAAGCTTGATGTAAGGAAGGAATGACAAAGAACACCAAAATAATATCACTATTATCAATCCTGCCTATGGCAGGCAATAATAAATAACAAACCTTTAATCTTAACTTTAGCTGTGTACTCTACATTAGTGTCTATCCTAAGGCAACTGAGGTTAAAAGGGTCAAGGGAGAGGTCATCTGTCTGTTTCAGAGGTTGCAACCTAGATGTAAATTCCTGAAAGTACAAATCAGAAAGACACTCAAATACAACAATAATTTAATTGTTATAAAACCCTATAGAAATCAGGATACTGAGTGGTAAAGATTTTCAAAGTTCAGGTCACTGTGACCATGAACTTTGACACCAAAAAAAATGGGATCATTGGTGGCAGACAATCTTCTTAGCAAGTTGAAAGTCAAAAAGTGTATGGAAATACTAAAAATTGGCAGTTGGTTGGCTATTCTTTTTGTTCAATTTATTGTTCTTTTCAGCGACATAAGCCATAAAATAGCCACATAACCAAAACGGAATGAATGGTATCAAAGAGGATTTACTGTTAACTCTTCTTGCCACAGAAACTTAAGCCCCACTTTTTTTGGTGCAGACAGATGGAAGGACAGACAACTGACAAACCAACATGGCATAAGCATTGGTAGCCAGTAGAGCCAAATACAGTCCAACCTTGCATCAATTGTTTAAGGAATCAACCTATTCAGAACAACACCTTTCTTTAACAAACACATTTCTGTGTTCCCAAAGGTGTTCACTCCCGAGAGGTTGTACTGTACATGGTTTTTAAACCAGCACCTCGATGCTCTGAAATGAACAGTCTCTGATACAAAACACAGCTAAATCAATTAATTATACACAGTATCTTCTTTTATCACTCTTTACTTTAAAGTGACATTATGCGCATATTACTGCACAAAGTGTATTTTTGGTGACAGTTTTATATCAAAGGACTGAAAGTGCTGGAGGATCGATTGTCTCTGAACAACACAGTCTGCACACATACATGTGTAAATATCAGGACAACATAGACTGTACACATACATGTGTGAATATCAGGACAACCCTTGCACGAGTAAAGTTATAAACTGGAGACACAACTGTCCACAAATTTTGACCTTTCACCATTTGTGTAAACTTTACTTTTGAGATAGGAACCCATGTGCTTACATTATGTCATTCAGTGACTATGTTCAACTACCCTATGAAGTATTAAAAATTAAGCTGTGAATCGTAACTGAGAAATGGATTTTGACAAAACTGAACTGAAAATTTATGGTTTGAACAACTTTAAATGTCATTCAAAAGTTATGGGATATGCCCATAAGGTTGATTGTATTGTGCGAATTAATTCGGATTTAACGTCGCACCCAACAGCTAAGGTCATATTATTGCAACTTCCGGCTTTCATAGAGGAGGAAGATCCTGGGTGCCAATTCCCTGTATCAGAATAAATTCAATCGATCCAAAAAGCAATTTTTGGTTGCTGTGCATTTAAATGTGTTAAATTAATGTTTATGCCACATTAGTATTTGAAGTTGGTGCTTTAGATATAAAAAATCGGACTGATAAAATGATAGTTGAATGTGTCGTTGTTGATGTTGGTTGAGATTTCGGCAGTGGAAGGGAAGCAACATCTGCATGCAGTTGTTCTTTTCTTAAATTGACTCTCCCAGTCAAATAAGAAAATCAATATTTTGAAAGTTATTTTTTCATACTGGTAGCGGGAAGAGTTTGGTGTATTGGGTTAAAAGTTATTATTTCCTCTACACTTTTGTACACACACCATTTTCAGCTGGATTTTTACTTGAAAAAAATGCGCATAATGTCACTTTAAGCCCAAATTGTGTAACTATTTAATGACAGAGCTCAAAATTAATTGCCTTTAGAAAGGGACTCTCCTGACATTATCAATTTTCCTGACTTTCTTCATTCTCAGCATTAGCTACTTTCTTTTATGGAGCACTGCTAAAAATTTAGTCAAACTGAGCACTCCTGTGCTAATCTACTATGTTCATAGAAAGTTATCTCGAGGTCTGATCTTGTGACATACCTGTAAAATCCTATAGCTTTGTTGTTGACTTCTCTTTTCCACATCTGATACTGACACCCCATAGTATGAAATAAATTTGCTGGAATCATTGATGGAAGATGGATTTCTTGTTATTTGAAGCTGAAGATAAAGACAGGATAAATGTCACATGGTTATATAAATTTACAGTAATAGATTAGGGATGACTCATTTAAGCAATGTACTTTCAATCTTGACAAATTCAAGAATTTTCTTTCAAAATGTAATTGACTAGTGATGAAAATGAAGGTATGTCTCAAGTCCAAAGCTGGGAACAGAGGGTCAACAACCATAAACAAGAAGGCCACTGGCCCTAAATTGCTCACCTGAGTCAACATTAAAATTTGCATGCTAGTACGATTATACCTGCAGATTGTAATGCAAATAAAGATCTGTGATAAAAACTCTGCCAAAGACTGATTACACATATCCTAAAATAAAATTTTAGTCATGTTAGTAGGGGTCATGAGATGATATTTGTGTCAAGTAAAATTAAATTCTGACCAGTAGCTTCAGAGAAAAAGATTTTTAAAGTTTTTATACAGAATATAATTATATAGTAACTGGAAGCTTCATTTTTAAAGGGATCAAATACATTTTTAACACTTTTGGTAAAAACTCATAAGGTGATCATATTTGTCAAATAAAACTAAATCTGACAGCTAGATTCAGAGAAAAAGTTTCTATATAGATTAAACATAAAGAAACAGTTTAAGCATACTGGGGCCTCATAGTTTATTAATCAGCTTCATATCGGAAAATATGGTAGAAAGTCATTTAGGAGATCATTTGTTCCAAATCTGCATAATCAGAATTCATTGAGGTTCATAGATGGAGCATCCCTACCAAGTTTTACTAACATTGTACAAAGGGTTTAAGAGGTGATGTCGTCTGAAGCCAATGTTGGCGACGAACGACAATTTAACAATGAACATAAAGTGGTCACAGAAGCTCACTTTGGCACACTTTGTGCTAGGTGAACTAATAAACATTTGATAATATTTCAAATATAGTTAATGGTACAATTATTATTAACTGAGTGATAGCCATACTAAATTTTCTGAGGAGACTTTCTTTTTAACCCTTTCATGCCCAATTGAGATCCTGTATGTACATGAATTAATTTGCCATTTTACCTCATAGTCTCAATCACAAATTGTCTCAGCAAATTTACTTAATTCACAGTGATACTAGGACACCAAATTCTAGATAACCTTCAACTGTATTCAGTGCACCAGTTACAACTTTGTGTAGGAGACTTTCTTCAAGTTGCAAGATAGAAAACAAGGTTTCAACAGTGGGGTATTGTAACAATCTCTCAATTCACTTGTTTACTAGAGGCATTTACACACACAAACAAGATATGTCCCTCAGAAGTGACGAAAGCTCCCAAAAGAGGTGTCTCACCGTCTGTGTCCTCTCCAAGGGCTCAACAATTTTACCATGTAATTTTAATTCCTTCCATGCATGACAGAATAACCATGCATACAGGATTCCATTACGTTTAAACTCTAAGTGTGACCTTGACCTTTGAGGTGGGGTCATGGGTGTGCGACATGCCATCATGATGTTCTGAACATCTGTGCATAGTTACTGCAGATTTCATAATAGTGTGCCGTTTCAGTATTTGTTGCGTTTTGATTGAATACAGGTAATGAATGACTAAAGCGTCTGTGGGCGAAGCTACATTTTACACAGTACGGAGAGCAGATAAACTGTGTCTGTGTGGACATAGGTCCATGAAACAAATGAGAAAAAAAATTGGTCATATTATTTACGGCATTCAATAGTGTTTAGTCGGTCTTTACGTACATGTAGATCACTTATTCGATTTCGCTCTTTCACACTAGTTTGTCTATAAGTAATCCATTATAAAATACGACTAAACTGATATCTTGTTATAACCGCGCATGCTTTGCACGTGCTGTATTTGACTTACAAGAGTGCTAAACTGTTTCTGTCGCTGCTCTGAAATCTGTAAAATGATCATCTATGTAGCAAGAAATGTTACAAAGACCGTTAAATTTTGTTTATTTTAATATCTAAAGACAGGATTTTTATCTATCATGTACACTTTTGACTGTTAGATTATTTCTACAATCGCTGCTGAACATATGTCATCAGAGTTGTTGCGTAAAACTGGAATGTACAAAAAAAATGTATCTAGCGTTTTCCTATACCGGTAATCCAAATATTTAGACATCATGCTTGTTTCTTATTTCTAATTTTTTAATTTTTAATGGTTATTTTTTAACATCTTTGTTAGCATGACTTTCCTCAATGAATATAAAAAATAAAATATCATAAAAGTGAAAACTGAAAATAATAAATGCGAGGTCTTATTTCTAGGACTACCTATACTGGTAGACAAGTAGATCACATTGCCAACAAGCTGACATATCGCCAGTACAAATGAAATTTACTTTGTTTTATATAATAACAGTGCTATATTTTCTGCAGGTTCAACAGTGATATACAAATATAAATGTCTTAAAACAGTTCATTCGAAACATCCTGCAAGAAATGTTCTTGGAACGTACGTTGTAAAAGTCGGATTCTATACAACCAACCGTGTCTTCTTGGCACAGCAAACGTTTCAAAAACATTTTATTACATGGACTTATAAAATAAATGTATTAAATCTTTGTTTCGAGTTGATTATTATAGAACACACACAGTACAGTTCGGTTTCTTTGTAAAAATTGAATAGATCGGTTTGTATACAGGTAATAGTTTCAGTACAGCTGTTTTAAGAAATAAACTTTCGAGGTTTAGAATTAACCGATTTTATCCTACGAATCCATAAGCACTAGAGTCAGATATTGTCACAATTGTAGCTTGAAGATGTGTGAACTTGAACTATCTAGTTGTACTGTCAGTATAGTCAGCGTGTACGATAGATGAAGGTATCGATTTGGGCGGAGCTAAGTATAGAATGTGTCATCTAAGTCATTTACTACCTGTGTGTAATTCAAACACTGAACGGCGCGGTATTATGAAATCTGCAGTATTTTCAAATCAATGAATGACAAAGTTCAGTCCGGACAGGAATGTGTGCATATACACAGGATTCCATTACCTATATAAACTCTTAGTGTGACCATGACCTTTGAGGTAAGGACACATCGTCTAGATATGCTTAACAAGATGGCCAAGTTATTTTATAATCAATGAATGAATGACAATGTTACAGCCAAGACAGGAATGTGTGCATATATATACCAGATTCCATTACCTTTAAACTATAAGGTGGACCTTTGACGTAGGGACATGGGTCATGCTGCATGTCGACACATCGTCTTGATGTGCTTAACATCTGTGCCAAGTTATTTTAAAATCCTTCAATGCATGACAAAGTTACAGTCAGGATACAAATGTGTGCATATATTAGTCAGGGGTGTAACTTGTTATTTTGAATAACTTCTACAAGTTATGTTTATCTTTTACTAATTGCTCACTAAAATAACTTCTTAAAGTTATATTGAAGTCATAATAACTCATTCAAGTTATTTTCTTTCAAATAGTTATTTTCAGAAATTCCCATTATTTTGGTCATCTAAACTTTCAAGGGAGAATTCTTTTAGCAAAGGGAAGTAATTTTATTAACAAAATGTTTCAAATATCACTTAGGTCAGAATTTTTTTATTTCTTGTTACTCGCAGTTTGAAATTAAAAAGCTCCGTACAGAGGAGGGGGGAAAAAAAAAGTTTTATTATACATGACAAACTTTGTTTCATCGTGGACCTGTTTTGTGTAAAAACTCATGAAAAAAATATTTTGATATCTGTTTTGAGTCTTCTGAACCCTGTTTTCTTTGAAAAAATTAAACGTGAAAAATCGGGGTTGCGAAAATAGATGACAAACGAAAAATAGGCTTGCAAGAAGTGATCATGAAACATTTTTATTGATGGAAACTTACATTTTGTAACAATTTTGGCAAACATTTGATTAAATTAATCAAAAACTTTTGTCAGCATTCATTTTGAAGGGAATTTTTGTCAAAAAAAAGGGGAAAATATACATTATTTTAGGAGGGGAATAGGGCCGAATTACGGTCCCAAATCGGTCTGAAAAAAATCGTTAGATGAATTATACAGCTTCTGGACGTTATCATTTGTATAAACGGACCGCTAATTTCGCGATTTTAAAATTTTTTTAAATACGAAAAAATAGGGGCAGCGGGTTCAAGTTACGACAAATAAAAAAACACTGGCCTTACTGAAGTTATTTTCAAAATAACTTAAACAAGTTACACTCCTGGCTGTATACAGTCTAAACTATGTGAACAAAGGTCATCATTTGGGTAGACAAAATGTGGCCTTTGTTGACAAATGACCTTTACACCGAGGTCAAATTGTTATGTTTAATCGATAAAGGTTTTCGAAAGACTGGCCTTTACTCACAGTGTGACCTTTATTGGGAGGTGGCCGTAAGCACAGGTTTGACTGTTTACAGGATTCCATTACCTCTAAACAAGGTTGACCTTGACCTTTGATGTAGGGACATGGGTCATGCACATGACACGTCATCATGATGTGCTGAACATTTGTGCTCAGTTATTTTAAAATCCTTCAATGCATGACAAAGTTATTTGGGGGCATAAAAAACACCTCGTAACTTAGCAAAACCCTTTTTCTGCACACCTTGACAAATGGATCTGAAAGTTTCAAAAATAGATTTTGGTATTAATTTACTTACAATAATGTAGCCTTTACGTCAAAAACATCTGCTTGTTCTTAGAAACATACTTACCACTGGATTTACCCACAAACGTAACAGAGACTCGGGAAGACCTTTAAAACAGAAAGTTGTGACTAATGTACTCCTGCTGTTGTAACTAACAGTGATCACAACTGATGCATTTTTCTCTTCATAAGCAAAACCTGAAAAAGGAAATTGAGATATATCAACAGAATATCCATTAGCAAATTATGAAATTTTTATGTCTTTGTTCACATGGACTCTGGCAATTTATTTAATAACTAAAAATGGACTGGATCAATGTGACATATTACTGCTAAGATCAATCAACAGAGATCAAATGCAACATAAATCCCACCTTCATGATTATGATTAGTTATATAAAGAACTGATACTGGTGAAAATGGGACAAAGGCTTAAAGTCTGTGGTTTGTAGGATTTTGTTTCTAAATTTTTAATTTCTGAGAGTTTTGCAAGTTTCACTGGAGCACTGGGGTTAGGTTTCGGTACTGGTACATCATTACGCCTGTGGTGTGAGGTATAAGTATGGTAAATAGGTGGGTACCGAAAGCAGGCTGGTTTGTGCAGAGATCTTGAGGACTTACACTATGTGTTTGATTGCCGATTACTATAAAATGCTTTAAAAATGAGGGTTTAATTTTCGCTAATATTCGCGAATCTACGAGGATGCGAATTTAGATCCATGCAAAATAGTTTACTGCTTGTCCGAAAAACTGATTCAAGTTATTCTGTCAATATCCGTGAACTGCCGTTTGTTGATTATGTAGTTTTTAATACATGTATATTCTATAAATTTACATGGATAATATGAAAATATGTGTTTTAATCATTCATTTATTGAAATTCTCTAAATATTTGTACAAGTATCGAAGTTATAATATCCATTATCTTTTATACAAGTATTTATACCTGTATAATTTAGTGTATGTTCAGTATCTTGCATACCTGTGAACCCTATCGTTTCTTGCGGTATACTAACGGAATTCAAAGAGTAAAATAATCTCCTGCAGGGAGGTGCCATTCTACCATAAATTAGCAATCATGATCAAACTGACCTTTAACCCAGTATGTAAACACATTATTGACAGGTTTTCAATTTGTGCAGACTGATTTATCAATAACTGAATTGTATTCCAGTCTGCTTCCATGTGCCGCCTGTTGGTATTTGCATTTTGTGTGTCAGTTTTTCACACATTTTATGATGGGCATTATAATTGTTAATTGGTGTCTGTACCCATTAGGGGTCATTACGTCTAGTAATGGATTATGGCTAAGTAAGGCAGTGGTAAAACCTAGTCCATAAAATTAATTAATCACAGGATGTAAACAGATCAGACAAAAGGTACAAAACAAGGCTGGAAAATAAATTAGTATAACTATTACCTGGCAATATTTCTAAATCGATTTTCATTTTCTATTCACAATATAAGAATCAAAGGACTGAAAGTGCTGGAGGATCGATTGTCTCTGAACAACACAGTCTGCACACATACATGTGTAAATATCAGAACAACATAGACTGTACACACGGTATACGACAATACATCGACAGACAACTCATCGACACGACAAATCGCCGACACGACAATAGATCGACACGACAACTCACCGAAAGACAACTCATCGAAATGTCGTGTCGGTCTATTGTCGCACTGCGGTTATTTGAATGGTTATGTTGAGTCAGACATCGTCGCCAATGTTTCAAAAAGTATTTAGTTATTTTTTGTAAGAACTTAAATTTTTTATCATCTTCATGTTGATTTAAAATATTCATTTCCGTCAAAAGTCCGCTTTAAATGGTCCCGTAGCATTGTCACTCAATCCAGTCAGTTTTTACATTGTTTGCAAATCCAAGTTGTGTGACATCACTGACTGAGTTGTGAATGCAAAAAGTATTTAAAAGTATTTATCAATTAACATTTCCAATTGCTCTGTATTTAAATCAAAATGATCTGATTTAAAGAAAATCGCGGCGTTGCAGCATGTCCGGTTTTTTTGTCAATAATTGTATCATCAACTGTCAAAGCCAACGTTTTTCCAGTAACAATGTTCTACTATTTATTTGAATGAATAACCTTTTCTGAAATATTTATTTGTACTTCAACCCCTTTATTCATAAAGATAAAGCCGCAGGTGTCATGAGATCAAAGAACAAACGCCGACGCACATTGTACATGTGAGTTTTGTTTGATCTTAGTTAAGAACGTGGCATCAAACACACCGATATGCCATGCATATAATGTTTATATTGGAGAATAATTTTGTCGAAGTTTGTCGATGAGTTGTCGATGTAATTTTCGATGAGTTGTCGTGTCGATCTATTGTCGTGTCGGTGATTTGTCGTGTCGATGAGTTGTCTGTCGATGTATTGTCATAGACCCTGTACACATACATGTACATGTGTGAAAATCAGCACAACCCTTGCACGAGTAAAGTTATAAACTGTCCACAAATTTTGACCTTTCACCATTTGTGTAAACTTTACTTTTGAGATAGGAACCCATGTGCTAGACATTATGTCATTCAGCGACTATGTTCAACTACCCTATAAAGTATTAAGCTGTGAATCGTAACTGAGAAATGGATTTTGACAAAACTGAAGTTCAATAGTAACAGTCTGGTCGAAATTACTACAAAATGATCATTAAAATCACTAAGAAAGACGTTTTTGTTTCCCCTATTATGGTTCGTCGACCATCTCTTGTTGTGCGTCTACGATACCATGATGACGGTATCATAAAAATCAACACACACAAAAACGCAATGGTACAAAATGCAGGTCGATCCGAAATCAGACGACAACGACGACGGAATAGGGTCAAAATTAGACATATCCCATACCGGAAGCGTATATAAACAATTTATCTTGCATTTCGAAGCGTTTTGAATGTTGTTTTTATAGTAATTTGATTATACACATTTTAATTGCGTCATAGAAGACGCTCTTTGCTATTTCTGTTGCGTCATTGACAAAATGAGTGTGTCATAACCGCAGAAAACGCGCTCTCGCGGAAACACTGAATTTAGTGTATCCGGTGTAGCGATACGTATTTCACGGGTCTTACATTTCTCATGTCACACCGGTCAGACTAGACAACTGGTAGGATAAAAACCGCGTAGGAAAATAGTTCTATACAGAACAGATACCTTGTTGATTTAAGTTACAAATTATAAGAAAAACAACAATATAATTATTATGCTATTCTGAAATGTTTTGATATTATTTAGATCTGTTACTATATAATTTTTAAAACAGAGGACAGTAATAATTCGTAACAACAGAATATATGGAACTACTTGTTTGTATGTTAAGAGTTAGGAAGGAAGCTATACTCTGTTAACATTAATCATAAATACAGTCGACTCTCGAAAGTTGGAACCCGCATAATTGGAACACCCCAGATTATTCTAACACATTTTCAGGTCCCGAATTTTTTCCTTCTAAATTCAATATGTTCTACTTAGGTTAATCGGAACCAGGATAATCGGAACTTTCAAACTGATATTATTGTCCGCTCATTAATAAAATAGTGTGAATAACTCCGGAAAGTTCGAACAGTGTCGTTCGTTAATTGATCAATCAGCCGGCCGCATGCTTTTCACACCTCGTGAAAATTGAGCAGGTGCCAGCTTGATTGAGTAAATGACGTCACATGGTAATAATCGAGGATATGTGTATTTGTTTGCCGCACGTGCTACCACTTACGATTATGTTTGTGGCAATCGTACGCCTGTCATAAAATGAGTTAACTGTTTCATATTCAATAAGCTATATAAAATCTAGATTTTTCAATGGCAACCACACAATTATGTCAGAACATAGTGTACAAAGTTCTTACGTCGAGCAACCTGGTGAAGGTCCCAGTAATGGGGGGATAGCCAGGTCAGCAAATTCGGTGGAAAATTAATTTCGCTGAGCAACTTGGTGAAGGGCCCGGAAACGGGAGGATAGCCAAGTCGGCGACAGGAAACCCAGGAGTGAAGAGAAAGACAGAACAGAAGACTATCGAGACGAAATATGAACCGGCATTAAAGATTTACATAAAAGAACTTCCACTCAAAACTCAGTAATCGAGTACGTTCCCACACAGGTTTTAGTACACTTCACTCTACACAGAATGGCGTTCTTACAGAACGGTCTTTAGTACCATCTCCAATATGGCCGACATGCTCCCTCCGGAAAGTTCGAACTACCGAAAATTCTAACAAATTTTGCTTCCCCGAGGGTGTTCGAGTTTTTGAGAGTCGACTGTATATGATTACCATGATTACCAAGCTAATATATTAGATTTACATTTATTTCTATATGCATATTTTAAATCCTACTTTCACTTTACAGATAATTATATTGTGAACAGAAAGTGAAAGTAAATTTAACAAGAGGGCCATGATGGCCCTTTATCGCTCACCCGAGGACATTTGGACTGAAAATGTTACCTCTACAGTATCAACAAGGTTTTTCCATATTTGGGCTGTGTGACCTAGTTTTTGACCCGAGATGACCCATATTCGAACTTGAGCTAGAAATCATCAAAACAACCTTTCTGACATATTTCAAGGATATCTGGGCTGAAAATGTAACATCTAGAGTGTTAACAAGGTTTTTCCATATTTGGGCTGTGTGACCTAGTTTTTGACCCCAGATGACCCATATTCGAACTTGGGCTAGAAAACAACCTTTCTGACATATTTCCATGATATTTGGGCTGAAAATGTTACCTCTAGAGTGTTAACAAGGTTTTTCCATATTTGGGCTGTGTGACCTAGTTTTTGACCCCAGATGACCCATATTCCAACTTGAGCTAGAAATCATCGAAACAACCTTTCTGACAAATTTCCAGGATATTTGAGCTGAAAATGTTACCTCTAGAGTGTTAACAAGGTTTTTCCATATTTGGGCTATGTGACCTAGTTTTTGACCCCAGGTGACCCATATTAAAACTTGAGCTAGAAATCAACCAAACAACCTTTCTGACAAATTGCCAGGATTTTTGGACTGAAACAGTAGCCTCTGTGCCTTAACAAGATTTTTCTATTTTTGGGTCATGTGACCTAGTTTTTCATCCAAGATGACCCATATTCGAACTCGTCCGAGTAATTACTGGGACAAACATCCTGACCAAGTTTCGTGACAATTGAGGCAAAAATGTGACCACTAGAGTGTTAACGAACTAAGTGTGGACGGACGACGGACATTCATCGATCCTAATAGCTCACCCTGAGCCAGCTCAGGTGAGCTAAAAATGCTATGATTTAATACAGATGTTTAAAGCAGCTTTTCAATGCCATTCGTGACTTTATTAGCTTGAAGCGCATGCACACATTAAAATCTTCCGCAAATATCTCCCTCATTTTTTGGAAAACTCCCATATTTCTATCAAAAATGGTTCACAGGTATGATCTTGACTTTACTGCGTCAAGCATAACAAACATAATTTCCTACATAACTCAACCTTTTTGCCGCAAGCTACAAGACTTCGGTGAGATTTTGCATTCGAGCTGCGTCCATCTGCTGTTGACCATTTTGAAATGAATCAAGGAAAATTGCTTAAAAGAAATTAGTTTTAATCGAGATTTTCGCAATAATTTTTGCTCAATGGTTTGTATTTTCATGTCTTTCTGTAACGGTCGTCGTTTTCAAATCAGCTTCAATTTTTGTAATACAAAACTTTTATAGATTTTGTTTGTAGGAAATTTATGAATATACTCGAATATGTCACCAACGAATGAAAATGAAATTCTATCACGATAGGTTTTAACACAATGGAAACCTTATAAAACTACTGTCAGATCACGAATAGATTGAATAACAAGAAGTATCTTTAAAAAAAACAATACACAGCGATTTAGCCGAACTAACTGTGCACAAGGGCTTTTTGCTATATATACAACTGGCGTTGTGACAATCAATACACTGGGTAGATATTTTCTTACTTAAAGTTACTTCATTGGTGACGAGGTTAAAACGGTCAGTTGTGGGCTATAAGCTTAGTGGACAGTTCTTAGTGAATCAGGGAGCATGCAGTATTTGCAGGGGTTATCATCGAAGTCCCGCTCAACAGTTATACATTTCCACTATATGGTAAAACTAAAAGCCTTCAAAATAAAGAGTGTAATGATCCTAAGCTTCTGAACATCCAGAAGCCCAGTTAGCTCAGTTGGTTAGAGCATCTGATTTGCAAGCAGAATGTCATGGGTTCGAATCCTTCACTGGGTACATGCTTACTCTTTTAAAGTTACTTCACAAACAAGTGCGCGCTATCAGAGCTACCCCATTTTTTTATTTATTTTTTAGTAATTAGTCAAGTCAGGAAGAATATACAAGCTGTGAATAGGCCAACTTTGAATTATAAGAAACTGACAGAATAACCAGAGACCCGAAGCGCCTCAATATTTATTAATACCTTCGACCGAGAATCGGCATCAGTCGCGAAAACCGAAGACAAACGGGTCTTGCAGCATTTAGTGAAAAAAATAACACATACACTTGGGCTTTACGCATGATTTCGCTACAATAGTGTCTGCATGAATTACTGTATAGCATCCTAAAGCTATGACAGAACAAATTTGTAAGTAAATCAGTAGCATTTTCCGACAGATTCGAATTGTTTACGCCGCCATTTATAGTCTCTAAAGCGTTCAGAGAAATTATTCCTTAAAAAGCTCTCTCCACATATTTGCATTCTTTCCTCTTGTAATATTTCAATATTGAAAAATTCAGTTTTCATGATATTTTATATGTAGCTTGAAAAGAAACTAAAAGCATATATTCATTTTAGAACCGAGAGTGTGAATCAAGTCGGCTAACGGTACGACATGGACACTTAGTCGATGAACTCTCAAACAAAAACAAAAATAGTTTTTCAGACAAAATGTAGTTTTGACGGTTAACTTAAAAGCAGTCGGTTATATTTTCGAACAACCGGCTCTTGATTTACAGTAAGTAGTGCAAACATGTACGTAGCTGCTTGGTTCGTTTAGTTGACAATGTCCCCGTAAATTTATTTGTTCTCCTATTTTACATATGATAAAGTATATTTGTTGTTTGTATGTTCACAGCTGTTTAATAATGAAAATTATCTAGAAAAGGGTATGACAGGATGTAGAATAAGTTTAAATTTATTTGAGGTCAGCAAAAATAGCCCACATAAAGAACTATTGTTCAGTTACCTTTAAAATAAAATCAACATATTTTTATTTGCCACTTTAAGATGAGGTAGCCACCTCATTTTATAAATTTAGAGCATGTGAAGAGAGCCTGTTATTTTACCTAAATAAGGCTACTTTAGGTGTCCTCCTTTAATGGTGATCGTTTAAAATATTTACCCACTTACTTAAGATCTTCAGAGACCTAGCTAACATGTTTAACTTCATTAATTAGAGCTGTTATTTCAAAGTAATTAATTTAATGATGTCTCGTTTTGTACAAAAATAATAAAATGGAAACTGTTAAGTAAAAGAACCACCCAACAATATATTATAAAATATCGTGAATTATAAAACTATTTGCCACAACATTAAGTCTTTTTTTGTACATTAGTCATTTTTGGTTTACACTATAGTCCTTTATATAATTTGAAATCTGAATTATTTTAATGTCATTGAATGTCTGCATTTATTTGCTGTTTATGTTCATGTGTTTATGTTATTTGCTGTGTTGTTCAATGCTGATGACTTCATGGGTCTAGTTTTCGAAATAAATGGATAACTTGAAACTTGAGGCTAACAAACAAGTAATTTCAGTTATTAACACGTTCATAACAGTAGCTAATCTAATATTCTTACTCGGGCACAACAACGTCATGTATGTCTGTTGCAGAGCCAATATATAGTAACAATCATTAAGCAAATTCAAAGAAATGGTATCTCCGCAGAACAGACCAAAGGGAATATGTAATAAATAAAAGCCTCAGCTCCTTCATACATCATTTTCGAAGGGGTCAATCATCTTTGTGCAGAAGAATTTTTATTCTACTTGATCAAAAGGCAATCTGACCACTGGTTTCAAGAACGAAATTTATGTAAGTTCGGAATGTATCATTGAATGAGAAAAGTCACAACCCATCTGGACTTCTATTTTCAAGTGATATTGTCCATTTCAGACAGTTCATCGTTTAATTTCCTCCAGGTTATATTGAAAAACTCCAAAATATGCTTAAGGTATTTCATATACGAGGATTTGCCAAAATTACCAAACCTCACGTGACCCATATTGTTGCAGTTTTAAAATATTGTTATAGGGTCGATACATTAAATTATTTGTACATAAAAATAACTTTGTGGCAATTTTCATAGAAAGTGAAGTTTACGGTTGCTATAAGGAATATGTAAGAAAAGATATTATGACAAGAATGACGTGCAGTGCATTGTAACCAGGTTAGCGATGATCTTAATAGAAACTAATGAGTTTGACAGCGGATTCTTTTAGAGGATGTGACCGGGCTGCCGTAGTCCCAATATTCGCCCTGTTTGTAGAGACGCAGGCTTTTAAAATGAAACACTCAAACACTTTTACCGATATGTAAGTGTAGTATCTCTTAGGCCCTTTTTCGTGTTGTATCTGTTTATATACGAAATGTGACACATTGATTCACTTTTTTGTGCGATCTCTCCTTCTATAAATTACTCCATTTCAACATTTCCGCGTAAATGAATAATTGTTTTCAGGATTGATCTCATTCAGTCCATTACAATTGTGTTATGCTTGTACTGTGACTATTTAAATAACTGAAATAGATAAGTGTAACAAGTTTATATCAGTTAACTGCAACATATGATACATTTAAATAAGCAAATTACATTGTAGTTATTTGTTTAAAGTTGGGTCACATAAATATATGTAAGGACGTGTTATAATTTATGTACATGTACATTAAATTATAGACAGATCTTTGAAACATTTATGTACACTGACAAGATGGGATATAATAGTATTCTTGTATTTCATATACACAACTCAGGTTACTGGTATTGCTAAAATTAGTCAAAATTGTTCCAGTATTTTGAGAGAAATAGACAGAATAGAGATGGAAATGATGCTAAAATAATTTTGATTTAAACACTTTAAAATCATCTGTTTCTTGTCAGACCCAATCCATTAAAACGTGATATCTATATGACTTGGACATGTTAGTTATGACACTTTAATAGGCGATAAATAAGACACCGACTAAAGGTGCATAGTTTGAATATGTATAGAGTTTGAAGATCACAACTAAATCTATATATTTCTTTACTTGACTAAACAAATGTCATTTTTCATACATGTATATGCAATACATTTTTGTTTGCTAGTCGTTTTGTGCCAAGCATGTGTTTGCCACGGATTTAGCGTGTAAAAACGTCCAGAAGATAGGTCATGGTGTTCAGTCGTGTTATAAGGCTTCTTTTCAGTCTCATCAATGTTCACTAATTTGAAATACTTAGAATGCATTTACTGTACATGTCCATGTCAATAAATCTTTCGAAAAAACTTTCAGCAGTGTTTATCTTAGTATTTTGGAAAACTTAAAACGTGTTAAATGTGTTTTATGCATCTTATCAAAATGTGTTTTATGCATCTTATCAGTGTCTAAGCTTAGTTTTCTTATTTCGTTGAATAAGCTGTTTTTACCTACTTTTAGGACCAATCAGATGTTACGAATGGAATCGAATTCGTATACAACCGTCTTGATCACATGATCGCTTCATTGATATAAACGCCCGTTCGAGTTAAGCGCCATCTAGTGACTGGTCTATATATGTAAATCCAAGATGGTGACGTATGGGGTCGGAATATTTACAGTATTCTTCGATTATATTTTTTTTAGAAGATACAACGTCATTATGAGAATGACTGCAAACGATGCCAGTTGCACAACAAAATCGTTCATGTTTCTCAAACAATACATACGGCTCTTTGGTACCTTATTCGGCTCAACGCCGTTTATTAAAAAAAATATTGTTATTTTTTTGTTAGTTATTTACTAATTGGATGCATTTGTCAAACCATGTGTTAATTTCAATATATTATAAAATACATTTGTCGATATCTTATGTTGTAATGATATAGTAATGACACATGTACATTGTTGTGTATTGGTATGCCCAAATGCGTAATGTATATAAATATCAAATGTTTTAGTGAAAATGAAATGAATTAGACGTGTAAAATGGCAGTATCAACTGACTTATTATGGGTTTTGCTACTCAAAATATCAGATTTTTTTTAACATATTATGATTTATAATGTTGCATATATTGATGATTTTAGTGGTTGATTTCAATGATTTTTATTAATCATCTTATGATATACTAGTAACATTGCCTAAAGGATTTAGTTTACTGTTTTTTGAATTATCACAGTAAAATGTTACATCACAAAATATTAAAGGATAATTTAAAGCACATTGGTGAGCGAGATAAACTCCAATAAGATGTATGTTTATTCCTAATACAATATTCTTAAATCGTTTTCAATGAAATCATTCATAGTACAGCAAAAAAACAATTAATATACCATATTATCATAAAATACACCCTATAATGTTATGGTAAATCTTGAATTGATCATACTTGTTAAGATATGATAAACACTTAAATCCAAAGCTAAAGAGAGAAGAAAGTGACTACAAACTGTATTTTGGTAAAACTTCTACATGTGAAGTTCCTGATTCGGGCGATCTGACTGGTTATCGAACTTTGTCCAGATTACTATTATGCTATCAACAAACACAACATTCTCTCAGTCATTTCATGTTAACACGAATAAATAGGGGAAATTCTTGATGTCTATATTTGGCCCTGAAACTAACCGAACATCATTAGTTGTACCAATAGTTTTGTGACTGTTTGGTTATACAACGAGTTTTCCTGAGATACATCAGAAAGTGCTAACTTGCCAAAATGTCGACTTTAAAATGACCATGAATACGGACAACACGGCTGCATTTGATCGTTTACTGTCGAAATAGTATACCCATAAACATTGTTTCCATGATAGGTATAATTTTGAGAGTAGACAGTGCCAATCCAGCAATTATTATAAAGGAGAAATATTGTGGCTATAAACATTATAACCAGATTAAGTGATGATGGAATAAGAGCTTTCATTAGTGAAAAAGCTGACAGCAACCAGATCAAATGATATTTAATATATTTGCTTCCGAGAAATGAACGTAAAAAGTTTGGACACTGTTTTATCCTGCATAGATTTTACACGACACTAAATGCACTTGATAAGATTGATTTGCCCTCAAAACAGATTATAGTTCGATATTGGTTTTCGCATTTTTGGCATATTTCTTCTATTGTTTTGGTTTAAATATATCTTACATTATCACACCCAGTTTAACCCTATTTTGTTGTATCAATACAGTAGGGTATTAAGAATAGTAATGTGATAAAGACAGCCAGATTTGCTGGAGTCATGCGTCGGATCATACAAGTGCGATCAGACGTTCAATGCCAGTATGCTTGTGAGAATAAAATCAAACAATTTTGTTATAACATGTAAATGTACGACTGCATATACATTTGTATAATGAAAGCTACAACGAGCATTATATCAAGAAAGGTTTTGAAATGTTCGGAATGTTGTCGTTTTACAAATGTTTTTCAAAATATTTTTTCTACAAGTAATCAATTTTACATTTGTGATATCTAACACTAGAATAAGAAAAAGACTGACCGTCATAACTGATTTCTATTATATAACTATTTGTTGGCCATGTTCAGTGAATGAACCAAATGATTGTGAGGTCACTTCACTTATAGATCTTGAGATAAGTATGTTAAACGTCAAAATTACGCTTGTCTTTAATTAAAAAACAGTTTCCGTTCAATACTAGTAACTGAATAACGGTTGAACATAAGACCTCCAAAATCAAAAGGCAGGATACCAGGTTTGATTGTAGCTGATCCATATCGATTTTGAGTTTGTCCTAGGATCTTCAAATAATCACAGTGATTAATTTTAAGACTAGTAGTCTAGAGTCAATGTTGAGATAACATTAAGTTAAAAATGGTTTCCGATCAATAATTGAAGAACGGCTGGTCCAAGTGCCCTCAAACTTTTTAAACTCGCAAATTATGACAGGAAGATGACATCTTTCGACTGTTGGTCAGAAGTTGAAAGGTCAAGGTAGCCGTCACCTTTGCTAGGTGTGAGCTTTTCCAATCGCCATTGTCCGTCCGTTGTCCGTCAATATTTTGCTTAAAACGACGTTTCCTCTGAAACCTCTGGGCCAATCTTGATTTGGCAGCAATGTTTCTTGCATGAAACTCTATCAAACATGTTCAAAGAATTCCAGTTCATTGTATAACAACAAATAGAATTTTTTTAAAAATCTTCTTCTCTAAAACCACAAGACATCCAGCTTTGATATTTAGCAGGTAGCATTGCCTAGTGGACCTCTTCTAACATTGTTTGAATCATGACCCGATATCAAAACTACACACGTTTAAATAAGAAAAGTAAAAAAACCTTCAAGGCATACCACAAGGCATAGAACCTATATATTTTGAATGTAGCATTGTCTAGTAGACATCTAGCAACAATGTTCAAATCATGACCCCCGGGTCAAAATTGACCCTGTCCGAGGGTCACTTGATTTCACAGAAGTTTATATAGGAAATTGTTAAAAAAAATTATCTAAACCACAAGACCTAGAATTAAGATATTTGGCTTGTAACATTGCTTTGCAGACCTCTGCAAAAATTGTTCAAGTCATAGCCCATTGGTCAAAATAAATCCTGCCCGGGGATCACTTTATTCTACATATGCTTATATAGGATAAACTTCTCTGAAACCACATGACCGAGAACTTAGCTATTTTGCAGCACTGTCCCATGATCTCCGGGTCAAAATTGACCCTGCCTAAGGGTCATTCGATTTTACATAGGCTTATATAGGATGTTGTTTAAATTTTCTTCTCTGAAACGACATGGACTCAAGCTTACATATTTGGCATGTAGCAGCGTCTAGTGGACCTCTACCTAGGTTTGTTCAAATCATGACCTCGGGTCAAAAATGACCTTGCCCGTTGGTCACTTGATTTAATATAGGCTAATGTAGGAAGAAATTATAAAGTCTTCTTTTCTGAAACCACAGGCATGGAACTAAGATATTTGGCAAGAAGCCTTTCCTTGTAAACCTCTGCCAAGATTGTTGAGCATTTTGCTTCAATCGACATCTCCTCTAAAACCATTTGACCAATGTCGTTGAAACCTGGTACGGGTGTTACTTGCATTTTAGACGCTTGATCAAAGGTCAAGACCAAGGTCACAGTGTATTTGCATTTAGAATTGTTACACATCAATAACAATGTTTTAACCTAAAGTATTCTAACTTTCCAGGCTTTAAGTTTATGAAGATTGAGTTATCCTACTTTAAGTGTACATGTAGTATATGTTTAGAATACATATTTACATATTCGCCTATTAACTGTTAGAATTATTTGAGCTCCGATCTTGATATGAGTAGAACTTATGAACAGTAAGTGATCCTTAATAATGTATTACGCTAATGTAAAGAATCTTCACAAATCCTAAAGATTCATAAAAAAGCAGTAACAATCAGTAAATATGGCGAGCCCTTTTGTCGTTTAAGAGCGATTTATCATATAGAAGATAGTTGTTGGTGTCGGTGTAATATCACGGTATAATTTCGCAGACTGGGCACCAAAAGTGATAAAGTGATAGTTCACGAGTGACGCTGTCACGAGTGAAAATAACGTTTGTTGCTCACACGTGAAACTAACGTGATGTTACATAGAAACCAACAATTTTCCAGTTTATAGTACACATCACGTCATTTTAACGTCGCCATCATATGGTTTCCAGTTTTCATTACCCTTAATGTACTTTTTGTAACAGATTTTGACAATTTCAATGAGTAAACAGTGCGTTTATCGGGATATAATTCATCGGTTCACTGCGATAGACCACCGAAAAATGAAAAGTATGAAATGTCGGTACATGAGAGTACACTAGAGGCGGTCGGAAAATACACGAGAGGCCGTCAGAAAACATGTGGACTTCTCGTGATGCTCTCTTATAGTAATTTTATGAATGAGTGAAAACTATAATTATCTTGGAATAATTCGGTCAGATGATTTTCAATTATAATTCTAACATGGAAGCTGTTTCGGCTAACATAGACATCTAGTTAAAACGGCGCTTGCTTTAACATTCCTGTTGGCAGGGGCCGGGTGAGAAGCCGTGTCATATCTACCAAAGACTGCAGAAAATATTTGTAGATGTAGATGCCTCCATATCACGCTCTAAATTTATCAACTAATTGGACACATGCTCTACGTACAAGCCAATGGTTGAACTCATTATAAACGTATTTAATAAACTGGAACAATGCATGTGGAAATATCCCCTTTCTAATTCCGCAACACAGGCAACATAGCGGAATTTTGTTTTAATTTTATTTACAAACATACTCTTTGGTTTAGGATAGGTCCATATATTTTTGAAAGACCTGCATATACGATGAAAAGCTCATGCGCTGAGTCTACACGTGCAAATAGACGACCTGCAGTTTCAAAGCCAGACCTGTAAATGTGCACATATAGACCTGCGCACGTGCATAAAGAAATACTTCTGAAAGAAATGGGTCATTGTAAAACAAAATCGTAGGTCTCGAATCACAGGAAACAAGAAATAAAACACATTTGCTTCAGTACGCTCTTTATATTTTAATACCGCTGTTAATTAAGTCATTTTTAATTTCTAGTATACAATTGTAATTGTGTGAAATATATTATATAATAATAATAATCAAAACGTCTAACACAGCACCTGTCTTTTTCCTTCTTTATTTAATCGTCGACACTTCAATTATATGCCAGCTTAGACACGACAGCTATCGTGTCTTGCATTTATGAAGAACTTTGGTATATACATCTGTTACATTAATTTCAAAATGATCGAGTGGTATGTTTATTACATGGAAGATGATTTTAAGAGTAGGTTTCTTAAAGAAGTGTATCAAGGCAATATTAAATTAAAATTCTCTGCCACTCGCTCATTTTGATATTCATGAAACAGAAGTTTCTAACCAGTGTCTTCATCAAGCTTTCGTACACCTACAGCTAAAACAAGCTGTCAAATATTATAAGGTTTTATAATCAAAGAAAGGAAAAAAAGACAGGTGATGCGTTAGAACTTTTGTTTAGTGTGTACATGTATATATCATTTCAAGAATACATGATGAAAAGATCATGTAGAAATTTTTAGCAACCGGCATGTCAAAACTACCTTAATCAAGACAGCATTGAAAGCAAGTTTCGCTTTAGACAAATAGTTCAACTGAACTTGATATTCAGTCTTTAAATTTGGTTTAAAAGTTCTCGTCAGAATACAGATCAATATCCGATTATTCTTTTTTTCAGGTTTCCTATCTTTCTACCTCACTTGTTCAGAACCGTTAGCGGAAATTACTAAGTGTGACTACAAACAAAGTCACAAATGCACTAACACATTTATATGACACCTAGTGACTGTAAGTTGATATTAACATATCACAAAATCTGAAATTCCATTTTGTTTTTGCTTTGTAAATTGTCATATTTACACGTGTGTTCAAAAATTGCACAATCGCATGCCGATAAGTATTTACCGGCTCTAGGTCATATATTTTCAGAGCAAACTGTTTAAGCATAGTATTAAAGCAAAACTCCACATGCCGAATGTTTCAGAGTTATAGCATAAACCTTAACCTGCTGGTGGCAGTGTCTTTTAAAGTAAAAAAAAAACGATCAAGTCTATTTTAGAAATGAACGGGGTAAAAGTCAAATTCGTTTTCTTCAATTATGAACACCATAAAATTTCGCGGACACACTAACGAATATCCCTTCCCTAAATTAAACAAGCACATTCCGTAAATTGGTATCCCCCGCTATGGTCATATGTTGGGCGCCAACAAAAATGTGTTAAATTAATGATAATGCCGCATTAGTATTTGAATTTGGGGCTTTAGAAATAAAAAAAAATCGTACTGATAAATTAATACTTCCTTTCTTCGCAGTGATCTCCCTTGTGTTGTTGTTGTTGGTAGAGATTTCGGCAGTTCAAGGGATGCAACTCCTGCATGCAGTTGTTTTTATTTTAAAAAAAACTCCACCGGTCAATATAAGAAAAGTAATAATTGGAAAGTTATTATTTTGTACTGGTAGCGTGAAGAGTTTGGTGTATTGGGTTAAAAGCTAGTTTTTCCTCTACCCTTTTGTACACTTTTTACTTGAAAAAAAAATGCACATTATTCCACATTAGCATATCATGATTCTACACATTTTGTTGACCTTTAATTTTGTTTGGCAACTAAATATATTCAAATATATTTAACATATTTCAAAATATTAATTCGTACACTTTTAAAAGACGGATGTTATGAGGAGGATAATTGCAAAAGTACTGAAGGGAATTTATCCAAGCTGCATTCAAGCATAGAGGGCATTGAGTGGATTTGTAATATCAACAAACCATAGCTGTTTATTTCCATCTTAAAAAAATCTCCCTTTATCTGTATATAAAACAAATCTTTAGAAAAAAACTTTGTCCTCCTTTAAACAAATGCTTACCTGAAGGCTTTAAACCGGTAATTAATGCATTGCTTGCAATACTCCAGTTACTCTACCTACCAAAGCGCCTGACTGTCAATATAGGAATACAACCTTTGTAATTTTTGTAATATTGATATTTGCGACTGTATATTATAGGATTCTAACGCAGTACCGATGTAACGTCGTTTCTGTTTGGCTTGGTCGTTTAAAATTTGCGGCTTTTAAATATAGGAATAACTGTTTTGTAATTTTGATATTTGCGACTGTATATACGGTTTTTAATGGTTGCAAATATTTTTAACGGCGACGGCGTTAGCCGGAGCTGTTAAAACTGTTTGCGACCATTAAAACCGTATATACGGTCGCAAATATCAAAATCACTAAATAGTTATCCCTTTTCTAACGCACAATGTGTCTAAATGCGATAATTAAAACGCCGTTTGAAGTTTGCGACTATATATACGTTATTTAATAGTCGCAAATTGAAAAGGGATAACTATTTAGTGATTTTGATATTTGCGACCGTATATACGGTTTTAATGGTCGCAAACAGTTTTAACAGCTCAGGCTAATGCCGTCGCCGTTAAAAATATTTGCAACCATTAAAAACCGTATATACAGTCGCAAATATAAAAATAACAAAACAGTTAGTCCTATAATATGTAGTCGCAAAATTCGAACGGCGTTTAATTATCGCATTAAGACACATTGTGCGTTAGAAAAGGGTTAACTATTTAGTGAGTTTGACATTTGCGACCGTTACATCGGTACTGCGTTAGAAACGGTTTTTGATGGTTGCAAATATTTTTAACGGCGACGGCGTTATCCCTTTTCTAACGCATAATGTGTTTAAATGCGACTATAAATACGTTATTTAATAGTCGCAAATTTATACGACGTCACCAATCAGAAACGACGTTACATCGGTTCTGCGTTAGAATCCTATAATATACAGTCGCAAATATCAAAATTTGCGACTATTAAATAACGTATACATAGTCGCAAAATTCGAACGGCGTTTTAATCATCGCAATTAGACACATTGTGCGTTAGAAAAGGGATAACTATTTAGTGAGTTCGATATTTGCGACCGCATATACGGTTTAATGGTCGCAAACAGTTTTAATAGTTCCGGCTAACGTCGTCGCCGTTAAAAATATTTGCGACCATTAAACACCGTATATACAGTCGCAAACATCAAAATTACAAAACAGTTATTCCCATATTTGATAGTCGCAATTTTAAACGACGTAACCAATCAGAAACGACGTTACATCGGCACTGCGTTAGAATGAATAAATAAATTCTTTTATTTCCTCATATAACCAAAGCAACCACTTATTCTTACACATTCGAAAAAGTGAAAATTAGGGCATTTAAATGAGGATTTATTGAAAAGCTTAGAAACGACAATAGAATTAAAAGGAGAAAAAATCTTGACGACGAATCATGTGTTATCAGGTGAAATTTCAAGAAATATAATATGAATGTTTATTTTTTTATGTTTTCCAGGGAATTATAGAGCTATCTCAGTGAAATAAAAGCTATAAACCACAGTTTTGAAACAGTGGAATACCATTTTTTTTTTCACTGTTTTTGCAATCTTTAACCCGGTTTTACGTCAAAAAGTATACCGAGCGTAATTAATGCTGGAAACCATGCGACGATGTTTTCTGATGACGTTTCCCGCGATTTTCGATATCTTATAGAAACAAACCCAATAAAAGTAGAGTTTAAACTGTAAAAAAACAAACAAACAGAAAAATTGTTGGTATCGGTGTAATATCACGTTAATTTCAACAGATAAAATAAACAGAAAAATTGTTGGTATCGGTGTAATATCACGTTAATTTCACCCGTGAACACCAAAAAATGTTATTTTCACTCGTGGCTGCGCCACTCGTGAAAATATCACTTTTGGTGCCCACTCGGTGAAATTATAAAGAGGATAATTGTTGCTTTCGGTGTAATATCACGTTATTATGATATTTTCACGAGTGGCGTAGCCACGAGTGAAAATAACTACTTTTTGTACTCACGAGTGAATTTATCGCGACATTACATCGATACAAACATTTGTTCTGTTTATTTTATGCCTATCACATTACTCTAATTTTGTTGAGTTCGTCTCAATAAAATGTCCAAAATCGCGGGAAATGTCACCAGAAAGCATAACAAACATGACGTCATTTTAACACGTCATATAGTTTCCTGCGTTCGTTACGCTCGGTATATATTTTGACGTTAAACCGGGTAAAATACTTTGATAATTTTCACTGAGTGGACAGTGAGTTTATCGGGTTATATAATTCACCGTTATATTTCGATAAACCACCGAAAAAGATTAGATAAAACGTGATCTTCCACCGAAACCAACAATTATCCTGTATGTAATATGGCAATCTACAACGTTAAATATAATGAAGTTAAGATTACTGTTTTGACTACAAACGTCACTATGAAGAATGGCAATTTCTTGCATACCGGATCGGGGTATCCGCAGTTTTCACCAGCGCTGGCAAATCTCATATTACATCTCCCAAAGTAATATGACTTTCGTGATTTACTTATGACGTAACGTTATAAACAACGTGATGTCTCTTTCCCAAACACAGCATTGGAATAACGTTTGTTCTTATATTTAAATGCATCATTTCGATAAGATTGCATTTAAATGTCTATTTTAGTGTGCAAGACGGTGTGCAAGAAAAAGTTTCTACCATGATATATTTGGTCCAGATGGAAATATCCGTCACAAAACAGTTACCCTCGTTGACGGATATTTCATTCTTCATATCGGATCGGAGTTTCCGGTGATTTTGCCCATGCCGGAAAAACCGGTCTGGCACCCCTCCTATGCCAGACGACTCTCGTGAATCACTTATGACGTAACGTTATAAACATTGTGACGTCAATTTCCCAAACACAACTTCGAAAATCGTTTGTTTTTCATGATAATTCATCATTTTGATAAGTTTGCATTTAGAAATCTACTTTAAAGTGCAAGACGGTATGCAAGAAAAAGTTTCCATCATGAGACACTTGGCTCAGATGGAAATATCCGTCACCTCGGGTAACTGTTTTACGCGGCAGAGCCTCGTTCCCGCCACAACAGTTACCCTCGGTGACGGATATTTCGATCTGAACCTCGTGCTCACGACAGAAATTATTAATCTGAACCGCATGCTCATGGAATAAACTATAGGGTGCTATCTGAAAACAAGCGTAACCTAAAAAGTATTGGGTAGAATCACTTCAAATTTTCAATTCATAATCAACAGACTTCACACTTCTAGAAAACATTTAAAACAAAATGTTTGAATTTTACTCATCTGGACCCTTTTTCCCATTGCCAGTCACATATGCTAATTCATTAATTAATTTCCATATCCAAGATTTTCCTTTTTACAGCCTTTATTCAACCATCAAATACGGCCTGACAGAGAAAAAAAATCCGTACTGTATGTGCGTGCAATGTCCACAGTGCCATTATTTGTAAAGGTGCATTCAATTGGCCATAAAACACACATAACGTTAATAACGTCGCTTTTGACTGGGTCGTTACTACTTTTTCATACAACGACTTCAATAAAATAACGTCGCATACAACGCATATTTCGCACTAAAAAGAGTTTTTCTTCTATTTTATGCTTAAAAAGTTTATTCGCGCAGGCAAGTGTCAAATGGTATATAATAAAAGGGTTATAAGCATAGTAAAGTGATCCAGAATGCCGAATTAACTCGAGTCATGGCGTGCGTAGGAAGCACGACTCGAGCAAATCCGGCTTATGGATCACGTTAACTATACTTATAACCCTATTATATCTGAATCAGATATACTCTATCTTTTTCTTCATCCTTTCATTCGATCAATATTTACACACAGCCGATGACGTTACAGGTCAGTGCACTTAGATTACGACCTGGCTAACTGCTAAAATAAATCAATGATTAAAGTCGGAACAGTTCAATAAAGTCAATATTCAGTGTATTTATTCAAATTATTGTCAAAACATTTTGTTTCCTTGTTTTTAATCGAACGCCAAGAATAAGAATGTTTTTCTTTTAAGTTTTCATAATGCCTATTTTATTTTACTACTATCCAGATCCGGATTGTAAGCCTATAGTATCACGTGACGATCGGAAAAATATACAAGTATACAAGGAAATAAATCCATCGTTGGCATGCGTTTATTTATCATTTTATATGCTTTGTGCACCAACTCTAAGTGAAGATGACTTAAACATTATCTTTCTTGAGTCGACAACTTGATAAAACATAAATAGTTTATAAAAACCTAACGCACTAGTTTTGCCCGCGTAGCGACGTCAACGAAAACGCGAACAGGCGTATCTGGTGCATGCGATTTTGATTTACTTATGTTTGGGTTGAAATAAAGCATAAGAAGTGTTTTCTGTACGCGTTATACTTTTATTTCCTGTCACAGTTTAATATTAATTTCTTCTCTTTTGCTTACCAAGAAACAGATCTAGTTAAATACGCGTCTAATTGGCGAATGTACAGACTTCCGCGTCCGGCTGGTGCATTGTGGGTATATTGATTAGTCCGCCATGTTGTTGAAAGATTGTCAAACGTTGGTGTTTGCGAAAGCCACATTTTTTCATCACTAACAGCAAAGCAAGCTTCAGCTGGGTAAGACATATCTTAGTTATATAGTTGTATATTTGATTCTACTAAACTTGCATGTAAACGACACAGTCTATTGAAAAACTCGAGTTATATCTTCGATTTTAACAGGCATAAAGTGACGTCTATGTCACGTGCTCTTCCGGTTTTGAAGTGTGTTTATGTGATAGTTGCTTTAGATTGATATATTAGTTGTTTTTGATATTGTTCTTGTTTGAAGAATAAAATATATAGATCTAGATCTAACGTTAGAAATGACTTTCACTGACATAATCGCTACTACGACTGTAGTATATGCTATTTATTGCCTTAAATTAGGATGCATTAAATGACGGTGCCCGGAACGCGGTCATTTTGTTTGCATTGTCAAGTGGTGTACGGTCGGTAGGGCAAAAGGATCAGGTCTGATTTTTTAAAAACCACCAAAGATAGGATATTAGTATTTGAATGTGAATAAAATAAGACTTACAGAATTGTCGGATCTCTTCCCACGAGTTGTTTTTTATATTCTACATTTATAGAGCTTGCCTGTATAGATTTATTTTCCGGGACTTCTATTTAAATTAATGAATTTAACATCTCTTACACAAATAGCAGATTTTTTGTTTATGACAGTTGCCCATCTTTTAGATATATGAACTGCTGTCCCATACAGTTTATACAGTCTCGAAAATGTAAAGATAGATATAGTATAAAGGTAAAGTACTTTCAGTTGATGTGGTGAGCGGATGCTAAAATAAAATATTGTCTTTCCATTTGAACATTTTTCATACATGATCTATATAATTATGTTTAGATATATATAGGTCTTTCTTAATTTGTTCGTCAGG
This sequence comes from Saxidomus purpurata, assembly GCA_022818135.1. Lineage (NCBI taxonomy): Eukaryota > Metazoa > Mollusca > Bivalvia > Venerida > Veneridae > Saxidomus > Saxidomus purpurata. The sequence continues at coordinate 27,327,275 of JAFMSR010000016.1, read as the reverse complement.
AAATTTAGAATTTAACAAGAAAAATAAAAAAACGCGTGGTGAATCGTTGTAAATGATGCTCAAGCACGAACAATTTTTAGTTACATTGTTATTAACATGATGTTACCATTGAAATCCAGAATACACACGTGATTATAAAAGCTTGATGCTATCGTCTACTCGATTTTTAAAACTCGTCGCCCCTCGAAAAACGGACGATTTATAGGAAAAATTGGGTAATATGCATAGGACTACGATTTAGTTGAGAGTAGGGATGTCATTTTTTAAAATTTTTGTATCGATATATCAATTTAGAAATATCGACGATACAGCGATATATCGATACATGGGCGTAAAAACGTCACTGACTACATATTCTACCAAATCTCTTGACTTTATTTGTACTAAACATATGGTTCTGGTGTATAATACATATCAACCCTTGGTGCTGAAATATTTTTGCCTATGAGACCACATTTCATTAAATTATCATTCGTTAGAAAAACACTGAACTCTGGGTAGACTGATTGTTTATATTCTGGTTGAGTTTTGATGGCATTTTCGAACGTGAAACTGTAGATCTTTGCACGGTGTAACATTATTTGATATACGATTTTTCAAAACAGCAATCGATATCGAATCGAAAATGTTTTATCGTTGATATATCGATATCGTTTGAATCGATTACATCCCTAGATGAGAGATGCTAAAACTTGTTTCAGTCTTGTCGATGACTTGTTTATCTCGGAACTTTGAGTATTCCTGTCTTTTTATACAAAACCCTGATTGCCGTTGCAAATATTAAAAAGAAAAATTCTTGTCTGATTTCAAAATAATGTCTCATGGCACATAATTCTTTTTTGAATGACCCACTAGATTGTGAAAGAGGTGATTTTCTTCCTTTCTTGAAATGGCTGCTAGGGGATGCTGCTTATTTCCTGATATTTTAAATAATCATTATGAAAAAAATTAAAACGACAAAAAGACTGCTATTATGAAGTCACTTTAACATCGTACTTGGCGAAAACACATTCATATTGTTTTATTACATGGAATATATGTCCATTTAATATGTAAACGAAATTTCATATGTTAACATTAACGTCTAAAAGGGTCTATATTAGTTAACTATTTACTTTCTGATCTCCGTTGCTCCACTGATGAATGACTTGTTTTGTTCTTCGGGCTTTCAAACGGACGGATTATGATATTAGAATACATGTTATACGTACACTGCTATATCAATAATCTTCAGAGAGAAACAGTACGTATGAAGAATATATTATACAGAAGGCCGGACCGACGGCGTCCGTAAAAAGGAAGGTCCGTTCGAACACGTATTTTACAGGACCGACGCCGTAAAAATTACCCAAACACCGGTTATTTTTAACTTTCATTTGGACTTCACAGTAACTAAAAATAATTGCAACAAAAAACCAAATAAGCTATTTTAGCGGACTTCATTGGTTTTTCAAATTGTTTTGTTATTACCGGATATGCGTCAGCAGCACGCGATGACTGGGTGCCGGTTTCGTCGTTTACTACAGTAAAACGCTTAGCTCGGGTACCAACAACTACCTGTAAGAGTTTTCGCTCTTTACAATGGCCGTGTCAACAAAACACTGAATCAGTAACAAGGATATTTTACCGGGGAGTATATCTATCTTATTTTTATCTATATATATATATTTTTATCATGGCTTTAAATTTGATGTATTATGAAGGGCTAAGCCCGGAATAAAAGGAAACAAACGCCAGGTAAGCCGACCTGCGCAAAAAGGAAAAATGGCAAAAATAGAGACCAAGCGGCCAGAAAGAAAATTTAATTATAGTTGGAAGGAGGGTCGTGAAGGCTTCATTATGATGAAGAAAAGCAGATGATGACATGTTCATTCTGTATTAGCTTCTACAAAAGCGCTTCTGAATTAAAAGTCTGCAAATCAACAAAAAATTTTAATATGCATTACTGTGTCATTATTTGACAAAACGAAAAAAATTTTAACACTGAATAGCATTTTATTTCATGAAATATTAAAAAAGTATTCGGTCCTGTAAAATTTGGTCCGGTCCTGTAAAAGTCAAAATTTTACAGGACCTTCTGTCCTGTAAAAATCAACTGTGTTTCGCGGAGACTGTATTATAGGTCCATATTACAGGAATAAGCGGTTCGCTAACGCTCCCTTGTTACTTCCGTTATAATCAGGTAAACTCGATGATCCAATCCGTTATATCACCATGACTCGACTTTAATTTTTTGTATTCACACTTACACTACAGTATTTTTATTGGAAATGACATTAGAATACTGTTTACGAAAGTAATTACGTTATTTCAAGGAGGCGTAGCCTACAGTACCCTTTGTAATGGATAGATTACTGTTTGCGACAATAATTACGTTACTTCAAGGAGGCGTAGCCTATAGTACCCTTTGTAATAGATAGATTACTGTTTGCGAGAATAATTACGTTACTTCAAGGAGGCGTAGCCTACAGTACCCTTTGTAATAGATAGATTACTGTTTGGGAGAATAATTACGGTTCTTCAAGGAGGCGTAGCCTCCGAGAAATGACGTAATTATGCGAGTCAACAGTACACTATCTATTTTGTATAGTGGCACATTTGCTCTATTGCGCTATATTGTATGGAAGGGAATCACCGCCATAAGTCTATGGGTCTAGATGACATCCTTATTTATGAACATTACATGCTCATTTGTCTTCTTTCTTACATCTTACATGCATGTGACATCTCATGTGTCATTCTTACGAGCGCATGTTGTATGATGCTAATTTCATGTTTCTTTCTTCCACGTACATGTTATATACTTGCTATTTAGTAGTGTATGCTTGTGTTGATTACTTCTATGTTGACCTTATGATTTCATTCATCCTACTTCTTTCGTGATAATAGTCTGTGAAACTATGGCAGAAAGCATTTGTGGTCAAGAATTAAGACGAACCAAGTATGCACTAACAAGAATGGCATTAACACGAATACGGTAGGTCATATTATGATACCAGATGGCGCTTTAAAAAGTCTAAATCCGAAAAGAGCTGTTTTCGCAAAAAGAGAATTTCACATACAGTATTAAAATTACGAAAAGAGATTATTATTCTGTTACTGGTGAATAAAATGGATAAATAAACACATATTAACGTGTGTGTCACAATTTTCGAATTGTAACAGATGTTTTGACCCATTTGAAATAGAATTATGTTGTATAAGGAAAAATGACGAGTCAGTCAGCAAGTCTCCGTCCGTCTGTCCGTCTGTCAGTCAGTCAGCCAATTTTAAACACTTTATTGCTAAAGATATAAATATTTTCAATACTGGTATAATACTATCTATCTGCATCAAGGCCACACCACTGGGAGGCGCTCTGATCATGGCCCGCCCTGGTCCCCTTAATAAAAGAAACTTTGATTTGTTGAATACATAGATTTATTGAGTCGGTGTGCTGAACACCCGGTGAGGTCCAAAAACTTCCCTTTCCGACCGAAATTTAAAATGATATGCGAGGAAATATAAAGTTACTATAATCACAGATGGCATAAATTGAATAAAAAATCTTGTATTTTTGTGTCTTTTTTAAGAACAGAAGAAAAGCTGTTACTTCACCAAATGTCAACATTATAGAAATAATTGTATGTAACAAATACTAGCAAATAAAACAGGTGTGTGATTCAGGAAACCTGTTCGATCATTGTTTTTTCCATACTTAGAAACGGATATCTAATGTATAGTACACGTATACTGATGAAAATATTTTATAAACCAACTATTTTGAAATATTAACTGAATCATGCCTGCTTTAGCAAAATAGTTTTTTAATCTATGTAAAAAGGTCACATTGGGTGGCTGACGTAATTGTTTGACTGGCGTTGTCAGCGACAAAAGTAGACACGGCATTGAATAAACAATTCCCATCACCCGTACTATACAGTGCGACTTTCTTGGTGCTGAAGTACTCTCTTAGTATTGCATTTGACACTGGACACTGCTCAAAAAGCATCAACGCGAATGAATTTCACAAACAGCAACTCTCGGCGCACACCTTTTTTTTGTAATGCTAGAACAAAAGGCATTGTCGCGAAATGGCAAACAGATCATGATCTGCACTAGTCACAAAGGCAGAATATTGAAGTCCACATTGTCATTTTTTCCTATAAAAACACATATATATATATCAAGTTGTTCAATTTGTTCATTGCGCCTGACCACAGCTGAAATTTCATTCTACAAAATCACCCTTCTCATTTTATACAGTTTAAAATCATATAATTTTTAAATTACCATCTAATACTTAGCGACGACATATAATCAATGTTTGTATTTTCTGTTTGTTGCAGGAACTGAATAATACGGACAGACAGACAAACTATTTCGCGTAACAGTCACTCAAATACCGCGTTATCATGCAGGTCAGTGAAGTTAGCTAGAAGATGGGATTGGTTATTGGGTATTCAATACAAGCTAATTTTGAATATCCAGCTAGCCATTAGTTGCGTTTTTGCATAAGTTAAGGGCATCACCCAGTAAGCTTCGAATAACCAGCTAACTGGGAGTTGGGTATTCGCAAAGAGTAAAGCCAATTTCCAGCTAGATTCGAATACCCAGCCAGCTGGTAGTTGGGTATTCGCAAAAAGTAAAGCGAATACCCAGCTAGATTCGAATACCCAGCCAGCTGGGAGTTGGGTATTTGAAAATCGAAAAACGAATACCCAGATAGCTTCGAATAACCAGCTAGCTGGTAGTTGGGTATTCCTGGGAAGATATTCTTTTGGTACCAGCTAAAACTGCTTTCGCTCCGGGTTGAATGACATTTGAGGTAGTAGGAAAACATACAAACTTCCACTTCAAGGTCATGCGTTTAAAGATTGTCGTCATCTTAGGTTATACTAACCTACAACTTAAATGGATTGACTGTTTTATCAATTAACACATAATTAAATCAAAAAGTCCTCTTTTCGTATGTGAAATTCTCTTTTTGCGAAAAGAATCTTTTCGGATTGCAGCTATGGGATATTTTTCGTTCGTACGCGGTTATCTCCCTGGAATAAGAATTTAATTACTAAAATGACAAGTTTGTTATTTTATACCACGTATATCTGCTACTTTTTCATGTCGGAGACTTCCAAGAATAGAATAGTCAGTAGTACAAATGAAACATGTATTTGGAAGAAAAGTAATATGTTTTTAGCAACATACAGCAAGCACTTGGAAGAACGACACATGCGATGACGCATAATGGAGTAATCAGAAGTACAAATGCATCATTACTAAGTAATCAGCACAATCACAATAGAAAATAGCAAATATATAACAGGCATGTGCAATAAAGATGCATGCAAGTGGAAGAAGAAACATGCATGTGGAAGAAAGAAACATGAAATTAGCATCATACAACATACACTCGTAAGAATGACACATATGAGATGTCACATGCATGTAAGATGTAAGAAAGAAGACAAATGAGCATGTAGTGTTCATAAATAAGAATGTCATCTAGACCCATAGACTTATGGCGGTGATTCCCTTCCATAATGTAGATATATCATGTGTTCTATCACAGATATATCACAGCTCCGCCTCGTACACAGTGCAAATTATTGGAAATACGTTAGATGGTTTTCAGTAGCCATCAAACAATTTGTATAATGACACATGCATTTGCTATCTTGCGCCAGTGTAACTGTTCTTTATTGTAGATAGATCATGTTTTCTATTACAGATAGATCACAGTTTAGGGACTTCCACAGTACCAAAGTGGATGGGAAGGTAGAAAACTAAATTCTTGAAAACTTTCCTTGTCATGCTTATACATAATTTAGACGTATAGAGTTTTCTTTGTGATAAAGGTACCTCGTTTATAACAGTCGAAAGATGGTATGAATATTTTTAAAGTCTTAAAATCTTGTTTCCATTCAACGAACTTGCTATTATGAAGAGAGAAATCAGCATTTTTATTCCTTTGTAACATATTTTCGCGACCAGGAAACTCGAGGTCAAACTCAGTTTAACAAATATCTCATATTGTCCATATGTGTTTGTCAAAAGGACACACGATAATGTTGTCAGTATTATGTTGCTGTTGGCCTTTCAAATATGTTGTTCCGTGTTGTTTAGTTTTTGTGTTAGTATGTAAATAGAGTTTTAGGGAATATTTAGGTGTAGCTTTTTTTTAAAGTGTCTCACATTTCCTAACATATGTAAAAGTTTTTTGCCGTTCGATAGATTCTGATAATTTTCTTTTTTATTGATGAAACTGCAATGGCAAAAGTGGGAGACCCTTAAGCTCCAACCCCATACTCTGCACAAATTGTCAAAAATTCAGTACATATTTTCCTTTAAATATATATATACAGTAGCCATAATGGTGATCTGCCAAAATTGCCTAAACACTGCCGCTGGTCACCAGAGCTAAAAAAAGAAAAACCTTTAAACGACATCTCCTAAATTAACCACTGGGCGCATTTCAACTAAAGTTTGTTTATTGGATGTTACCCAAACGGTTCTTCTGCACTACACAAAATGGCCGCCTGACACTTCATTAACGACCCCTTCTCTTTCGTAAATTTTAATTGTAAACATCCTTATTTATTGGTATATGCAAGACGAAATAGTTCCTGTGGTAAAGAATGGGCTAAAATCATAATAAAACTAACATTCTACATCACCTGCATGGTGCATAAACACAAAGTCAACGTGAGGTATTATGTGCCTCTACAACAAAGAAAAGTCCTAGCGCCTTCACTCTTAATATAACCATTGTGCATTTTGTAATATAAGACTTAAAGTGATGATTATACGCCTGTAGACTAAGTTGAGAAGGAGTTTGGTCGTGCGTCCGTCCGTCCGTGCACATTTATACGCCCTTCAGAAGTTACTTCCCTTTACAAACAGTAGCCATTACAAACCCTTTTTAATAGGGTTTTGTTAAAATTTCTAAAAGGTTTTTCGGTGCAGCTGTAGTAAGATATACAGCACAGCTCTGAGAAATATGCAAGAAAGCGTGAATTTCGCAGGAGTATCGCGGTAGTAAAATCGCGGCACTTCAGGTGTTTTTACAGGTTATCGGGGCATTATTAAACTTAGATTAATTGTATTTGGTAGAAATTTGTATACACGTGAGATTTTTGTGTGTTATATAAATGGTATGTTAAAAAGTATTTGCCGAAAAAAATCGAAATATATATTAACATAAAAGGGATCATCAGTCGCAAAAAGAACAGTCACACAACTGAACCATTTGGGACACCAAGATAGCTTTGTTTTCAATAAAAAAAAATGGAATTTTTTTAATGTTAATTTAGAAACGATTTTCGCTTTCGATAATTAAGAAACATTCAGAAGTATTAAAATTTAAATATTTACGCACTTTCGAACTGCCTTTCAGAACACGCACGATCTTATCGTATATTAGAGTTTTATCGTTAGTACCGGTTGCCCGTATGACCAACGCCCCAAGAAGACGTTACTAGTACTTATTTTAGGTTTCGGAGGATAGTGCAAGATACAGAAAGCGTCCCAATTCCAGAGACATCCCTGGTTCTTTATCATGCCAGGTGTATAGCACCCGGAGCTCGGTTTAATTCTCATCCGAAAGACTGTTAGTTACAAGTTGGTCAGCCTCGATTACAAGTCTCGTGCCCTTCTTATTGAGCTTACCGGGCTGACACACGCACGATATATACAGTTGAATATTATATGTTATTTTATATTCACTCAAATTTGACAGTTAAACATTAAGAAAACCTGTTAATCAGTGGTGTCATAAAGCTCGAACTTGCAAACAATTTTACAATTGATTTCAAGACTTAATTTCACAGGCTATACTTTTATCGCCTACCGCGAGTGTTAAGAGGCAAGAGGAGAATAAACATTGCCTAATTACGGCGAATTAATATTTTAAGTCTACGTAAACGGTACCTTTTTCATTTTAAGATAAAAAATAACGCAATACTTTACGAAACAATTATATTAAAAAGAAAAAAATATTTTTATATAGTGATATACTAGCGGCGTACGCAACGAAACGGCGAAGACCGATTCGAATAATCTGATTGAAGCAGGTCGATTTTACAGACGTATTTAACAAACGTTTTAATAAAGGAATTTATTTAACTACTCGATAATACGCGGAGAAACGCGAGGGCCCGCAAAAGATAGAATCATTCCATACGGCCGCAGCGTCACTCCTCTAAATGTAGTAACTTACATTGTTTTTGTCTCACTCGTTTTTTCGATGTGCATATTTATAATTCGGGGCATATTTATATCCCGAAACTTCGGGGGGGGGGGTATATTAGAGTTACCCGGTGGTTGGTCAGGCGGTCTGTTGCATTTTCCTTGTCCGCAGCATAACTTGAAAGCTACTAGTTTGAATTCAATGCAACTTCATACAATGGTCAAGCACTTAGAGAGGAAGTGCAGTGCACAAGAACCATAACTACATCTTGACTCATTACAGAGTTATTGCCCTTTGTTACTTTTCCATGTCCGGAGCATAACTTGAAAACTTCTGATGGGAATTCAGTACAACTTCATACAATGGTCTAGCACAATAAGAGGAAGTGCAGTGTGCAAGAACAATAACTATCTTGAGTAATTACAGAGTTATTGCCCTTTGTTACTTTTCCTTGTCCGCAGCATAACTTATAAAATGTACTGGTTGGAATTCAATACAACTTCAACAATGGTCAAGTACATTGAGTGGAAGTGCAGTGCACAGGAACCATAACTCTTACTTGACTCAGTACACAGTTATTGCCCTTTGTTACTTTCCTTGTCCGAAGCATTACTTAAACTACTGGTTGGAATTCAGTTTAACTTCATACAAGGGTCAAGAACATTGAGAGGAAGTGCAGTGCACAGGAACCATAACTCTATCCTGACTCATTACAGAGTAATTGCTCTTTGTTACTTTTCCTTGTCCGGAGCATTACTTGAAAAGTACTGGTTGGAATTCAATACAACTTCATACAATGGTCTAGCACAATGAGAGGAAGTGCAGTGGACAAGAACCATAACTATATCTTGACTCATTACAGAGTTATTGCCCTTTGTTATTTTTCCTTGTCCGGAGCATAACTTGAAAACTACCGGTAGGAATTCAATACAACTTCATACAATGGTCTAGCACAATGGGAGGAAGTGCAGTGTACAAGAACCATAACTCTTTCTTGAGTAATTACAGAGTTATTGCCCTTTGTTACTTTTCCTTGTCCGGAGCATTTCTTGAAAACTACTGGTTGGAAGTCAATTAACTTGATACAATGGTCAAGAACATTGAAAGGAAGTGCAGTGCACAGGAGCCACAACTCTATCATTACAGAGTTATTGCCTATTTTTACTTTTCCTTGTCACAGAGCATAACTTGAAAACTACTGGTTGGAATGCATACAACTTCATACAATGGTTCAGTACAAAGAGAAGAAGTGCAGTGGACAAGAACCATAACAACTCTATCTTGAGTATTTCAGAGTTATTGCCAAGAATAATATCTCTATTTTAGATTTTTTGCAAGGTATTCTGTTACTACGAACTTCCTCAGTTTATAAAGCAGTCTTTCTGGGGTATTCATCACATTTAGGGATAGCTCTAGTTCTCCTAATGCCTAACGTAACTAAAGATGGAAATCAATAAAAAGATCGGTAAAATATTTGTGAAAATCTGGTCCTTGCCAAAAATCGTTGTAAAATCGGGACTGCGAAAGTACGTGATAAATAGAAGAAAAATCGGTAAAATTAGGCTGAGTCTCTTTGGAAATCGTGGTATTTTTGGCCCCAAAAATGGACAAACGAGTCCCCTGATATAGACTTTTGAATCCTTTAAATTTGAAACTGACTGTTTTTATCGTAACACATCACAATAGAACAAACTTGCTTGGTTAAAGTGGAATTGAGCGCATTTTTTCAAGTAAAAATCCAGCTGAAATAGGTGTGTGTAAGAATAGAAAGGGTAGGGGAAAATATAGCTTTAAACCCAATACACCAACCTCTTCCTGCTACCAGTACGAAATAATAACTTTACAAATATCACTTTTCCTATTAAAAAAACACAACTGCATTCAGTAGTTGCTTCCCTTCCACTGCCGTTGTCTCTACCAATAACAACAACAACACAGGGGGGAACACTGCAAAGATAGGAACTACTATTATATTAGTACTATTTTTTTATTTCTAAAGCACCAACTTCAAGTACTTATGCGGCATTATCATTAATTTAACACATTTAAATGCTCAGCAACCGAAACTTGCTTTTACAAAACTCTCACCAAAAATACACTTTGTGCAGTAAGATGCGCATAATGTCACTTAAAAAAACATTGAACAGTTCCTTTTGAAGTGTTCCAGAAATGCATTTTTATTCGCCTAGGGTGCTAGAAACTCATAGTCTGCCGGGAAACACATAGTTTTCCGGGGGCTTCGAATTACGTATTTGATCATTAAAACAAGCATTAAGTTTGTTTTCCTGATGCGCATGTGATGGTTGGGACTGTATCACTGTGCAAGCGACCGGATAAGCTCAGTCAGGGCAGCAGTCGGCCTGCAAGCAAAAGGTCACGGATTCGCATCCCGGTCAGGATGCACATGACATTTGGCGCCTTCCCAATGCATGAAGATTTAATTTGGTAGGTCATTTTACTATGACATCTAGCATCCCTTTTCTCTCTCATATACTCAAATTCGCGCCGACCATCTTTTTAATAAAATATTTCTTGTGTTGCGTTTGCAGTAACTTTTGTTTTATCAAATATTAACGGTCATGCGACGATAACAATACAGTTGACTCGTTATCGACAACAAAATACATATTTAACGATATTTCGCCGACGGATTTTCAGAAGGCAGCCATTACTCTATGACGTAATCGAGTTTGTATCGAGCTATCCGATTGGCTGCCGCACGACGGAAATACATGGCTGCCCTCTGAGTATTTAAATCGTGTATTCGAATATTTTCGAGGAATTTGTTTATTTGATGAATATTTGATACTGGTCAGCGGCATATTATAAATGAGTTTCGATAATAGTAGATTTAGTTAGTTTTTCGCGGTAATGGTTAAACACTGAGAAATGATCAAATACCGAGCACCTCATCAATCTAGACTAAATTAAAAGCGCTGTCGTTGACAATGCATGCAAATCAGCCATATCTGTGGAAATACGCTATGACTATATAGTGGGAAAATGGAATGGATGAGTTTGGAAATTTGTCTTATATATTACAATATTTTGTGGATACGGTAGACTATGTATTTACTGACTGAACAATTAAACAACATGTTCAAATTCGTTGTAGGTTAAAAACTCTGAAAAAGTCTTCCATTTTTTTCAAATTTTACTTACGTCAGACGAATTTAAGCGGGAAATGATAGCACTATAAGAAAAAGTTCACTTCAGAGGAAAATGCCAAGCCGTTTCGTTCTACAAGCGAAAATGTCAACGCCGGTATAACGATTTTCGATCAATCTAGAAATGTCACACATTTTCGATGGTGATTTTCACAAATTGTCTACTTATAATGCGACACTGGGAAAGGCAACCATTAAAACATGAAATTTTTATGTTTAGACTGCAAATCGTGTCATAGATCATACCTTAACTTCAATTGGCTCGCTGCTACAGCTTAGTTTTTCAGCAGCATATGTTCAGGTTGAGCTATTAGGGTCGACTTTTCAACAAGCGAGGTAGGGATTAAAACAAAAATAACACTTAAGTGCTATTTTTTGTTTTTAACCCCAACCTCACTTGGTAAAATATTCCTACATATTCTGATAACCTTTCGTCATCATTTTTTCAACGATGCATCTTGGAACACTAAACACATAATTATATAACAATGAGTCCGTCGTTTTGTTTTCATCCAGCTATGTCGGAAGTTTCTTATTTTGTTTAGTATATGTGTTCAATTATGTTTAAAAGCGAAAGCAACCGGATAACTGGAATCCAGCCCAATCTCAACCAGATTAAAAATGCGTTCAGAAATCTGGCGGGAGTTACGAAACGAAAATACTCATCCATGTCACGCGTGATAATATTTGCTGCAAATAGGTCTGACAGCTTGACTAACTACATTATTTAGCAAAGATATGTCCTAAAGCGAAAAACGCACCAAAGAAGCAGTTCAGATAACAAAATAACTAAATCGAAAGTAGGCTGGAAAGTCGTACCCAAATACGTTCTTACATATTTTTATAAAATGGAATAAAGCTTAAAAGTTGGCTTTTTAGCTATTACTCTGTGAGATATAAAAACTTAATATACAGAATTGCAATTGCAGAGTGACTTTCATTTTATTACCTGACAAATCAGTTTCCAATTAATGTGTAGAAGTTAATAAAAAACACCACTGCATATTCAACATTATGCTAGTAGTATTTTACTTCACCCCCAATACTGTTGGTACTGCTTGGTATTCTTATACTTGTAGAAATATGGTTAAGCAACCAGACAAAGATTTTGAACTGACACAATTGAATTTTATGTCCAATATACATGATGTGCATTTAAAAACCATGGTTGCCTCAGGCACAGCTACTGTCAACATAGGCTCGTACAGAAATAAATAAACTAAGCTGTCAGTTTTAAACACTGGTATATTTATTAAAGTGGTCCTCTACCATTTTTATTTTCAAATCGTTCTCCTTGGGTAAAAAATAACCTTGCCTGAAAAGTCGAGTGTTTCCTCCGACTTGTATAAAAAACACTTCTTAACCGAATGCAACACCCTGAGGTTTCGCATTGGCTAGATCTCTTAGTCAGGTGAGCGATATACTCTTGTTGTAATTGATTGTCCGAGATGTTGCGCAGCTATTTGTTACAGCTATTCAAGAAAATTACCAAAACATATCCGAATGCGTTTGAAAGTGAAAGTATTTAGTCAACAAAAACTGAAAATTTCCGCTTTAGCATCGAACCGATTGGAGTTAAGGTACGATCTACGACATGATTTCATGATCGGAAAATGTGTGACATTTTTCTGGGTTGAGTGAAAATCGTTATACCAGCGTTGCCATTTTCGCTTGTAGAACGAAAACGGCTTGGGATTTTCCTATTTTCCTTTGCAGTTAACCTTTTCTAATAGCTCTAGCATTTACTTCTTCGTCCAAATTTGTTTGAAGTAAGTAAAATTTGAAAGAAATGGAAGAGTTTTTCGGTGCGACACAGTTGTTTTCATATCTCGTGTGTTTGTAACCTTGTCTATGGTAAAGAGCTATTAACATTTTTTTTTCTCAATTTATTATGATATAAGTTTAAAAATGTATAGATAAAGACATTTGTACATTGAGGGGGGTCAAAGGTATGTTCCTTCCACCTGTGTGTATCGAAATATTAAAATTGTTACGGCCAACACTGATTCGAAGAAGACATTTTCATATTGTCTCTACAATTATGTTTCTACTTTCTAAGTCATGTAGTCATACCTGAGAAATCCTACTAACGCCTGTCATTGTTTTAGTTAAAATTCTAAAGTAATTAAAACAAATAGCATCTTTAAGGTATTCAGATGGCAATGACCGGTTTAGCTAAATGCTTAGTAAGAAAACAGTGATGTAATTTAATGTTCATGTTAATCAAGATTAAGACACATGTAATTTATTCAAGACAATTAATGATTTACAGACAGTATAAACATATTATTTTAGTTAAGATTAACGCCGCACTCTTCTATGTTAAATTTATTTTTCGCTTTCATGAGAAATTTATCTTATATTTTACATATTATGTATATATTTTTATATACATAAAACATATCAACCTATACATATAGATATGACTTTGAAACTTGCAATATATATTTACCATTATTTCCTCAATCAACAGACAAGAGTACATAACTCCAAAGGTTTTTGTCAGCATTGTGGCCGTTTTTCTATTTAGAAAATTCATTGAATCTGGGTAAAATCCACTTTTTGACTTAACCCTTTTAGATATTGTTGTGAAAATTGAGATACTTGTTTCATGACCGCCATCTGTAGAGAATAGAATGAAACTCTTTCAAGATTTATTTTTAAAAACTAAGGCTTTTTATCTCTTAGAATCTAGGTTAAGTTTTTTGTACTTGCCCAATTTTCGACATAACCATTTGCGATATTACTTTCATGGTAATGAAACTTGCCGCAAGAAAAGGTAACTCTGTTAAGGATTTCATTTGAATTAATACAACTTGCCGCAAGAGAAGGTAACTCTGTTAAGGATTTCATTTGAATTATGACAAATTTCAACAAAACCTCACACAATTCCTCAACTGTTCAAATCAGGACCCGAGGTCAATTTTTACCCTTTCTGCAACACCATTGTTGACCTTGTATTATAGCCAGTGGTAGCCAGGTGAACGATAAAGGCCCATCTTGTTTGAATAATATTTTGTCGATTGAAACCTCATTTGATTGCAGTATTTTAACAATGTGAGACTGATTAATGACATTTTTTCTTTATTCAGTACACATCCTGATCTCTCGGAGGTAAACTTGGCACATTCTGTGCTGGGAAGCAGTCCATTACTTGGGATTATGTTTTAAGCAAAGCAGCGGGAGCGGGGGTGTCTGCCGCTCTCCCGGAGGTTGCGGGTTCGAGACCCACCAAGGTCAAAGCTTTCTTCACAAATCGGGGGAGAGTGACTCAAAATAAACTTAATGGTATATACTAAAGCAGCCATTTCTTTGTGTTTTCTTTTTATTTTCTAGTTTGATTTGTTTATTTCTGATCATTTTGGTTTTAGTTTACATTTTAAAAAATCAAAACAAAGTATAAAGTGGTGTTTATCACTTAGTATGAAGCCTGATAAACCCAAGATTCGGTTGTGTTATTCCAGTCACTTTTTAAATAAAAAAAATGTGTTGCCATGCAGAATGCTTGTAAAATGCTATAAATAGCAAAATGGTTTTCCACAATCTAAAATACTTGTATATAAAATCTAATCTTAGATATTAGAACAGACATCATTCTGTATGTGGGTGTTTAAGAATTTTGTAGATAAAAAAGGTCTTAATCCTACTATAGGCGAAATATCACAAAAACCTTGTTATTCCTTTATCATGAAAAATTGAAAAAAATGAATAGTAATGAAATGGATCGGGTGATAAGGAGCGTAATGTTTATTCCGATGATGATAGGAATTCCACTATCCCTATTCTGAACATCCTAAATTATGAAATATTACGTTAGAAAAGATGGAAACTTGATGATCTTTTCTGGAAATCACACCACATACATACAAGTTTAATTCTAATTCTAGCTTATTATTAAGTTAGAACCTTGAACTGATAGTGGATCAGTAAAGATTAATATTGTGAAAAAGTCATCGACCCATCATTATTCATTCCAGAAATTTACTAGCAATATGTTAGGGTCAATAAAATTTCTTGTTATTTTGATTCTCAGCAGTGACCCCTTTAATACTTCTGTTTTTATGATTGATTAAAAAAGTGATTGTTTATTACATTTATTTAAACACTTTTGAAGAATAAAATTATGTGATACATAACACTCTAAACTACCGGGATCGTCTTTAAGTTTCAAACTACTCGATCAATTAAATACGAAGGCTTGAATGTTGCTCAGTAACTCTCCACTAAAACGGTAGATATTTCCCGTTATTATAAACAAATCATTATGTAAAGTCTCTATCCCTGGTAGGAATAGCCAAACATTACTGCGCTTTGAACATTGTAGCCGAGTACAAGGCCGGTAACTCACTTGACATCAATTTTAACAAAGTTTTAAAGGTACTTAGCATACATTGTCACAACAATGTACTCACGTTTTTCAATTCTTTCAGTCATTTTTAGCTCGACTTTTCTATGAAAAGGGGAGCTATCCTACTCGCCCCGGCGTCGGCGTCGGCGTCTGCGTCGGCGTTGGCGTTGGCGTCACACCTTGGTTAAGTTTTTCGTACCACCCCACTTTATTTCAAAAGTATTAGAGGTATGGCTTTGAAACTTACCATACTTGTTTACCATCATAACCTCCATCTACAGACAAGAGTACATAACTCTGTCAAGATTTTTGACAGAATTATGGCCCTTTTTTGACTTAGAAAGTGTATTGAGCTTGGTTAAGTTTTTCGTACCACCTCACTTTATTTCAAAACCATTGGAGGTATTGCTTTGAAACTAACCATACTTGTTTACCATCATGACCTTCATCAACAGAGAAGAGTACATATTTCTGTCAAGATTTTTGACAGAATTATGCCCCTTTTTTACTTAGAAAATACATTGAATATGGGTAAAATCCACTTATTGCCTTAACCCTTTGAGATATTGCTTTGAAACTTTGAATGCTTGTTTACATCATTACCCCCATCTGTAGGCAAGAGAAGGTAACTCTGTCAGGGATTTGTTTTAAAAATTAAGGCCCTTTATCAACTTAGAATCTTGGTTAAGTTTTTCGTACCAGTCCACTTTTTGACTAAACTGTTTGAGATATTAATTTGAAAGTTGGAATACTTGTTTACCATCATGATCCCCAAACATTGGCAGGAGAAGGTAATTCTGTCAAGGATTTTATTTGAATTATGGCCCTTTTTGACTTAGAAACTCAGTTAAAATTTTCATTCTTGTCCACTTGTTGACTTAACCACTTGAGACATTACTTTGAAAGTTGGAATACTTATGTACCATCATGAGACCTAGCTGTAAGCAAGAGAAGATAACTCTGTGAAAATGTTTCTTGATTTGTACTTAGAAATTCCTGGTTAAAGTCTTGTGTGCCCTTAACTGTCAAAGTTTTGTTTTATTGGCAAGCACTAAAAAAGTCGAGCGTGCTGTCCTACTGACAGCTCTTGTTTCATACGCCCGTAGTAGAACGTATCATGGTAACACCTGCGGCGGGCGGCGTTGTATCACACATTGTCCGCTCTGTAAGTCTAACAGTTTTTCATATGATCTTTACCAAACTAGCTGAACACGTTTGTATGTATAATGTATTGGCCAAGTTCGATCACCAGCCGAATCGCCCTAGGCACTTTTAGATATTAGCCCTTGAATTATTCAGAATTGGCCAAATTAGCATTGTCCGCTCTCAACTTGCTGAACACGTTTTTTGGCATAATGTCGTGGCCAAGTTCGATAACAGCCAAATCGCCTTAGGCACTTTTGGATTATGGCATTTTAATTAGTCAAAATTGGCCAAAATTAGACGCGTCCGCTCTTTGATTTCAACAGTTCTTACCCAACATTCAACAAACTTGCTGTGAATGTTTATGGTCATAAAACCTCGGTTGCCAGTCGTTACTGAGATTTGCCTCACTGACGTATTTTGTTACAGCTTGGCACTCAATGTAAACATTTACAATGAAAGTGACTGTGTGACTGTTACAAGCAATTTCTTGAACTGCATGGCTTTGAAATGCATATAAAATTTAGAAGGCGCATTTTGTCCTTAAGGCCGATTTTCTCGCGTCGCTCCTCATTTAATTTCTGTCAAATGAAACTGTTTCATATGCTATATACCACCATAAACATTAATATTATGGGCGAGTCCTATTTAATATGGCGAGAAAAGTTAATGCATTGAAAACTTTTCTATGAACAGTTCAAGTTATAAAATTCTTAAAACATTTAAGCACAATCCATGTTAAAATCTGATATCACAACCAAGTTGATTAATGTTGTTTGATTTGAAATTCAAATTGATTTGCATATTTGATTTGATTATTATAGAAGTAGAAGACAACGATCAGCATTTTCTTACATGACCAGATATATGAAGAGATTAATGCTGTATATAATAATTCACACAATAATTAAAAAAGAAAAACCAAATCGTATACTAAACGCTTGTGAATTGAAACTGTTTTATTTAATCCCCAGATATCTTCCTGAGTATGGATATTGAACTGAAGATAAGTTCTGTGTTCTCACTGGCTGTCGACGACGACAAGAAAGACGAAACTGAAAACTCCGAGGACAATGAACCTTATGAATACTTACTACCAGATGATGACAACGACGAAGTCGACATATTGTCGGACTTAAACCGGACAGTACCTAATAAGGATACTCCAAAACTGCCTTTGACTGACCATCAGTGTTATACGACAGACCGGGACAACAGGAACGACCTTCACAAATCGCTGAAGAACACAACGTCAGTTTTGGAAGACCCTGATGCGCCGCCTTCTTTATTATTGGAGGGATCAAGCTCACCTGCACTATCCGCACCATCACCTCTTATTCCAGACATTGGAAGTATGTCTCCACCGATTTTGCAACGCGAAGAACCACTGAAGCAAGGTGTAATAGGTATATACTACTCAAAACAAGTTAATGATCACCATTTTATTTTATGATTTGTAACAACGTGTAGACTTATAACTCTTAGCAACTTAAGCGGGAAATTTATTTTTGTTGTAAATCTTACTAGGCTAGGCTTATCAGATGTTATGGAAGTAGTGAACGCTATCTGTTTGTGCTTGTCTTGTGTCAAAGGGTTAAGGCAATTGTGGGTGTAGTAGATTTGTATATCATAAGTGTATATTTTAGGGACAGTTGTTATATACTAAAACAAGATTGCATACGTTTGATAACAAGAGGTCCTGTCTTTTTTATCCTGGTGAAGTAAACTACATGTGTAATCAGCTTTTGAATTATTATCACTACATATCTGCGGTCAACATATCAGGTTCTATTAAATCTATTAGGATGATTTTTTAAAAGTTACACAATGCAAATACTAGCTAAATCATGTAAATTGGGATTTCATTCTTAAATTAAAAGTTGGTAAAATATGTTTGATATAAACACTACCATATAAATGCTGATACAATTTGTACAATGTATAAATACTTTCCAGACTTAAAGGGAAAGGCAAGTCAGAACATAATTTGACTTTAGATTGAAGAACTTGTTAAGAGAAACACAATTTGTTGAAAGAAGGGGTGTCAGACAGTCAAGATAGATAACTCTTATATGAACTTAAAGTGACATTATGCGCAACTTACTGCACATAGTGTATTTTTGGTGACAGTTTTATAAAAGCAATTTTTGGTTGCTGTGCATTTAAATGTGTTAAATTAATGATTATGCCGCATTAGTATTTGAAGTTGGTGCTTTAGATATAAAAAAATCGGACTGATAAAATGATAGTAACTGTTGATTGTGTCGTTGTTGATGTTGGTAGAAATTTCGGCAGTGGAAGGGAAGCAACTCCTGCATGCAGTTGTTCTTTTCTTAAATTGACTCTCCCAGTCAAATATGAAAATCAATATTTGGAAAGTACAAACTTTTGAAACAACTATGTATGTCTTTTTTAACTATCACATCAAAAATAACCTCCTGATCAAATGTTTCAATACAAGTGATGTCACAGTTACACTTGATATGTATTCTTGTTTGGTTTTTACATTAACATTTCTATTAGGTTAATTGAGATTATCAAAGTTTATATGAATAAACAGCGAACACATTTAGGCATAGCACTTTTAGTTCCGCGTAAGCGGATGCTCTGGATTCTGTTTCAGCTGTTTCATTAGTCATTCACCACAATTCCATCGTCGTCGGATAGACGTAGTTGAAATGCAAAGTATTAGTCGTACTGATAGTACTTCATTTCCAGTTTTGACATGCGGTGACTGACGTCATGTTAAAATCAAATGTATTTCAATTAAAAAGGTATTTTAGGAGGGTTATTTTTTAAAGGAAATGTTTTAATTCCATAGCAATCTTCTGTATTGCCAAATTAATAAATTAAATATTTTTCTATTCAGATGCGGCAACTCGAGGACATACGCATGATAAAAAGAAAAAATGTACTAAGATCGACCCTTGCTACATTGTTTTGACAAACGTTGACCCTGTCATGAAAGGGAAGACGTATATTTCTAGTCGTCTGTTTAAGCGTTCGTGTACGGAGTGTTCAAATATGTGTAAGAAGATTCAGTTTAAGAGGCGTCTTAAGGCTGGGAAGGATGTTTTCAATGTTAAAACACCTAGTAAGCAAAAGGAATACCTCGTGTATTTGGTAAAGGCCGAAAAGGAGCGTTTAAAAAAAGGCAGGAAGAAGATTATCCAATTTACTCAAATCAAAGAGATTCTGGAAAAACACGACTTAAAGGTAGCAGCTCGCAAGAAAGTATCTGGAAAGCCTGCACTACAAAGAATACGTAGAACAGTATCTCGATTACCTAACGATTTTGCATCTCGGCCAAAAAGCCCAATTGTTCTACAAAGTGATGAGACAGATTGTGTCAAAAAGGATGTCAGTGCTGAGGAGCTTGCACATTTGAATAAATTGATGATAAAGAAACATCACAAGGTAGAACTAGATTCACTGAAAAAGTTGATTACAATCAAAAGATCACTTAATCTAAGTCTTAAAAGGGCTAAACGGACAAGAACGGAAGGTTTAGAAACCTTTATGACAGCTGACGTTACATCTAGTGTGAGTGGGCGTGTACGAAAAGCCAATCCAAAATATAGAAGAGACTATGCTGTTTTTAAGAGAGATATCGAAGAGCAAAGGCTTGTTGACCTTGCACATGTTCGGCTGAAGCGTGCTGAGTCAGAGAGTAAGAGAAAAGTGGAAGATCTTAAGAAGGACAGTGAACGATATAAAGTCGGTATAAAACGAAAGGAACTGTCCAGTGCAGAAAAGTCGGATTCAGATCAGCCTGTAGCAGCAAAAATGGCAAAGCTGTCAGATGTTGTAATTGATAACCCAGAAGAATGTAACGTTAGGAGTTTTGTGGGTAATCATAGATCTCTGAAAAAAGCTACTGCTGGTAGTGTATGTAATATTGAAATAAATAGAGCTAAGGCAAGGAAAATTAAGGAAAGAAAAAAGAAAGAACAAAAAGATGGAGTTCTTATTCAGGACATGCCCAAAGAGGAAAACGTTATCACTGGATTTTTGCAGAATATCAGTTTTGATGACAGAAACGGGAAATCTAAAACAACATCATCCTCACGTGAAGCTGATGGATTTATTAAAATGGAACCTGATGATCAAATAGGTAACCAGTACCCGCGCATCAAATGTTTATTGAAAGAAAGTTCAGACAAAAGATCTCATAACGCGAGACAGAAAACTTCACAAGAAGTCCAACCTCAGGTCATTATGATGCCAGTCCCAGTTTCTACAACTTCATCTGCTGCTAAGAATCTAGCGTTGCAGCAAGAAAAGTACAAGTTGCTAAAGATTCCCGAGACAGTTCAAGGTCTATTTACAAGTAAACAAATAAAGAAAGAACCAATTGACGAATACTCAATAACTACCAGTACGGCCCCTGTTATTAACAGTTCGCCATCTCTAGTTTCTTACAGTGACAAAGTGGTAACAGTGGCATATGCAAATGGCGTCTATAAAAAAGTTTTGTTAAACACGTCTGCTTCGATACAAATTCCACCAAAAACTAAGACACACACAGTTCAGGCAGGGACCAGCCAGGTCCCTATCTTAGTAAACACGAGAGATGGACTTCGATACCTTGTCCCGGAAAAGTTACTGCAAAAAGACAAATTGCCCAGTTATTCTGAAGCTGTCAAACAGCAGTGTATGTCTAGTACTGTTAGATCCAGTACAGCCACAGTGACTTCTGCGTCCAGTCTGACTTTGAACACAAATACCAGTGTTGGCAGTAAATCGAGTGCAGTGCAGGCGCTCAATATAACACGGTTTCCAGTACAACTTAAACAACATCAACAGGGACAACAAGCTAATGTATTAGGGGTATTGCCTTCCATGATCCAGCTCCCAGTTCAGACTGCCATGAACTCTCTTACTCAAGGTATACCAATAAGACCCGCATTAGCAACACAAACGCAGTCGCAAACAGTTGTTCACAAAGTGTTCCCTGTACCTCATACAATTGTTTCACAAGAACAGTCTGTACCCATTCAATCAGATCACGTTGGCCAGAAGTCCACTCTTCCACAGCCAACATCTATAACAAGTAACAGTGGTAATGGACCTGGTGTTAGTCTAACGGTAGCAGATGGTCAGAACCAAAAGCCGCTTGAAAAATGCAAGTTCTATTTGCTGAAAATTGAGGGCAAAAATGTTCTTATTCCCATTGATGGAAATCAAGCACAGCCTAAGGCTTATGTAGTAAACAGTGACATTATAACCGGGGACACACAAACACAAAATGTAAACACAGTGACAACAATCCCATCCCCAAGTAACGTCTCGAAGACATTAGGCATCAGGCCAACGATTTTAGGACTGCCTAGTGTAGTATCTCAGCAAAAGCCAACTTTAGCTGTTCAGCAAAAGCCAACTTTAGCTGTTCTACCGAACACGAAGCAGTTGAACAATGTTCTTCAAAACAAGTTAACGGCAGTCCAAAATAAAGTTAGTTCACCACAAACGAAGAGTTTATTACAGACAGTTACACTGACAAATGCCAGTCGTGCTACAGGCACGACTGTACTGAGTAGTATGAAAAATGCGATTTCATACAGTAATTCCAAATTAGATAAGGGAATGAAAAATGTAATAAGACCGAGTCTTGGCAACGTTAGTATCCAATCAGTGGATACTACGACACATATACTGCAAAAGAAATCGGCAACAACTATTCCACCGAAAGCTGTTCCCGTTTATCTTAGACAAATGGCAAGTACACAAGCCTCTAGTAATTTGAAAACCATCGCATCTCAACACACAAAGAGTGCTGAAAATATCGTCAAAAACCAGGTGTATGCTCCACCAGTTATGACTATCCAAACTGTATTCGACCACCACAATCAACCGGTTGGTGTACTTACTGATGTTTTAAAAGGAAATAATTCCCTCAATGATAAACAGTCTGTGCATATACCAACTAAACCTAAAACTGGCAATGATCGTGTTGTTGAAAAAAGAGAGGAGAGTAATACAGATGTTAAAGTGGGTAAACTTTGTGAAAAATCTGGTATCTTCAACCAAAAAGAGACTTCCGATGAAGTGGTAAAGCAAAGTGAACAAAAACCACAGGCTTTTAAAGAAGCGGCGACTGAAAGAGAGGAAAGGTTAAAGCGCCTTAAAGAACTGTTGAAAGAGAAACAGAAGGCTGTAGAAGAAATCAGAGGCAATAAAATTAGTAGTGAATAGTTTCAGTTGCACTTGAGAGTACAAAGTAATTTAGGAATCTGGGACTGAGTTAACTAAAGCACTTACATTTTATATTTGTTTTATTTCATGTTTGACAATGCTGTATTTGTGTAAAGGTTGCGTAAGTTGAGCTTGTGAAGTGTTTGTGCACAAAATTGTGTTTGTATGGAATACATATGTGCGCATTAACGTTACGTTTCTATGTGAATGATAGTTTGATAATTTCATACATCTATTGGCAATGTGTTATTGCAGGAGTGCATAAATTTTATTCGTGGTTTAATTTTGTCGTAATAACATTTTACGTTGTAGAAAATATAATATGTCATATTCACAATTTACATAAAATCATCCAGCACCTGAAATTTACTTTAAAGAAGCAAGTGCATAGAGTGTTGTAAATCTAGGAAGGTGCCTTTTATTTTTACCTAGTATCAAGTTTTGCAAACCAGTAGTATCACTCGTTGCGTATTGGAGACTTTCGTACATGGCGTTGCAATTGTCAAGTTGCAATAGAATAATTATCTTCTTTTAAATGTACTTTTACGCAGCTACATGTTTGTGTCTTTCTGTTAGTAGAATGTTTTATCATAGATGTATCATATTGTATCAGATTCGTTTCTTTTGTTTGCTCCTGTACATTAATCGATACATATTCATGTAGCAAAAAATATTTCACACCATTATTAGTAAAAGATATGCAGTTTCTATATTTGTCAGATCATATGAATTTCTATATTGTTGCCTCTCAAAACACAAGGGTTGGTCGCTGTTGTGATCGATCATCGTCCAGTTGACGGCGTTCGTTCAGCATTTTCTTTAAAAGGAAATTTTCTTGAAATAAGCTAACTTTCACCACCTTTATTTGGGTGGTGCTAGTATAGCTGTTTAAATAATTCTTATAACTATGGAACTGTGATTGCGAAGGTAATCGAAGCGAAATTTAAAAAAAAACAACTTTATTAATGTACACCAGTCTATGGCTGTCCTCCATCAAGATTGTTTAAATCATGCTCATGTGGTGACTATTTTAATGAAGACATTTAAAAATTATTGATGGAAACCACTTCTTTTAATATTATGTAGCAGAATTATTTTTAGACGACTCTGTGCCAAGATTATTAAAACTTGGTTAGCTTTACAGCATGCGAGTTTTCTTATGTGGCTAACATACAGAAAACAATGAAAATAATCACACCTCGGAAACTATTTGTCAAAATTTGGAGTAGTATTACAGGAATGGTTTTTACGACATCAGTTTTGTACAGAGTGGCTGCGATCGGGCATTCTTATATGTCCTTATTATTTCCGTGACAAAAATACGGGTCAGAATTATTTATATTTATGTATAGGAATGGTCTTTTTGTAGCCGTTTTTCTTGATTGTGCAGGGTATATTGATTCACAAGAAAGCGTTGCTTGTTGTTAGGGGACAATTTCTATTACAAGACTATTAAAATTTGTCACAAATTAGTGGCTAGTCTACCTAGAATAGCAATGTACCATGTATTCAAATAATAGGTGACATTTCAGTGCAGTTGAATGTATCAAACTGCTCATGTGAGCATTGCATAGTATATAATTATTGTCATCGTGATTCCGGAAGAGTTCTTTTGTTCTTGTTACAATGCTAATTTGAAAAGTTAATAAATTAGTTTCCAGAAATTTTCTAAGATAGTTACTAGTATCAGTTAAGTGTTTATTTTAAGATTGAAGAGCCCTTTATATTGCCATATTTTATGTGCCGGAGATACTATATACAGATGTTGTACGCGTGAATATGCAATTTCCAAATATTGCTAATGCTGACGAACCTTCAGCATCTAAATTAGTAATCACATTTGCCTAATTTGCCTAATTTGCTTTTGCGTATTTTAAAGTTCCTCGAAATTGGGGAGCATATAGTCGCCACTTGTCCGTCCGCACGCGCGTTTGTCCCATTCATTTCCGGGATATTTCTAAGCAGCTATAGGCGGGGAATTCTACGGAACTTCATGGTTATGTTCAGTACCAGAGGAGATGCGCAAAGCGCCAGGGGAAACATGGGTCAGTATAGTTTTGATTGGATAGTGTGTGTGCTACCTAATTATGAAGACGAGATTTAGATGTTCGAAACGGAACAGCCCCCCCCACGACGTATATTGGACACAATTTTGAATGCTCTCTCTATATCGTGAAATTAGGCTTGTAGGGAACATAACTTAAAAACTGTTCAACAGATTAACTTGATAGTTAGCACAATGAAAGAGGATATGGAAAGGAAGTGCAACTTTTAATATTCATAACTTTATCTGGGTCTACGATTGAATTATGCCCCTTTCAATTTTTATTTTCTGAAATTACAATTTTCATGTACATGAATTGTATTTTTTTATTTGCAAGAACAGAACTTGTGTGCTCTTCATCCGAAAATGTAGACTCCGGGGAGCATCCATGATGTTATCAATGCTTTTTTTAAATGCCAGAAAAACCTTGAAATTTCAAACCATGTTTCACCTCCAATTAGATTCAAATGTTGTCATATTGTTGACACGTATAACAGCTGCTTGTATGCACTTTTTGAAAAAAATACATTTAATGCTTTCGATCGACGCTGTCATATACTAATCGAAATTCCCGTCATTCCTTATTCCTTACTTTTGTCTGGAGCTTAGTTTAAAAATCTGACAGGAGTTGAAATATAGGTAGACGGTGACAACGAGATGTGCAGTGTTCAAGCAATAAAATGACGGAGGTTCTTATGAATATAGAAGTTTTACTGTGAAAAAGGTCATGGAGGAGTCGTTCTTTTAGTATAATTATGAGACTGGTTGTTGGTGAGTGCTACGTTTGATTATGCTTAGGAAGTAATCTTACTTTTATTAGCAGTGCATATTATGTTCATGTATGTATCATTGCTCGGGAAGACCAATTTGTTAAGATAAAGACACGTCACACGAAGCTCGACCCACGTCAAAAATACCATACACTGCCGCCGCGTAATTCTATTTCATATTGTTCGTGTGATAGCTACACTTTTACTTGGTATATCAATATATTGCTATTACTGTGTTATTTGCATTGCTGTAAACGTTTAGTATACCAAGTTTGAGGTGGTTTATACACTCAACAACTTTTATAACACTGATTTATTTAACTTACAACAATTGAGTTCTGTATGACTCTAAGATTACCCCTCAGAGATGAGGCCCCAATGGTGTGGTGAAACTTTAAAAAAAAATTCTGAAAAGGCCTGTCAGATATATTTTTGTCTGGCACAAATAGTAAATATTGTATTATATAACAACGGAACATTTAGAAACTGGACTTTTTTCAGAGATGAGGTCCTTAACGGGATGTTGTGTTTTTCTTACATAATTATGCTTATAGTAACTTAGGAATTCTTGTTGTCTGAAACTAGTACGTGTGTAGTACAGATTTGATTTAACGTGCAACACTAGAGTTCTTTATGTAACTAGTACGTGTGTAGTACAGATTTGATCTAACGTACAACACTCGAGTTTTTTATGACTAATTTGAAGAAATCCCCTTAATGACGAGGTCCCAGTTGGGTGGTGAGATAAAAAAAATCATGGATTGATTTTCTGAAACAGAAAAACCAATACACGTATCGGTTGTTCTTTTTCTGTTATTTGCTTCATTTTGCTAGGGATATAAATTCACTGAACCTGCTTGTTAAAATGTCAGATTAACGTCGCGTTAATTCTCGAGTTTGTTACATTGTTTCAGATTTAAGGCATTCGGTTTATTCTTAGTTCGTTTTCAGTGTCCGAAATGTTTCTGTCGGAGTTGAGGTTTTATACTGAATTATATGGTATATTTACTATAACTTACTACTCAGAGGTTTAACATTATTTGTTAAAGAATGCATGTTACCACGATAACGTCCAAGACCTTTTACAAAAGAAAAATGTGTCAGTTTCGTGCGACGTGTCTCAACAGTTCACAGACCCAACCCGATTGGCAGGCATACATTTATCACTCAAGTACATCTACGGCCGTACAGTATACTACATGTATAAGGCTGTTTAGTGAAAAATTTCAATTTTTACAACTTTATTTTTAGCTCACCTGGCTACGCCAGGGTGAGCTTTTCTGATCGATGATTGTCCGTCGTCCGTCGTCCGTCAACATTTGATTCAAATGACATCTCCTCTGAAACCTCTAGGCCAATGTTGATAAAACTATGCAGGAATGTTCCTTGCATGAAGCTCTACCAAAATTGTTCAAAGAATTCCATTCCATGCAGAACTCTGGTTGCTATGGCAAAAAATAGGAAAAACTTTAAAAATCTTCTTCTCTGAAACCACAAGGCCTAGAGCTAAGATATTTGGCATGTAGCATTGTCTAGTGGACCTCTACCAAGATTGTTCAAATTATGACCCCCGGGTCAAAATTGACCCCGTGCGGGTGGGCCCTTAGTTTTTGCATAGGAATATATAGGAAAAACTTTAAAAATCTTCTTCTCTGAAACCACAAGGCCTAGAGCTAAGATATTTGGCATGTAGCATTGTCTAGTAGACCTCTACCAAGATTGTTCAAATTATGACCCCCGGGTCAAAATTGACCCCGCACCGGGGGTCACTTAGTTTTGCATAGGAATATATAGGAAAAACTTTAAAAATCTTCTTCTCTGAAACCACAAGGCCTAGAGCTTAGATATTTGGCATGTAGCATTGGCTAGTGGACCTCTACCAAGATTGTTCAAATTATGAGCCCCGGGTCAAAATTGACCCCGCCCCGGGGGTCACTTAGTTTTGCATAGGAATATATAGGAAAAACTTAGAAAATCTTCTTCTCTGAAACCACAAGGCCTAGAGCTTAGATATTTGGCATGTAGCATTGGCTAGTGGACCTCTACCAAGATTGTTCAAATTGAGCCCCGGATCAAAATTGACCCCGCACCGGGGTCACTTAGTTTCATAGGCTTATAAGTAAAACTTTAAAAACTTCTTCTCTGAAACCACAAGGCCTAGAGCTTAGATATTTGGCATGTAGCATTGGCTAGTGGACCTCTACCAATATTGTTCAAATTATGACCCCCGGGTCAAAATTGACCCCGCACCGGGGGTCACTTAGTTTTGCATAGGAATATATAGTAAAAACTTTAAAAATCTTCTTCTCTGAAACCACAAGGCCTAGAGCTTAGATATTTGGCATGTAGCATTGCCTAGTAGACCTCTTTAAAGTTTGTACAAATTATGCCCCTGGGGCCAAAATTGACCTTGCCCTGGGGGGGGGGGTGGTCATTTGTTTTACAAAGGCGTATATAGGAAAACTTATTTGGTATATAACATTATCTAGTGATCTTCCACCAGGCAAGTGGACTTGTACCAAGGTGAGCGATATAGGACCATCTTGGCCCTCTTGTTTATTACTGTACGGCCGTAGATGTACTTGAGTGATAAAATAGTGCCTGCCAATCGGGTTGAGACTCCATACTCCTGTCTGTGAACATGTGTTGCGGGACCTAGGTACGATTAATTTGCGATTTAAGAGTATCAGTTAATATTTTAGATCACCTAGATAGATTTACCAAAATCCTGTTGTTTTTTTCTGTTACATATTAAGTAAAAGATAAGATGCCAAATAAGATGTCAATAGTTCTTTAGTACAAGGGCTCAAATAAAATTTTGTTCTTTAATAGATTTTTGCTCGTTTTTGCAAAAAGTGTGTGTGGCGAGCTGTTTGTATATCGTTTGATTTCCATCGACCATAATTGGTTTGATTCCAATATAACATCCGCATTTCTGAAGAAATCTTGGACAACCCGAATGGATGGAAATAGTATTTCTTGCATATCGGATCGGAGTTTCCGGTGATTTTGGCCATGCCGGAAAAACCGGTCTGGCACCCCTCCTATGCCAGACGACTCTCGTGAATTACTTATGACGTAACGTTATAAAATATTGTGACGTCACTTCCTAAACGCAACGTCGGAGAATCGTTTGTTTTTCATGATAATTCATCATTTTGATAAGTTTGCATTTAGAAATCTTTAAAGTTCAAGACGGTATGCAAGAAAAAGTTTCCATCATGAAACACTTGGCTCAGATGAAAATATCCGTCACCTCGGGTAACTGTTTTGCGGGAACTCGGCAGAGTCTAGTTCCCGCCAAAACAGTTACCCTCGGTGACGGATATTTCGATCTGAACCTCGTGGTCATGACAGAAACTATTATTCTTGAGTTAATGCCAAACTAGCTTCCTGTGTAGTATTGTTTGGCACTCAGGAAGACATATTTTACAGCAATCTTAACCAAAATTAGTCTTTGAATTAACAAAAAGCAATGTTTTACCTTGTTGCATTCTGGAAGACAAATGAAGTTCTAATGTATTTGAGTGGAATGCTTGTGGTCACGAGTAAAATTCACTATATGCAAAATTGGGTCATACGATCAAGGGTTGTTGCCCTTTATGCATCAAAATGACTTGGAATCAATGTCACTTTTAGTTAGAAAATGTTCATTCCAAAGATGTAAGCCACTTTTGAGTATGGTCCAATTGAAAGTAGTACGTTTTAAGTTGATGTCCATGAAAAAAATCAAGTATTCCACATTCCAAATGTTACAAAATCTAAGGCCGAATTAAAGGGTCTACAGGTCTACAAATCATCAATTACAGACAGGTATTTTTTTTTTTTATTGGAGTAAAATAAGTTATACCGGTACTTGATTTAGGATTTCAATACGATTTATAAGATCTACATGACTTTTGAGTGAGAAATTGTCTTGTTTCTTGATTCTACTTTTAGCAGAGAACAACAAAACACCTATATCATGTTATATAATTTAAAATGTATCCACGATGTCTACACATTGTATACGACTAGTCCGGTTCAGAATGCTACAGAAACGGTGATCAGCAAAGGTCAGTTGACATGTTTAGCTAACTGTCACTTGACACGAAGCTAACAGTCATTCATTATAACTCTGCTTACCCAATTTTTAGAGTATTGAAATATTTTATATCACTGGCAAATTGTATTGGTGTGATTGATCAAAGTTATGTCGTTTTTCTGTTATGTGTACAATCCCATGGAAACGAGTATTTGTTTGACTTAACTTCTTCAGTCTCTGTAACATAAATACAGTAAACTGTTGTAGTTTAAATACAAGAAATGTCCTTTGCATTCCTTTAGTAACCAATGAATAACTCTTATTTCATTACTACAAATTTGTATTCTAAACATATGTAGATAACTAAATATCACTTTAATATTAGCGATAATTAGACGCCTTTTAAAGAAATGGTTGGCAAACGAGATAAGGATGAATGAAATACGGATTACATAAAAGTAGGTTTTACCAATGTAAGGTTTTACCCCTCAGAGATGAGGCCCAAATGGGGTGGTTAGACTGGGTAAGTTAATTTATGTCGAATCTTCCCATGGAAAGGGAAAGTCTCGTAAGACACCATTCGTAGGTGGAAAGAGTAATGAAATGTTGCGAAACATGTAAAGACACACCACAAGCTTTGTGACTGAAGTCAGAAACGTCAAAAGACCACGTTAAAACGCCAGGTATACCGTTCGTAATTCAACACGTGCCGTAGGTATTCGTCCACTCGTGGTTTATTGCAGTCTTCGCATTTTGTAAGTTAGGAACTTTGCTGAATGAGGCTCTTGTAAAACGGTTCAACAATATCAGAAAAAAGCACGTACATTCGACCACAAACGAAACAAACAAGTAACAAAGTTGCCACAAAACTAGTATTGACCGAAACGTTTGTCTAAAATTGTTGCATTCCCTTTAAAGAGTAGTGAACATACTGGAAATGAATAACGTCGTGAAATCCGCCTAGGACATCACACTTCTATGTTTAGACTAGTCAGAATCGAATAAGAAGGGACAATTAACGATATAAAGATTTTTTTAACCTGTGAAGAAACTTTTGACTTTCTCTACAAAGCTATATATTGACCTCGATCTGTACTTTAAGCGGAGGCCTGTGTATATACCGTAAGCAGACTTGAAGGAATTGTACTCATAAACAGTTTCACTGAACAGAGCAGGATAATTATACGGACGGTGAAAGAGGGGCAGTGGAGAGAGGTACAGTTCCAAGTTGATGTAGAAATTTATAGTCGGCTTAAAGGAAGAGGTTCGGCTTAAAGGAAGGGGTGATTTGAAACAAATTCACTATACAGAACAGGGTTATTGCACCAAAGGTGAGCAAATTGATTTAGGAACTGTATGCCGACTTAAATGAAGTAGTCATCTCAAACGATTTCATTGCAAAGAGCAGCGTTATTGCATGCACGTTGAAAGGAACAAACCGTGCAATTGTTGTAGAAACCTCATCTTTGGGTCATCTCAAATCATTTCGTAAACAAGCTAGGGTATTAAACTAAAGATGAATGAGTATAATTAACCATTGATAAAGAATCCGTGTGTCATTTTAAAAGAACGGCTAAACGAGGTACTTTAGAGGTGTACTGGATGGACGGTTAAATGAACACAATGCACAGCTGCTGTAGTATTGCGTGCCGACATAAAATAGCGTCCGCTTTAAAAAATTTCACCTAAAGGAGCAGGGTAATTGCACGGCCCCTTAAAAAGGATGTAGAAACCGCGTGCCGACTTACAGGAAAGGGCATCTCAAATAATTTCATTGCACCAAG
Organism: Saxidomus purpurata; assembly: GCA_022818135.1. NCBI lineage: Eukaryota > Metazoa > Mollusca > Bivalvia > Venerida > Veneridae > Saxidomus > Saxidomus purpurata. Next base: position 27,295,633 of record JAFMSR010000016.1, on the reverse strand, counting down.
CTGGGTAATTTCACTGTTGCACGGTCAATAAAAGGGGCACAACTTACATTTGATGTAGGAAGTGCATGGCGACAAACAGGAAGGGACCATGTCAATTGACTTCACTGTACAGAACTGAGTTATTGCACAAACGATGAACAGATCATATTTACAAGTATGCCGACATACAGAAATGGGTCATTTCAAGCGATATCACTGTGTAGAGCAGGGTAATTGCATGGACGATGAGAGGAACACAACTGGCAGTTGTTTCCTATAATTATACAAATGACACTGCGGAAAGAAAAAGCAGTAGAACGTTTAAAGATTTTTTTTAATTCAAATTCACATAATCAGTTGCAGATTATAAGAGATGTTCGTGACTTGTTGAAAAAGCATGCTGCCAAAGGGAACCACATTTACTTCTGGTATGTACCTTATCATATTTTGTATACGTATTCAATTGGCGACATTTCAAAAGTGCATCGGGTAATTTCTGTACACGTACGTCTACAAAGAAACCAAATATTTTGGAAACGAACAAGTCTCAACTGTTTTCCCGTAATTTGGTTACACAGTCAGTACACAGAGCACATCTCTTCATATGCTACTGTCTAACCTGTCTATACCGATTACCAAAGAGACTGGATGAAATCGGCTGCTATAGACAGGTGACCACTATATCAATACCAAAAGTACATTGAATTCAAAATCTTTAGCACATAAAAGGATCCCACACAGGGCCGTAGGACAATTTGTCGCTAAGCAATAAAAATCTTAAACGCTCTAGTCTATAGGTCTCATATATGACACGAAGAAATTGAGCTTTTATCTATTTTTAAAACGAATTTTATTTCTTTTAAACATATGGTATTGCAATGTACAGCAACTAATCTGCCTCGAAATGACACCCAGCTTCAATGGTATAGGTAAAAAGGCAGTTGACGGCAACTGTTAATGGTGAAACCTGTATAATTATCGCGTATTATTATACTCGTTTAGGCTGCTACTTTTTTATGCTCCCTTTGAAAAAGCGGGCGTAAATAGCTTTGCACATGTCCGTTCGTCGGTCGAGAACGGTTTCCGAACGATAACTTAAGAACACTTTGGCCTACAATCCTAAAACTTGGTGTACTTGGGTGGTCATTACAAGTACATGACCCCTATTGATTTTGAAGTTAGTAGGTCAAATGGCAAGGTCACAGTGACCCAGAATTGTAAAACGGTTTCCGGACGATAACTCGAGAACGCGTAGGCCTAAAATCTTGAAACTTGGTATGGAGGTTGGTCATGATCAGCAAATGACCTCTTTATATTTTGAGGTAAGTAGGTAAAGGTGACCCAGAATTGTAATACAATTTCCAGACAATAACTCAAAATTGCGTGGGCCTAGCACCTTGAAACTTGGTGCGGAGGTTGGTCATGACCAGCAGATGACCCCTATTGATTTTGAGGTCAGGAGGTCAGAGGTCAAGGTCACAGTGATCCGGAATTGTAAAACAGTTACCGGAAGATAACTTGAGAACGCGTGGGCCTAACATATTGAAACTTTGAGTGGATGTTGGTCATGACTGACCAGCAGATCACACGTTTTGATTTTATGGTCAGTATGTCAAAGGTCAAGGTCATAGTGACCTGGAATTGTAGAATAGTTTCCGGACAATAACTTCAGAACACGTGGGCCTAGCATCTTTAAACTTGATGTGGAGGTTGGTGATGACCAGCAGATGACCCCTATTGATTTTGAGATCAGTACGTCAAAAGTCAAGGCTACCGGGAATTTTTTTTTTTCGGCCACATGAATATTTTAAAGACCAATTTTTATTTTTTTTAAGGCCAACAATTTTTTGTTAGGCTAAAATTGTTCTTTTTAAGGCCCAACATTTTTTTTCAGGCCACATGTAATTTTTTTTGTAAGGCCAAATATTTTCTTCTTTGTTAAGCCAAATATTTTTTTTTCTTAAGGCCAACAATTTTTTTAAAGGCCAAAAATTGTATTTTATAAAGCCAAAAACAATTAGTTTTTCACAGTGTTTTTTTTTTTACTTTTCGACTTTTTCCACATCACTGATTGCATCAACGGGGGCATACATGTTTTACAAACCGCTCTTGTTTATTATTTGGCAATTAATTTTTCTATGTTGCAGTGGTAGCGCGTTCGCCTCGGGATCGGAGGGTCTCGGGTTCGATCCCCACCAGTTGGAATTCCGATTCAACATTGCCCCTCTCTCTTCGAGGTTGATTCCTCGATAGAGATTAATATCAGGTGTAAGAAATTGTTTTGCAATCGGGATGAAATAAATGAGTATAAATTACAATTGTGCTACTACGTGCTTGTGCATGTCGTGCCTAATGATTTGTTTGGAGATATCTTTCCTTTAAATTCTGTATATTTACGGAATATAAAATTCCCTTACGTGTATATGAACTCTTTATTTAAACTATCAACAATTATAGCTATACACGTGATATGTCTATCAATTTAAAGATGGTTTTACTGAAGCAAGTCATTAATGACATATTGCTTCTTTTATAAACTGCTTATGCTGTTGGCATGGTTACATTATTTAGTAATTCAACAAAAACATGTGTAATATTAAACTTAATGTCGAGTCTCTAGTTACAGCCATATGGGTACAGCCACGCATGTACGAAAAAGGTTGTTACATTTATATATTGAATCATATGATTTGCTGACACTGTCTATCACACCATAAACTTCTAGCCTATACGCGGAGACCAATTTTAGACGGAAAACAAGACATTATAAATATTGTGATTTCCAATAATAGTATGGTGAAGGTTCTAATACATGCATGAAGATGTCTATGGTTTGGATGCAGTAACATAACCACGTGTAAATCTTTCTTATCCGAGGCTGTGGCGAGTATATATATATATATATATATATATTTGCAAAGGTTGCATGTCCTCTGTCAAACTGTAGATTTCAGGCAAACAGCAATAGGTAAGTGTGTTGTTCTCGGCTGATGTTTATATTAATTCCATTTATTATACTTGTACATCTCATTGGTGGACAGGGTTGTATCAAACATGAAATGGAAATTATTTATTTAAGTGATTTATTTTTTTTTTTAAATAAATTTTTCACTTTTTAGATTAAGTTTGTTTTACGATGGGATGTATTAACAAAGTCAAAATAACTTTTTGCTGTATGTAAGTTGTTTTACAGCATATAATGTTGTTTGTGAATGTTAAACCACTGTAAGCAAAATCCCAATTCGATGAAATTTCCAGAACATTACACTTGACTTGTACGAACCAGCCATTTTATTCAATGACATTTGGAAATGAATTCAAAAAAGTCTTTAAACGACTTGTTTTCAAATCCTTTTCTATGTTACTATGTATTAATTGTTTGTAAGTTTGTAAGTGTCTTACTGCTTGCCTACTTTGTATTGTATTGTACATGATTTATTGATTATTTGTATTCTTTAAGCAGAGTAATTTTCATTCTAAATTGTTTAATTTTAGGTGACTTGTATAGCTTTCATTTTTCCAAAAGGCACAGAATACGGTGATCAAATATGAAAATATTAGGAGTATTTACATACGTTTTCGTTTCAATATTCTACGTAACATTTGTTGAAGCAATATTTTTTACGAAGAGTCAAGAAACCGACTATCCGCGTATTGGGAAAAGACTTTTATCGCCATCCGTGTATAAAACCTGGTTGACGGAAAATGAAAAGAATGAATATTTACCGATTACATACAACATGCACCAAGTTGGATTGGCAAGACGGTTGGATATACCCGAAGCATCTAGAAGCATTTTTAAAGAGTCTGATGGTAAGTGAACACTTATTGTGTTTACTCTACATTTTTGTCTGTTAACATTAATTTATTTACGTCCTAGTGTTTCTGCCATTTATAACACATTACGAACTAGTTTGCATGTTTTGGCCAATTCTCATTATTTTTTGTCGGTATTTCTCTCCGATTAGAGAGAAAATGTTCGTTGATTATTGTTTTTGATGCGCGCGAGGGAAATTCTGGTCTTGTTTGAAAGGGCAATACGTATATGCTAATATACGGATATATCTGTCGTTTTGGTGGCTTATAAACATCATCGCATACCGTCTTCACTGGTTGTAGTGATTTGAAGTCCGCTTCTTGAGGTGAGCCAAGTCGAATGTTAACATTTCAACGGGTTCTGGTTTTAGCACTACCAGCAAGTTGAAGAATTTGAAAAAACGGCCTACTCGTCTTGTGTCAAATATTTAAAGACCGTTTTTGGGTAACTGACTGTTCCAAAGCTTCGCGTTTTTAATACCATACGAATTGATTTTACGTGTTGCAGCTGGCAAAATAGTTACCTTAATTTGAATTGTCGATATTACCGTACATGTATTATATCTTTAGTTTTTGTCTTGTTTACTGCTTTTTTCATTGTTGGGGTATATGATTCGTCTTGTGTTTAATGGTGTTTTGCAGAATATGGCCCTTTAAACATGTTTTCGATGAGCATTAGTTTGTTCTTTTACATGCTAAACTCACCTGGGCATTGGCTCAGGATTAACAATTTTGACCAGTGATTTTCAGTTCGTCGTTTGTTCTTCCATTTCTTTCTACAAAATCCCCTCTGAAACCACTCAATGAAATTGATAAAAAACCTGGCAAAAATTATGACTACGTGATAATTATGTACAAACCAGACACTTCTGTGCAGAACAAGATATTTTCACGAAAGTTGATATCGATTATCTCTTGACCTAGTTTGAAACTGTGTCACATAGGGTCAAACTCTAAATTAACCGTTCATATAAACGAAAACCTTGAGAACGCTTTATTTGACTCCCTAAACAGCATGAAATTTGTCAGATGTTTGTCTCGATGAATTATACGTCAAATTTGAAACTGGGGCACATGGGGTCAAAAACTAGGTCACCAAGTGAAATAATAAAAAATCCGTCTGAACACTCTAAGAGGCCACACTTAAAGTGACATTATGCGCTTCTTAATTCACATAGTGTATTTTTGGTGACAGTTTTATAAAAGCAGTTTTTGTTTACTGTATATTTAAATGACTGTGTAAAATTAATGATAATGCCGCATTAGTATTTTAAGTTGGTGCTTTAGAAATAAAAAAAATCGGACTGATAAAATAACAGTTTCTTTCTTCGCAGTGATCTGCCTTGTGTTGTTGTTGTTGGTAGTGATTTCGGCAGTGGAAGGGAAGCAACTCCTGCATGCATAATTCCACTTTAACCCAAAAGCATCATAAAAATCGATCAGAATATCTGTCTTAATGATCGCTAGACTATGTTTGAAAATTAAGTCTCTCAGTAAAATCATAGAAATCCAAATGAACAGTGTAGAACCCACATTTTCCACCTAGTTACCTCGACAGTTAGACTTTTTGTATTGGTTAACTCCATGGCGCTAAAAATAGGACACACGGTCAATTCATAAAAAAAAACAACGTTTTTTTGAAAAACTTCTAGAGGTACATCTGACACCAAGTCATCTTGAGAATTGGTCAGATGTCTAAGTCAAGATCAAAACTGCGAAGAACTAGTGCCAAAATGAGGTGACTTATTTACCTACTTCTATGTCTACAGTAACGAAAGTTTGACTGTATACAGTTTTGCAAGTACATTATGCAATCATTATCAGCTGACTTTGATCATAATCTTTGACCTACTTCTTGTCTTTTGGATCAATATTATTCAGATGAAGCGATATAGTTCCATGATGACTCTCTTGTACATTCGATTTATTTGACAAAACAATAAAAAATATCAGACTGAATTCTTATTTGTGTCTTCATTGCGAGTTTTTCTGAATAGGTAGAAAAAAATCTGTTAATATTGCAATAAATAAATAAAGCAGAGGCAGACAATTATTTGATTCATAACTGTCGCCAACATTTAGCGGATTTGAGTAGCAAACTATATATGGTAAAGGTCATTTTACAAAATAACAGTTTTCGTTGGTTAAAAAAGACTTTTTCATATCAAATTGTGGATTCTTTTCTGAACAAATGATCTTAAAGCCAACATTTCAAGAAATGTTGAAAAAATATTGCTTGATATCATTTCCAATTATAAAATCAAATATAATATTACTGTATCTAATTCTATGCAAGAAAATATTGCAAATTAAATGTTGCAATAAATATTCCATAAATAAGTCTTACATTTGCGTATTGACAAACGAGTTGCTTCTCGCAGTAGTTTACACTAACATTTTAATGACAAATATCATCCAGAGACAAAATGTCGTCCTAAATGTTTGTAATTTACAGCATCATTTATCTCACCTGCGGCCGTCAACTATATTATTAAGGAATACATTTACACAAAGTCAAGCATTCTAAACATATGTAAACAAACGTAAATCTAATGTACACATCAACTTTTTAAGGAAGAATGAACGCTGTGAGCGAGTTGCCTGGATTACTTCATGTAACCATTCTTTTTATAATTATAGTTGTTTTCTATAGTGTTTGCGAAACGTGTATAATTTATCACAGGTACGGATTTGAACCGTAACAACCATAGCAGAATACTGGAAAGTGTATTTTGTTTAACGTGATTTCATTAAAGTGGAATTATGCGCATTTTTTTCAAGTAAAAATCCAGCTTAAATAGCTGTGTGTACAAAAGGGTAGAGGAAATAATAGCTTATACACCAAACTCTTCCCGCTACCAGTACGAAATAATAACTTTCCAACATTACTATTCTTATTTTGACTGGGAGAGTCTTTTTTTTAACTCAGTGCAGGAGTTGCTTCCTTCCACTGCCGAAATCTCTATCAACAACAACAACAACACAAGGGAGATCACTGCGAAGAAAGGAACTATCATTTTATCAGTCCGATTTTTTTATTCCTAAAGCACCAACTTCAAATACTAATGCGGCATTATGATTAATTTAACACATTTAAATGCACAGCAAACAAAAATTGCTTTTATAAAACTGTCACCAAAATACACTATGTGCAGTATTAAGATGCGCACAATGTCACTTTAAAGTGACATTATGCGCATCTTACTGCACATAGTGTATTTTTGGTGACAATTTTATAAATGCAATTTTTGGTTGCTGTGCATTTAAATGTGTTAAATTAATGATTATGCCGCATTAGTATTTGAAATTGGTGCTTTAGATATAAAAAAATCGGACTGATAAAATGATAGTTGATTGTGTCGTTGTTGATGTTGGTAGAGATTTCAGCAGTGGAAGGGAAGCAACTCCTGCATGCAGTTGTTCTTGTCTTAAATTGACTCTCCCAGTCAAATAAGAAAATCTATATTTGGAAAGTTATTTTTGCATACTGGTAGCGGGAAGAGTTTGGTGTATTGGGTTAAAAGCTATTATTTCCTCTACGCTTTTGTACACACACCATTTTCAGCTGGATTGTTACTTGAAAAAAATGCGCATAATGTCACTTTAATGGATGAGAAATATTGTTTTTGTTTTTGGAACGAAGATTATAATGTGCAGTTGCATATGTATCATTAATGAGTAGGTTTGATAAATACACAGGGGCTAAATTATGAAAAGCTTTGTAAATTAAAACACCCATATGGTATTTACAACGTTCTAAGAACGGCAACCAATAAAGTTCTTGATAAATAGGAGCTGGCGAGTGATCGAACCTCTTGTCTAGGATCATTGTAGCTAAACTTTTCTGAGTGTTAATAATGTTGTTTAAGAAGCTTAAATGGGATTAAGCCATAGAATAGATCCATAATCAAAAATGGGTAAAATATAGCTGTTGTAGAACAATACTCGCATTTGTTTATTAAGATATGGTTTTATTATCTGATATAGTGATACTTTACAATTTAGAATATAGAATAAATCTTGTTAATTTGATGTTCCTAAGTATAAGTTAGAGTTTATTAAGTCAAATTTCAACAATTAAGAAACCCTAAGAGAGCGAGCGGTAGCGAGCGACCGTGTTAAACCTCATTTGACCTCTTGCATAGCCACCGGCATGTATTGTGGTACGGACCTATGTGTATATAGGTCCTTGATTGTGGGCGGAGCTAAAGTGCTTTCTATTTAGAGCGAACTCTTAATAAATTAGGTGATTTCAGTAGGTAGTTTTAATAAAAAGACAGACGTTTATTTGAAAATCTGAGCGATTTGATTGGTGGGCAAATGGGGTCAAACACTAAGTAAGTGTTTTATCAACATGTATGCCCAGGACTTTATGATTTGTAACGCAAGCAATGTTGTTGCCGTTAATATTTATATTTAATGTCGGATATTTCTTCGTGTTCTAAACTAATCCTAGTGACATACAAGTAGACATTTTTGGATTAAGGGACATTTGATTGGGTCTTCACCAACATTCGACATTATTTAGATTAGTTTGTAATCTTTGTTCAATGTATTGAGGGGAATAATGGCTATCATATATAGTTGTTTCGTCTGCATACATATCAACTCCTGAATGTTCCAATTTTGGGGCAAGTCGTTAATGTAAATTAAAATAATAACGGCCCGAGTATCGAGCCTTGTGGTACCCCATAAATAACTGTTTGAAGATTCAAAGATACACCCTCCATGGTGACTTGTTTTCTGTTTGAGAAATAAGATCTAAAACAGATTATTGCGGAATAAGAAAAGTTGCATAGTTTGAGTTTTTGAAATAGCAGCTCATGATGTACTGAATCAAATGATTTTCTTGATATGAGTCGAAGTACAATATCGACCAATGGAATAGCACATAAAATATTCTAATATGCCTACGGTATATTTCTACAGTCAATTCGAGTGCATTAATATGATTAAAGCACTCGGAAAAGAAGGCGGAGTTTCGGACAAGGAAGTAGCTCCTTCCGACTTTTCTAATTTACTCCCTCGCAGGAAATAAATTATAGAAATAGAAATAATATCTGTATAAATACATCAGTCGCATGAAATAGTTGTGTTTAAGAACCTAAATATTATTTTTGATTGCGTCAAGTAAGCCTTAGAATACCTTCACCTTGTTTTCCTTTAAAAAGGCTAAGAAAATTCTGGATTGACGTCATACAATGTTTTGATTCAGGGAGAAAAAACAATGAATGAAAACGTTGACGTCATCACACTGACGTCATTACTCCACGTTAAAACGTTGTACAGTTCAAATTAACGATACGCATTTATATCGATTGGCTGCTTTGTTAGGTTCTGAATCTGACGTCTTCTGCATAATGTCAGTCAGGTATTTCTTTATATTTTATGTATTAGATGATTAAACTAAAATAAGTTTGTATAATATAGTTATGTTTGATATCTTGAATGGTTGCCCGAATAGGGGAGTGAATTCCAACAGCTACTATTTATGCTGTTTTACACATTACCGCCGAACCGAAAAAAGGTCCGTAGTAGTTACGATAGTTTTCAAAAAATCGGCTTCTAAGAATCGAAATAATCTATGTCTTGGAGTGCTTTATCGAAATTGAAGCATTTCCCGTCGGTAATGTGCCTGTGTAATAACTCACTCGGGCTTCGCCCTCGTGAATTATTCCGCCAGGCACATCACCTCCGGGGAATGCTTCAATTTCGATAAAGCACTCCAAGCCATAGATTATTTCTTAATTACAGTTACTTTTCCATCGAAATGAATGATGCTGTTTTCGTAAGTTCAGTGTTTAACTTTGCACAATGAACAACTTTTTGGTCAATTTAGTATTATTGTATTATTTAACCGGAAAGGTAAATGTGATATATCACAATTCTAATATGCCTACGGTATATTTCTATAGCCAATTCGAGTGCTTTAATATGATTAAAGCACTCGGAAAAGTAGGCGGAGTTTCGGACATGGAAGTAGCTCCTTCCGACTTTTCTAATTTACTCCCGCGCACTAAATAAAATATAGAAATAGAAATAATATCAGTATAAATACATAAGTCGAATGAAAAAGTTTTGTTTAAGAACCTAAATATTATTTTTGATTGCGTCAAGTAAGCCATACAATACCTTCACCTTGCTTTCCTTTAAAAAGGCCAAGAAATTCAGCATTAACAGTCATACAATGTTTTGATTCCGGGAGACAAAACAATGAATGAAAACGTTTACGTCATCACACTGACGTTATTACTCCACGTTAAAACGTTGTACAGTTCAAATTAACGGTACGCACTTAATCGATTGTCTGCTTTGTTAGGTTCTGAATCTGACGTCTTCTGCATAATGTCACAGTCAGGTATTTTTTTTATATTTTATGTATAAGATGATTAAACTAAAATAAGTTTGTATAATATAGTTATGTATGATATCTTTAATGGTTGCCCGAATAGGGGGGTGAATTCCAACAGCTTCGCCCTCGTGAATTATTCCGCCAGGCACATCGCCTCCGGGGAATGCTTCAATTTCGATAAAGCACTCCAAGCCATAGATTATTTCTTAAGTAACTTAACTCAAAATGAAAATAATTAGCATGCGACCATATTTCAACAATGGCTATTACACATATTTCTGTTTATACTAGCTTAAATCTCTGGTCATTTCTCATCTTTTCAAGCAGATGGACATACCGATACCTGTAAAAATATTGACTATCACGGGATTATAACATCATAAGCAAACATCTATAATTTAAAACGTTGTATTTACTATCACTATATAATGCCTTTTAATTGAAGTAATGAAGTACATTTTGTATCTGTACGAATCAAGACACCTGTGGTGACTATGACCACACAATTTTGTACAAAATAAAATAAAAAAATTAGGATATGACATTTCAATAGAATGAAAATAATACCCATCTGAATTATCAAGCATTGCTTTTAGTAAATTTGAGAGAAAGTCTGCAGGCTGTTCACCATTGTCTTTCACGATAATACTGAACCGATGAGGAGAGATTTCCTCCTACAAAGCACACATATTTGTGGAGTACATTTCTTTTAGCTCCACCACAGATTGTGTTTATCTGCAGGTGGCAGGAATTGTGACATTTATACTTTTAGCTATAAAAGTTAACTAAGTAGGAAGAAAACGATATTACCACAGATGTGACAAGCGTAAATTGATGTCAAAACTCTTTAAAAAGGCAATTATCTCCTATATCAAAGAAATATTTTCTTTATCTTTAATATTTTCTCAGGTAATTGTAGTGGAAAGTTTTGAAAAAATGTAATGACATACCTGAAAAACACGGTATTTTAACAATATTGTAACCTCAACACTGTATACTAGGTTATGCTTTTCTTTAATTTTAACAGATACAATTGATTGTTAGGAGGTTGTTAGTGCTTCTCTTGCTAGGGTGAAATCAAAAGTGCAAAGATGAAACAAAAATGAAGAACAGTTGTACAGTTTGCTTTTCGTAGATATGAGTTTTGCAATAAAATGGTCACAAATTAGCTTTTTCCTTGTGAATTTCGTCCAACTTTATATATCGTTTCCGCAGTAACAACAGTATGAATTTTAGTGTCTACATCACAAAAACGCATTTGGAATATTGAATGCTTACATTCCATAACTACTTACAACAGTATGAATTATTTTTAAATGGTTTATCTTTTTATATTTTCAGACTGTAACGATTTAAAAGGACATACTAGTGTTCGACTTCCGGAAAGGTTTTCTGACAACGATCTCTACAAAAAGATTATGTCATATATTACTTCCGAAGATGACTTGAACTTTTGACCAGGGCTAGTGGATCATCATGGCTAAATTAACAACGTTTCAGCATAAATGAACATGTTAAAGTCACATTTTTAAGAACAGAACAGTACATAAGTTTATTAGTTACCTACTTAAACATACAATGCTTCTCGCCAATACAATAGTAAAATAATTAACAAAATAGTGAACAAAATTGCTCAGGATGACAATACATGATAAATTAATGTCAAGAAAAAAGAAACACATAATCTCTATAGGGCATTATACAATTGCATTTAAAGATTCACCAAGGCTCAGCTGCAAGCAATTACAATGTTGATGTTCTATATAGGAAAGCAACTATACACCTAGGCGTAGACATAAACTTTGTGCATTATTTTGATTTCACCACAGAAAAGTATGGTCTGTAAAGCTACATATCTAGTGCTTTTTTCATCCCACCTTATGCACAATAAGTTGTATTGGCAAGCGACACTTAAATACTAGCCTTATGCATATTTTAAACAACAATATCGTAACATTATATTTAAAAACAGCGTGCTAGAATTTATGTCCAGTAGTTACAAAACACACTTTTGAAAACATGCCTCTAAGACGTCATTTCCAACTGTTAATATGACATCACATGATAATTTAGCGCCATAACTAACTTCTGTTTTATGGGCAGTAAATCAATTTCGAAAATATTACCTAATAACATTATGCATATATATTAAATGGCCAAAATATAATTCAAACTAATAAAGAATATCAATGTTTACATTAAAAAGTATCACCAAAATGAGAAGAAATGTTGTTCCGAATTGCTGTTGCCATAACAATAGCCATATTAAATTTTAAAACGACAATGAGGTTGCTGTGCAGAAAAATAAAGTGGCTAGCAAATTTCTTTTCAATGCGGCCTTTCACAATTCATAAAAAAAGAAAAAATATATTACAGTGTTTCAATATTCAAATGACAGACACACGTACTCGATATAAAATAACGTATATATCACATTCAAATTACGCGCTGTACTTCAAAAGATAATGTAAAAAATGTCCGAAGCCCCTTTTCGCTTGATGCCTGTCGTACAAGAGTAAGCGTTTTGATTGTGTTACATAAACAAACTTTTAATTAATATTTGTCTCGCCAGTAAGAACGACGTTTTTTATCAATTATCTTTACTGAATGAAAACTCTTAGGCTTTTCAGATTATTTGCGCATGCGCAAAGGGTAACATGTAATGTCCTAAAATATGCGCCATAAGTTCGAAACAGACTATATGTAATGTAATATAATAATAATAATTGTACTGTTTTATCATGATCTGGAGTCAGTTGTTTGAAATTCTGACCAGCATATATACAGAGGGTCACTATTTGTTAAACTTCGACAGAGATTCCTCGTTTTATGGGTCTTAGACGTGTTTGTGCAGGTCAAACGTCCACTTCTCCGACATAACTATAGTCTCATCTATTGTTTAGATATTAGATTTTGATATTGTTCTAAAAGTGTATTGTTAAACTCATAAAATTGTTAAGTCACACCTCTGTGATATATGTTTTACTAGAGGATGTATTTAGCCGAATAAAAGGAAGAAGAAAAATTGTACAATTTACAGTTTATGTCTGACATTAACGTGAAGGGTTGAATCCTGCTGCGATCATAAGCATGTAATCGGATATGAATAATCGCATTTATAACCAATCATAACTATCGTTTTGCCGGTGTGTGCCTTGATTAACAAAACTAGGGCTTTCATTGAATGTTACTAAAATAGCCCTACAAACCCGCCTTACCAAATAAATACCCTAACCTTAATAACTATATAATTAACGTTTGTTACATGACCATTTGAAATTCAGCATAAGGTTCAGGAGATACAAAGTGGACACAAAAACATGGCTTTTGATCCCTGAGTGTGACCTTGACAGTGAGCCAAGATAGCTGAGATACACACTATTATAATTATACTCTTGACATAGCTATTATTTGAGCCAAGTTGAGAGAAAATCCTTCAAGGGGCCTCATGACCTCTGACATTTTAATTGTGAATTGACCTTAAGCTGGCCAAGCTATAACATAATGTTTTGCTTGTCAAATTGATTATCTGAACATTGAACCAACGTATCATGTAAATCTTTTAAAGGATAAGGGAAATAAATGTCTAATGACCTTTGACACTTAAATGTGACGTTGGCCTTGATCGTCTCCACGTGGTTACATACCGACCAAACTTTCGAAAAAGCCTTCAAGAAGTTTGAGAAATAAAGTCTCATGACTCTTGGTCCCAAGATGGGACTTGACCTTGATCTGCTAGGCTGAACATGGGTTATGCACATCGGCTGGATAAGATGAAAGTTAGACCCAAGTTTCATAAAAATCATTCAAGGGGTTAGAGAAGGATCGGGCAAGAAAAATGAATGACTCATAAGTGTAACCTTGACCTTGGACTGACACGGTTGAAACACGGGTTCTGTACATTATCTTGATGAGATGAACCTTTGAACTTGAGACGAAAATCCTTCAAGGGATATAAAAGATACGGAGTCGACACTCAAAAACAAATAACCTCCATGTGTGACGTTGACTAGCAGGGTTTTGTCAATGGGTTCTGCGGGGGGTCTTAATGAGATCATGCAGTTTCATGAAAATCCTTCAAGGGATTAATGAGATATGGAGAGGACACGAAGAAACCAATGACCCCTTAGTGTGACATTGACCTTGAGGCGCCGGGTTTGGGGCATGGGTTCTGAACCTCGCCTTGATAAAATAAACATTTGACCTAAGTTTGATAAAAATCCGTTAAATGGTTCAGGAGATACGGAGTTGACACGATAAGCCCTAATAATAATCCCCTAATGTGACATTGACCTTGAGGTTACAGGGCTGGAATATGAGTTCTGCAAATCACCTTGATTAGATGAACATTTGAACAACAAATTGTGAAAATCTTTCAAGGGGTTGGAGCGAATACAAACAAACAATCACCCCTTACAGTGACCTTGACCTTGGGGTGTCGGGATTGGAACGTGGGTTCTGCACGTCACCTTGATGAGATGAACATTCAAACAACGTATTATGAAAATCTTCCAAGGGGCCGGAGCGGATACGAACAATTAATCACCCCTTTCAGTAACCTTGACCTTGAGGCGACGATGTTTGAACGTGTTCTTAACGTAGTCTTCAAAAGATGAGCATTTGACCCACGTTTCATGAGCATCATTTAAGAGGTCAAAGAGATACGGAGCTAACACGAAAAACAAGGACCCTTAAGTGTGATCTCGACCTGGGCCCAGCGGGGTACATGAGTTCTGCATGTTGCCTTGATAACATGAATTTGACCAAAAATCGATGAATATTCCTCTAAGTATACAGGAGATAAAATTACGGAGAGGACACGAACAGCCAATGACCCCCAAGTGTTACTTTGGCCTTGAGGCGAAGGGATTTGTAATGGGTTCTACGCACTGCCTTGATGAGATGAACATTTAAACAAAGTATTATGGAAATCATTCAAGGGGTTTAAGAGATATGGAGCGGACATGAAATGCCAATGACCTCTAAATGTGAACTTAACCTTGAGGTTGCAGTGTTTGAACATGGGTTCTTCAGGTAGTGCTGATAAAATTCATTCAAAATTATCAGTTAACCCACATTTGACGAAAATTCTTCAAAGGGTTAACGAAATATGGAGCAGACACAAAAACCAACATATCGACCGACAAACTGACTCTTATATACCCCCGCCCCAAACTTTGTTTGTGAGGGTGTACATACAAATTGCCTTGTCATTTTGCATTGGATGCATCAGTTTCATTTTCTTTTCGAAATAATGCATCATGTGTATTTGACAATAACTGGAATATGTACTAATACCAATGCGTTCACAATGAAATCAATATCGCAATCAATTTTAATCGTTTGTAATATTCTTTATTTAGAATACTGTGTTCACAAACAACAATAAAAGTTCAGTTTATTATAGCTTTCTAAGGTGGAGGTTATTGAATACATAATTATCCTATACCTACTATTCACCGTGGGGAATCACATGATCAAAATAATCTCACAACATTTAAAATGTTAGAAAATAATAAAAGCCATTTAGCTGTAAATATCAAGTGAAGTCTTATGACAACATGAAAGTATTCTAGAACTACATGTACACAAGTCTAAATCACAGTCACCTTCAGATTGTGGTGAAAACTTCAAAAATAAATCATTTCAGTTTCTTGAAGTGTTCAGCACAATCGGAAGGTGGCTATGAATGAGACCTGTGTAGTTCGGTGTCTATTCGGTGATGGTCTTTAACACAGGTTTGACTGTATACATGCTCGTTTTGTAATAAGTTATCTTTAAAATAATTCATGACATACAATAAAGAAGAAGTGCTCAATTATATGTCTCTGTGTTCTATTTGCTGTCCGCAATAGGGTATTTTACCTACATGAATGGAAAACAAA
This sequence comes from Saxidomus purpurata, assembly GCA_022818135.1. Taxonomy (NCBI): domain Eukaryota; kingdom Metazoa; phylum Mollusca; class Bivalvia; order Venerida; family Veneridae; genus Saxidomus; species Saxidomus purpurata. The sequence goes on along the minus strand of JAFMSR010000016.1, from coordinate 27,279,601 downwards.
GAATTCAAAAATGAAATTAAGATGTTACAGGTTTGTTCATGACTATAAACACAACAACCGACATAACTTTGTCAATTTTCAAGATTGGACTCTCATATTCTCTTGCTTCAGAGACAATATAGACTACAAAAATGCAAAAACACAAAAATCTATATTTTTGGCCAGAAGTCCATGACACTTTATTCAATTATTCTTGTCGTCCTGGCAACACTAGTATTCTCTCTCTTATAACAAATGATAACCATAACACAATTTTGGAATGAAAAAAAAATATGATGATACATGTACGATCAAGCATCAACAAAATGGAATGGACCAGAAACTTATACATTTTTTTTATTGAACAGATCACACAATTGCACTTCTGTAGTGACATTTAGAGAAGCAACGGTGTAATAAATATGTGTCATCTCTGTCTTCCTGAATCTCATCTAAAAAGCAACAATATTTATAGATTTCATGGAATGTAATATAAATGACATATATTCTGATATCAATAGGTACATTGTTGTTTTACACTTTGTTTGACCGTTTTACAGTACATGTAAGTACGCAATATAATGCCAAGTTCATAATACAATTACACTAATTTTTGCACTGACGAAAGCGCTATTCCACCAGAAAAAAATGTTTGTTTTAGAAGTTGTCCACTTACCCCTGACACTAGCATACAGGTTTTGCCCGGAGTTCACATTTGTTCCATCTCTGGAAATAATATGCAAAAAACACGAAGTTAATCTGCGCTAAAAATGTATTCTCTTATCAGTTTCAAAGTCTTTAGTGAAAAAAACCTCTACGGAGTTTTCCTTACGTTGCAGTGTGTCTTACCTTGTTTGTCCATATACGGAGTTTGCCTTACCTTGTATTTCCATAAACGGAGTTTGCCTTACCTTGTTCGTCCATTTACGGAGTTTGCCTTACCTTGTATTTTCATATACGGAGATTGCCTCACCTTGTTTGTCCATAAACGGAGTTTGCCTATCCTTGTTTTTCCATATACGGAGTTTGAGTTACCTTGTATTTCCATATACGTAGTTTGCCTTACCTTGTATTTCCATATACGGAGATGAATAGCCTCGCTCGTTATCATATGCTTGATTGAATTGTTGATGTTGACCTTGTTGCACTTGCTGCGGTCTCTCTATCGAAGATGATTGAGTAGTGTTCATCAAATGCGTATGCCTTTGGGGGCTACATAAGAAACAGAAATATGCAAAAATTCAGGAAGTGCTCTAAATATATCTTTTATCAGCATGACCTGATATCTTAAGACATAATAATTTCTAAAATGTGTCATACCAATCTAATTTAATTAAAAGTTAGTATATTAAGGTAAAATACGAACATTCATCAGCACCAGAGACCGTCTTACTCTTAATCATTTTATTCCCGTGTGTAGTAAATGTTAGGTAGACATACTAAATATTTTCACGATGAAAAAAGCAGCATTTTTAAACTTTTGAAACAACATTTTGTAGAGTTTCATACAAATTTTGTTATAATTTCTATTTTTTCTAATCAGTTTCTAAATTAGTCCCAGAACAATTAGTAAATGTGAATGCCGTAACATAGGAAATAGATATTGTTCTTGTTCTCATTCTCTGACATCTGTCCGAGTTCATTTTTTTCAAGGTTTTCTGCCAATATCTTGATCCAAAGAAATATGTTTCAGAATGTTGAGAAATATACACTTTGATTACATGCAGTTAGCAGAATCACCCGTAACGGTTTTACGAGTATTACTATACAGCCATACAATAGTGAGGAATAAGGAATAACAGGAATTCTATCGCGGTTACAAACTTCTTACATGTAGATCTACATGAAATTGAAATGTTGTATTTCTATTCATTTGACTTGTAACTTTGGCCATGTTTACTATTCACTGTTTTGTGTAACCGTGTGTTGCTCAGCCCGAGTCCATTTCTCGCTTCCTCTTCTATGAGTTTGATAACTATACCTTATTGCCAGGTTCACTGCAGCGTTCCTCGTGTATTTTCACATTTTCTTTTTACATGAAAACACTTGTGAAGTGACACCGAGAGTATAAATTATGACATATCCCGTAAAAATATTTTGTAAAACACGCTTGATTACAAAGGATCGAGCCTCATTTCGTGTTTACTGATACAAATAAAAACTTCTAAGCATTCAGTGACCTTTATAATGAAAGTATCAGTTGTAAATAGAAAACTATATAGAACCTTTGTCTCTGGGTATTTATTTCAGTCCTACTGGCGTCCTCTGTTACGTCATCTGAGCCATTCATGTCTATACAATATACAATACAATGTAATTGCTTTTCAAAAAGGAAAAAACTATAAATTCGCATGAATAAAGGTTTTCAAATGCCTATTATGGTTATTCATATATTTTAAAACGAAGCAGACAATTAAAGCTTTTTGCAATGTTACTTGTCCTTTCACAGAGAAATATACCGCCTTCATTCACTCCTACACGAAATTAAGAATGAGACCGGCTAAATAAAGTACCGGTTCTATTGACTTAAACATAACCTTGAAGACTATAATTATACCATTACAAATATGTATTAATAAGAACAAGATAGAGAAAAGTTTCTTTACTATTTTTAATTTTCCGTTTATGTCGTATAAATAAGATCAGTTCCACAGCGATAACCACCACAGCAGTTACCCAGCCTAACACCATGGCTACAAGGATTCCAATGCCACATGTTTGATTACACGGGTTACCGGAAACGGATGGCTCATCCTTTTCGTTATTTAGATTTGACGGAGGAGTTGTTGCACACGTTACTGAAGGAAGAAACACCATTCAAATTATACTGCTATAACGTAAATACTGCTTCTGCTACTGCTACTGCTACTGTCTGTGTTTACTGAAACGGCTGCGAGAGATGTAATTAATTCGTTCTTGGAAACAATAATAAACACTGCGTTTGTCTGTTATTTTTAACTCAGAGAAGAGTTACCTGTCGCTGCTGCATGAGGACAATAGTTGGTGCAATTATCCGGTATGTTTGGATCTGTAAAACGCAAACGGAGTAAAAGTTTAGTTTATGAAACTTCAAATTGTGAGTTTAACATGATGTTTAAAATGAACATCGTTTATGACACTTACCCATGAATTAAAATTTATCAAATTATATCAGCTATAAACTACATATTAATTATCTGGCTTTCAGACGACTGTACGCTGACTTTCTACAATAAAACTGACGTTTGACAAATTGATAATCTAACTAACATCATCAGTCCAGTGGGAACATGTTGACGACCACATTACTAGTATCTCAAAGTACTAGCCGTGTATTCTTCACATTCAAATCTACGCAAACTTAGATAATTATATAAATATATATAGCATCTTTACCATCTACTCAGTTGTGCGATTTACAATCTCAGTATTTGAGCAGGTTAAAGTGGTCATGTCTAAAATCAAATTTTATAAGATGAAAACTTTCATTACCGATGACTTTGCTAAAATATAGATGAATCATGTACCTTTGACGACCAGCCTGCTGTACCGTTTGTGTGAAATACTTCGCTCTGGCTGTCCTGTTGGAGTCACTGTATTCTCGGCATGACAGGCGTACAGACCATCAAACTCTTTCTGAAAACCAATACATGTACTTATATGTCACACGAAGGTTAGAGGAATGCTTTAAAACTGGTTACAATAAATGAGAACTATTGTAAAATAAAATTGTTGACGGAAAAACATTGGACAAAAGCATGACCAAAGTATAAATATTTTCCAATGCTAGAAATACTGCTTACGTACATTGAATCAAATGAACACTGCATCACCAGCTTACGAAATATTATTTAAAGTTGGCGAAGATTCATAATTATAAAAGTTTTGAAGAAAAGGCACAGGCATACTTAAACTTAGTGATCATGGAAGATCTCAATAACATAACGCTGCAGGTCGAAAAGGACAACATAATTATAAAAGCCCCATTCCAACCACTAATCTACCAAGCAGCGATATGAAATGTTCATTATACTGTGTAATTTATTGAAAGGTGACTAAATTTTGTAGAGAAATTAACTAGAAACAGTCAGGCGATTAACACCTTTTTCCGAACTATTAACTATGGGCCATAGGAATGATTGAAGACACCATTACCGACAACATGTGTTTCTACCCAAATACATGCACATGTTTGATCTACAACAAAATTAATTATTCAAATTCCTCAACTCCGGCAAAATTCTGTCAAATGAAACAGACCAGGTATAATTGATTCCGTCCGTAAATCATATTCAGACACAAATTTAAGCATTCCAAACATGCGCAGTAGATATTACTGATTCAGAAAATGAATGTAATCGCAAAATAACTGTTGATGACTTAGAAATTAATTGTATACTGAAGCACCCTTTCATACTCATGTTTGAGTGTTAACAAATATATGGGAAAAGACAGGAATGTGACAGCAGTACAAAATGCACAGTGTATACAGTTTGTCGTTTCTATATCATACACTAAGTCTATTATATGTTTATTCTTTGGTCTATTTCTATGCGATTTGATGAAAGGTAAAATAAATTCAAAATCTTACTCCAACATTGTAGGCAATGAGTGCAGTTCCACTCTGAGCAAAGCTTGTGTTTCCATGCTTGGTAAAGAATACTTTTGGGACTGGTTGACCAGAAGCATGGCACTCAATATATACATCATCTCTAGCACTGACTGATAATTGTGATGGAAACCGCCACACATATGCGGGTTCTGTAAGCAAAAGAATTATTTATTGATTGAATGTACATTTTTTAGGGGTTTCTTCAGAAAACATACCAAGTTAATCCAAGCGGATAATTCAGATTTCATCAGAGTCAACACACAAATGAGTCAAAAAGGCCTAACAATATTTTGTGGAGGAACAGCCAAGTTGTTGCTAAACAGAGAATGCCACAGTCATAGCAGTTGATATAGTCATAGACTTTGCTATATAGACATGATAGAGAATAACATAGTCATAGACTTTGCTATATAGACATGATAGAGAATAACATAGTCATAGACTTTGCTATATAGACATGATAGAGAATAACATAGTCATAGACTTTGCTATATAAACATGATAGAGAATAACATAGTCATAGACTTTGCTATATAAACATGATAGAGAATAACATAGTCATAGACTTTGCTGTATAAACATGATAGAGAATAACATAGTCATAGACTTTGCTATATAAACATGATAGAGAATAACATAGTCATAGACTTTGCTATGCAAAGAATACCAGTCACAAAGCCGTTGCAATATGTAAATTTATCGGAGTCAGAGCTTATCCGTGTCTGATTATCAGACTCCGTTGTAAGATGGAAAAATACGGTAGTCATAGACAATGCTAACAAAAAGAATACCGTCAACAACATACCGTGAATCAGTACTCTTTTGACACTGTATGCCTTCCTCGTCACTGCATCTCCAATCGTTGGAAACATAGCTACCTCTGTCCAGCAGTACACCGCTATATCAAACATAGTGTCATACACTGTTAATTCAAACACTTGACCTCTCTTTTCTATAGTAGCACCGTTTTTCGTATCAAAAGTCCACCAGTATGCTGAACTCGGGTTCGAGTCAGCTCTGCAAGTCAGTGTAAATGGTTCATTCAGCATGACTATATTTGGCCCTTGAATTGTAAGTATCTCTGGAGGAACTGAAAGAGATAACACATCTCTAGTTTTATTGCATAATTTTGCTACATTAATTTCTTTCCTATGATCACGGAAATTCTTGGAGAATTTTGGCCCGCAGCCATTTATCCTAGAGCGATTTCAGGGAAATAATTCTAAATATTGCCAATCAACTAAATGGTTTTTGCGTCAGTTTTTATTCTTTACCAACGATATAGTCCATGAAAAGATTTATATAGCAGACGAACAAACAAGGAAAGTCGGTCTAAATTTAGCGAATGCTTAATAACAGTTTTAGAAAAACACACAAGAAAGCAATCTAAAATTGAATATTCATTTCTGTAAGAAAATCGATCATTTAGAAAGTTACTTTCTAAGACTTACAAAGTACATCAATAGTTATGTCGTGTGTATAGGTTTTCGTAGTAGCAGCCACCTCGCATATGTACACGCCTGCATCTCCTCTCCGTATTGCGTCTATAGTCAACGAAGCACCAGCTTTATAGAAGGAAGGAACTTCTTTTCTTGTCCAAGATACTTCAGCAGATATAACATCAGTGGAACATTTTATGTTCAGTGCTGTCCCCTCAACGAAGCTGACCTGATCAGGCGCATCTACTCCACCATCAAGGAGTATACGAACGCTGCCAATCACTGAAGAAACTTGCGCTGGAAATGAAAAGAAGAATCCCTACTAAAACGAATACAAGGTTATAGCATACTAGTAATGGAGATATGTATAAATGTGAACACAAATGTCGTTTTTGAACTTGGCCTAGATGCCATCGCGAGAAACATTATGACCAATTGTAATGATGATTGGGGTCAAATGTGGCCTTTATAGAATGTTCAAAAGGTTTTCTATGACCTGACTTGATGTTTGACCCGATATGATCCAATTTTGAACTTGGTCTACATATCAACGAGTTTATCATTTTGACCAATTTTCATGATGACTGGAATAAAGATACGACCTCTAGAGTATTCACATGCATTTTCTATGATCCGACTTGGTGAACTAGTTTTTTTACCTCATGTTGCCTAGTTTCAAACTTCGACAAGAAGTCATCAAGACAAACATTCTTACCAATTTTCATGATGACTGGACTTAAAATGTGCCTTCTAGTGTATTCACAAGGTTTGATCATGTGATCTTGTTTTTTCCCCACTTGATCCCAAATAAAACATAGACTAGTGATTATCAATACAAACATTCTGGCAATGGGGACCTTTCAAACATGTTCTAGAATGCATCAAGTCAAACATTTTGGTCAGTTTTAATGATGATTATTGATCATATGTGACACATAGAATTTCCTATTTTTTCACCTGCAGGTGACCTTGTTTTCGACACCACGTGACCCAGTTTCGAAGTCGCGCAAGATTTTATGTTGACATACATTGAGTTTCATGAAGGTTGGGCAAACAAATGTGACTTCTAGAATGCTGACGCACGACACACGACCGACATTAATCGGTCACAAAAGCATCGTGCTCGGACGAGCTACAATAGAGAAAAAATATGGGTAACCATACACAAAAGACGTCATTGATAACTTTTAAAAATGGCATCACATTCATTATACCCCCAAAACGAAGTTTAGGGGGTTATATAGGAGTCACCCGGTGGTTGGTCGGTCGGTCGGTTGGTCGGTCGGTCGGTCGGTCGGTCGGTCGGTCGGTCGGTCGGTCGGTCTGTTGCATTTTCCTTGTCCGGAGCATAACTTGAAAACTACAAGTTGGAATTCAATACAACTTCATACAATGATCAAACACATTGAGAGGAAGTGCAGTGCACAAGAACTATAACTCCATCTTGACTAATTACAGAGTTATTGCCCTTTGTTAGTTTTCCTTGTCCGGAGCATAACTTGAAAACTACTGGTTGGAATTCAATACAACTTCATACAATGATCAAACACATTGAGAGGAAGTGCAGTGCACAAGAACTATAACTCCATCTTGACTAATTACAGAGTTATTGCCCTTTGTTAGTTTTCCTTGTCCGGAGCATTACTTGAAAACTACTGGTTGGAATTCAATACAACTTCATACAATGGTCAAGCACATTGAGAGGAAGTGCAGTGCACAAGAACTATAACTCCATCTTGACTAATTACAGAGTTATTGCCCTTTGTTACTTTTCCTTGTCCGGAGCATAACTTGAAAACTACTGGTTGGAATTCAATACAACTTCATACAATAATCAAGCACATTGAGAGGAAGTGCAGTGCACAAGAACTATAACTCCATCTTGAATAATTACAGAGTTATTGCCCTTTGTTAGTTTTCCTTGTCCGGAGCATAACTTGAAAACTACTGGTTGGAATTCAATACAATTTCATACATAATGAAGCACAATGAGAGGAAGTGCAGTGTACAAGAACCATAACTCTATCTTGACTCATTTCAGAGTTATTGCCCTTTGTTACTTTTACTTGTCCGGAGCATTATTCGAAAACTACTGGTTGGAATTCAGTACAACTTCATACAATGGTCAAGCACAATGAGAGGAAGTGCAGTGTACAAGAACCATAACTCTATCTTGACAAATTACAGAGTTATTGCCAAGAACAATATCTCTTTTTAGTTTGTTTGCAAGGTATTCTGTTACTACGAACTTTCTCAGTTTATAAAGCAGTCTTTTGGGGGTATTAATCACATTTAGTGATAGCTCTAGTTTTGTCTTTACAGTGTACATAGGTGTCTACTTATGGTCCGAATTTTCTAATGCTGTCTTGTATTTGATACATTTTCGACATTTTCCTATTAAGTAAATATGTTGATGTTGTAGGTTTTATACCAATAAACATAGAACAAAGTAAATATTGCCACGACCACGGTAAGTGTAGGTATGTAATTAATGCAGCAGGGTTTTTACATCACGTATAAGTAACTACAACTTGTCCAAACAACGACGGCCAATCAACCCATTACACTTTTGTCTGTAGTCGTAGCAGTATAAAATAAGGTCTAAAGCTATTTTCTAGTACTTACTGTTAACTAGGTGCGATCCGCGAAATATTACACTGTAAATCCAAACAAAAATTATCATATTCATTCTTTCCATTTTGAAACTAAACAAATCTAAATTTATCTTTTCAACCAAAATACATTGTTATTGTTGTTGTCAATATTCAGTAAAACGTGATCAATTTACATTCAGTTTATATTAAAGCATCCGGAACGAAAGTAACTTTTATAACTCAGTATATGATGTACTAATAGTGCCGTGTTGCAAAACATCTATAGTAAACTCCGTATATAACAACACCGGATAAAGCGAAATTCCAGATATAAGGAACAAATTTTATCTGCCCGAGTTTTATACTAAAAATAATTTATATGAAAATGATATATGGATATTCAAACTACGGATATAAGGAACACATTTATCCGGTCCCAAACAGTTCGTTATAAACGGAGTTTACCGTATCGTCCATTTCTACCAAAAACAAAAACCCTCATCATTCTCAGCAATTTGCAGCGTCAAAAACACTCTTATTAAAGATGTACTCCCTACTTCTAGCAGACTTTATTCTCGAAATATAGATTACGTGTTCAATGAACGTAAAATGATAAATAGATACAATTTCAAAGAAGAACCTATGGCGAAAAATGCCTTATCTCACCACAATTAATCAATATAGAGGCTGTCTGTAATAAATCGCATCTACTCATTAACTGTACAACAACAACTCTACATAGATTATTGAATGGTTTACGGTACTACAGTATATTTTAAACCGCTGATTTCTTCGATAATGACTGGGAATGCATAGCTGAAACCTTTAGGTAAAGTTATAATAGTTCCAAAGATTCTATAATTTATGTTTTGGAGGTTATTTGGTTTGACATCAGTTATAGTATTCGTTCATATAATATAGACATAGTGGCAGTACATCCAATGCGTGATTGATATTGAAAATTGCCCAATTGGCAGGTTAAATTTTCGCTATTTTCACGACTTCTCAATTCCGCTATGTTTGGTATGCTTGTGGACAATCAATTACATTGTACGAATACTTAACACTACTAATAGTCAGAGTTAGTTCTCTCTGGTGTCTAACTGACTCATACTGAATGTGAGGTAAAGTCAGTCCGATTAACCATTTTAGGCAGTGTTTTGGCGAGATGGTCCGACTTGACATTCGTATATTTTGACTTGATACGGATGTTGAACATCATTGATATCGATTTGATGTATATGCTTCACATAACACGGCTTAAGATGCACAAATTTGGGTGTAGGTGTATTATATGTAATAAAAAATGGAGTACAAAATTTGTGTACTGTTACTAACTGAAGTGATTTTTTCTTTTAGCTACGGTAAGTTTTGTAGACATATATTTAGAAACAAATGGAATCAATCTCGATGCGCTCGCTCTTGTTTTCCAAACAAGTTGATTTTTATTCATTGAGTTAAAAATGTTATAAATATACATTTATTTGTTAATATTTATGTAAAGTTGTTCTCTCAAATTCATTGTCAAGGCTTTAGTTTAAACGGTACTGAAAGTCAACAAAAAAACGTCGATTTTAGCCTGTCGCTCGCTCAATGTAGTTCGTCATATTTGCTTTATTGAGTCATGTGACCCACTATGTGTGACGTTATCCTGGACTGATAGCGAGCGCTACCTCTTCCTTTAATTGCTGATAGTATATATGTGACATTTTCCTTTGATCCATAACAAAAAAAAACTCTTTTATTATTATTTTCACCCGTTACTTATAAACAAATGAGACAAAATGCGAAGATTAATTTCAATTTACGTAAAAGGTATTTGTGCAGCATTCGCAAGTAAAACACATATTTTATAATGGATGATCACGGACTTTTACCGTATAATTTTGAACCCGAGTACACGGAGGAAGAACTGCATTCTTCAGAGGAAATTATGCACGTAAATGAGGGATATCGACATCGGTTACTGGATAAGACAGCGTTTACGGAGGCAGTTGTACGGGTCGTTCGGTGTATTAAGACAATCTAAATATATCCCAGATCCATCTTTGTTCCATGGGAAAAAAATATAGATCGTGTTAAAATCATGAATATATTATCGCTTCATATTGATTGTTCTTTTTTTTCAAGTTGTATCGAGTCAATTTTGATTAATGTGATGCAATAAATTTGCATGTGGTTATACCTAGTTTGTGTTTTCTGTACGTGCTAAAAGGGCCCCTAAAATGCACCAGATGCAATGTTAGATTTCAATTTTTTCCCGAGGAAGCATGCCCCCGGAAGTGCGTATACTTCATGCCTCTGCATAGAAAAGCCTTTCAGCAGAGTACATAAATTTTGTCACCAACAGCCAAAAACATGTTTTTTTTCTGAACATTTGTAGGGTTGCTGGAAACTTTCATTTGCTTAATTGTTATTTACCAAGTTGTATATATGTAAGATGACTAAATGATATTTTCATGCAGACTTGATCATACATTATAAATGTAACTCGAAGATTAGTGACAAATAATGCATGTTTATAAACGTTATATAGGCCTATCATTCATTAAATATTTGGTTAGTTTTTATCACAGTTACCTCGATCGTTCACATCAAAAAAAGGTTGCATAATTTAAATTGGGCACTCTGCAGTTTGCGATGTAATTATCAAATGCGATTGACCAGTGTGCAATATGCAATAATGTGTGACCAATTAGATTGCTGGCAGGGGGTCGCTCATATCGCATCCTTTGTTGTGACTTATGCCCTTGGGCTAGATCCAATGACATTCCTTCAATGGTTAGATCGACGCTAATTATTTACCATGGCAACGTTGTCAAAATAAGATATTGTTTGTGTAATTTAATTTTATTTGAAAGCGATAATTAAAATGTTTGAAGGATTTTAAGGATGATCTCAGCGCTCAGTGTTCCAAAATTCAAATATCTTTATTCACTCAAGACATGTAAACATGACAACATGAGGTATAAAGAACATAGTAATACGAGGCATAGTCAATACTAATGGAAATAATCTAACACAATTAAATATCGGAAGATAGTAGAAACAATTTACTATATAACTAAAGTACATAAACTTCTACATACATATTTAAAAAGATTACCGTTCTATTCTTCTATTCTGTGGGAGAAAAACCAATTCAAAGTACAGACAGAGTATATGTATATTCAATTAAACAAACATAATATATGTTTAACAAACTCGCAGAATTTCCTGTATTCGGTCTTATTTGATATTCTCGGCTTCGCACATCCGGGCACTGATTAAAATACCTATATTCGGGAAAGGTGATTCCTCGGCTTTCATCGCTGGTCTGTATGCATCTTTACTTACAAAATGCATAAAATCAAAGAAGAAAAATGAAAGAAGACGAGTGTCTACCATTAGCTTAAAATCATAGAATTGAATTTGTAGTAATTCTGTATTGTTAAAAGCTTTCTGTTTCATTCGAAATAAACTTAAACTTGCATATGAGTGTACGGTAAAGACCGAGTTTTCACCTTTCACCGAGTGACGAAATGAATGCGATCTAATAATCCGATTGGTTAACTAGCTAGTATGACGTCACGGCGAAGCCGAGAATTGTCATAGTCATTGCTTTTCTAAAGGTAATGATATTTGGTCTAATGTAATAGTCAATTTTAAGTAACTCTTTTCTTTTATTTTTAAAAAAATTACAACGTAAAAGATAATGAAATTCGTCACCTAATCCGGAACTACATTTAGTGCATATTCGTTCATTTAAAGGGGTTCGATTCCAAGTTCCAGTCTCTATCGGTAACCTGTTCCGCAACATGTAAGTAACTTCACATTGATTCTATATAGGGCCTTTACTGTAACTACATAATTGTTTGAAATTATGTTGAATATAAATGCCAGCACTGTATATAGAATAGAATCTAGATCTAAAAAACAAATCTGTGCCTTAAATAACATCATATGGTCCTGTAATAAAACACATTTTGTGACAGAAGTTTCAACCTAACATTCTCGTATAATGATGTGTTTCGGCATGATTTTGGTTATACGAGAAAAGTTGTGCACTTGGGAAAATCTATGTCAAGATAGGATAAGTTTGTAACAAATAAGTTCTTAATCTTGATATTAGAAACTTAAAGAAAATAATTAAAATATATAGATCATTTTACAAATGCCGAATTTAAAATGCATTTTCTGTCTTTTCTTGTCGTGTATGATATTTCACCGAACGTCATTAAACAATTGTTTTCAAGATTTTTTAAAAAGAAAAATCTGACATAAACATCGCTAAGACATTGCAATAAGTAAACATATATATGAAATGGTTTGCCTCAAAATGGCCGACTTTCCAGTTAGCAGGTGCGTGAAAGACCTCAATTTACTTCCGTAATTTAGACCGTGCAGGATAACGTCACATCTGGTTACTTGGCGCAGGTGCAATTGGGCTTTAAATCTATCAATGGCAACGTCCGTAAACCAGGTGGAAATCATGCAATTTCAATGAAAAATTAAATAAATTATTAAAATGCAGTTGACCACATTCAAACGCATTTTCGGAAATGAAATAAAATGACAGGCTCGTTTGAATTTCGCTGTCGAGTTTTCTGACTTACGGTACCCTTTAAACATTATTTATTCGTTCATCAAAGCATGAACAAATACAATACATTTATAAACAGCATCCAGGATTGAGAAGAAAGCTATACAGCTTATTTAAATCTCCCTCCTGAAGTCTGTCTAGGGTGCTAAAGAAATTAAATTCAAGAAGTCTAAACAGAACGCTAAGCTGAAGATAAGACCTCGGGCTATATTAAATGTAAAAGTGTTCAGGAAGTCAGAATGCCCCGGACGTCTATCCTTGAGGTCCCGTAAATCAGACGTGACTATGTCATATGCATCTAGGCTGACTTTCTACAAATTGAAGTGGAAGGTGACACGACTGGCTTATATATAACAAAGCAATTAGAGGTACAAAATATCTGCATAACTTGGATTCTTCATAATTCTTAAACGAAAGTTATGATCTATTTCAGTTAGGGCGATAGATTTGAGCTTCAGGTTCGGGGACGGATCAACTGTGAAGGGCAATGAAATTAATGTTAGAGAAGGAACGCGTTTGGAACTTGAATGTGTTTATTATTTTCCAAAACCAACATGGCTTCGAGAAAATGCTCCTTCATTCAGGATATTATCAGATGTACTAAAGATAGACAGTTTTCATCTGTCGCATCAGGGGAAATATATATGTTCCGCACCTGACCCTGACGGAATACTACAACAGCTGTCCGTACAGATTAATTGTTTATGTAAGCAGCACCTTTTACATTAACTGAGCTCTCACTGTCAATTTTGTTTTATTATAATAGTGTTACTTGTTTATGTACAATAATGTTTATTGTTTGTAAAATTAATTTACATTAGTTTGAAAATAATGTGTAAAAACTATACTTTTACACCAAACTGAGTGTACATGAAAGGAGTGTGAGGAAGATTTTATTTTGATTTTATCGCACTAGCTATATTGAGTATGAAAAAGTTCCGATGCTTATTGTAGGGCACGCTCTTATTGTAGGGCACGCTCCAATTATGGTGTAAGCCCTAAGGACGTTCATCATTGCATAATAATCACTAAAAGGGTTCTGCAATGAAAGAATCGTAATGTTGATATGAACGACTACTAAAAGATGACACATAATAGTTTTGTATCTTCTCAACATTAATGCAAATAAAATGTTGATGCTTTTTAAACTACAGATCCTCCAGAAAGACCGGAACTTTTCGGACAAAGGGAAGTAATATTCCGTAAAGATTTTACTCTTACATGTAACACGAGTTCTTTCCCTTCAGCAGCAATATGGTGGACTCTGGATTGGCATGAAAATGCTACCGTTATTGGTAATAAGAGCTTTAATGTTGGGTTGTTTTTTGTTTGTCCAAAACAATACTAATCACTCCATGTCCATATACATTAAACCAGCAATGAAGTGCATACGGTTTTCGTTGAAATGAAATCTTGCATTTTTTTTATGATTTTCATGCAAACGTTTACAGAAAAGAACAGTTCACGACAGGACTGATTAATCAATGTCTACCCCATTTCTTCTTCAATAATATGATCAATCTTTAACCTGCTGGTGACAACTACTGCTGTCTTTGGGACCTGCGGAGATTGTGATCAACCGGCGGCGAATATGCCTTTATTGTTCGTTATTCGGCTAGTTTTCAGTTTTCTTTTATCTTCTATTTCTAAACGGTGTTTTTTTCTAAACTTGTGTAATTGTTTCTTTTTCTTTTTTTGTATTTTCCAAGGCCGAGGGGAAAAGTTGGTTTTCTCTGTTCAAGAAGACACTTACGCGCAGAAAATTTACTGCTGGGCGGAAAATACAATGAGGCCATCCGAAGGCGAACCAGTGCAAACCAAACTCGTATCATATAAGAACATGTTTGTTCATAGTAAGATAGTACTGCTTTCAGGGATATATGGTAATGGCCTCCGTCCGTCCTACCGTCCGTCACACATTCTTGTTTGGGTTACTTCCTAGGAAGCACTGACTTCATATTTAAGAGGAAATACGACAGTTCAATGATTTTCACAGAGTTGTTGGCCTTTGATTGCTCGTGTCCTTGTTATTTCTTATCAAATACAAGCTGGAATTTTAACAAATATATATGGGAAGCTTTCGATTCATAACAAGAATATATGTGCATCTTGCTTGCAGGTTCTGGTTTGATGATTAAAAAATCAGTGAATTATGTGAATTTAGTGAATTCTTTTAGACAAAAATCTTGCATATGCGAATTGGCCATGTCCAACATGGCTCTTGTTAATGATTTTCGAACTTTTATACATTACTTTATATACGTCAAGTTTACCATGTAACGCCGGAGTGCTAATATTGAGACACATTACTCACCTTTAGTATAATATCATTTAGGAAGATAACCCTTCTTTCGTTTAGAACCTGCATACATCTATGGACTTAGTAATCAGTACAAATTTTATGTTGGTCATACGCTTGATATCAAATGCGAAGTAACAGGAGAACCAGAACCGGAAATATACTGGACGAAAGATGGCGATACAAGCTTCTCTTACTATGGATACAGACTGTTTCAACAAAACGTCCAGGTGACTTTTGTTAACGTTCATAGCTTATTTTAAAATTTAAAGTGACATTATGCGCATCTTACTGCACATAGTGTATTTTTGGTGACAGTTTTATAAAAGCAATTTGTGGTTGCTGTGCATTTAAATGTATTAAATTATAATTATGCCGCATTAGTATTTGAAGTTGGTGCTTTAGATATAAAAAAATCGGACTGATAAAATGATAGTTGATTGTGTCGTTGTTGATGTTGGTAGAGATTTCGGCAGTGGAAGGGAAGCAACTCCTGCATGCAGTTGTTCTTTTCTTAAATTGACTCTCCCAGTCAAATAAGAATATTTGGAAAGTTGTTTTTTCATGCTGGTAGCGGGAAGAGTTTGGTGTATTGGGTTAAGAGCGATTATTTCCTCTACGCTTTTGTATACACACCATTTTCAACTGGACTTTTACTTGAAAAAAAAAATGCGCATAATGTCACTTTAACATACGATGTTCCTCTTTTCACGTACGGCTGATAATTAAAGTATGCTTTATTTCATTGACGTTTGTTAACAAATACAGTATTTATGTCTAGTTTTGTCTACAAGGTAAGACCGTTTTCTGAAGTTTTGATTTGATTTCGACTATCTGAATATGTGTGTATCAATTTGTTATAGAAATCATTTGCCGGGTATTATGCATGCCATGCAAATAATCAAGTGGTCAATGGTGACAAAGCATCAGATATGAAAAACACACTAGTGATAATAGAGGGTAAGCATTAACTGTTGATTCTTTCTAATTTATGTTTGGAACTTTTGCGTGTGAAATTAACACCTACAAGTTTGATGCATAAAATATTCAAATAGTAAAAAAGTTAAAGTACCGACACCCTTTGAATTCGTTCCCAAACTTTGCAACCGCAACTTGATTTGATCTGCAAGTGTCTTGCAGGCTTCAATAGTCGAAAATAAAGTCTCAGCAAAACGTGTCCTGCCTTCAGATGAATGAAAGATGAACTTATCGCGGCTAGTTTTATCAAACTATTTAGAATGCATCTTCAAATATTTAAGCACAACAGTTTCTTATTCAGGAGTTGTGTGATTAGTTACGGGACTGCATTTACTTGTGTTTAATCAAAAGATTAAACTGTATTTTTCTATTTCAGATTTATCCATTCCAAGTGATTGTCAGAACTTTTGTACCTCAGGTAATATTTGCATTTGTTCAAACGGATAACTGCATGTGCTATATGTACATGTTACACAAGATAACACAATGAGTACAATCCATTCCGATGAGTATATCGAGCGGTCAACGCGAAACTATTCTCAGTGTATGTAGAAATAGAAGCGGATAAGCTAGATTCGCGTTGACCGCTAGAAGGTGTTAAAACATTATAAGAATCACGTGCAGATGGGAAATATGACTCGAGGGTAACTGTTTTGATCGGTAACGAGGCTCTGCCGAGTTACCGCTAAAACAGTTACTCGAGAGCCGGATTTTCTCATCTGCACATGCATCCAGTGATACATACCATTTTCTACTAAAAGTAGCAGAAATAAAATTAAATTAATGACTTTTATTTACGCGCTATTTCCTTGTAGTAATATACGAATTTACACATTCATTCATTAAAGTAGTTCGTTGTGACGTAATTAAGTCGTCTTATACCAGGAGGTGTAAGGTGAGATATTCAAGCAATGGTAAAAACAGCAGATATACCGATCTGGTATGTAAGAAAAATTCCGGATACGTTTATAAATAGGTTTTAAGAGAAGCATAACGGTTACAGCTACACCCACCTGTCTCTTCTTAATGGTTACACATACTTTTCTCCTAGTGTGATAGATCCCGAGATTAGTCTCTAATCTTTGACTTCTGATTGGATGGAAGTAATGGCAATCTAAAGACTGACTTATCAGACTGGCCAGATATTTTGGAATTCCTTTTTTCGAAAAAGTGTATATATAGTATTTACGTATATACCTTTAGATAATGTTACTCCATGTGAGTCCGAAACACCAACAACAGAACCTACGCTGAAAACAACGATCGCAGTTACTCAGTCTCCATCTAAAGAGTCATGTGACTCTAGCTGCAGTCACGTGATAATCGCCTTCGCTGTCATTGGTTGGTTAGTGGCCGTTATTCTGATTATTGTCGGCCTGTTTTGCTGGATTAAATGTAGAGACAACACCGCACCCGAAAAAAGTAAGTTTATAAGTACATAATTATAGCGCAGTAAAATTTCAAGATTTTCAAAGTCACAACGTTCTACCTTTAGTTGCGTCTTATGAAGGTATAGACAATACTGAGTTCTGTCCGTCAATGATTGTTCCCCAACGACGTTAGAAAATAAATACGGAATATTATAACAGTCGGTCGATCTGCGGCGTCGTATCTTTTGAGTTGGCTGTATAGTTCCGGATCACATGATTTGATTTAATCATATTTTATTGTAAATTGTTTTACACATACATAAACATAAAGACAATTTATACATACAGGTGTAACATTTACAAATGGATTGGGCCACGAGTTATACCAACTCAGTGAACGGCCCGTTCCACATGAAATAATATGTATATAAATGCAATCAAAATGGGCAATGTATGTTTGCAAATTATACTGATATCTTAGAACTGAACACAAATTGGAAATTAAATAAGTTTCAAAAAAAAAAAAAAGAAAAAAAAACAAAACAAAAAAAACTGTTAGAACCAAACATTAGGAAAAATCATATTAGTCAAATAAAATCTTTTTTTTTAAAATATAAGCATAGAAAGAGAAAAAAAAGAGAAAAAAAGGATAGGAATATTGAACCAGATTTGAGTCTATACTGCGATGTTCGACCGACTGCACCCCCGTCAACACACCAACCCCAACCGCAAGGCACCAGCGCCAGCCCATACTGATAGAAACATGTAAGAGAGGGACAGCTAACTGCTTGTAAATCGCTTGGTACTCTTTATATAAAGTTGAGTTTCCATAAATAGGTTTCCATTTTCTTCATCGGATATAGTTTCTATTCCAAAAAGTAACTTTTGAGCATTAAGTGGATGAAAGGTTCGGGTATTTCTAAAAAGAGTAATTCTCTGATTAGCGAATAGCGGACAACAAAAGAAATAATGTTCGGCATCTTCATAATTATGACCACACAAACAGTTTGGACTATTTCGCAGATTATTGTTGAATAGGTCAACACCTAAGTTGCTACAGTTGTTTCTGATTCTCGCGTGATATACCTGTTCTGCTCGGTCGCCAAATAGATAAAAGGCGGGAACCGTTGGAGCTTTATAGCTATGTTTAAGTTTATATTTGAACGCAGAAAGTGTGTTAACGTCGCGGATATGTTCATCAAGTTCATCCCATAACTTCAATGCAGATGGTAGTACAGAATTTGCATAAATTTCTAATCGTCTTGGTATAGCCGCAAAGTTGTTATTATTTCTAAGAAAGTAAGGATTGACCTCGGCAACAAGTGGTGGAAATAGTTCGTTTAGGTATTGAGGAAGGAAACCATGTTTATATTTGTATACTAGAATCAATTTTTGCATGGTCCGTCTATCGGCTAGGGAGACCCAACCTATTTCCTGAAGAAGCTTACCGATAGAGACAGATCTAGTCAATCCAGTTACGATTCTGGCTGCATCATATTGCAATTTTTCAAGACTGTGCTTTTCTAGCTGAGTACAGTTATCCCATACAATAGAAGCGTACTCCAAGTGTGGTCTAAGATAGGTTGTGTAAATCTGATTAAGTGATTTGCGCTTTATTTTGAATTTTAGCATTCTCATTGATCCCAGAACTTTTGAAGCTGTTGCAATTATATTTGATATATGAGTATGCCAAGAGCCATCATTACTAAAAGTCAGACCAAGATGTTTGTGATTTTCTACATAGTTTAATTGTGAATCCTGGAAAGTAACTAACGGTCTAACTGTATTCGTAAGTGAGAAAAATACAACTTCTGTTTTCGCAGGATTGAAATTGACAAGCCACTGTTTCGACCATTCAGTAATGGAGATGAGATCTGTATTAAGAATGTTTTCCATATATTTTGTATTCGAAGATGAAACGGCAAGGGAACTATCGTCTGCAAATAGTCTGACAACGCTTAGAAGTGAATCAGCTATATCATTAACGTATAAAAGAAAAAATAATGGACCTAGAACTGAACCTTGTGGAACGCCGGAAGGTACAAGCCTTTCGTCCGAGAAAGAAGAATTTACAAAAACCTGCTGACTTCTGTGATTAAGATAGTTTGCAATCCAATTAATAACGTTTGCGGAAATGCCATACTGACGGAGTTTAAAAAGAAGGCCTTTGTGCCATACCCTATCGAAAGCCTTTGAGATATCGCAAAATATCATACATGTTGATTCTTTATTGTCAAATGCTTTACAAATCTGATTATAAATGTCTATAAGCTGATATTCCGTAGAGTGGCCCGGTAGGAAACCAGATTGATTTTTGTATATAAAATGATTTTCACAGTTAATGTAGTTATATAGGTATTTAAAAATAACACGTTCCATAACTTTTCCGACGCAGCTAATTAGAGATATAGGTCTGTAATTGGATGGTTGAAATTTTTGACCTTTTTTAAATAGGGGCATTACATGTGCTTTCTTCCAAGAAGATGGATATCGGTTTTCTTGAATGGACCTGTTAAAGAGAATGCATAGGGGTTTGCAAATTGAGATAGAGGTGCCTTTTAACATGCGATGGCTTATTCCATCAGGACCAGTAGCTTTGTTTATGGACAGGTTTGATACTACGTCTGCAATGTCTTGCTCTGTTACAATAATGTCATTAAGTGTAGAAGCTGTTTTCAGGGTTAAGTCGGGAAGATTAGTGTTAGTATCATCTACATTGGAAACAGACACAAAAAATTCATTCAATGTGTTTGCCTTGTCATAGTCTGTGAGTGAATAAGAATTGTCGGGGTTGATTAACGGTGGAATAGACTCGTTCTTCATTGAGTTTTCTTTCATGAGAGATTTGACGATTTTCCAATAGTGTCTAGAGTTTTTAGAGCTAAGATCGTGCAGGGATAATTCAATAGAATGATAAAACTGTTCTTTTGCATACTTTTTCATATTACATACTTTGTTTCTTAGTTGTTTATATACGTTCCAATCTGAAGATTGTTTTGAAATGATAGCGATACGTTTTTGACGGTCTCGTTTTCTCGATAGTTTACGAATATCTGAATTGTACCACGGCTTGTCATTTGGTCGGATTGTAACTAAACGAGTTGGGATACATTTTTTAGCAAGACTAATATATGTTTTAACGAAAGAGTCGGCTGCATCGTCAATACTTCCCTGGTTAAGAACTGTCCAGTCATGGTTTCTTATAAGCGTATTAAATAACTCGAAATCAGCTTTTTTGTAATACCATACCTGACGTTTGAAAGGAGGATTTAATTCGAGGTCAATTTTAATATGAATGTATGTGCCATAATGGTCGCTTATGCTACTTTCGGTCATGAAAACTCCAGAATCAAACCGTTCTATACTATCTGATATTGCTATGGGATCAATTAGCGTTCTGGAATTGTTAGTTACGCGAGTAGGTTCATCAATTACATTTTTCAAACTGTTTAAGTTAAGTATATCCCGAAATTTGTGGTTTGATAGATTAAGTTGATCTTCATTTATGTCTCCTAGGATGATGATATTATTGTTAAGTTCGGCAGCTTTTTCAAGACAACTATTGAGTTTATCCCAGAAGTTTACAAGTGAATTCGGTGGTCTATAGACTGTGCATATGAGAAAAGATTTGTTATGGTCTTTGACTTGAATCCACATTGATTCCGGCAAGAAATCTTCCAGTTCTAATATTCGACTTGGACAAAGTGCGGAAGAAGTATACATTAAAAAACCACCTGAATGAGCAGTCTTGTCTTTACGAAAGAAAGTATCATATCCATCAATCTGTAACATTTCATCCCGGATATCACCTGATAAATGTGTTTCTGTAAAGCATAATACAGTATTCGTAAAATCAGAAAATGTGTCTTTGACATATTGCAATTTGTGTCTTATGCTGCGAATATTAAGATGAAATACTGTTAAGCAATCCGCATTTAACGGACCAGGATTAGCTTCTACATCACCGGATGAAATAAGCAAATATTCGTTTATTATTCCTAATAAGTGAGTAACCGTGTTTAAAAACATATCGTTGTAGTTATGTATATTAACGTTTACCAAATACTCGCGTATCTTAAGTTGGTCACAAATAAGAAGCAGTATGATACTCGTAAATTCAAAATTAACCATGCATGCCCAGACCATTAATAATATACGATGAGAGTTATTCTTACAAAAAATTAATGCGTAAAAAAATGTACACAAAATACGCTTTATAACGCAGATACGAAAAACACATTTCTTCACATTTAACTGTCCCTTAAAGTTATAAAGACCAATGGCCTGTCTCCAAGATGCTATGTCATTACTCATTTAAAATAATAATAAAGTCAGTGTGTATGGAGACGTGCCACCGATCAAAGGCAGTCAATGGGTGTGCCAGTGACACCGCGCGGCAAAGGAAGTGAACACGAGCACACAGACAGTCGAACAAAACAAAAGACAAAACCTGAACATGAAACATGATTTGATAACAAAATTACAAAAAAAGAGAAGAAAAGAAGAGGGGGAAAAAAGAATTTATAGTAGTGAAAATCCCAATGATGAAAACATTTATGATCTGTAATGGTTAATTCATCGGTCATAAATTAATAAATGAAAGTTACAAATTGTAAAATTTGGAAAGATTTCGAGAATTTTGAAAGGAACGCACGCTGTAGTGACACGGTCAGTTAATCACTGAACGGATTGCTTATCTTAGTGTTTAAATTCATCGTTAAACATTTTATGACAAACTACCAAAAATGACTAAATGTATACGAACAGTTATTCTTATTAATGTTATAAATAAATTAAAATGACTCTCAAAAATGTGGGTATTAATGTTATTAAGATATGATAAATATATGTAAATATATCAAAATGACTCTTTTCAGTATACAAAATGTGAGTATATAATTCTGTAGACTAGATTGCTACCACATAATGTAAAAATACTTGACTTTACAGACTATATAGGTAATAAAGGACGCACGCTATGCGGATCATATAGATGTACAATCTTACAATAGCAGCAGCAACAACAACAACAATTACATTATTAATGTCAAGATTATCTATCTATTAACATGACTCTTTTGCAGGTAAATAAATTGACGGTGAGCGAACTGTAATAAAACATTAGTCATGAAAAGCACGGTTGTTTCATTCACAGTTACACAATAACCCCGGCTTTGGTATGAATTATAGCAAAACGACATTTCCTTCAATGAAAAAAGACAACTGTTTGTATTGTGTGCCATGTGAATTCTTTAATAAACTCGGATTTAACCACTGTGATCGTTGGTGAGTTCATGGATTAATTTACTATGAAATCTAGAGTAACAGCACGAGGCACGTGTATTCATTCATAAAACCAAAATGTCCGAGTTGCGAGTAAATATTTCAGTTTTTCAATATCTATATTTTACCTGTATTAGTTTTATCAAATGCGAATTATCAAATTGAAAATCCTCAAAGTATTAGTTGAACATTCAAATTTTGAAACAGTGTTGAGTACATGCATACACATGTAGTAATATTACATTCCAAAACACAAAAGGTAAAAAAACTACAAGCAACTACAAGCACATACATACCTTACAATGCACAACAAATTACAATACAGAAGCAGCGTGTATATAACAACACAAACAAAACACCCCACATCACAATTCTTAAGCATGTGTTTAATACAAAATTTACAATGTACAATACAATATACAGTTAATTGCTCAAAATTAGCAAACTGCTCTTAATCAATTATGCTTAGCGATCACCAATCCTTTGACATTTTTACGTTATCGTAG
Organism: Saxidomus purpurata; assembly: GCA_022818135.1. Lineage (NCBI taxonomy): Eukaryota > Metazoa > Mollusca > Bivalvia > Venerida > Veneridae > Saxidomus > Saxidomus purpurata. Next base: position 27,255,980 of record JAFMSR010000016.1, on the reverse strand, counting down.
AAACTAATACGTTTTGGTTGTTTCAAGTGTAAAGTGTAGTGTAAAGTTTTACAGAAGTGACCACAAAAATATACATAAATAAAGTAAAAAAAAAAATAATTTTTTTTTTTAAATTGTATGTATATATTACGGACTCTTGTACTATGATATACTTGCACACTTCAACATTATGTACGTGTACAATGTTATAACTGAACACTTACAGCCCACGACGAAAAGACACGATTATTTCGATCATTTATTCGGACCATCAAAATGACCATAATGGTGAAAAATTATAATTATGCTTATTCAGTAGTATTTCTGAGTGTGAACGCGTTCGGATAATTAAAAAAAAAAAAACAGACAGTAGAGTATTAGATAAAAGGATTAGTCATCTATACAACTCGGTATCGTAATATAGCATATATTCAGATTAAAAAAACAAAACAAATGAAAACACTGATAGATATTTGAATAGTGAATGATTGATCGGGTCAGTAGTCAGGTCATACATGTATGTATTTATTGCAAGAATAGTATTTACAGGTTAGAAAGTAGGTCATCTCAAATAATAACAATAATAGAAGGATGTCTGCTAGGTTGCAAACAGCCTGAATGAGACTTTTCATACAGTTTCTTTCAGATTAATAGTTCGGAGGAACTGGTTTACCATCTCTAATACACTCAATGGCAAACATGTCTTTTATGTGTATCTTGGGTGGGGGATCAGATCCAGTCTGTTTTCCTTTTAGCTGGCCGTACACCTTGCAACCAGAAATCCACGTTTTGGCCAGAATACCGCTACGCACCAATAGCCTAGCTTCATAAGCAAGTTGCTCTCTGAACCTGGTTAAATTTTCCTGCACAAAGATACCATCACCGAAGGATTTACGAGCACTGTATACCCTATCTCTGGCTTTACTGTTAGTAAATTTGATGATCACCTTACGGTCGCATTCATCCTTTTTTTACCAAGCCTATGAATTTTATCAATGTCAGACTTTGACAAGGCGATACCCTTTTCGGAAGCGTGATTAAGAATTTTTTTTTCAACATTTTCTGTACCGACCCCTGTGTCCCCAGGAATATTGGAGACAGTGAGACACATACGCCTACCGTACTGCTCGAGCTCGTCCAAATCGAGTTTACACCTATTGAGATCTTGTCTTAGAGATTCATTCTCAGCCGTCAATGAAGCTATTTCTCCATGAAGTGGCAAAATCTTACTAGCTACTTCAGCTTCCACAAGGGACGATATGTGTTCTTTGAGTTCAACAGTAAGAGATGGCTTGATCTGTTGAGCAATGATATTTCCTAGAGTTTTTAAGTCAAGATCTGAGAATTTTGTGCGCGTATCCATGGTTAGATCAGTATCACTTTGAGAGTCAATCGGGTCACAAAACACTGAATCACTCAAAACGCTATTACTGTCACTTTCACAATCACTTTCGATACCAGAACAATGTTTTTTGTATAATGACTGATCAGTTGGCGAGGACTTATTACGTTTGCGACGTGATTTTCGGACTTTGACAAACAATGACATCGGTAATTTTTACCGCCAAAAAACAGATTCCTCTATTGTATCAGTTAGATCGTTCGTAATCAAATGTATGTAGGAATAGTGGTCACATAAAGATAATATCACATTATTTCCATCAGATCACCTTTACAAATCATAAATCCATCACCATATTAGGGAAGTATTTCCAATTTTTTACATTATGAAACGATTAGAAATAACAATATGAATGGGGGAGCCTCGAGTGTGATCCTGATCTATGCAGCCAACGAGAAAGATACACACGCAGATCAACCGACTGTTATAATATACCTTTTATTATATACCTTTTACCGAATATCATGTTTAATTTTACATAAACAGTAATTTGTGTCATTCATAGCGTAAAATCAACATAACGCGCTATTTCGTGTCACGTTTTATTTGACGTCAATGACGTCACTTGTGTATTCCGCGTATAAACAAACAACAGTAATAAAAAGTAAATGCAAAAATTAATGTAAATCATCTTTCTGGTTTATTTGATGCGAAAAAGAAATTGTATTCATTTGTCTTCAAATGTGACATAAAAATCAATGTGACGACAATAAAACCAAACTTACTTACTGCAGCAATGTGGACCTATTTTTCAACGTTTAGCGTAGGAATAAGATATGAATATGCATTTGTGTACAACTTACACGGTGGACAGATAAGATACGGCTAAATTCATCTGATACGGAAAATTTGATACGGGATGTTGTATTTTTTACTGCACAAATACTAAAGAAAATTCAGATAAACATTAGTATGTATATAATAATCAAAGCGCTGTGAGCGCTGAAGGCCTGGGGGCTATAGGTTAACTCCCCGAAAAACAACTTTTGACCTACGTGTTTTGCGCTGAACCTTACCTAAAGCGCGGGTCGAAATGTACAGAGGACGAAATTCAATATAAGACACAGAATGAATGATTCACAAATATATGGGTGGCAGGGAAGTTTGTTTTATTATAAAACGTACGTTAAATGAAAAATAATCACATAGTCAACATTATAAATTGTTTAAGCCAATAAAAATAATTCGATCAACGCTTTGTACAACTTCAAGCGATACGATCTGATGATGGGGGTCGAAAATTATTGTGTACCAATGACAAGACCTTGAAGCAGAAATAAACAAAGCAATACCAGCAATGAAATAAAAATACAGTACTGTACAATGTGTATAACAGAGAAAACCAAAAATGATTCTGGGTTACCTTGTAGTTGTAATCGGTGAAACCGTTCCCTGGGCCTCGACATGCAGCGTCCTCGATAAATGGCGGGTGAATTTGATCACGTTAGTTCCTTCTCGGGAATGTACGTAAATTATATCTTTTTTTAGAGACATTTATTTTTAGGTAAATATATATGTTATCGTTCGTAAATAACAAAGTTGTCAATGAAATAACATCGGAAAATTGAAAATCAAACTACAAACTCTTTTATCGAGCTTCGTACGTTTTCGTAAATTTCCGTAAATATCCGTACTTTTCCGTGATATGCATATGATTATCTTCCGTAATCAGCTAACAGCGCATTAATTTCTAAAACAGAAAAAAATGTGTAATGCAGCCCGTAAGCTATATACCTTCCTGCAGTCGTTTGAAGTTTTATGTACTATTTTTATTTGTAACATGTTCTTATCATATGCGGCATTCAAACAGAAGATTGATCTGGTCTGTCTTGCACTACTTTCGCATAGCGCATGTTTACAGTTGTTATTCGCACATAGCACGGCTAAAATTCTTGCAGGGTTTGAAATGTGGTATACTAACTTAGGCCTTGGGGACTATCAGTCCCCAGGCCAAAAACCAATATCAACACTTGAATACCTTACTTTGTATTAAGTGGAAAGTAACACTGGTGAAGCCGCAGTGGCGCAAGGGTAGCGCGTCCTGCAGAACATCGGCGGGTCCCGGGTTCGAACCCCCACCAGTGCTAAAGCGGTAGTGTCCTTGGGCAAGACACCGATACTTCAACAATGTATCTCTCTCTCTCTCTCTCTCTCTCTCTCTCTCTCTCTCTCTCTGTCTGTCTCTCTCTGTGTCTGTCTGTCTCTCTCTCTCGTCGAGGCTGATTCCTCCTGGAGTTTACAGCAATAGTAAATACAATTGTTAGTTCAAAAACGACAGTGGACAATAACACTGATTGGGGTAGATTCTACACGTGCACTTTTCTTTTTTCTTTTTCTTTTCATAGCTAGTAACCTATTCAATGAATGTTTGTTTTGAGTTTTAAAGTTTTTTATGTCAGTTTGTAATCATTTTAATAGAACACGTGTGTGTGTCATTTGTGCAGGATTGGTAGCATGCAGTTCTGTAGCTTTTAGTTTGTTAAAAAAGTAAGCGTGAGTAAATTCAACCTTTGAATGTTTTTGTTTACTTTAGAATCAGGAACAATTCCCAGCATACCAGAAAGTGATACAACGCAAAACTCTTGGTAAGTTTAAAGTCTTTGAATTCTAGACAAACCAGTCTTTAAACGCTCATATTAATTGGTGATCGTGTCCTTTACCATGATACGGGCGAAAGCTCGAAAGGCGCAAAGTGCCCTTCGGGCGAAGCCCGACCATAGGTAAACGCATGTACGAGTATTTAATTGAATACTGAAAGCAATAAAATTAATGAATTCACGATTACCCATGGAAGATTTCAATTTGTCCGCACCCATGGACGATACGATAACATACTTATAACGATGCACCGTCTGTACGCAATCGCAACGTCTCGGCAGAATGAAGGGTAAGGGAATTTGCCGAAGACTTCCAATTGCGTCTACAGGTACTCTGTTGTTGTTGTCATTAAATGTCTGCAATTTTGTGTTTGAAAACGCAACACTTCAGCTTTGTACTTTGAAATGTAAAGAGATCCTATTTATACACAGTCCTAAAGTCTGATGCTCTTTCTTGTGACGCCATAAAAAGCACCCTTTCTTTTCGCAGTCAACCCTCGAAGCATAACTCTATGGATATTCGTGACCAATAATTTTCGGAACTTGAACCGTTTTTGCGTCCCCTGAAAATTCGTACCATTTCTAAAAATGAAATTCCTGTTACGCTTTCGCCCGATATAGGTATTGCCTATTTTCATATTATGAAAATAGGCAAAACCTATATCGGGCGAAAGCATAACAGTAATTTATTTTTAAAAATGTTACGAATTTTCAGGGCCCAGGGGTCGCAAAAACGTTTGAAGTTACGAAAATAATGATATCGAATATCCATTAAATCATGAATCAAGGTATTGACTGCTAAAAGAAATGTTACTTTTAATGGCGTAACAGGAAGGGTATCAAACTTTAGGAATGTGTACATAAATAGAATCTCTTTATATTTCCAAAGTACAAACCTGCATTAAACGGAAATGTGTTGCATTTTTTCAAAACAAAAATGGCTGACATTTAATGACGTCACATAAATGACGTCATTTGCCAATCGGAACACCTCGGCAGAATGCTTCGTTTGATGTAGGGTAACGGAATCTACCGAGGACTTCCGATTGGTCATTTGCAGCGGAAGTTAAAAAACGGTGCATCGTTATAAGTATGTTTTCGTATCGTCCATGGGTGCGGACAAATTGAAATCTTCCATGGGTAATCGTGAATTCATTGATTTTATTGCTTTCAGTATTCAATAAAATACACGTAAATACGTTTACCTATGGTCGGGCTTCGCCCGAAGGGCGCTTTGCGCCCTTCGAGCTTTCGCCCGTATTAATTTATGGCAAGAATTGTGAAATGGGTAACCTCTTTATACGGGCGAAGGAAAGTGGAAAGTGTCGACTCCTACGATAACATACTTATAACGCTGCACCGTCTATAAACTTCCGCTGCAAATTTTGTTTACAACGTGACGTCATTTATCAAAAGAAACTGTGACGTCATTAAATGTCAGCCATTTTTGTTTTGAAAAACGCAACACTTTTCCATTGAATGCAGGTTTGTACTTTGAAATGTAAACTGATCCTATTTATACACATTCCTAAAGTTTGATGCTCTTTCTTGTGATGCCATAAAAAGCACCATTTCATTTCGCAATCCACCTTTGATTCATGACTCTATGAATATTCGATACCAATAATTCAAGTAACCTGAACCGTTTTTGCGTCCTCTGAAAATTTGTACCATTTCTAAACATTAAATTCCTGTTATGCTTTCGACCGATACAGGTATTGCCTATTTTCGTATTAGTTCAAACAAATTATTAGTATGTACATTTCACAAAAAACGGTCACTAAATTTGCTGGCATCTTACGATATGATCCAGAAGGTCTCAACTGAACGGGACTAAAACCCGTGATTATTCGTTTACGGGACGAATGCCGTGTCGGCTGTACAACTGGCTGTTTACAGGCCCTACACCTGTTTATATTCAAGTGTTAAGCCATGACACATATAACGGTACTTTTCTCCGTAACAATCTTCATGCTTCTATAACTTTTGATACCCACAGCAGGCGAGAGCCGCCGGAGTTGCCTTATAACAGACTAGAAAGAGATCCAACCGTTGCTGAACACATCTATAAACAGACGGAAGGTAACATGTGCATTCACTAATTTTATACCATACATATACATGTGCCATTCTAGGTTGTAAAACCTGATTAATACCTCCTCGTATTTTGAAGTCAAAATTCAAAATAAATGAAGCTTAATTGTTGTTTTCCTTTCTATTTCTTTCTGTCCTGTCTCTCTCTCTCTCTGTATGTCTCTGTCTCTGTCTGTCTGTCTCTCTCTCTCTGCGTGCACGGTCTACACCGTCACACCGGTCACAGCAGTAGTGAGTCGGAGAGCCATCTGCCACGAGCGCAACCGGAAACGTCATTTTTCAGTAGAAGCTGGGAAGTTTCTGAAAGTCTTTTAAGGTGTAGGTCATACTAATCAATGTATGGTTATCATTTAGGGGTTAAATCGAATCGCTTCTGAGGTAAGCATGTTTCTGTTTATTTATAGTTAAGGAATAAGAAAACATGCTACGAGCATGACCATGTAGACCAATATTAAGCCAATCTCACTTACAACTCGTTACAATAAGTACTAATTTTAGTTTTATTTATTGATTTCAGAAAATAATTCAGCTGTAGTCAACACGCAAAATCAAGACCGTGACCACACCAAAGTTAAGGTGGTAGAAAATGCTGACCTGTCAGATGTGGAACACAAGTATCTTACACGTAAAACGACTTATTACATACTAACATTGATGCATATACTAAGTATGTTTCCCGCAAAATACTATTATGATCTTACATAATATTACCACATTTCCATTTTCGTAAGGGTGTTTCCCGTTCGTCCAAAAGAACATAACATTAACAACGCCATCTTGGTCGGAGCGTTGCTTTTTAATTCATGAAATGACGTTGATATGTGACGCTATATACAACATATATATGGTATCAGTTATGGTTCTTACTTACCCAAAGTGGAAATACACTTTCTAAAGTAGATCACATTAACATGTAGAAATATCTCGAAGTCGTAACGGGATCCGGATACCAGAACATAGCTCTTAACGAATAGACCCCTTGGTTCTTTTACGTACCCGATGTGTAGTACCGATACACGCGAAACTACCACCGGGCTTCTTAACAAGTTCATCTCGAGACGGGTTGGGTGGAAAACAGTGTAAACGCTTCTAAAATATCCGGGGATCCGAACCAGTGACCTTCGGATTGGTAGGTCCAGAACTAGAATTTTATCTATTAGTTTACCTTATATAAAGTAAAAATAAATAACATGACATTATTGTGAATGAAATATAGGTTAGATGAAAAGTTCTTCCTGTTCCTAACATAAAGTACTTGTAATGTTTGATCGTCGGAGGGACAAAGGGGAGATGGCTTTCATTTGTCAAAGGGAGGGACTTGTTGGTTTTCATTAAACTTGTAGTGAAGATGGGATAAATCGATGTTTGTAATTGACTGTATTGAGTGACTGATTTTATGCACTTTAAGCAGCTTTAAAGGTTCTTTTGTTAAGTGTACATGGCTCTTTTGTTATTCCTTATCAGTGAGTTTTGAGAATGTTAGACAATCATGTTATACAATTGCAGTTGAAGACAGCAGGACTGCTGATAGCGACATTCCAACATCAACGTATTCACAAAATTACTTAACCCGTGAGTGTATATAATTATCTATCCCATGAAAGTACAACTCATGTATCTGTTTATTTCTAAAAGAGTATTCAATTTTACAACATCAAAAAGTGTTAAACACTTTTAAGGCTAATGGCAACCGTGCGAGTGTCAGGGTTACAGCATTTTCGATGTGTTCGATATTAAATTTTCAAAACAAAAACATATCATTCTTTAACTGCAAAGCTATGTGTAACTCTCTTGTCTGTACGTATTGTATTTATTTGTGTTTCGTAACTAGTTGTATATTTGTGACCGGTGTTGAAGAGCAAACTATTTAAGTCGACTTAGTCATGACGTTCTAAACTATGGAGAACTAGTTTACTATACAAGTAACTGCTTGCACTTTCACGTTATTCACGTAATTCTATGAAGTGTTCTTTACAGCAATAAGTGGCGAAGAAAAAAGAAAGCTGGAGCAACAGTGATTGCTGAGTGTTGTGGATAACTATTTATGAGCGTTTGCAGCTTCGGTGTTTTGTATCTATGTGAAACAATTATAATATCAAAGTTCTAAAATCATGAAACATGTATGTCCGACGTTTTCTTACTTAGCAACATCGCTATTTGAAGTTGCTTGTGCAAAAGCCCGACGTTTTGAAGGATATCATCTCTATCACCCTTATGGTCGAGGGATCAGGGGACATGACTGTAAATATTCGGATCAAGCCCATAATTAGGCATACACATTATTTGCATAAATAGGATTATTGAGGAAATGTAGGTGCTACAATATAAACATACTTGATATATTCATTTTTTAGTAAAATCAGGGGCCATAACTCTCGAAGTATGAATTCTACTAAGGCCATACATATATGAGATCTTCTTGTGTAAATTTGATAAGGAGTAGTGAAGGTTATAGACTATAAACAGCTATATAATGCAATTTTTGTAAAATCAAGGCTACAACTCTGGAAGTATTGTTAGGTCATGCTTCTCGACAGAACTTGCTAAGTCATTCATAATCTTATTTCGTAGACAGAGGTACATGTATTATTATTTTTTTTTTTTTTTTTTGATTTAGTTGTATGTTTATATTCATGGCATTATGTCTAGAATTTCTTTCATATTTTTAGTAATATAGTGACTTGAAACTAGATATACCAATATTTATTAAAGGGAATAAACCTTTAAAAAGTGTTTGTGGTGAAACTGATGTGATATATATGTATATCAAGGGGAGCAACTCCCTCAAGAATATTTTCTATATTCATTACCATAGTTATCCATCTTAGTTTAAAACCTCTCCATAATTTATATGTAAACAAAAAAAAAGTGAAGAAAGAAAAACTAAAAAAGATACAAAGCCAGTAAGAGACAGCAGTCAGTAACATATAATATAGCAGACTGCTAGATATCTTTAGTTACTATATAGTACAGTAAACTTAAGAGCCAGAAAGAAAAAAAAATAGAGTAAAAACAACAAAGACAACAGTGCAGTTTTGTGACACCAGACCCATGCCCACACCTCAATCATCGTTCCCAAGCAATGCTATTAACTCATTCCACTTTTTGTAAAAAGAATTCATAATTTGAAGTTTCTTTGCGATAAACATTTCTGACCTTATATGAAGTTGAATTTGGTTAATAAAAGTTTGTAATCTAGGAACTGATTTTTTCATTTTACATAGATATATATGGTATTTAACAACTAAAATTACAGACACAGTAGCTGGCTTAAGGTTGTGATTACCTAATAAAATATCTATCCTTGACCAGTTTGTATCTACATTTGGACATTTATTGTTGATCCATCTCTTGACTTCTCCCCAAAAAATACTTGATATTTGGCAGTCAACAAATAGATGCTGAATTGTTTCTGCTTGTGTATGACAAAATGTACATCTACTATCATCCCTCATCCCCATCTTTTGCAACAAATTATTTGTGCCTATGATTCTGTGATTTATTTTGAACTGGAACCATTGTAATTTAGGATCATTTGTGACAGTAAATGGAGTTTTGTATGTGTATTTCCAATTGAAATTAGTGTTTAAATTTAGTATTGTGTTCCATTTCCTAGTTGAAGATGGTGAAGTGTTTGAGTTTTGCAAAATGTAGTCATAAATACACCTACAACCTTTTCTCCTGCTGCTAATAATTTTAATTGTAAGTGGTTGCATAGGATAGTTTAACTTTATGGCGTAGTGTGGAAATCTCAATTTATTTAAAAAATCTCTAATAGACTCTATGATGTTTTGATATTCTAGGAAGTTTGTTTGTATATCAAATATATTTATAAATTCATTGAAGGTATAAAAATTTCCATTTCTGTTTAACAAATCATTTACAAGTATCACTCCTTTTCTATGAAACGTTGGGAAATAAAAGCTTTTCCCACCAATTCTAAACATATTATTATGCCATACTGGTAAAGCACAAAATTCTGTCCAATTTTTTGGATGTTGTGTATTTAAATTCATATACCCTTGGAAAACATCCTTCCAAAATATGTTCTTCACAGTATCAATCTTAAATTTTAAAAAATCACTACCAAAGTTAGTGCAATTACATAGAAGTGGATATTCCAAAGTAATAAAATTAAAATATTTTGTATTATAGTTCAGGTATCTTCTTAACCAAGTGATTTTGAGACCTAACATAAATGTTTCAAGGTTGACCACTCTGATACCACCATTTTCATATGATTGTGTGATGACTGTTCTCTTAATTTTGTCTGGACCAGAGCTCCAAAGAAACTTGTAGAAAAGGTTCTGTATGAATTTGATAGTTTCTTTGTTGGGATTTGGCAAACTCAAGATAAGATGATTTATCTTTGATAGTGCCAATGTCTTAATAACAATATTCCTACCAATTGGGGTGATAATTCTTCTTGACCACTGTAAAAACAACCTTTGTATTTCTTCAATTTTTGCATTATAATTGGTCATAACAATTTCATTAAGATTTAGAGTGAAGTTTACACCTAATAATTTGAAATTACTCTGTTCCCAAGTTAGGCACAAATCTGGACATATCTTTAAACCACTGTTTTTCATGGATCCAATCCAGACTGCTTTTGTTTTATCTACATTTATGTTTAATCCTGAGATTTTGGCATAAAACTTTAGTGTTAACATTGTATTTCTCAGTGATATTTCAGTTCCATTTAAAAGCATTGTGGTGTCATCTGCATATTGTGACAGTAGAAACTCAATATTATTCAGTTTAATACCCTTAATATTTTGGTTCTGCTTTATCAAAATGGAAAGAATTTCTGCACACAGTATAAAAATATAAGGGGACAGAGGGTCGCCTTGACGGCAACCGCGATATATAGTAAACCAGTCAGAGAGATGGCCATTAATAGTTATACAGGACTGTATGTCATAGTAACACAACTTTATCCATTTAATAAAATTTTCACCAAAATTGAAAAAATTCATGACTTTATACATAAATGACCATGACAAAGAATCGAAAGCTGTAGCAAAATCAACCAATAATAACATTCCTGGTATATTATTTTCTTCTGTATATTGCATAACATCATAAATCAACCTGATATTGTCTCCTATATATCTGCCTGGAAGAAAACCAGTTTGGTCTTCACTAATTAGTTTGGGTAGAACTTTTTTTAAACGTTGTGCAATGCTTGCAGAAGCAATTTTATAAGAGACATTTAATAAGGATATTGGACGCCAATTTTTTATATATCGCTTGTCTTTATCTCCTTTTGGTATACAAGTTATAACCCCTTGTTTTAGAGTAACAGATAATTCACCTGTGTCAAAGGCATGATTAACTGACCTTACCAGGAAATGACCTATGTCCACCCAGAAAAAATTAAAAAATGCAGCTGTGAAACCACTGCTTCCTGGTGAAGAATCATTGGACATTTTTTTAAGCTTACTAACATCTCATTATAACTCAAATGCCCCTCTAATGAAAGTTTTTCCTCCTCACTTAAGGTAGGACGTCTATTATGTATAATATTTTCAATTACTATGTCATCTGTATGCCTAACTTCATACAAATTTCTATAATGATTTAAAACTTCGCCCATAATGTCTGTCTGATTTGTTAACAGAGATCCTGACTTAGAATATAAAGAATTCATTAATTTTGATATATAGTTTCTATTTTCTAAGTTACAGAAGTAACGTGAAGGTTTTTCTCCTTCTGAGACCCATTTAGCCCTTGATCTGATAAAAATACCATGCATTTTCTTTTGCCTTAACATTAATAGTTCTGTTTTTTTTTCATCCAAAAGCTCATAATTAATATTCTGTTCTTTTTCCAGGAGGTTGATTTCTTTTTCTAATGTCTCTTGTATTTTAATTTCCTGTTTCTTTTTATAAGATGAGTAAGAAATGGTTTTCCCCCTGATTTCCAATAGCAGAGTTTCAAAAAATAATTTATCATTTATACAAAATTTTATATTTTCATTACTTCTATCTTCTTGAAGTGCTAAGACATATTGACCTTTGGTTGCCTCTATTTGGTTTTTAATCTGTTGTATATATTGAATGTCTTTAAGTAATGAATTGTTAAATTTCCAGTAAGATCTACCTTTTTTGAATTTACCAAACTCAATACTTAATGTTATCATTGAATGGTCAGTTCTATAACCATGTTCTATCGAAACTTTACTTATGTCTGTGCACAAATTACTGGAAATCAGAAAAAAATCAAGTCTTACTTTTTTAATAGGGTTTCTCTTGAACCAAGTATATTGTCTTTCCTCAATGTTCTGTTCTCTCCAACAGTCAAGCAAGCCATTTTCTTGTATCATTTGTAAAACTATTTCTCTTGCTCTAGGATTATTAATATTTACATAGTTAAAACAATCAACCTCCGGGTTTAAGACCAAGTTGTAATCTCCAACTATCACACAGTCATTCTCTATCTGAGAAACTTTATCTTTTAAAACAGTATAAAAATTAGGGTCATCTTTATTTGGGCCATAAAGACAGATCATTGTAATATCCTTATTCTCAATGCATGCATTAACAATTAATAAATTACCATTTTGATCACTTTCCATACTTTTGAAGGTGAAATCAAAATTGTTATTAATAAAGATAGCTACACCTCTTGACTGGCTATTAAAGTTACTAAAATAGCATTCATATCCCCATTGACTGCGGATAAAATTTATTTCCCTGTTTGTAAAATGTGTGTCCTGTAGAAAGTAAATATTATGCTTTTTCGCCTTTAAATAATTCAGTACATCTTTTCTCTTTCTACTGTCCCCTAAACCCTGCACGTTCATTGAGACAAAAGTTAAAGTATCAGTCATACTGTGTTATAGATTTATGAATCACATTAAATCATGAGAGAGTAATGAATGGGTGTCCGCTGGTAAAGGTCTGGCCCCAATACTGCACTTGCCAAAGTAAAAATGTAAAAAATCTTGAGGAGATGTTAATGTAGAAATTATGAACATTGTAATTCTGAAACTGAAGGCTGTTGAAGCTAATTGTAATTATTTATACACATTACATATAATACCTTTCAAAAATATGAACAATATCCGGCTCAGTGAATTCCATGGTTGATGTTATCAATATCACAATATTAGTTTACACTATTAAAAAAACAATTTCTTGGTGTAATTCTTCTTACGTTTCAAAGTATGATACACGCAAGTTTTTGTATTACTGCGAATTTTGCCAGGAGAAATACAAGACTCAATGAAGCAATAATGAGTTCCAATATAAATAATATTGTATTTTTATATATACTACCGATTGTATTAATAAGATCAACTGACATTTTCAAATGTAGTAGGAAAGTATGTTGATGTTCGTGTATCATGTCTGCATTGTGACATGGCAGATATCAGATCATTTTAGTGGCAGCACAAAAATCATTTGCTGCTTATTTTACTATATATACAACAGCTGATGAAAAATATGAACAGTAGTTAATACATTATTATATAATTATATTGGTCCTTGGTATAACTCTATTAACAAAAATAGGAAAAAACGTGAATTAACCGAACCACATTTATTTTATTTCGACGTGCTTTGACTCTGTAATTTGTAAACAAGTCAAATAAGAGGCTTACGGACCATTTTCGAGACGAAAGTTATTTTTGGATATTTATTAACATTAATTACTATGAAGATACGTCTTTTGTATTACTAAAACGGACAAAATGACCTTTAAACTTTAGTTCGATGCAACAAAGCGTTATGTGGATAAGGTAATAGAAGCAGTTACAATGCTGTAGCACTGATATAATGACGTCAGTGTAGCGCATGCGTGTTTCTATTTTATTTGTTCGATGCATTTTGCTGTGGAACAGTCGCCATATTGGAACCGAAATTCCACTAGAATTCGTTGTATAGATCTTCTTAGGCGAGTTGTATTTTTATGAATGGCCGAAGAAACTATATTATTGATATATTGATAGCGTTGTGGCTACAGAGTATAGCCTGTTTGTATTAACGATTTTTGGGCTTTATAATAGCGACCACGGTGATGACCTACATTAGTAATGCAAAACCAATTAGAGTTGCGTCCCTTGAATGAATCTAATGAATTTTTATGAAGCGCTAAATCAGCCCAAGAATGGTGCCGATTTATTTCGCTTTAGAAATGATTAAAAACGGAATTGCCGGAAAACAGTCTAATTTGAATATTTAATTAAGACCTGTATACCTCGGGGAAAACCCGCAAATTATCCGAAAGCCGTAATTTATCAGTACAAAAACAAGTGTCAAAAGTTTGAAAATGTTGATATTCCGTTAATCGGTCAATTTCGCTTGGTTTTCAGGTTTTATTTGAAAGGTATATACCCCAATCGGGAGATATGCTAATTAGCCTGTTGAAGTACAGCCGTGGCCATTATTCTGTACACTGTAATGTAATACAGTAATCGTCTCATATAACTGTTAAGTTATAATTTTCTTGTTTACCCTTCAACTTGGCAATTAATACACAGTAGAGAACAATCTCATCCCTGAAAGCTAGAAAAACATACCTCCCGTGACACATATTGCTACATTATGCCTGTATCTGGATAGAAACTCGCCTATTTAACATTTCATTTTAAAATTTTATAAAATAATGATTATTTGTAGACATGTTTTCGTATTGGCCGCTTATGATATTCCGTAACTTAAAAAAGGAAAACAGCTAGCCAATCAACTGATTCGTGACTCCGATATAACCTGTAAGCTACATAATGATCCTGAACTTTGAACCGAAAGAGTATTATCAATACCAGCCAATGAATGCATGTATAAAGCATACAAGCGACCATAATTTGCATATGTAAATAAATATTCATGATAAAACACGTGTCAATAGTGAGAGATTTGCACTACGCAAAAAACCATAATAAATTAATCAATCAAACAAACAAATATATGTCAGTACCATTATGTTGTTCGTTTATACTAAAGGAGAAAGTTTTTCCTACACTACTGCATACAAGTACAGCTAAAAGTTCAAGAAACTTTATAATTTAGTACAAGTTTTCGTTCTTTAATGAAGCAAGTTTTTTGACAAATCCGTGAAAAGATCAATCTTCACTTTTTTGCCGTTACTGAGGAGGGCTATAATCTTGCCTCCGTCAGACCAGCAGTTGCTGACCTCGTCTTTTAAAGACAGTTTCTCCAGTAACCTCGCGTTTTTAAGTGTCAGATCCTCTCTTATGACAATGCTTGTACCCTTGAGCCCTTTTCTTGCTCCGATTATTTTCATTTTATCAGTTCTATTTAGTAATTTGCAGATGATGGGTCTATTTCCCTCCTCGCTGAACTTCCCTAGTCTATGGGCAATATCTATTTTCGATACATCTATCTCTATATCAAGTTTATTTTTCAGCTCTTTTATTATCTTTCCTGCTGTGATTGTTAGCGTTTCATCCTTGTCAGTGTCTTCCACCCCATACACCCTGATACTGTTTCTTCTCGAGTATTGCTCAAGCTCATTTATTTGACTATTGTTGAATTTTGTTCTGTCATGGTTTTCCATTATCTTCTCTTTGAGCTCCTTGTTCTTTCTAATAAGTGCCACATTTTCTTCTCTTACTTTATCTAGTTCAACTTTTCTGTCACTCTCCGCATTTTTTAATTGTTCAATCTCAGCCTCTGAAGCTTTAAGCTGACCTTTGACAGTTCTAAAGTTTTCATATACCTTGTCCATCTCTAGCTTTATTTCATGACTTATATCAGTCTTTAGTGATTCTAATTTAGTATTGAAGGATTCTTCACTCACCAAATTCTGAAGCCTCTTATCTAAAGCATTCTCTATATAGTCTTTTGACGCACGCTGGCTGAATTTCTTGTCGAGAGATGTTACTACCGTGATTAAATCCTGTATGCTAGGCTCTTTTTCGTCTCTAGAATCTTTTTGTAATTGGGTCATCATTTTATCAATTTTGACTTGTCTTTCTCCCTTTTCATTTTTATCTTCTTTTTCCACCTTTCTTTCTTTTCTGTCTTTATTTTCTTTCGTTTGTATTTCTGAAGTGTCAATTTTTTCTCACTGACCACAATAAATGTCCGTCACTCTTAACTGACCTTGACCTTTCAAGGTACATGTATTATTGTCACGTAGTCAAATGTAACCTAATTTGCCTGATCTTTGTCTTTGTTATACGCAAACTCCATATTCATTCAACCATTTATTCAATACCGGAAACAGTTGTTTACCTTTTAACATTAGTGCTCTATTCCAGTTCCATTGTTTTTCTGGAAACGCAAGAGTTGTCGTTCTTTATTCAGATGTGTCTCTTATAATAAGCTTTTTTTCATATAATCGTAGTAGGTCTCCATAGAGTAGTGGTTTAGGCGTCTGCGCTGTACTTTTACGGATGGAGTTAAAATCCCATAGAAACCCATTTTATAACTTCTTTTTTTTGTTTTACTTATCTTTTCAGCTTTTTAATCATTTTCAAATGTTTTGCGGCAAATAATCATAAACATCGTCATTCATATGAAACTACAGTCGACTCTCGAAAGTTCGAACCCGGATAATTGGAACACCCCCGATTATTCGAACACATTTTCGGGTCCCGAATTTTTTCCTTCTAAATTCAATATGTTCTACTACGGTTAATCGGAACCCGGATAATCGGAACTTTCGAACTGATATTATTGTCCGCTCATTAATAAAATAGTGTGAATGTAATAAGGATGATGGCAATAAAAAATTAAGACTACTTGAGGTATGAATACGATATTCCAGCTGATTTCACATCTGTTATCTTAAAATCTAGATGGTAAAAGTTCATCATCCTTTGCCATTATTTTAATTATAGAATAAAGACAAAATTTATCATAGTGGAATGGACGCCCTATTAGTTAAGAATGCAGTTTCTTTGAGTTTAAACACCTTTACCTTTTTTTCCATCATTTTTTTTAAACTTTGTAATCATGTTCATCACTATCATTTAGGCAGTCTCTGTGTTGTTAATGTATTTCTTAGCGTAAAATGAATACTTTATTACCAAACTTATATTAAATTGTTATATAATGGTTACTGAATATTGACAAATTATTATGTTTGGTATACCGTTCAATTAGTTGTTTACAAGATGGGGCTAGGGGTATAAATTCCATATATCATTTTAATTAGAAAGCAAATGTCTTTAAAATTTTGAATATAACTCACTGAAATAATATTGTTAATGAAAATAGCAATTGGGAAATTGACCGTTCTGGGCTGACTACCTTAAGATTGCTTTTCAACATATTAAACTTGATATCAGATCTTTTCTTTAAGGTATAAGCTAATCAGTTGATTGTAAATGCAGATAGAGAAGACATGGTGATGTGCTTTTTTACCAACTCTAAGGAAATTGTGTTTGGCGAACAATAACAAACTGCCCACGTTACTTGTGTCACCATCTTGAAAGACAGAAACTTTTGCAGACAAAATAGAAATGCATGTAATTTTTCATGATATATATTGTAGGTTTAAGACAGCGAGGTGTACATTTGATTACAAATCTTTAATCAATCGATGCATATTATTCGATAACAGTAAATATTCGATACTACAGGTCAGTCAGAAGATGTGGTGTCGTGTCAGTTTCTGTCTGTTCAACCAGAATTGGTCTGCTTAAATTCTTGTGGGACAGGTGGTACCGGCAGAACAATAGGTGTTGGAAGTGGGATCCTTCACACGAACTATATCGGATAGAAACACTAACCTATTAAACACTGTTAAGTAATTTTCATCCTTTATTGTCCACGAGAGTGTTCCTGTATTATTATGATACTTAAATAGGTACTTAACATGTTCAACTGATTTTGTCAAATTGCTACCAAGAATTTGATTTGTGTTGTTAATTCTAGCAATTACTTTTACATTTTGCGTAGATTATTCACGGACGATGACTGTCACAAAGGCACAGGTGCTCAAGTGAGCTAAAGAGCACGAACTAGAAATGTGTCCATAGGACATAGATGCCCCATACACATGTGTGGTTTGCTTGTCATAGGGTTATGTTAGTCACAAATATTTATTTTCGCAAAGGTGCACACTGTTATCTCTGCTGTGTGCATGTAATGTGTTCCTACATCAAAATTTTAATTAAACTGTTTAATGGCCCAAAAGAGAAACATGAGCAGAATGATAACATAACATTTCATGCTGTTGATATGAATAAATACCCATCATGCACAGTGAAGCAAATCCATTTGAAGATGCTCGTTTTCTCCGGTTCAAACTGATATACTAAAACATAAAATGTAAAAGCAATGGCTAGAATCAACAAAACAAGTAAAAGTCGAGATAGCAATTTAGGAAGCTATTTTGAAAATGTTTGGTGAGTTTAGTTTAAATGCACTGCTACAATAAATTGGAATATCAAAAGCGTTTGTCATATAAAGTTATGAATTCACATTGGCTTTGTTATTGGGCTGTAGGCAGTCGTATTGCAAATGACCTAGGCCGCAGGACAATACGACTGGGTAAAGCCCAATAAGTGATGAATGACATCTTTATTCATTAACTTTATAACATGTTTGCAATTTGTCTTTTATTCTTCCCAATCGGTGTCTACGTAAAGAAAAATAGTTTCCATTTTGGCGAAATGTTTCAAACAAATGCTAAATTCGATGCAGTTGTTGCAAAATGGCGTCCAACACTACAAAACGGTCCCATATTGGCAGAGCAATTCATTCAGTCTGATTGGCCAGATCTTGTATTGGCCGAGTTTTTTCCAGATTGGTCGCGTTTTCCCGTATTGGCCGAGTTTGGATATTTATTGGCGAAGTATCTACAATATTGCTATTAGCAATATTCTGTTTTAAAAATAGATTAACTAGTATCACGTCTAATATTATATAGTTAATTAATAATGCTTTATAATTTAGCATATAATTTCAGCAATACATAAATACATCACGGGCATTTATATTGCAACCATTTGATGATTCATTCTAAAATATGTTAATTCATACAGTTCGAAGAACCTTGTTTTTTTGCCTACCATAATCTGAGAGCGAGCAACTTTAAGAAGGCTCGTATTGATCATTTGTTCTAAAATGAGGCATTTGTTGTTCTTTAAAACTGTATTTATCATCTAACGTACATTAAATTCAATATTTTTGGAGAATACAATCTGCTAGTTTAGGTAGTGACCATTTAAACTTGTATTTATTTAAATAATGTTACATTCATTGAACACATTGTATATTTTTGGTTAATATCATTTGCTAGCTGTAGGAAGTGCCATTCTAAGAGGAAGACCCTAAATCTGGGATATTTTTTTTTACTGAAATCTGAAAAACTTTTTATTCACATAATTGAACGGATTGACACCAAACCTGAAAGTGTCAGCTAAACAACTCAAGTAACCATAGGACAAATTAGCATAATAATGTGTTTCTGTTCAGTTAAACTTCCATTAACACTTGCATAATACATTAACTTCTATTTAAAGTGACATTAAGCGCATCTTACTGCACATAGTGTATTTTTGGTGACAGATTTATTTTTGGTTGCTGTGCCTTTAAATGTGTTAAATTAATGATAATGCCGCATTAGTATCTGAAGTTGGTGCTTTAGAAATAAAAAAATCGGACTGATAAAATGATAGTTCCTTTCTTCGCAGTGATCTCCCTTGTCTTGTTGTCGTTGTTGGTAGAGATTTCAGCAGTGGAAGGGAAGCAACTCCTGCATGCAGTTTTTTTTTCTTCTAAAAAGACTTTCCCAGTCAAAATAAGAAAAGTTATATTTGGAAAGTTATTATTTCATACTGGTAGCGGGAAGAGTTTGGTGTATTGGGTTAAAAGCTATTATTTCCTCTACCCTTTCTTACACACATCTTTTTCAGCTGGATTTTTGTTTTGAAAAAAATGCGCATAATTCCACTTTAAGTAATAATACTTGCAAATAATCTAATATTCATGTTTTTGAAGTTATTTAATTTGACACCAGTATTAACGTTTGGAGAAAATAATGGAGACTATCTGTTATGGATAGTCCCATGTTATTTGGGCGACAACTCTCTTT
Source organism: Saxidomus purpurata (assembly GCA_022818135.1). Classification (NCBI taxonomy): domain Eukaryota; kingdom Metazoa; phylum Mollusca; class Bivalvia; order Venerida; family Veneridae; genus Saxidomus; species Saxidomus purpurata. The sequence continues at coordinate 27,235,892 of JAFMSR010000016.1, read as the reverse complement.
TTCTTTTGCTGATAGTCGTATAGATTTAGAGGTGTTTTGCCGTAGTACACGTAACACGTCATCGTACTACGTCATGTCCTTTTCAACTGTGTGCTGCAAGAAGGAAGGTGTGTAGAAATCTAGACAAATTAAACTCTTGACGCCATGGCAAGAACACACGTACGGACCTTTGTCAGCGAGGTCACAGGCCGCAGTGCAGAGGGCGCGGATCCTTTGAACATTCAAACAGATTTATAGTGCCGTGGAAAAACATCCAGTTAAATTTGCAGCACTAGCGCGCTATACTTAACTCGTAATTGCCGGGATGCCCTAATTGGTCGTTTGTAATGACTGTGTATCCCACGCTTTGAATTTTTAAATGTGTTGAAAGACAATTTCTGAAAATCGGATATTTGTTGTTGTTGTTGTGTGAATCTTGACTGAAAAGTGAATAATTGGTGTTGTTGTTTTGAATGAAACTTGGCTATGACATTGAAAATAGAATTTGTAAAAAAATACGGAGCCGTGCCCAGACATATGCCAATGCTAATATCTAATCAAAGTATTGTTGCAATTTGAAAAGTTATTATTAAATTTACAAACTATTTTGTAGTTTTCATAGTTGTTTTATATTTCTTTTGTATTCTCTGGGAGTACCAAATAATTTGCTCGTAGGGAATGCCCCTTTAAAGGGCCGTTTTCTCTCCTTGCGCTTCATATGGCAAAAACAGACATTTTAAGACATCATATCCAATAGTTATTACAGTTATGTTACTATGAAAGCAGTCAGCAACAAAAAGAATAATTTTCAATGGAAATAAAATTGATAATACGTTTTTTTTTCAGATTGATTAAATCACATACAGACAAAAATGTTAATTATTTTGTTCCGTATGTCAATAATTAAAGTAGTGTAGAACTACTGCATCAAGTTTCAAATGATTTTTGCGCCTAAATCGTTTTTCTGTGTAAATAGACGTAGTAAGAACTCTAGAAAGCGTGGTATTGACACTAGTTTCAAGTTGATATACCATTCATTTCAACACTAACTCCTTAATATTCATGCAAAAACCAACTATCTGTTAATTTAATACATAGTATCAATTAAAGCAAGGTCTGCTAACAATGCAAAATTACTCCGAAGCGAGCTACTAATAAAAAAGTTGATGCTATAAAGCTGACAGCACTGATAAACTTAAAATTCAATCTTCACTGACAAAAGCGCCAGTCAAACCAAGTCATCTCCCTTTACTCATATCAGGGATATTGCTCCAAATGCAACCATATGATGTCCCCATAATGTGGGAAAATAATCGCCAAATAGTTCTTTCCCTATCCCACCTCCTCTGGCGGGACAGGTCAACGTAACGAGGAACTCGTACACAAATTGTCAGTCACTTGTATTAAAATTTTGTCTATTGTCTGCAATTTGTGGAAAATTAGAACAAGACTTTAGTAATGTTTTTGCGTTTTTACAACACGCGCTTTACATCTTTGTGCAATTATTCTCCCTTAAGATCTTTTTTCCCCACCCTTGTGACTTATTCTTGGTATAAAACTATTCAGGTTAAGCAATATGTACTAAGTATATTCAATATGAAATGTTTTAATTTACGTGGGACACTCGATATAAGTTGTATTTGTCAAAAGTGACTATATTTATTTAAATGTAGAAAATAAATGTCATAACGAAATTTTAAAACACTTGCTTCCTTGTTTTCTCGACGGCCTAACTACTTTTATCCAGGAGCCATGACGATTTCCGAAGTGACGACGACGATGCGCGATTTTCGAAATCGCCTATTATTAGTCCAGTCACTGAGCACCGTCTGTGTGCAAAAAAGCGTACTGGCTAATTTTCATACCAATGTTTAGATAAATGTCTGAAGTGTTAGAAAAAATGGGTGGACGTGCCATATCATGGTACGTTTTTAGAAATCAAATCCAATATGGCCGCCAAAATATTGAAAAACCACTAATGCTCACTTTTCAGTTCTTATTATTAGAAAATAGAATAGTTTTAGATTCTGATGTAATTGAGCAATTTAAAACATATATTTCCACTAAGTAAATATGAAACTCGCTTATCTACCTATGTAGTATCGATTTTATGCTGTCGTCCACTGATAATGCGCGCCGGTAAGAGCGAGCCGTATCCAATATCATGTTTTGCCTATTTCACTCTAGCATCGCTATATTATATATTAATAAACGAAAGTTTAAAATTTTAGTATTTAGTGATATACATTTATAGATTTGTTTTCGTTTTGTGAAACCAAAAAAATGTAAATAATGTCACAAAAATGAGCCCTAAAGACGGGAATTTTACCAGTATTTTACTGAAAACAGTTATAATAGATTATAATTTATCCTACTCGAACACTTTAATTAGCAGCAATTCATATGCATTTTCATTTATATCACTTTGATCTCTCTACAGTTTGCAAATAATAATAATTGTACAAACATTATTTATCAATTATTTTTGCAATTTTCATTCGAAATCGCTGGTATTTCTCAATTTTATTGAACGATACGTATTTCAACGAGTATTTAAAGTAAATTCTTTAATATGGCTTATGGAAATGATGATTTTATTAATTTTAATGATCTTGATCTTGACGAGTTGCTCGGGGAAATCACTGCAAGTGAGAAAGAATTGATTTTAATAATGAATTAAAACCGACGAAAAGTACAAATTAATTTTCATGTTCAGACTTGTTGAGCATGAAAGGAGCATTATGATCACGGAAGCTGGTGTCAGGGGAGTAAAAGTTTGCACGGAATACTAGAACGTTGTGAGAACTACATTGTTTTCTTGGAGTAAAGAATGTCAACAAGCATATCAAGCAACAAGTTTTTATTTGTTAAGTTTTCAATAAGCATATATATGACAGGTATTTGTTCTACTTTCGATAGCAACAGATGAGGCATATACGAATATATATTTATATTTCTTCTATTTTTTCATTTATGATAATTTCCTTAATTTCTGCTTTCAAATATTCAAAATTATTAGAAATATAATTTCCAAGGGCTACCTTTCTGCAATTGAAGTTGACGCAAATTAGTTGCCAAAATCTATTAAATCAGTCTTTTAAGATCGATTCCCCAATTAGTACATCTTTATTAAAGACAACTGAACCCAAACCACAGGAGGTCTAATCCCATACAGAGTGAACTATTGATCTTCAAAAAGACATATATCACACCCCTACTGATAAGACCATTGTCTAATCAACAAGGTTATGTAACATGGTAATAAAACACTTGACCCTTGACATAATTAGCATAATGTGTAAAACTTAACATCGATTGGTTTAATACTTTGATGGGAGTGTTAAAAGTTGTTATTTCCAGTCAAACACTAAATCAGAAATAAAATATTGGTCACTTTCTTCGAACAGACAGTTTTGACTTTTTCTTGCAACCCGTGATGAGTTGTCTGTCGTCTCACGTTGTTTTTGTAAAATAAAACTGGAAGTTACCTGAAAGCAAATAAAAGAAAGTAAGTACATATGTAAATCGACAACACATGAATTGAAATGTATGTACATGTACTACTTTTGAAAATGTCTTGTTTGAGTATGAGATTATCAACGTGTAGCTTCGCAATACTTGCAATGTAGTCATAATCATAAAGTGGAAATTTTATCAAGATTTTTGGCAGTTATCCTCAGAACCATTATTGCATCAAAAAGTAATGACAACTGCTGAGAGAAAAGCAAAGTACATGATTTAAGTAGTTTTTTTTTAAGATAGAAATAACATCACAAAAAGAAAACTTGACATAAAAAAAACCAAGAAATTTTAACAAAGTTTTTGTTCAGAGAAACATGCAATATGAATAAAAGAGGCCTTTCATTTCGAACTTTGGTTATCAAAGTTATCATAAAAACTAATTTTAACTATTTTCTTAAAACTCGTATACACTTTAACGGACAGCTAAATATGTCACTAAATTCTAAGACGCCATCTTTGTTTACTCTATTTTCACCAAAAAACCTCAAATACCAGAAGCTTTTAAATCAACTTCTAGTGAAACAGACTACTAATAATGCACATTTTATGTTAATTTAGAGTTAAGAGATAAATAAAAATCCATTAGATAATCACAAATTAATCGATTTCAACTATTACATCCCTCGCTCAAATTACCATTCACAACAGTTTAACCCTCGTGTTTTGATAAACGACCATTTATAGGTTTGTTTTCACACGATTTTCAAAGACCTTTCATAGGGTGATTACGGTTGAAGTAGGTACAAAACAATAAAAGGATACTTACAGTTTATTCTCCCAATTCTTAGAATAGCGAAATACATTGTAACAACTGTTAATATTAAGATTTAAATGACAATCATTCTACACGCGATCCGTCATGGCCGCCATTTTACGTCATCGTGTTCTGATTGGACGACAGCTTTTTCAGACTAGTAGCTAGTTTCACGTCATATTTTGTGACAAAAATTGAATATATATATATATTTTTTAAAAAAAAAAGGTTTAAAACATTACTAAAAAAGGGGTTGTAAATTTTCATTTCTCAATGAAAGTTTCAGTCAAAATTAATGAGATTTAACGATTTGCCATCTGGCTGGGATTGGCTAGTATTTTTCACAGTTTTGGGGTGGTTGACCAATCCGTTTTTATATCTTTAGGTTGTGATAGTGCGACTAGCCTGGCTGTTGATTTGAATCTATCAGGTTCTTACAAACTCTTGAGGCGACAGTTTTTTTTTCGGAACACAGACCTAGACATTAAATTAATGTTTTCAAAACTTAAAACATTCTAAACAAATATACATGTGAAGACGTAGAAAACATAATTGATGGAACTATTTTTATGTGTTTGAACTAATTACTTGTTACAGTTCAATACCAAATAAATGCCGCGAGGAAAATAATGGTATATATTTAAGTTAAATTGTTGATTGTTATACTACATTTGTTTTGAATGTTGCATGCAGTACTACTGATTTACTGATGCGTAATATCAGTTTCCTAAACTTTACTTACTTATTCTAGACTGTAAAATCCCTACAACTTTCTGTATTAAATTACGGTTTTTGTAAAACTAATACTAAATGTAACATTGTGACACGGATTTTGTTATTATATTTGTAATCAGCTGTTTCCTCAATAAATTTATATAAAACATATTTCACAGAATCAACATTATTTTTATTCCGTAGCCTGCATCAGTCTAATGTTTAGGTGAAATCAATCCACGCTGACCACTGCTAAATAGCCATATTGTTTCTGGTAAGAGTTGTATCAATAATGCACCATGGACAGTTTATAGTTCACACCAGGGTTAAAATAAGATATCCTGCCGGGCAGTCATTTAGATAAACAGTTACATTCTACTAGGGAATTCCTGGCAAATGTGGGCCTAAATTACAGAGTAATAATGTCATATCTGTTGTCAATTGATATTAAACTGCCATTCGCCAGTTCAGTTATTATTCACAATGTCTGACACAAGTCGAATTGGCATTTGGCTATCAGTTGCCAAGTCGCGGGGATTAATGGCTTCGCATGTGCTTGCCATTTGCCAATTTGCAAATTCGGGTTTAACGACTTCGCATCTGCCTGTCATTTACCGATTTTAGATCAATCCAGGTAATGGTTAATCAGATATGTGAAATAGGAAAGCTTGCATGTAAAACTCGTACCAAAATGTCTAAGTCTACCATGGACCATAAGAATTGACATGACACCAATGGTGCTATAAACCCACCCCTTTGTTGATGCCGGATTATTTATAACAAAAGCATCCATTCAATTCTTTTCCACGTGCATTTATTTGTCGAAGGTAAATGAATGAGACTGAAATAAACTATTAAACAAACATCCTAAAAGGTAAAGTCGAATTTTGATAGGTAATGAAGTCACTTGATTGACACCTGGCGTCTGGTCAATTAAATTTGGTCAACAGTGATCAAACTTGACAGTTTGATACCCTTAAATATTTCGTCAAAGTTTTCCAATCAATCATATGGGCGGTTATTAAGATATGTGCACGATAGTTAATTGCACGGTTGTATGGCAAAACCTAAATATTTAAGTCCAACAAGGGTAACTCAGTCTACAGTAGAGTTATCTAACTTGACGTCTGATATTCCTGAAGATTTAAATAAGTGATTACTGTGGTATCCTTATGATAGTAGCTTGCACGCAAAACTTTAACCAAAATTTCAAAGTTCAACAAGAGCCATAATTTGCATTAAATTCAAGGGTTATCTGACTTGTTTGTCTGATACCATGGATACTTAAGTAAAGCTTCAAACCAATCCCACACGTGATAATTGATATATGTCCATAATAGTAGCTTGCATACAAAACTAACCACATATGCAACGCCGACACAAGGGTGACTGCAATAGCACTCCTTATTCTCCGATTAGTCGAGCTAAAAGACGACTTAAATTGGACAATGTTCAAATCATTTGATAGAGACAGCCGGGAGCCAAATATATTCTTTCACTATGTTGTTTGGCAGTTTTATTTACATTTTATACGCTGTGTATTTTTCTTTTGTAGTGCTACACATTTTTATCAATTTTTTTTGTTTAGAATTCGCTGTATATGTGAAAGCACAAACCGAATTATCGTCTGTTCGGTTTCATTGTTTATGCGAAATGACCCTTATACGCAACAAACTTTGTTTGTGTGGTGGTGTAGGTCTAGTCTAGTGGTCTAGTCCCGTGTCACTGTGTCGTACTTTACGACCTTTCGTAATTAAAGTTGGTACACAGGTAGCTCATATAAGGAGGAATACTTGCTATACATTTGAGGTCACGGCCGCTTTTTCTTAGGTAACGCAAATAATGCAGATCATGATCACAGTACACAGAGGTGCAAGATAATCATGATCTGCACTGACCGTAAAGACAGATTCAGTTGCCAACAGCAGGATAAATGTTAAGTTTTCGATTTTAAGCAAATACATTTTGATGTTAATTGGCATTTTTACACTAGGGATAATAAAGTCAAACGAGATATCTAAATAGAAAAACGTTTTATTGTAAAAAAAATAACAATAGTTTTTGTAAGAAAATTTAGCAACACTTTATGTAAAACAATTAACTTAAGTATCAAAATAATGACTTGAGTAAAGTATATCAAAGGGTATTTATCAGAGGGTTAGTGCAAACGTACTACATGAATTAGTATAAGTCGATATAAAATAAAAGAAAGACACATCAGTTTTGCATCAACCTTTCGCAGTGTATACAAGATATACACAAAGAAGCTGCAAAATATTCAATAATTTACAGTGGTCTGTTGGCCGAATGGTGAATATTTTCATATATACATTTGTATTAATATAATAGTTTGGTGAACTCATAAAGTGTTACACCAGTATTAGCGACAATACCAGTGAAATCTCACTGCAGTTGTCCTCATTGAGTGCTGAAAAGTCACTTTGGCTCTGATTATTGACATGACTATTTGGTGTTCAGAAGGCTAGTTTGAAGTCACTTTCACATTGAAAAAGTAGACGTATATTGGTGTTAAAGAGAAACTTGAATCACTATCAAAGTGATTGTTCAACACTGATGATAAAAATATAGTAATGTGCAGTTGCGAAACTAACACGCATAGGAAGAATATTTGTGTCGAATACAAAAAAGAAATGTTAATGTTGGAAAATAACTGAGGTATATACATATGCTAGTCAAATTAAGCAAATATATCTTTTTTAAACTGATGATTACACACATACAAAATATACTGTGTGATGTTGGTGTCGACGTTGTTGTCAACAACATTTATAAGCCACATCTTAATTGACAATTTAACTACTAAATGACATACAATCATGTGATGTATTTAATTATAGATGTCAGAATGAAAATAGGTACGGAAGCGTATAATGGTCGCCAGTTGCTAGATATTTATGTAGATTTGATGCGAAAATATCGCATCATGTTTGAAATCTTACGGGAAAATGCAAGATAGTAATAGAAATATTGCATGATAATTGTAGCATTCGTTCCTTAAGAATCAGCAAGTAAAATCATTTTTAACGGTTTAGTTATTGCATGAAAGATTTATCTTGCTTGTGTAAGATAATTTATTACTGAAAATGAGTTAATATTTAGCTCCGACATCAGTGAAACTAGAGTAGATAGCTGGTGTAAATGTTCTCTTTTGAGCTCAGCCTAGCCTGCTTGCCTGTCTGTCTGTCTGTCTGTCTGTCCACACTTACCGTCTGAACATTCTATAAGAACAATCGTCATGAAAATTGGTCAGAATATTTTTCTTGATGATCTCTCGACCAAAAGTTGAAACCAGATCACGCGGGGTCAAATCATAGACCATGTCAAATAATAAAAAAATATTCCAAATATTATAGAAACCACATTTGTACCCAACCAAACCGTAAAATTGGTTAGAATGTTTGTCTTGATAAAATATAGGACAAGAAAGAAACTATATTACGTGTGATCAAAACCAGGTAAAAAAATAGAAAAACCTCGTGATAACTCCAGAAGCCAAATTTGCACCCAATCACCCTGGATGTGTTGATAAATGCTATGTCAAGTTTGAAATTTGGTCACATCATAAAATCTAGATCACAAGGTGAACTCATAGAACATCAACATTCTAGAATTTACATTTTGAATCAAATCATCTTGAAAATTAATCAGAATGTTTGTTTTGAGGAACTCTATGTTTAGTTTTAAACTGGGATTCGTGGGGTAAAAAAGTAGGACACCAGGTAAAATAATAGAAACACCTACGAGCTCTAGATGTCACATTTGACACACCGGCATCAGTCATATTGAAAGAAAGTTTGTCTTGGTGAACTTTAGTCAAGACCGAAACTGCGTAACATCTGGTCAAAAGTTAGGTCACTTTGTACATTGATTTTAAACCTACGTTTGGAATGTGTTTACCGTTTCGCAAAGAGATTTTAAAAATTGTCAGCGGTTGGCATTGATCATGACTTTAGACTTACTTTTTGTCTTTGGGACAGGATAGCGATATAGGACCATCTTGGCCCTCTTGTAATTCATTACAGCCGAGGGCTGTAGAGTAAATGATTGTTTTCGGTTTCAGCTTTGCGCGAGAAATATACGTCAGATAAAAACTTGATTTGCCAAATAATATGTGTCGTATTCGGGAAAAAGTTAGTTTAGTGATAGTTTTAGAAAGATATTATATTGTGATTGCTTTTTGACGTCTAACGTGTTACGAAAACAAACAGCTCTGTTTTTAATCAATTGTTTTATTTTATCATGACATAACGCACAATTGCAAAATATTATCAAGCAAAGTCAACATATTACCACACACATGTCTAGTTGATATAAACAGTAACTGTCGACCATTATACGCTTCCGTAAATAGGTCCTTGTTAATTTATTACCAAATATGTAAATGAAATGAATGTATAGACATAAACCACTGCTGTAACTTATAACTAGTAAGTAATCAAAAAGGCGATGCACTCAACGGTAAATGAAATTAGCTAGCATAAAACTGAAATATTTTGTCAAGACAGGGTCATCGTCGTCATGCCATGTAAACTCCTGAACAGAGGACAAAAGTTCGATATACGGTCGATGTCCTTTGCCATTGTGCAAGACACCTTACGCCACACATGCTTATGTCCAGCCATCACTAGACTTCGTAAAAAGATACTAGCCCTTTCTGTCTTAAAACATGGCCCGATCATTGGATGTTGTCTCGAGAGTAATTTATGAAACCTTCGAAACCGAGCTAACATCAATTAGCATAAACTAAACTACATTAAGTAAATGTTCTTTGGATTGTACCTTTTACTATGATGTATCACTCGTAAAATATTTTTTAAAACGAATGTTCGAATCTTTCAGAAAGGTCAGTTTAAACTGACGTTTTTGATTAAAACTTACAAATGTAATTAATTCCCTTTATCTTCTAGTATATTACCACAATATTTATATCTACAACAGAAAGAATGTGTAGGTCTGTTACAGTATATTTAATAAAATAACATTGTGCTGAGGTGTGCACCGATGTTCTGAAAACCTTAGGTAATGGACTCTTATCCTTGTGTTCATTTTCATACTTGGTAGCACCTCAACACTTTTACACAGTTTGCAAAATTACTTTATAAAATGTACTTAAATCTAGCAGTTAACAGAACATTTAGTATTGAAATATCTATAAACATGCGTATACTTATATATAAATAATATTGATATTCTAAAATGTATAGTGGTCTTTCAAAACGCTCCCATACATACAATATATACATACAATAATATGCAAACAACCAGTAACATGATGGCCCCATAAATTTAACCCGAGTATCTTTGCTCCTCTAATGAAATAACAAGGTCAATATCACAGACACCCAACTTAGCTAACCACCATCGAAACCCCACATTTCAGAATCACTTCAAGGGATAGATTCTAGCTAATTTAGAGTCACCTTATTTGCTTTTCTGATACCATTAAACATTAATGTAAAGTTTCAGATCAATCTCATAAGAATTTCATGAGGTATGTCTATGATAGTAGCTTGCATGGAAAACATTTAGCAAATGTGCAACGCCGAAGCTGACGCAGTGGTGATTACAACAGCCCTTATTCTCCAACATGTCGAGCTAACAGTCAGATCCTAATGGTCCCTGTCGAAATTTGCTGTTTTATGCTGGCAACTAACATTGACAAGGAAAAAGCAGTAGACAAGACTTTAGGACTTTTTAAAGACACGTTATTACACGTCGCCTATAAAATTTCGCTGTATTTTCAACGTTTTTCAAGTGTTTTCTACATGCATTTCACACTAACTAGCATTTTACACAATTTGGCTAACATAATCTTTGTACATGTACATAAATGACTGGATAGTATTGCAGTAAGGTAAAACGAAACTCCCTAACTCTTCAAATTCATTAAGTTTACCAGGGTAGAAATTTCATGGTCGGCCGGGACTATAAACAATCTATATAATCTATAATTTGATATAACTATTATTTAGACGCATAACAAATAATCTCTTTTGAACAAACTATCTGGATCCTTCTTACATAAACACCCTTCATTCAGATCTTAAGTTCTTTCTGATAGACTTTTCTCATTTTTCGCATGGATTTACATTTAATATTTAGTTTAAATGAGAATAGTTAAAGAAACCCGTAGGCGTCAATGGCTCCTCGCCACGGTCAAACATGTAAGAAGGGGAAGGATCGTAGCCAAATAAAGCAAAATCTTCCTTAAACGTTTCCCTAAAAATTCTTATGTCTGTTAAAGAGACAGAAGCAAAAGCCTCTCTCTTAATCGCGTCTTTTTGTTTCTTTAGTGCCACGGGATCTGAGTCTCTATGCGCTTTCCTTGCCATTTCGATAAACCCGTTCACATTAGTTTTGTCTACTGCGTCTTTTGATATAGGTAGCTTAATCTTGTTTTCAATGATTCCTCTCATCTGAAGTTTAAGCCAGATCCGCTGTAATGCCTTTTCCCATGATATAAACTTTACTACATCCTTCTTCCATGAAAATGGACTTCTTATGCTATCTGTAATGGCATCGTCTACTGACAGATTGCTGAAGGATTCTTCCATAACCTCTACCGTTTTATTCATCTGAAGTTTCTTCATAATGAACAAAGAATCATTTTTAAAAGATTCCATTCTTCCTATATACGTGTATGAATAAGTACATGGTTTACATCCCTTGTTAATACTTATGATATGCGGATCAACGCTTTTACTGGACTTTTCTGAGACAGCCGCAAACTTTAAAAACTCTGCAAATGTGACGTCATGTCCGCCGAGTATATTCCCTTTGACTAGTTGGCGTGGTACATTTTTAGGGCGGAACATGGTTATGGCTTTTACACCCCATGCTTTCCAGTATGTAGGATTTGGTGGAACTAGTTTATCAATGTACGCTGATAACAGTCTAGAGTATGGATTTCGAACGAAAAGAAAACTAAATGAACTTTTCGCTAAAAGATTTCCCGATTTAGTACTCGTAAGAGAGTGTGTAAAAAGTCTAGCTTGTCCCAATGCATGAGATATAGGCACTTCGTACGGTTGTTTGTATTTTGTCGAACTTTTTTGGACTAACATGTAAAAGATACGCCTCCAGAAAGTTGTGGCTATTTTCTCCATAGGGCAATATAGAAGTCTTTTGTTAGGAATCGCATGGATTGTTTTCATGGTTCCAGGAGAAGATATATGTTGTGTTGTACATACAGTATGCGCTGCTACGGCAAGGTCAAACCCATTATGTCCCTCATGGCCTGAGGTCTTCACACTCTAAAATATACAAAATTTAATTGTTTTGAGTATATTAATTCACTTTATGCTGCTATTGTTAAAGTTATCATATAGATATCGCACTGAAACCGAAAAATAATTATACTGTATACTCGCTCGATTACTCAAATCGCATTGAAACTAATATTAAAGTTTTTGGTGCTTGATAAAATAATCTCTTTTTGTTTATAAAAATAATTCACCCCTGAACACCTTTATGAAATTCTAATCAATCCTTTTTGTTGCTACTTATGAGCACGATGGAAAATGTGCACACAAACATAACTAAACGTTTTGAGTTAAACAAGGGCTATAATTTATATAAATCCAGTCAAGAATTTCTTAACTTGGCTGTCTGATTTACCCCGAAGACTTTATTTTATTGAACTTTCAAGAAAATCCATTTGATAAGTATGATAGTAACTTGCATGCAAACGTTTAAACAATTTTTACAGGCATAAAAAGTACCATTTCTGCTGTAAAGTCAGCTAGAAGTTATGTAACCTGTCCGTACGAGATCCCTGAATACTTAAGTGAAGTTTTATATCCATCCGGTCAATGGTTACTGAGATGCCAGCATTGCAGTAGCTTGCAAAACAAAGCTTTATCCAAAATTTCTAAGTCAAACAAGGGTCATAATTTACATTGAATTTAGTCAAGAGTTATATAATTTGATTGTATGATACATGTACCTGCGTTTGTGAGAAGTAACAACTTCCACCTGTTCAAATAACAAGACAAACTGTTTCAACTGGTAGGTAACATGTTCATAAAACATAGGGAAGCGAGCAGTACAACTGGACTGATTACGAGACATCTAGTTTGCAATTTTGCTGTTTTCTTTGCTCCTAACATGGACATATTTTTGGAAAAATCAGTAATATGCATTTTAAAGATGCATTTGGTTTTCAAGCACACCTTGTAAACAGATAAGTTACTGAAAATAAAATAAAACGTCACTTGTACCTGTGAAGCAATTCGTGTACTGTTGAGCCAGACAGCCTCATTGTAAGCACTACCAAACACATTTGCTTGTGTTGACTTTGCTCCTGGTGATGTTGAATTTGAGTATACCATTTTTATGAGATCTGAAAAGATAGATATCCAACGTTAACTTAAAATGTAGCTACTTTGAGCTGCTATCTTGTGATCCCTCGTCAAAGGCAGATGGATATTGTTTTGGCATTGTCCGTCTGTCAATCCGTCCGTCTGGTGCTAGTAATGTTGCTACACATTTTAATAGCTTTGATCATAATATTGATGACTTTAGCTTTTTACCAATTGATGTTGTTAAGAACGATTTGGACGGACTAATGTGCGAGACTTACTTGATTCATACTTTCTTCACACAGAATATGAAACTCGCATTATCAATAAAGCGTTCATCTCATCAGTGAATCAAAATAAGAGCTTAAGTTGGAGATAAAAATATGTGCGAATAATATTTATATAGCTGAGTAATTAGACGGACAATTGAACACCCAATGACAAGTAACAATAGACATGACAAAAATATAGATGCAATCGGTAACTTCGGGTTGCCGCAGGTAAATTGGTAATAAAACTACCCGGCGCGACGGCAGGTGTTTTTCGAGTTACTGAGTTACCGGTGCTCGAGTTATCCATGGTAATATTTTGGTTTACAGAGTATTTTATTGATAAATCACATGTAATACATACTATTACACAGAAAAGGATTGAATAGAAAGCTCTATGCTTATTTATAAACTCGCTCCTTGATGTTTTGTTACAGAGACCTCGAGTTATCCCGGGTCATTAAGTTGCCCAGTTAACAAAGTTTTACTGTACTATACGCCACCAGGATTCCGTACTATCGGCCTGGACAAGACTCGAATTTTGGGTAGAAAAAGTTCCACTGAACGTGAGACTGAATATAACAAGAGCTGTCCCATGACAGCACGCTCGACTATTCGAAAGCTTGTTAGTAAATGTTGTTTTTTTTTTGTCTAAGAACAGGACCGATGTATTGTGTAATTGTCTATAAGAATTAAGGTCAAAGATATGTAACTTGTTCAAAGGAATACATGACCTTGTATATTTGATCATGAATAACATTGTAAAATTTCAAAATTGATATGCACAAAATTAAAAAAGCATAACGGCTGCATGCTGCATATTTATGTTATGACATTTCGAAAGTAAGCCATTTCGAGTATTTCCATATAATAGTCTGGTAAAAACTGTGAAAAAATTCTAAGTTAAAAATGGGCATAAATATGTCAAAAATCAAAAACAGTGGTGTAGATGTTGATAGTAAACATACATTTCAAGTTTCAAGTCAATACGTTCGATAGTATTCGAGACATTAGACTTTATAAAAGTCTTAAACTAAAATTCTTAGTTGAAAAGGGACATAAATCTGTGAAAAAATCAAAACACAGTTATGGGGATAATTTCCTCAGGTGTAGATGTTGATGGCAAACATATATTTCGAGTTTCAAGTCAATACCTTTTGATGGTATTCAAAATATTTGACTTTATAAAATTATTTATCAAAAGTTCTAAGTTAAAAAGGGGCATAAATCTGTCAAAAATCAAAACAGAGTTATGGGAATTGTTTCCTCAGGTCAAGATGTTGAAGGTTAAGATAAATTTTGAGTTTCAAGTCAATACCTTTTGATAATATTCAAGATAATTGACTTTATAAAAAAAACTTTAACCAACGCAGACGCCGACGCGTGCAACAGCCTCCCTATTCTTCGAATAGTCGAGCTAAAAACAGACCACAGAAGGATGTTGGGAAGTTTTTGCTCTTCTGAGGAGTTTCTGTGTATATCATCGTACATTTACAAAATTATTTAGTCAATACAAGCTACAAAACAAACTTAATTAGAGTTTCATAGGAAATCTCTGTAAATACAACTGAAGAAAGGCAAAACAATTTCGAGATACCTTAACTGGTATAAAACAAAGAAGAACGTTTCTTAATCAATGACATAAACTCTTTAACGCTATAATGTGTATGTAATAGGATTATGGTCAATATGCTGAATCTGCTCTGTTCTGCTTTGGTATGTTCTGCTTTGTTCTGTTCTGTTAAAAAAACGCAATTGTCTCAAAATACCTGTCGATAACTGTAGTAGTTCAAGTTGATTTGTAGTGTGTCAATTTCTTAAGTAAAGGATATATCTATGACATAGCAATTAATCTCTAAACTGATTAAGTGATTAAGATAAACTTTTAGTCTGTTACAAAATAATTCTGCACTAAACACAACTACCCTGTTTAATATGTTAAGCCATTTTGAATGTATTTTGGAGCGGAGGCCTTAAACTACAATTAAACTTTGTTGTATTGCTGTATTGTATTGTATGTACTTATTTAAGCAAAATCAATAGAGATCAAGGAAACCGAAATCAACTATACTGTAAATATGTCGCGAAAGTTCGTTGCCCAAGCTTGTGTAAATCCTTGTCCAAGTTTGTGATCTATCAGGATTGAGCAGGTTCGAATCTTGGCTTGTAACAAAATGAGTCGTTGCCCAAGCTTTACTTATAGTTTGTTAGTTTATCAGAGTCTCGCCGACTGTTATAAATACAACGCTACTTAAATGTACATACACTAGTAAAACGAGAATTCTTAAATAGAATTATTTAAAATAAAAGACGCTTATCACAGATAACATAATTTCTGAGTATTGATTCAATTATAGTAAAACCCATATATTATGAATAGTCTCATCATAAATTCCATATTTAAGTCACACATGTAGTAATTTGAGTAAATTTATTCCAAGGGAGCATTAGCGAACCGAAGCAATAAGTTTGTTTACAGTTCGCCCTACTTCCTGATCCAATCAACTACCAATTTCATTCAAAACAGCAAGTTGTAGTTTCCATATTTACTCAGTATCTCCAACATGAAAATAGTTATTTCATTTATTTTTCCAATAAGTGAGACCCTATCTCTACAAATATTGTCTGTAGATAGTACAAACTGTTAGGGTCATTATGGGGACTCCACGCGCGTCCCAATATGGTTCGGAATAAAAACGAAGTTCAGCGATTCGGCGAATCCATTACGGAATTCGTTTAGACTGTCACGTGGTACAAATACCAAAATACTAGTGGCTGTACTTCATATGGTATAAACTGATTATAGATATAACTGAACATTCGTAAATACGACATTCAATATATCATATAGCACACAGCAGTAACATTGAACATTCGTAAATACGACATTCAATATATTATATAGCACACAGCAGTAACATTGAACATTCGTAAATACGACATTCAATATATCATATAGCACACAGCAGTAACATTTGCACAGCAGTTGTTTTCATTAGAAAACAGCAGTATTGGATTTGCACACTCAGTTCACTTTTTTTGATAACAGAACACATTGATTTAACGATATCCTTTCGATCAAAACCTACTTCCACTAGAAAAGTACGTAATTCTTTTCAATTTGCGCTGGCCCTAATTAGTGATTACAATGCACTTGCAAAGCAAATAAAGGGTATGTTTGCTTGCTCTCTGTTTGACCGAAAAAATCATTATTGTTATTTGATCGGATATAGGCAAATACATGTACATTTTGTATTCTATTTTAAAGTTTGCGCTAAGAAAATTTTCAATCACTCTCTTAATGCAGCCAGCTATTTGATGCTCTGTCCTGGTTTCTTACTGGACCAACGTGTATCTTAAAATGTTCTCATTTAAATCAGAACGAACTGATTCCATAGACGAAGGGTGGGTGCAATTATGAGGAGGTCTAAGGTAAAATTAGAAGTTTAACTTCAAGCCAACTGTAATCCATAGTGATGACTGCAAACGCATATAACTCGTCGTGTGCTTTATGCATAGAATATCACGTTTTATTCCTTTCTTAGTAACTTTATCTTAGCGGTACATTGCAGTATTTTGTTAAAGAAAATCAATGAAATGAAAGATCGAAACACTTATGAATACTACCACATATAAAACTAGTAAAAACTTCCTCAACAACATTAAAGGCGAGTAATACTGTCATTAATGTGCAAATGTCATTTAAAAGGAAAACATGTTAAAACCATCCTGAATCACCAACGGTGGTGATATGCGTGCACACATCAGCCACAATTTATAATCAGGATCAATATAACTGCCAGGGTAAATAAGTTCGCCACTCCTTAGAACACACATGACATTGATGAAAACAATAAAGTTCATCAGTCTTTGTAGTAACAATAAAATCGTGTCATCGTGTCGCACTATCATGTTACAGATATTGAAATTATTTTATTTTTGAGACAAGTTTGCTCTTACTTTTGAATCTAGCTGTAACAAAACAAGCCTGGGGTGGGTCCAGGGTTTCGTCTATATCGGGCTCGTTTTAATAAGAAAAAGAGAGGCTTCTTGTAACTTTTGTGAAACCTCCGCAGCGCCCATGCGAGTCCCGAGCGAGCAACATTCGCATTGACCTGCCTAAATCCGAGTCGTTGCACTACTTTCAAAAGCCTTTCCATGTATAACTGGCGTGCATTGTAGAAATTGTGCAAGTAATATACGCAATCGAAATTAAATCAGTATTAGGTCTGACACCAGTCACAGGACCAGTTTGACTTGTTAGTTCAAATTCTTGTTCAATACTCAAAGAACAGTCGCATTCTTGCATTGATATAATCGGAGGAAAACGTTTAGTCAGTGAAGATTCATGTAGAGTCAATTCCACAAGCTTTTATAATCCCTATGACCTTTCAAACTTGCAAGTTTTTAAGCTAACTGATATTTCAGTTTAAAAAATGCGTAATTTTATGACAAGTGTTCTGAATTCATTTCAAAGGGAGACAATTAGCACGCTTTTTATTTTAACTTTCATGGATAAGATAAATTATTTTCGTTCCTTTATCACCAGCACAACCGTTTACTCATCTCCACAAAGATTATAAAAATAGGTTTTGAAAATTTTTAGAACTGGCTAAAAAAAAGATGTTTTACAAAGAGAGTTATTAACTGTAAATACCTTCACAACATTAGTTTTTGCCTAAACATTAGTAGAACAAAAAATGTTCCATTCAAACATGAAATTGTTTCATCGCAACTCTAAGTTGCTTACTAAATTTTTCTTCTCTGTATATTATTTGTATATATATTAAGTGTTGCAGAGATGAAAATAATCGTTTAAAGCATTTATGAACTTGTGATCTGCACACATATCTTACGCTCATATAGATAACCTCCCATTAATACTCTCTAACATTATTTTACAAGAAAGACACCACATAGATGATCAACGAAAACATTGATAACAACAAGGAGTATCAGTGACAAACGTGTTGTTTTCCCCTTCCTCTGTGGATTAACGTCTGTTTCAACGGTATCTCAGGTTTTTATGGGAAGGACTTATACTACACTCCCGTCCCTGTCAACTTTGTTTTGTAAAACCGGATAAGATAGACAGGAAGGCTCAAACCAATGACCCTCAATCCAGGGGGTTTCGATGATTTGATTTCACGTCAGCGATCTTAACCTCTCCGCCACCTAGGTCTATCTGACACTAATCGAAACATCAGGCTTTAAGGACTATTACAAATAAAATACACTTGTTCGTATTGTTGCAATGTCATATACCTTTATCATCTGAATGGCATGCATTGTTAATTACGGTTTTATATGCAAACATGTTCAGCTTAATGTTATTCAAACGCCTGAATCAAATGTTAAAATGCGTGTATAAATTATTAATAATAACACACAAACATTTGGGCAAATTTCTTACAAGAGGGGCATGATGGTCCTATGTCGCTCAGCTGAGTACTATTATCCATCAAGCCAAGGAAACAAACATACCAAAAATCATCTAGACAAACATTCGGATCAATTTTCATGATGACTGCGCGTCAAATGTGGCATCCAATTTTCTATGATTTGAACGAGTGACTTAGTTTTTAATCACACGTAACCTAGTTTCAATCATGACCTTAAAATCATCGAGACACGGTGCATAAACAACGTGGATCTTTTAATGTTGTTTAGCAGCATTGGTTGTTGGGTAAGAAATGTCAAAATCGGCAAAATTACCAGCTAAGAGACGTACTGAACAACTGACCCCAGCTAAAAGAAGACGTTATCATAAAAGGTTTGAATTACTTACCGTAATTGGTGGAAAGAAGTACTTGTAGAATAACCAGGAGTGTTCCGAGAATGGCAATGTGTTTCACGCATTTTTTACGAAATGACATGGTCAGTCTAGTTGAGGTCGGCTTTCGCGGTACACGTGGTTGTCTCAGGTAGCTTGTAACTGAAAAATAAACAGTAATGTCATATATGGTATCTATTTACACCCTTTATCAAGCTTCGTTACTCCGGTCTTGCTTTTGGTATATAAGAATTTTGAAAGTCCTGCAAACTTTGAAGAGATCTAGCCAACTTTGTGCAAAATTATTGCCAGTCTAGCCATGTATAACTACCTTTCTCTAATCAGTGCAGCACTTGTCCCCTTGAACAGCTTTTACCCAATGTATGCACAGGCTACCCGTTTATTTCAAATATCACGTTTACCATCGTACTACTCAGTCTTTTTTACATGTATACTAGTTCAAAAGACGCTTTGAGGTGTAATTGTTTCGTCAGATTTTTACGTAAATGATGACTTGCTTTGTTGAAATCATATGTGCAACAGTCTTGATTCACTGACAGCTAAGCATGATACTAAGTCAAGAATGTGACTCGGTGACATAGTTATTTTATCCCAAGTGACCCAGTTTCGAACCTGACCTAGAGTCCAGCAATACATCTATTCTGACTAATGTCTTTTTCAAGACAAATGGGTAGAAATTGTTGCTCCTTACATTACTAACACGTTTTTTCTCTATTAATTGACCTGGTGATCAAGATTTTGACCCATTTGGACCAGTTTCGAACTGTACCTACACATTATCAAGATAATCTATATAACCGACTGTCTGGATTATTGGGTGTCAAATGTGGTCTCTACAGTGTTTAAAGCGATTTTCTTTTATTTTACCTGGTAATATAGTTTTTTTTCCATCAGTAACCTAGTTTCAAAGACGTCCGAGATATTATTGAGACAAACATCTTGACCAATTTTCAGTATGATTGGGCTTAAAATGTGACCTCTAAGAGTGTTCGCAAGTAAAGTACGGACCAACAGACAGACGCCGGACACCGAGCGATCACAATTGCTCACCGTTGAGCACTTCGTGCTCAGGTGAGCTTAAACACAACATATAACGATATACATACATAACGAAAACATAAATATGTTTGCTTGCACAATATGTAAAGAACTTGTTGCAACAAACCTAATCATAGATTTTGTTATGACTAAAAAAGACAATACCGGCGATCTATAGATAACCTTAGTTCACTGGTTATTTGGAAGTAAGATTAATTATATAATTCATAATATTATTGGCATTTGAGTGTCTGTCGTAGAGAGATTGATATATAGTATATAAGTAATATATAAACGTATCTAATACGGTTATTCATGTTAGTGGGATTGATTTAGTATAAATTTGATTTGCGTTTTTCTTTTTCTCTTTTCTTTTTTTTTTGCTCCGAGAGCCATATGAAAACAAGTTGTGTTTTGAATGTGTGTATACCTTACGTTTAACCTTCGTTAAATAAAATGGATAAAATTATTATTATTATTTTTATTATTATTATATTGAAAAGATTTTTTACTGCAGAGGTTATCTTAATGAAGTACGTGAAAAGTCACGGTGGGGGGGGGGGGGGTCAAATTGAACCAATTAAGTACACTAACTGCTTGTGGGTGATGGTACAAGTTTATAAATTCTACTAAGGAGAAACGCTGTAAATAAACTGGAAAACCAGAGTATTGAAATATTTGTTATGTTAGTGAATAACTAAACTTGTTTTGTCAAATTGTACCCTGACAAAAAAAAAGAAAAGCTGACGAAGTTGTCATAACCAAGGACCTATCGTTGTCACACCGGTCGATTAAGCACCTGCAATAAAAGTAAGGGGTCGGGACAAGAAATAAGGCGAAACAAACATATGTACCTTCGGAAAACCTAGAAGATTTCATTGTCATGACAACGGCCAGTCTACCTGAGCCAAAAGAGGACTCGATAGGACCGGGGACCAGCTTCCTCATCGAAGTAAAGCCTTTTACTATAGTTTTCATGCATGTTAAGAACCGGCGCGCTGGAAAATACTTTCTTCATACAAAGAAACTACGCTGTGAAATTGATCAAATTGGAATTTGAATGTGATTTGATTTTTTTCTTATTGTCATCCTCCGGGACGAGATGTCTTTGTATGCATTGAAGCGGTTTCAATGAGATTGTTAAGATGTTCTAAACGCAACAAATGAATGAATGATAAAAAGTCCTACTTCAAAATGTATCAAGTCGAAATCGTTTCGTTAACTTTACGCGACACTAAATTTGCATCTATAAAAGGTACATGTGACTGACTTTGAGAAGATGCAATGTTTCGGATGGGGAGCACAACAAAACATCGTCTGGGTGAGAACGTGGCAAATATACTAAACAAAATAAGAAACTTCCGCTAAGTTTGCTGGAACATAGCTGGATGAAAACAAAACAGGGGACTTATTGACTTATTGTTATATTATGCGTTTAAAGAGTGTTCCATTATGCATCGTTTGGTGAAAAAATGACTGACCAAAGGTTAACATAATATGGGGGAATTTCTGAATTTCTGGTAAATTTTGACCAAGTGATGTAGGGGTTAAAAACAAAACAAACAAAAACTTAATAACGGGTATGACCACCTCTTATTATGACTTTTTGCGGACCAGTCATCAATGAAGTCAATGTTATTTGTTATAAGAAAAGTTACAGTGCCTATCGCTGTATGAAATGTGGTATTATCATGCTAAAACATAAAGATGTTGGCGTTGTTATGGAACAGATAAATGATTTTTCATTGATGAATCCTGACCTTAACTCAATCGAACACGTGTGTTCTATTCTGGACAGACGAGTGAGGCGTCGTCCCAACCCACCTGAAAACGTCAAGAACTTCGTCAAGCGCTCATTCAGGAATATAACAATATTCCACAGGCAGAAAATAACACTTTTTCTACTCTTTGTATATAGAGAAAAAATAGTGAGTCATGCTAGAATAGCATATTTATTTATTTAAGTCTCTTTCATCAACATACATATAAATTACATTGACAAATACAGTAAAGCATGCAAATGGTCATTCTATTCAGAATTAGTAGAGACTATTCTTCAAATCAATATTACACAAAAGAACTTATCACAATGATATGTAGTACGCATTATAATACATGTAGAACCAGTGTTAATCTTACATATAAGATTTGTACAAGACTATATCTGCTTGGACATGTTAAACCTGTTAAAATCTGCCATAAAATAATTCTTAAAATTTGACCTGGAATGTACAAGCACTTGCTGAAGTTTAAAAAGATCTTTAAAACACCTTGTACTTCACATCAGATGTGAAATACACTGATTAACAGTAATGCTACAATAGTCAGGTGCTGAGAAAACTAAACCCCAATGACAATATACTTTGTATCTGAGGTAGATCTAAATAATATTCATTATGTGTAATGCAAAATTTAAAAATTGATATTATGGTTTTATGCCACATTCTTGTTATTCAATTGTAGCGATACATATAAAGTACCTTTAAACATTTCAAAATATTAAAATTCTGTAGGTAAATATCTGTCATTTAGGTTGGCCCTCTCACAACATGCCATGATGGCTAATATTAACAATAGCACACACTTTAGTGACAAATCTTGTTACAGCAGACATTTAGAATAATAACCACTGTTTTTGCTTACATAATAAAATAAATATTATCTATATACGAATTCAACTCGTCTTTTTAAAAAACTATATTAGGTTTTGACATACAACTGAACTGGACTCCTATCAGAAAATATCGTTTCAATTTTTTGTCCTTCTTACATAGTTGGAAAGTCAATTACTATATTTGCAGCCTTTTCTCGTAAATCATCATATAAACGACATCTCATTATAACCTGAAACTCATGTTTCCACTTAGTTATTACAGAAGGGACATAACCTTTGCTCAACTGGCAACCTTTCATACCGACCAGTTTTAAGACGAATGGATGAAGTACCACATCTTAAGTTAGAAAGAAGGCTGCTATATAAAACCGTGGCTTTATTATCTTACAATAGTCTTCCACTGAGTAACCATTCTTTAATTTACTGTATTTTCTGAGCTCCATTTTTACTTGTACCAACAATATAATTTATCACTCTTTCCCGTGATATGACATAATCATTCATGCATGTTTTCGAGGCTGCATCTGCAAATATTTTCGTTGACACAGTTATGTTCATAGCTATATCAGCACAGTCATAGGTATTAAGTATCTGCATGATCCTGTAATTCAAATTTTTACACCTTTTCCCATTCTTTTCCCATACCCATACACTCAGTTCCAAAAGAAAGTGTGCACTTTGTTTTCTGTGATTTTTCATCGACTACTTTTCTGAAAGCCTATATATTTGGTACCAAAATTGAGATCTGTTTACGTACAATATGGCGAACATTTACGAATGAGATATAGTGTGCGAAAATTGAAGCCGATACGTCTGCTAAATATTGAAATATTTAAAATCAAGACGTGCACACTTTCTTTTGGCACTGAGTGTGTGTTACAAGAATGGAAAACTATAGCAAATGATTTTATTGTATAGTTTGTTAGTAAACAATGATAAAAGAGGAGAGCCGGACGTGGAGACAAGCCCTCCCATCTTTCTCCACGACCGGACGTGAAGACTCTTGCTCTCCGCATCCGGGACCGGATTACGAGACACTTCCTAAAACAATAAATATTAAACAAAATCTTTTTTTCTTGTTGGTTCTTGTCGGAGACCGGATTTAACTGCACTAAATTGATTGTTAATTTGTCATAAGCTGATAAGTGTCATCAAAGAAACATTATTCTAACATGACTCACGATTTTGTCTCTATATACAAAGAGTAGAAAAATTATGTTATATGAAATCAAAAACAACGCGGGAACCGATATGCTGTAGACATGACGTCATATTGCGCCGCATGACGTTAAATGAGCGTTCGCGTAGAAAATAATGCTTTGCATTTATTCACCTTTTGTAATATCTGTTCATGTTAGAATCGAAATAACATCCCTTTCAGCGTTGTTATCGTCTAATAAAGAATGATTTGTCGTACTGATGCGCTGTTATTAACCATCTTCGGCCTTCGTGGCTAATTACTGCGTATCAGTACTCCAAATCATTGTTTATTAAACGATGAACACCGCTGAAACGCGCAACATGACGTCATGTTTACAGCATATCGAATCCAGCGTTGTTTATGGTTTGAGATAACATAATTTTTCTACTCTTTGTATATAGAGAAAAAATCGTGAGTCATGTTAGAATAAACCATTAACAACCCGGGAACCGATATGCTGTAAACATGACTTCATATTGCGCCATGAGCGTTCGCGTAGAAAATAACGCTTTGCATTTATTCACAATTTGTAATAGGTGTTCATGTTAGAATCGAAATAACATCCTTTTCAGCGTTGTTATCGTCTAATAAACATTAATTTGTCGTACTGATGCGCTGTTATTAACCACCTTCGGCCTTCGTGGCTCCAAACCATTGTTTATTAAACGATGAATACCGCTGGAACGGATGTTATTTCATAATTTGCTTTCAAAAAAGAGACATATTGAGACATGAAAATACGCGAAATATGTACGTACTCTGCAATTGCTTTATTTACGTATATATTTCGTGTTGGTCAGTTGGCATCATATCTACTGACCGTTCATGATTTTGTGCTAAGGTTTTATTTCAGTGGTGCGTTTTTATTTCAAGGCAAATTCATTTTAATTTTATGCATAACGCATTTAATATGTCTTCCGTTGGCCTTCTCCGTTAATTAAACAAATGGCCCAAAAATCGTTAAATGTCGAAAAAAGGCCATACCGTGACAATTAATATACTCATAAATGAAAAACTACAGATAAAAAAATAATGAAAACAGAAAACTAACCTCATCCATTAATGTAAAATTCCTCCTCTACCTACCACACATTTTAAAAAACAGCCACATTTGGTAATAATTTTCCTCGTAAAGTTTACAAATAGAAGTAATCTAAAAATCCCGTATGTCCATTTTTAACACCAGCGTTACCTATTGACCTATAGGCTATATAATTTTGATCTCTAATGCAAATAACTGTATTGTTGCATTTTCACGCTTCACGCACAAACTACCATGACCGATTATAAAATGGTTACATCAGACTGCCGTGAAAACTTACAAATGTCGTTCGTATTTGTGCGACAAAGGAACCGGTGCTTTTGTCCTATTTAGAGATGTACTTTATTAAGATAATTTTAAGACATCGTCCAACCAATTTCCCGGAAAATATAGTCAGTGTTTGAATGCGTTGAGATGTCTGTCGCTTAGTCTATTCACCCTGGGTTCGAATTTCGCTTGAGGCCCAACCGCAGTGTTTTGTTTATTTTCAGATAGTTTCAGTTTTGGAGACACTGGGTATTTATTATGTACAATTGTTGTATTTTTTAGTTTTATTTCTTATGGTGTCATGCTATAAATCAGTTAAAGGATAGCGTTTAACCATATTTTATTCCAATATATGCATACACATGCACATAATATAATAACAGTATAGAAGGATTAGAATGAAAAACAAACTGTCTTATTAGATTCTAAACTCGGCCTTTACCAGCTGGCAACATGGAATGGGTCAACAAAAACGGTAACGCATGAAACAAATCTCGCCCCAGTTTGTTTACCTGTGTTACGATGTTTTGTTTCGAGGTAATAAAGTTTTCTTTCTTATCCTTTATTATACGCGAGCTTTCGATTGACCATTCAGTTTAACGAGGTCAATGTTAAAGTCACCTACGTCTATTTTAAGAGATTATTTTTTTCCAATTGCTTTTACATTTAAATCCAAATGTACTTTGGTGTGAACTAGGTCAGACATGTATGATAATAATGATAATGATGATGATGATGATAACAATGCTGATGCTGATGATGACGATGACGACGACGATGATGATGATGATGATGATGACGATTATACTGTTGCTGCTGCTGCTGATGATATTTATCATTATTATACCATACTCCTTATCAAAGATAGGTACCTCATTAGGCATATAATTATGACAAGAGCATAATCATGTTTGAGACAAGACTATACTTGCACGGAGTCCTTTCATTAAGATATATAGTGAAAAGACGTATGTGAAGTTAGCTAGAAGACGGGAATTAAATATTGGGTATTCAATACCCAGCTAGATTTGAATAACCATCAAGCTAGGATTTGGGGTTTTGCATAAGTTAAAGTGACATTATGCGCATTTTTTTCAAGTAAAAATCCAGCTGAAAATGGTGTGTGTACAAAAGTGTAGAGGAAATAATAACTTTTAACCCAATACACCAAACTCTTCCCGCTACCAGTATGAAAAAATAACTTTCAAAATATTGATTTTCTTATTTGACTGGGAGAGTCAATTTAAGAAAAGAACAACTGCATGCAGGAGTTGCTTCCCTTCCACTGCCGAAATCTCTACCAACATCAACAACGACACATTCAACTATCATTTTATCAGTCCGATTTTTTTATATCTAAAGCACCAACTTCAAATACTAATGCGGCATAATCATTAATTGAACATATTTAAATGCACAGCAACCAAAAATTACATTTATAAAACTGTCACCAAAAACACACTTTGTGCAGTAATATGCGCATAATGTCACTTTAAGACCAATACCTTCGAATAACCAACTAACTGGGATTTAGATATTCGCGAAACGTAAAGCGAATATCCAGATACATTGTCCACCAAGCTGGGAGTTGGGAATTTACTACAAATAAGGTGAATACCGAATCGGATTCGAATACACAGCCAGCTGGGAGTTGGAAATCCACTACAAATAATGTGAATACCCAGCTGGATTCGAATACACAGCCGGCTGGGAGTTGAGTATTCGCAATAAGTAAGGAGAATAACCAACTAGATTCGAATGTTAGAAAATAACGAAAGCCGATAGCTGTAAATTAAAAATATAGCCTATGCTATGGCAACATAAAAGTATTATAGATCTACACATGTCTCAATCACAGTCACCTTATTGTGTTAAACACTTCAAAAATAAATTATGTCAGTTTCTTATAATGTTCAGCACAATCGTAAGGGGACTATGAATGAGCCTGATATCGAGATGGAATAAAGGGTCATTATGTTGAAAAATGAATAATATTTTGAATACTTTTTGTATATAATGTTATGTCTTAGACTTTTTTATGTAGCCATGTACTTAAATGCCCACGAAATGCATATATCAGCTACATGGATACAGTAATCTTATATTTATGATATAATAACGTTTGATCACTGATTAAATATCATATTGCATTTGTAATTTCATTGTAAGTTTCAAGCTGTCACAAAGGCGAAATTATTTTCTGTTCAGTGTATATGAGCAGAAAGTAATCAAAGAACCATGTGATCATCATAATGACATTCTGAACTATTTGATATGATAAATTAATCTGTTGATTAAGTGAATAAGAAAAGAGCTGTCAGTAGGAGGTGCTTTGTGCTTGCCAATAAAACAAAACTTGACAGTTAATTAAGAGCACACAAGACTTATAGGATTTTGTACAATCAAGAAAAATTTTCACAGAGTACTTCTTTGCTTACAGATAGGTCTTACGATGGTACATAAGACCCAACTTTCAAAGTAATATCTCAAATGGTTAAGTTAACAAGTGGACAAGAATGAAAAATTTAACTGAGTTTCTAGTCAAAAAGGGCCATAATCAAAAAAACCTTGACAGAATTACCTTCCCGCCCATGTTTGGAAACATGATGGTAAACAAGTATTCCAACTTTCAAATAATATCTCAAAAGTTCAGTCAAAAAGTGGACTGGTACGAAAAACTAACCAAGATTCTAAGTCGATAAAAGGCCTTAATTTTTAAAACAAACCCTGACGAGTACCTTCTCTTGCGTACAGATGGGGTAATGATGTGAAATAGCATTAAAAGTTTCAAAGCAATGTCTCAAAGGGTAAGGCAATAAGTGGACATATTCAAGATTTTCTAAGTCAAAAAGGGGCAAATTCTGTCAAAAACCTTGACAGAGTATGCCTCTTGTCTGTTGATGAAGGTCGTGATGGTAAACAAGATTCCAACTTTCAAATTAAATCTCAAACAGTTCAGTCAAAAGTGGACTGGTACGAAAAACTAACCAAGATTCTAAGTCGATAAAAGGCCTTAATTTTAAAACAAACCCTGACAGAGTACCTTCTTTTGCGTACAGATGGGGGAATGATGGAAATAGCATTAAAAGTTCAAAGCAATGCTCAAAGGGTTAAGGCAATAAGTGGACATATCAAGTATTTTCTAAGTCAAAAAGGGGCATAATTCTGTCAAAAACCTTGACAGAGTTATGTCCTCTTGTCTGTGATGAAGGTCGGATGGTAAACAAGATGGTGTTTCAAAGCAAACCCAAGGTTGAAATAAAAGGAGGTGGTACGAAAAACTTAACCAAGCTCAATACACTTTCTAAGTAAAAAGGGCCATAATCTGTCAAAAACCTTGACAGATTATGACTCTTGTCTGTAGATGGAGGTTATGATGGTAAACAAGTATGGTAAGTTTCAAAGCCATACCTCTAATACTTTTGAAATAAAAGTGGGGTGGTACGAAAAACTTAACCAAGGTGTGACGCCAACGCCGACGCCGACGCAGACGCCGACGCCGACGCCGGGGCGAGTAGGATAGCTCCCCTTTTCATAGAAAAGTCGAGCTAAAAATGTGTGTTTCGGGTTTCTTTGCCTAAAACATTAAGGTCGATCGGTTGGTCGGTAGGTTTTTAAAACAGTTATTCTACTTTGCCTTTTTTACTCGAAACCTCTTGAAAACTGGTCTTTTTAATCATTTTCTTAAAAAAAAGTTTGAGATCGGCAGTCAATGTCGGTTTGGAGACCTGAAATAACACATTTTGCCCCTAATCATCAGTCTATGCAAGGTGCTTCATTTATGTGTACATGCAGCATTGAATCTGATCATTTTGTTTTTATAACATTTGTTAAAAACACTGTTTATGTTGCACTTGGTATATATTTAACTCCTGGTGCTATTGTTAAATATTAAAACTGAGGCAATAAATACGCTAAATGTGTGTCTTTGAAACATGTAGCAGCTAAAATGGTATTTGCTATGATTGTGCATAAGTATCTGTAAAAGTTTTGTTATATTGCTTTGTATTTTTTGTATGTATTTGTTTGTATATACACCAAATAAAATATAATAATGTATGTAAGAAGGAAGTTGAACTTCACCTGGCTTGACCATAATACAGTATCCTCCTATCCGACCCCGAAGAAATGCTTTAGCTCCAATTGAATAAAACTTTTGACATGCGACCAAACGTTATATAATTATTATCAAACTATATCTACCCCTTCTTTCTTTCATCTTGAAATCAAACATACCAGTTGTTATATTGTACTAGACACGATGGACAGCGACCCCTCGTTGTAACATTTAACTTGATAAAAAAAAACTAACGTACAGGGGGAAATCATGTTTGATAAAATATTAAATAGGAACGGTTAACACAAACAGACTTACATTGATTTATATACATATCAAAATGAAGCTCTGTAAAATTATTCATCTCTACAGATGTGTTATGGGCGACAATTTTAGGTATGAGAAGCCTAAATCGGTGAAAACCGGAAGCAGGTTATTTTGTCTAGGGAACATGCGGACCTACACTATGTGTTTGATTGCTGATTGGTTGAAACTAAGTGGATGCATACATGAAAAATTCTTTTGAATTAATCGCTGCATGATAGGTCACAAATAAAATATGAAGAGAAAAATCTGGATATAAATTATAATCAAAATATTTGATATTTGAAAATACTGACATATTTGGTCGGTGATCACTAAAACTGCCACAAAAATGGGGGTGGTGCCATTCAGCTCCAAATTACTGGCATAAAGTATGATATCACATGTATAACTTTTGATATTTTTATGTGGGACTAGGATGACTCTACAAAATAAAGTTCATTTCTACAGTCGTTGAGATTTTGGGTAGTCGCACCGGAAGAAAACCTTATAATCTAAGTCTATGGAAATTTATTTAGTGGTCTCATACCATTAGTTTAATTTACAATTTTCTTTTGGGCGACGATAATAACTTGGAACCTACAAATATGTCTGAATAAGCAAGTATGGATTACAAGTGGAAATAAGTAAACTAAAAAACTACAAATATATATATTGAAGATGCAACTTGTATCCTGATATGTCTAAAGAAGCAAGTATGGATTATATATAAAAGACAAGAGTGGAAGCAGTATACGTACATCACTTTGAAACGTTGGTGTCAAGTAAACTAACGCTGTGTGTGGAAAATGATACGTTGGTTATAATTACCTGATAACTGGCTGCTTGATAATTAAATATCATAATGCAATCATGTGTTATGGCAAAATCTGAATTTTCATATCTCATTATGGCTTAAACCATACATGGTTGGTGACAATTTTGCTTTTTTGTAATCTAAACTAATTGAATTTGTGTCATTAAAATGCAATACGATAGTGTACTAACGCGCCACTTATCAGACCAAGGTTTATTAAGCTCAATTTTGACCGGAAGTTGGTTACCTTTCAACGTCCAATGCAATGACAAGTAGAATGTATAACTGCTTTTGGATTGAAAAAATTACTCTGTAAGGTGCTTTTTAATTGAACAATACAGCATGAAGAAGGTCAATAAAATTCCCACGCGTTTTCAGTCTTCATAAAAAGTTTCATCCCCAGCTATTTTATTGGAAAACCGATATGCGTTTTAACAAAAAGTAAAGAAGGATATTATTAGAAAATTCGTCATAACTTTCTTTTTTAACATACACAATTTGTCATTTTCACAAATTGATTAAATTTCTCTGCTATTTTATGAATGTAAAGTATTAAATCAGGCTGAGTGGTCTTTTCTACGTTTAAAACTATCATTGTCCGTTTTTATGGACATTACATTACTTGCCAGTATAGTGAAAACTTGAGACAATGCCAGATTCGGTGCAAATATTGCATTTGTGATTTAAATTTACACCTTTTTGGTAACAAAACAAAATATTAATGTCACTATTACAATGTCTTGATATTGAAAAAAAAAGATTTCAATAATCTTTACGCTCTTTCCGGTTTTTTTATTCAGCGTTAACTAAAACAAAGTTAACGCAGCAATATTATAATATGTTCTACGCTATGTTCCATTAAAGTGATTCTTAGAATATACAATACTATCTCTACCTCTATCTCTGGTCAAAATGTTTGTAAACAAACCAATGCAAATTTTCACGACTACTGAAAACAGGGGAGAAATCCCACGGTCGGCCGGGACTATAAACCGATCTAATCTGGATACAAGTATATATGAAATGGCCAGCCGAATGCACCCACTGAATATAATAATGTCGGTATAATTACATATAAAAGCGTTGTTTCGAAATGTCTGTAAAAGGTTAGAACAGTAACAAGTAATTACTTTCATTAACTTAATATGATAATATTTATAATATAGCCACAGCGTGTATGATAATGAACCTTGTATAGACTAATTGCAACTTTCAATCCTACAACGTGTATATTTCTCATATTTGTCTATAGAACAGAGTATATAACATATATATTATGATGCTTTATATCTTATTTTTGCCGCGTGTTTGTTTGATCTGCCTGCCTATATGTCCCTACCCTTACATTTCTCCTGCCCACCCTAACTTACGCAACTATGCCCCTCCTACTTACCTGCTTATAAGACAGGTATCTTTAAACAACGATCTCTGTATGTTTCGCTTAAGGAAATACTGCAGTTCCACAATGGGCTAGTAAATACCCTTTTTAAATTTTTGTTAAAATGAATTTCCCAAATAAACAAGCCAATACTGTATGTGTATGGGTACCTGTGCATATTATCCAGCATACAATGCTGCAAATCAGCCCTTTTTCAGTACTGAGCATTTTCTTCAAGTCTCGGTTACAGATAGTGTTAAACAAATTTGGAACTAAATTCTTCGCTATTTTATCGTATCAAGAGTGACTGGGTTTCGTTTAACTGTATCAAATATACGTCATACATGTACTTTGAAAACTATCTAAAACATGAGGGGTGTCTTGCAGGAAATCTCTATAATTTTGATATGTTCAGAATGCATCGGTTTTTCATTACAATTCATTAATTTCAATTTTTCCTTATACGAGCTACTGGTGTAATTACGATACTATTGCATACTAACCAAGTGAAACACATTAGATATTAAAGAGAAAACAATGAACAAGAGCTATCGGTTAGACAGCGGCCTCGACTTTCCTCGCTGATTGCAAAAAACACACACGAACGTTTTGGCAATGAAAAACACATTTTTAACGAGAATCTGTGTATTTTCAAAGTGTAAACAAAAACCGTAAGTAGCAAGATATTAAGTCAAGATTGTTCGACTGAATTGTAAGACTGAATTGTTCGATACCAGCAAAGCTTAAGTGGTTATTTTGATGTAAGTTGGTGACAGTACCAGCTGCACACAAGACTTTAACTCGGAATTTCTAAGTACACTAAAAACTATTTTTGACCACTTTATTTATTCTTGCTTACATATATGCCATCTGTAAGCAAGCTAGTATGCAAAATATTTCAACTTTGAAAGCAATATCTCAAAGAGTTAAGTGGACTGGTACCACGGGGAAGGAACCAGCGAAATCCGACACCACTGGTGCAACCGGGCGTTAAAACATGAAATAAGTGCTATAATACAAGTAAACTACAAACTACTTTACCGTATAATTTTTAACTCTTTCTTAATAAACTCTTTGAACTAATATACGTTTATATAGTTCAAAATAGACGTAAACTAGACCTATCACTAAATGTGATTAATACCCCCAGCAAGATTGCTTTGTCAACTAAAAACATTAGTAATAACAGAATACCTTGTAAAAAACTAAAATGGAGTTACGGATGTCATACACTGCACTTTCTCTCATTGTGCTTGGCCATTGTATGAAGTTGTATTGAATTCCAATCAGTAATGTCCAAGTTATTTTCCAGACAAGTAGATTAACAAAGGGCAATAACTCTGTAGTCAGTCAAGATAGAATTATGTTTATTGTACACTGCACCTTGACCATTGTATGACGTTGTATTGAATTCCAACCAGAAGTTTTCAAGTTATGTTCAAGACAAGTAAAGTATCAAAAGGCAATAACCCTGTAGTCAGTCAAGATAGAGTAATGTTTATTGTACAGTGCACTTCCTCTCATTGTGTTTGACCATTGTATGGAGATGTTTTTAAAATCAAACCAATAGATTTCAAGTTATGTTCAAGACAAGGAAAATGCAACGGACCGACCGACCGACCGACGACATGGTGACTCCAGTTTATCTCCCTAAGCTTCATTTCGGGGTATAAATTGTTTGAATCATCAAGCATGCACAAACAATAGTCGTATGTTAAAAAGCATAACATTTATTCATACCAACAAAATTTTTTAACAGAGAAGGGGACGCTCCGTCCCATATAGTCCGCTTCTTTTTCTTGACTTTTCTTAATATATATGCCTTGACCAAACAAGTAAAAGAAAATACTTACTACTATTTGTGTATAAGTATCCCACCTAAGTCGTAATATATCCTTCTTATTGTGATTTAAACACTACGCATCCGAGCTCCCGAGTGTATTTTATTCAACGAGATAAGTAAGCAAGGAATTTCATTGAGGCTTTTTGCCTTGGGCTATTGAACAGTGATGTTTGGCTGATCACTGCTCTGTTTAAATTTCTTTCAAATACATGGTTACAGAGAAGATAAGGACATTTTTTTCTCTCCCAAAATGCATTAAGACTTGGTTGGAATCTGGAATGAAAATGTAGTGTGTTTTTAGATATTTGCAGTTTTTGTGAACTTTACAAGGACAATTGGATATGGAAATTTGTGACAGTATTGGATCTAAAACTATTTGAGAAAACCCCTCTATTGTTAACTTTTCAAGCATTGAGATATAATTTGTCTTGGTGAAAAGGAACTGCTAAAGGGTAGTTTTGTGATACAGCAATAATGAGCAAGTCAGACGAAGAAAAAACGAAATATATTGTGCCTGGAGGCAATATTAAGCCTAATGTTGAAAAGAGTATGCAAGGTAGACAAAAGAAAAATGGTCAACCTGCTGCAAAAAGAACTCACTCAGAAATAAGCACTGGCAGTGTTGATGAATTGGGCCATATTAAAAATGTTTTGATGCAGTGAATAGAAACATCATACAGTTGAGGGGTGAACTCAATACACTTATGAAAAAGGGTGATATTGAGAAGCTGATTGCTGATACAGTGACAAATATTTTTAACAAAGTGGAACAATATATTATTATTCAACTTTACAATATTACACTCTGTATAAGATCAATTGCACACATGATATGAAACAGGTAGAGCTAATACAAAGCATAACTGAGCCAATAAGAGAAAAGCAGGGCCAATACGAGAAAAGCGCAGGGCCAATATGGAATTCAAGCATTCTGATTGGTTTGAAAGAGAGAGCCAATACGGGGAAGTCACTTCCGTTAGATTTATAAACGACGCCATTTTGTTTTCAGATTCATGCTGATATCGAAAAATGACTGTAATTTTTTTATTTTTGAAATAAACATAGGGTTAGGTGTATTCATTTTCTTAGTTAGATCATTTTCTATCCATCCATAACAGTTTTGAAGTAAAATTCGAGAAAAAGTTGATTTTCATTTTTTCATCCCCTTCCTGTATATTTATTCCTTCTTACTTTTGTGAAAATGCGATTCAAACGGTGAGAAAATAAATCTGCCATGTCCATTGAGTTGTGGATAAGGAAATCCCACCCTCGGGTTGAGATACGTCCAAAAAACTCGGCAAATCCTCATTTTTGTGACGTATCTCAACCCTTGGGTGGGATTTTCCTTATCCACAACTCATGAACATGTTAGATTCTCTTTATATTCTTGTTTATTTAGCCAATATTGTAAAGTTGAATAATAAAATTATCATTAATCAAGTGGTTTCATATTGGCCTTGTTATTTGTCCTCGGGCAGTCGTATTGGCCCTCGGCCTTCGGCCTTGGGCCAATACGACCACCCTCGGACAAATAACAAGGCCAATATGAAATCACTTGATTAATAACATTATAGGATTGACCTGCTGAATGTAAAATTATAAGAAAAAAACAAAAGAATTACATGACAAAACTGATGGACTAGAATTTGAAAATGCAGAACTGAAATCAAACTTAAACAAATCAAGCCAAAACATGTCTAAAATATGAAGATATGGGAGAACTGTTAAAAAATCAAAGGACTGAAAGTGCTGGAGGATCGACTGTCTCTGAACAACACAGTCTGCACACATACATGTGTAAATATCAGGACAACACAGACTGTACACATACATGTGTGAATATCAGGACAACCCTTGCACAAGTAAAGTGATAAACTGGAGACACAACTGTCCACAAATTTTGACCTTTTACCATTTATGTAAACTTTACTTTTGAGATGGGAACCCACAGTGTTTCTGCCAGCTATAAATTTTAAGGAGTCATTTATGACCACCTGTATCAGAATTCGGGGGTCATCTAGAAATTCCGAGGGTCATATTCTTTATGGTAAAAAGATAAAAGGCATGACTGTATGTTATGAAGTTTTATTCAGTTTACTTCTGTAAAATTGCATTTGATACATCACAAAATGGTGGGTAATCAAAGGGTTGGCAAGACAATATGTGTTTCTCTTTGGATGCTTTCCATTTCGTCACTGCATCTCAAAAGTCAACTTTGTCCGCAAAGAGAATTTTTAATAAGTGCATTCAACCATAGACATTAAACTTTGATATTATTTGGCACACTGAAACCCCTTTCAACAGTGACAGTCTGATCGAAATTACTACAAAATGATCATTAAAATCACTCAGAAAGACGTTTTTGTTTCTTCTGTTAAGGTTCGTCGACCATCTCTTGTTATGCGTCTACGATACCACGGTATCATACGAACCAATACACACAAAAACGCAATGATACAAAATGCGGATCGATCCGAAATCGGACGACAACGACGACATAGGGTCAACATTAGACATATCCCATACCGGAAGCGTATGTTGTAAACAATTTATCTTGCATTTCCAACCGTTTTGAGAGGTTTTGAAATGTTGTTTTTGTAGTAATTTGATCATACACATTTTAATTGCGTCATAGAAGACGCTCTTTCCTATTTCGGTTGCGTTATTGACAAAACGAGTGCGTCAAAAACGCAGAAAACGCGTTCTCGCGGAATCACTAATAGTGTCTCCGGTCTGACTAGAAAACTGTTGTGATCGAAACCGCGTTACAGATACGAACAGATACCGCGTTGATTTTTAGTTACAAAATGCTATTCTGAAATAAATTGATATTATTTAGATATGTTACTTTATAATTTTTAAAACAGAAGACAGTATAATTCGTAACAATATGGAACTACTTGTTTGTATGTAAAGAGTTCGGCGTAAGGAAGCTATACTCTGTTAACATTGGACGATTGAATAAATCAATCGATCCAAAAACAAAACATTGGCACGATCAGCAAACAAACGAGCCATTCATTATAAATAATATAGCCGAAAAGACAATGTCAAAATATAAAATGTTCCTGTTGAGGAAAATGAAACAGAGGAGAGTCTATACAACCAGTGTCAGTAAAATCCTCATTACACTGGAGGTTGGTTACTCTGGCAGAGCATGACGTGATCGCCATACACACATTCCTGGCAAACCTGGACACGTTAAACCAGTGGCTGACTGTATATTTCTATGTTTAACGGTTAATTCACACCCACTTCAGTGAAAGCTTGTTCACTACTACAATTAAAATACTTTGGAATGGTTAAATAAAAAAAAGCATTTATACAAGAATTGTTATATGCACGATATACGCAAATTTTGACAACAGTTACGTTCCGACTACATTGTACTGTAGCTTATTTAGCATAATTGTTTCTCAATTTCAACAACACTGGTTTAATGTGTCCAGGTCTGCCAGGAACAGTATTTTATCATCCACGATGAATGCTTAAAGGTCCATTACTAATACTAAATCGAATTTTCTTTTAACTCTGGAATTGTAACAGGGAAATGCTGTTTGAAACTGGCTTCTAAAACTTTACAATAGCCGTAGAGTATTTCCCTGTTTGAAATACTGGTGCAGAAAAACGAGTGAATGTTTTTGTATTCCTTTAGATTGACCTGGTGGTCTTTTTGTCCTACTTTCGCTTTATTGCATGTTGTAAACAGTCAGAGATATACGTTGCATATTATTGGAAGTAAAGTTCTTTCAACTATTATTCAAAATAGGCATGCTTATTAATGTACAACCTATTTACAGCCTCTTTCTGGGAGACTTCTGGAAAATTACAAAGATATTTGATAACAGGAAAACTTACTTCGTTTTTGAAAAGGCAAAATATAATTGATTACTTCCTTTGTGAAACTCAGATTTTCAACACAATATGGTCACATTCGATGTAGTATGTCATAGTTTTCCTTCAGATAAGACGCCCGTAACAATCCCAGAGAATACTCCTCTCCAATCCTTATCATACTTTATTTAACTTCCGTATTTTTTTCAGTTGTCAAAGAATTCCATTTTTTTCTAAAGTTTTGTCTTCCAATCCACTCCCGTTATAGGCATATACTATTTACATGTTTACTGGAAGGTTTATTATCATTATCAATAGAAAATAACGTCTACTAAATTATGACCTATTATTTCCCGTTTTTCAAGTATATGTTTTGTATTAGCAATGAAATTATTTTGTTCTGCCTCTTTAACAATGAACATGTATCTGTATAACTATGTATAACTAATGACTCTGTTCCACATACACTGCTGTGCTACTGCTGTGCTGTACTGCTATAGCTCAGCTACTGTTACTGCCACTGATGTGCTACTGCAAATCTACTGCTACTGCTAAGCTACTGATGTGTTACTGCTACTGCTGAACTACTGCTACTGCTGTGCTACTCCTACTGCTATTGCTGAACTACTGCTACTGCTGTGTTACTGTTAAAGTATTGCTGTTGTGCTTGCTACTGATATTGCGAATCTACTGCTACTGCTAAATTATTTCTGTGTTACTGCTACTGGTGTGCTACTGCTGAACTTCTGCTACTGCTACCGCTGCGAATGTACTGCTACTGCTAAACTATTGCAGTGCTACTGCTACTGTTGTGCTATTGCTACTGCTGTAATTCTGTTGTTGCTTAGCTACTACTGCTTAGCTTCTACTACTGCTAAGAAATAATGACCCGCCTACTCATTATGGGCCAGTTCATAAGGCGCATAGTAAAGTGGTTATAGGAATTATATTAGTATGTGTTATGGCGGAGATCTTAAACTGTAATAGCCCGTAATGACATTGTTATCAAAGTTGTATATAGGTATGAATGAAATTGTAAACTACTCTGAGTTGTTAGATCTGTTAGACTGTATATTTGACACAATTGCATATTACGGTATTGTCACTCTCACGTGTCTTACTTCTTATTTCATACATACAGTCATAAAAAGACACATTTATGACAGACCTTATTACATATAGTAACAAAATTAAACAAAAAATCAGACCGATACAGATGAAATTCACCGTCTCGTGTACGCCGTATTTACAATTTGTCGGAATGATTTGAATCATACGAACGTCTGCAATGGCGACGTCTGACCTATCATGGCGCTGGAGTCGCTGGTTAACAGGTTATCAAGTTTAGGCGTAGAAATTCATTTTAATATGAAAACATTATTGTTATAGATACGCATGTCTTGTAAAATGAAAGGAAAACAAAAACACGGTTCAAACAATGCCTGACTTACAGTTAAAGTGGAACTATGCACATTTTTTTTTTCAAGTAAAAATCCAGCTGAAATAGATGTGTGGAAAAAGGGTAGAGGAAGTAATAGTTTTTAACCCAATACACCACACTATTCCTGCTATCAGTACGAAATAATAACTTTCCAAATATTACTTTTCCTATTTTGACTGGGAGAGTCAATTTAAAACAAGAGGCCATGATGGCCCTATATCGCTCACCTGACTACCATTTGCTATAATAAAATGGGTCATGATTCTAACATAATTCGTAGAGGTTCGCTACACAAGGCTAAGTAACATTTCAAATATATATTATCTGGCTGTCTGCCTTGTGTTTTTTAAAAAAGTTTTCCCTATATAAGCCTATGTTAAATCAAGTGCTCCCCCCTCCCGGGAAGGGTTAATTTTGACCAGGGGATCATGATTTGAACAATCTTGGTAAAAGTCCAATAGACAATGCTACATGCTAAATATCTCAGCTCTAGGCCTTGTGGTTTCAGAGAAGAAGATTTTTAATTTTTTTCCTAAATGAGCATATGTAATATTAAGTGACCCCCGGGCGGGTTCAATTTTGACCCAAGGCTCATAATTTGAACAACCATGGTAGAGATCCACTAGACAATGCCACGTGCTAAATATCTAAGCTCTACGCCTTATGGTTTCAGAGAAGAAGATTTTTTTAAGCTTTTCCTATATAAGGCTATGTGAAACCAAGTGACCCCCCGGGCAGGGTCAAATTTGACCCGGGGCTCATAATCTGAACAATCTTGGTAAAAGTCCACTAGACAATGCCATTTGCTAAATTTCTAAGTAGTGTTAAGTTCCAAAAAGCCTTGCAAAACTAAGTGACCACCCGGGGGTCATTTTGACCCGGGGTCAAAGTACATCTTGAACATGTTCTCTAGACAAGCCATGCCAAATATCTAAGCCTAGGCCTGTGTTTCAGAGAAGAAGATAAAAGTTTCCTATTGTGCCATAGCAACAGAGTTCTCATGGAATGGAATCTTGACAGCTTTGATAGAGCTCATGCAAGGAACATTCCTGCAAAAGTTCATCAACATTGGCCAAGGGTTTCAGAGGAGATGTCGTTTGAAGGAAAGGTGGACGGACGGACGACGTAGACGACGACGGACCCCGGCGGAAGCGACCTAGGCCTCTGGCACAGTGCCAGGTGAGCAAAAAACAACGCATGCGGGTGCTCCTCCAGCCGAATCTCACCAACAACAGCAATAACACTGCGAAGAAAGGAACTATTATTTTATTTAAAAATACACTATGTGCAGTAAGATGCGCGTAATGTCACTTTAAAGCACTCGGAGACATCAAAGGAAGCTGTATGAAACAACGACGGCAGTCATATTTTTTGTTGCTGTTGCTATACGGTTTAAGCACTTACTTGAAATAAAAGTCACTGTTCCGTATGTATCATTTATTTGAAACATTTAACTCAACGCTTGTCATAATGCATGTAATTACTGATAACCAACCCCCTCCCTCCCCCTTGTACACCGGATACAGCTCCTTTCGAATACAGCTCCCCGGAGGCTGTATTCGGTGCGCATTATCGAATACTAGGAGCTAGGAATAATGGCGCTGTTTCGGGGTCTTGTACCTTTTTGAATAGAGCTCCTAGTGACCGATGCAACATCGACGTGTATTTAAGGCGTATCATTGTGGCACGGATTTTTAAAGAATGTAAGAATCCATCCCGCTATCAGGATGCGACTTAGCCCTGGGTGTTTGTCTTTTTGTCCGTCCGTGTTGGACGGACGGTTGAACGAAACTTAGAGGTTTCATGACTTTTTTTGTTGGTATTGAAGAATTAATTTCTTTCAATAAACCTACATTTTTTCATACATGACTGCTGCACATAAGGCGGCAGTTTAAGTGGTTTGTACTTTGTAAATTGTTGACGGAATGAAGAACATTTACACCAGGGTGTAAGGCCCGACAGACGGACTGATACGACAACATACAGGGTAGGACAACAGATATATGTTCGGTCAGATGCACCCAAACTTTCGAACTACAATTTTGTCATTGACTTAAAAGTTTTTGGAACTGCAAAGCTTCTTTCTAAAGTGGAGACATAAATTCATTTGGCAAAAGACACATCACCACGTATTCAGACCGTTTTATCATCCGTTTGATCAAACATAGGGAGCTTTATTCGAATGTGCATATGCTTTGGTTCGAATACAGCTCCGCTACACCAAGGGAGCTGTATTAGTTAATGTGCACCGAATACAGCTCCCCGGGGAGCTGTATTAGAAAGGAGCTGTATCCGCTGTTACAATGCATACATTTTAACATTGGTATGCACTTTTCTATATATTTGTTCTTTGAAATAATGTTTATTTAATATCATTTTGCATTCATTGAACACATTGTTTCTCTTTGGAGAATATAACCTATTAGATGTAGGAAGTGCTCTTTTAAACAATTTTATTTAAATCACTACTTTTGTATTTGACCCCATGACAGTAAAAATATTCTTAAAGAGTAATCTTTTTAGCAAAAGCAGTACAAAAACGAACGCTAAATTTCAAATCTGTTATCGTGAAATTTAAACGAAATGTATATTATAAGGGAAAGTAACCGCTACTTTATTTATATGGTTTCCCAATGAGTTATACATGTACTCGGCAAGATTTCCTTAGAATGGCTTCATACCAAAATTTCCTCATCTAACAAAAAGTTTAATAAGTCATTGATATGTCTTTTACATAACATTTTCCTGTAATAAGACATGATTAGTCGACAGTCAATCAATAATACAATGTGAAGAACATATGTTTCATGCCCTATTGTTTGATTTATTATGCATGCTTTAACAATTGATGACCGTTGTGGATATTTTCGTTTATTGTATTTTTATTATCTGGTGAAGGTGCTGATATTTTCATTCGGCTTCTTTTGTAAGCTATAATTAGGAAACACAATTCGTTTCCTAGGGTCAGGGAAGGGGTTAAGTACGAGTAGTTTGTTTGTTAAGAAATAAAGACAGTCAGGACATTTTATGAAGAGATAAAGGCATGACCGTTTATAGGTTCATGACGTTGGCACTTACATCACAGATGATATATCATTCAAATGTTTATTCACGAATATATCTAACTGTTGTAGTATAAATATGTTGACTTTTTCCTCTGACCAAAACACTTATTCAGACGTGCATAGTTGGTGGGGTTTCCCCTCGCTAGGTTAAGCGTTTGGTTACAGGAGTCGTCTTTTTCTTACTTTATCATAATTTATAGATTCTCAACGAAATTTTGCCCTGCTTATACGATCGATCACATCTCCACAATGAGTAAATAAATGTCAAAGAGAATCAATTCCCTGACCATGTAGATTCCGATGCAACCGCCAGTGTAAATGAAAGATTTGTTTTCTTTCATGAAAACTGAATTTCAAAGGCAATCCTACATCTCAGGCAACTTGTTGTTAAGTTGGTCACAAGCGTATTAGTATAATGCTATTATGTATATGTTTATAATTCGATCTACTTGCATTCGAGGTGTTGTGTAAATCAATAAATAATTTTACAATATCTCGGTTCCATTCAGCGTTTCGCAATAAATGCGCACAAAAGCACGCGATATCAATTAAAGAACTAATTCTGCCGCTATATAC
Organism: Saxidomus purpurata; assembly: GCA_022818135.1. Classification (NCBI taxonomy): domain Eukaryota; kingdom Metazoa; phylum Mollusca; class Bivalvia; order Venerida; family Veneridae; genus Saxidomus; species Saxidomus purpurata. The sequence goes on along the minus strand of JAFMSR010000016.1, from coordinate 27,193,063 downwards.
CGTACGAGTAGATCAGATCGATAAACAATGTGATGGCATTCCGCAGACAACGATTTCATGACGTATAGGATAGTCGTTTGTTATAGCCGCATTATACTGAAAATACTGAATGTGTATTTTAATTTCTCCAAGATAACGAAATCGTGGCCTGTAAAGTGGCCTGCATTCATACTGTGTGGTCTGATTTGAACCCAAGGTCCTTCAATTTGATGGCAACCTATTTACATTGTAATTACTAGTTCACCGCGTCCACTTTACAAAATATAAACAAAGACAAGCCTGTAGAAAAAATGTTTTTAAAGTATAAATTGTAGAATTCTTAGTCATGAAATGAGAAACAGTTTAATATATATATATATATATTTATATATATATATATATATATATATATATATATATATATATATATATATATATATATATATTTTGCTTTGTCAGCAAAATCTTAAGAATTGCTCCATCCGCTGTGTATAAAGCCTATACATTGGGTTGTGTCCCTTAGGGCATCACCGAGTATATATGCTTACGAAACCGGATACCCTTAGACTATATGCTCGAAAATATTATACGAGATATTGAATTTCACCAATTAAAGCTGTCCGACTCGTCGGCTTCAGAGCACTCTGCTCGCTGGTAGGCCTAAAACACAGAAGCTGAACGAAAAGACTTGGACGAGTAAACATGTCTTGCCTTCGATTTCATTTATACTTCTTATGCATTTTAGTTAATTATTTCAATGGTGTTGATTTATAACTAACTAGCTTTAATAGGCTTCCACACGGTTTGGGATTTTTTTGCAGATTTCAAGCCAAACCCAAATAAACACTTTTAGAACTTTCTCATAAATGCGTTATTCGTCTTGGATGCTACCCATATGTGGCATAACCCATTGGGTGCTTTTTATGCAGCCAACTTATTTCATCAACCGACAGAGTGTTGAAATACTGTGTTTTTTCAGTGAATATGTTCACAATTCATCAGTCAGAGTGCGATGATATAGATCTTGTCTCGAAATAGGTCTACCGGAACTACTTTTCTGTCAGTGGTGCATGCACATTTTATGTGGAATAAAATAAAGTAAAATGAAACTTTGTTTGCTTTGCGTTCTTGGAAGTATTAAAATTGTATCTCTTTTCGTTGAGACATATGCACCAAATATCATCTATACCTACACAATGCAGGCAGATTTCAGTGTCATTAAATGCATTGCCATTCACTGATCAGAAGTCTTATTCTGGTCAGAACATCTGTTCAACCATAATTTTAATGTTTTATTTTATATACCTTTGAACCTTTACAATTGTTACAAAGGAACCCATCTAAGATAATGATATCTATGTATATGGTAGGCATTAATCGGCGTGCCAGGTCCTGAATGATCGACGTACATAAACCTGATGCTGGTAAAAGAGGTATATACACTAATAAACAAAAGAGTTAAATAACGCCACATACAACGCGCGCCGCAAATATGTAAAATCATCACATAAAGCACGCGATGAGCTGCGCCACATAGACATGCGCATTGATCCACATAAAGCTGACTCTGTTTGAAATATAATATACATTATGTTTTAGCTGTTGTTGTTGTTGTTGCTGCTACTGCAGCAGTAGAAGTAGTAACAGTAGTGCTCAGCAACAGCAGGCAGGCAGTACTAAATGCATCAAATGTAGTACATTGTAGCATGATAGGCACCAACTGCAGCAGTAACAAACACCTGATCAAAACATCAAGCGAATTTTAAACACCCTGACATATTTTGGAAGAAGTGGAATACTCTGTATTCTGTATGACCATCCTTTTAGCCACATAAAGCTATATATTCGTTCCATGTGCTATATGCATACGCAGAATATTTGTGATATGCCGCGACGCGCGCCATATGCGGTGTTACAGAGCTGAAATACTCCAAACATACATGGGATTTGCCATCAGAGTGATTAAGTTTGATATTTATTTAGTAATGCAATTCATGAGAAAAATCACAATTTGTTTTATGGTAAGTTTTATTGATAATATAAAAATGATCTTATATCATATGAAATAAAATTTAGATTTATGAAATTTCAATTACAAATCCGCTGTGACATGCGTTTTTATACTCGGATGAAGTTTTACATGATGTTTTTTTAATTATTCGGGGATTCTATTAGTTGCATTCTATAAAAAAACTACATTATTTTCAGTAAGAAACGGTTTAGCCCAAAACGACGCTTTACCCCTTGCCAAGTGCTAAAACAAAACAAAATTTGTTTTGGTTGTTTTTCAAGATGCAAATAATAATAATAATAATAATAATAACATCTTTATTTAGTGAAGGTAACACATAAGACGTGTAAAGAGTTACAAAGCAAATCTTAACAGATCTTTTTTTCATATGGCCTTCAAAATGAATCTAGCAACTATCATTCTCTCTCTCTTTCTCTCTCTCACACACACACGTACCCACGCACGCACACATACTCACACACTAACGCGCACGCACACATAACCTCCCTCATAACGTAGGAATAACACATTCATAAAAATTATCAAGCATATCATAAAAAAAAAAAAAAAAAAAAAAAACAATATTTGTGAAGAAGCAGGTTTCTTCTGTGTTTTTTTGTAACAGTCACTCTATTGACAATACACATCATGAATATTTTTTTTTCCATTTATCAACACTTACAAAATATAACCTAATAGAAGTTCTCAAAGTATTTGATGTAAGGTTGCCACATAATGTGAACATTTTAAGACATACAATCAGTACTTAAAATATACATTATAATACTAATGAACCAAAAATTAATAACAACAATCATCAACAATTCATATTACTGTAAACAAAATTACAAAGTCCTTAAATATCTATAATTCAAACTGTTTTTGCCACTCTTGAGATCATTCAGTTAGATTTAAAGTCATGCAACAAAAACTTCTTGTATTTTTGGTTAAAAATGTGTAGGTTTTTGGATAATTTTATATCTAAAGGAATTTCATTCCATATGTTTTTACTGTAAAATGAGAACGTATCTTTATAGTATTTTGTCTTAGGTATTGATTGTAAAACAAGATCTATGTTAGTGAACGATCTGAGCTTATGCGTAATTCGCCTTGATTCACTTGAAAAAGTAATAAGCTCAAACATATAGTCTGGTGTATTCTTATGCATGATAGTACAGCGGCGTGATACTTACACCTGTCATGAAATGTTAAGAAATACTTCTTTTGTTGATGTTCTCTTTGGTTTATTCAAAATAATTTTACATACTCGTTTTTGCAGAACATAGACTTTGTTTATGTAAGATTTATTGTTTTTTCCCCATAGAGTGCACCCATAATCAATGATTGGCAATATATATGAATAATAAAACATACTTTTCATTTCATCTGTCAGATAGTTTAATATTACTTTTAGCAGTGAAATCTTTGAGTTCATTTTTCTACATACATAATCAATTTGATGTTTCCAGCTTAAAGTATTATCTACATATAAACCTAAAATCTTTTGACATGTAACGTTTTCAATAACACTGTTTTCTATTGTTAGATGCAGGTTACTAGATCTTTTTATCCTATATGAAGAACCTATCAGCATACATGTAGATTTTGCTGGTTTAAATGACATATTATTTGTGATGCACCAGTCATTGATACTATTTACATTATTCTGCAGCTTGGTTTGAATTTCGTGTAAGTCAAAACCAGATTCATACAATGTTGAATCATCTGCATATAGATCTATATTGATATAAGGACATCCAAAGGTAATATCATTGATATATCCGGATACTACTGAAAGTTTGTCCGATTGTATATTCCCTACCTTTATCAGCTGTTTTCGATCAGAAAGGTATGATGAAAAAAGTTTTAAGGATCTATCGGTGAAATTATACAACTGTAGTTTATATAAAAGAATGTGATGGTCAACTAAATCGAAGGCTTTTTCGAGATCCAAAAACACAGAGCCAACTAATTTCCCATTGTCTATATCTTTTAACCATGCATCAATAAGTCTTAAAAGAGCGGTATTACAAGAGTGATCTTTTCGAAACACTGATTGAGTTTTGTGAATGATATTAGTGCTTTTGAAAAATTGATGTAGTTGGTTTGCAATGTGTCTCTCAAATACTTTTGATATAGATGGCAATATAGAAATCGGGCGGTAATTATTTTGGTTCTCCCTATCACCAGACTTATAAATTGGTATTACACGTGCTTCTTTAAGTGATTCCGGAAATATCCCTGACGCAATATTGTTGTTTATTATTGATGTTATGTATGGAGTGATTATATCCCCGCAATGTTTCAATAGTTTCGGACTAATTTCATCTAGACCTGTTGATTTATGTATGTCCAGTTTGTCAATAATTTTTTTAACGTCTAGAGGAGTTATGAAATCAATATCAAACTGTTGGTTCCTTAACGAGTGCTTTAATTTGGTTTTAAGAAAAGAAAAATTACTTGATACGAAAGATGTTTTGTTAATAATATTTGAGATGTTTACAAAATGTATATTTAATTCATTAGCAATATTTAAGTCACCCTCAATTGTCCCTGTAGTTGTAAATAATTGTTTAGGGAGTACAATATCTTTTCCTTTTATTCAAATATGAAAGATTCTTTAAATTTTTCCATAGATATCTTGAGTTTTTGTTTTCTTTGATTGATTTATTAAAAAAGTTCTTCTTATTCTTTTTTTATATTTGAAGAAACTTTATTTCTTAATATTTTGTACGTACCAATGTCTCCATTTTTGTGACATCTATCCCTCGCGTATATTAATGATTTAATGTCTTCAGTGAACCACTGAGGTTTAATATCATACTGTATTCTTTTTTCTTTTATTGGCGAGTGTTTTGTTATAACATCATTCAAAATTGAGTAAAGTAGGGAAAGCGCTTGATTTAGCTCAGTAATTTTCTCTACATTATTAATCTCTGAGTTTTGTAGGTCAGGCTGAAATGATTGTTCATCAAAGGTTTTGAATGATCTGTAACTTAGTACTTTATGTTTACTAATTCTGTTTTTGATCACGCTCTTGAACGATGGAATAGTGCAACAGATAGGATAATGATCACTTAGAGCTATGTTTGATACAAATATATCGTTTATAAGAGAATTCCTCGGTGCATATGGTCTATTATAGTTTTGCAATTTTTTGAAATCCTGGTTGGAGTTTCAATAAACTGTTTTAGTCCAAACTTAGTAATTGTCTCACTCCACTTTGAGTTGTTAAACATCTCTAATGTATTTCCAGGAAAATAGTTGATATTGATGTCACCTAGAACGTAATAATCAATATTCAGTTGATCAATCAGATCTAACTGTAGTGAATGTTTGTCAGTACAATTTTGTTTCGAATTTGGTGGTCGATATATGAAGTTCAAAAGAAACGATTTTTGAACAGTTTTGATTTCGACCCAGATAGATTCCAGATCCTCGACCTCAAATTCAGGACGACGCTTAAATGATAAGCTATTATCCAGATAATTATCAACCCACCACCGTTTTTACCTTATTATAGAATACTGGTTAACAGAAAGAACATTATCATCTATATCTCCGTGCAAAAATGTTTCTGTTAGACCTAAAATATTTGGTCTATTATTTAGACTTAGATATAACAAATTTTCTGTTTATTTTATGTTTTTTGGCAAAATATTCAGTAAAATTTGCAATTATAGTATTTCTTATTCCCCATGGAGAACCCAAGAATGATTACTACAATCATTACTAAAACGCAACAAAAGTAGTTCAAAATATTTTGATTATTTCAAACATCAATTCATTAGATATAGGCCTAAATTGATTTTTTTTATTAAATAAGTCTGCACTTCGTCACACCATGAATCGTGGCGTATTAATCAATCAGCTGTTCATTCATTAAAAAATGCTCGGTCCAGGGCTGACCTAAGTGCAAAATTTGTCACAATTTAATGCATTTGTGAATAATGAGCGATTGTAGAGGTAGTTTTCCACTTTTTATAGATGACTTATAGGTTTCAGACCATGATCATACAAGTATTAAGAAATTACTGTGAACATTGAATGGTGGTGAAAAAAAATGAAAATCAACTTTTTCTCATTTTTTTATTCAAAATTGCTATAGATGGATAGAAAATGATCTAACTAAGCAAATGAATACCAACAACCCTATGTTTATTTCAAAAATAAAAATTTTATAGCCATTTTTCAATTTTATTTAATGTTCTATCACCGATAAATGAGGGGAAATATGTATCTCATCGGTGAGAAATTGGATAAAGCTAAGTATTTTAACGTAATTAATCACTCACTGTCAATCATGTGTATGATACTTTAGTATGGAGGACTAGCTTGAGATCCTGGGTGTGAAAATTTGGGACATTTGTTTAGAATGTGGTTAAAAAGTAGTTCGGCAAAAACAGTGAAAATAAAAATGATATTTTCACTGCTTTGAAACAGTGAAATACCAATTTTATTTCACCGATATATTTCAGTATTTCACTGAAAAGCATAAAATAAAATACTTGATCTCATCCAATTTTGGTAATAAATGTCTGACGTTAAGATGGGCAATATATGCATACCCTTTTGCAAGAGGTAAACCCTACATTTTTATTTTCATAATCGTCTTTATCATCATATTTGTCATCATTTTCATCATCTTTACCACCATCCTCACCATCTTTATCACCACAATCACCACCACCATCATCATCATTATCATCATCGTCATTGTATTTATCATCACGACTACGATGATTGATATCTTTATCATTTATGATATCACTATAAACCTTACCATCATTTTTATCATCATTTACAAAATCAACATCATCATCACTATCATTTTCATCATCTCTACCACCATAACACAAATCTTGCTTTACTAAACAGTGACTTGTTATACGTGTGTTTTTGGTTATTCGGTTTTCATAATTATTATAATTTTTAAAATATACATCAGATATACAAATACAAATTAGCTGATTAAAATCACTGCAAATCGTGTCTAGATATGTAAAAATGTTTAGATTTTCGATTTTAGAGTGACTGTTATGTATTTCCTAATGTTGATATCCGATTAAACGTTCATTTCCGGTCAAGCGAGGAAATAATCTCCAATAAACAGTTTCTCCAAGTCATTTTTCTGTACAATGAAAATGGAGTACCCAGATGTTCATATCCGAAATTGTTCACATACATTAAAACGTTAGACAAAACTATACGGTATATTTTGGAAAGCTGACTGAATTTATTGTCTGTCCACAAACAGAAATAACGCAAGGCGTGGACGCCTTACACATTTCTACCTGATGAAAACATCTCAGAAAATGTATCTGAAAGAAAATTATATCTTTTTGCGAGTGATTCACTAACAGTTTTTTTAATGTCAAGCTCAGGTTTTAAAGAATATAAAAAGCCTACCTTCTGTCTCTGTTTCAGGAGCAAATGCCTATTCCTTACGATGAACTTGAGACTTTCAATGTATTGATAAAATCGCCAGGTGTACTAGTGGAAGTCATCACCATAATTGTATCGATCTTCAAGACTTGCTCACCGGTAATAACTTTATCGGAAACAAGACAATAACATAACCTCTGGCTCTTGTAACGGTGGTCCACATTACTAAAAACACGCTATTTTTTTTTTCCGAGAAAAGTCTTGAAAATAAGAAAAATTGACCAGATTGTTTGAACCAGTCGCATAGTAGCAGTTTGACAGCGGTCATGAGGATATTAATTAGGAGGACAGCCATTCTGCCTGTATAACTCACGCCAGTCCTGAGTGTGTATGTAATCCAAAGTGTTGCATATCAAATAATAAATGAATCAAGGTCTGGCAAGACGCAGTTCATTAAAAGAGCACCTCAACAGATTCGCACGCATTCTGATTATAAGCAAGGTAAATATGAACAAATGCACATCTGCCTTGAAACAGAAGAAAGCAGATGCAAGCAGACCTGCAGACTATGCATGGTATAGTCTGCACACATGCAGAGTATGCATGGTATAGTCTGCAGACCTGCAGAGTATGCATGGTATAGTCTGCAGACTATGCATGGTATAGTCTACAGGCATGCAGATAATGCATGGTATAGTCTGCAGACCTGCAGACTATGCATGGTATAGTCTGCAGACCTGCAGATTATGCATGGTATAGTCTGCAGACCTGCAGAGTATGCATGGTATAGTCTGCAGAGTATACATTGTATTTTCTGCAGTATATTTGACAGTTCTGTAGTTTGTGTAAATTGTATACAGTCTTTAATTGCATGCTTGGTATATAGTGTCTGCACAGCTGTGTTAATTCAATGCAAAGGTGTTGTTTTCTCTGTATTCAATTACTCCGACTACAGTGTACATTGCTTTTTCTGTATTCAATTACCCCTATTACAGTGTACACAATTTACAATGTAAAGATAATAATAACAACTGCTGTTACAGTAATAAATAAAACATAAAAGAGACAATGACGTTAAAGTAATATTATGTTCATCTTACTGCACATAGTGTATTTTGGTGACAGTTTTATAAAAGCAATTTTCGGTTGCTGTGCATTTAAATGTGTTAAACTTATGATAATGCCGCATTAATATTTGAAGTAGGTGCTTTAGAAATTAAAAAAATGGACAAATGAAATAATAATTCCTTCCTTGGCAGTGATCTACCTTGTGTTATTAGTGTTGCTCGGCAGTGGAAGGGAAGCTACTCCTGCATGCATTTGTTTATTTCTTAAATTGACTCTCCCAGTCAAAATAGGAAAAGTAATATTTGGAAAGTTATTATTTCATACTGGTAGCAGGAAAAGTTTGTTGTATTGGGTTAAAAGTTATTATTTCCTCTACCCTTTTCACACACTCCTATTTCAGCTGGAATTTTACTTTTAAAAAATGTGCATAATGTCACTTTAAATATGGCTGAATGCTGATTACCTTCTTAGAACAATTCAATATTGTACTTATGTAATTCTGCTTGAACAAATAATCTCGTTTAAAAGGAATTCTTCCGAGATAATTTCGGGTCTTCTGTTTGTAATATAGTAGTGCTATCTGTGTGAAATATGTGTTGTCAGTTTAAACTTATTTATTTAGCATCGATTGTAGAACATGTTCTTGCAGATATTTTTTATCAACTTGACATGTTCATTAAAGTGGAATTATGCACATTTTTTCAAGTAACAATCCAGCTGAAATAGGTGTGTGTACAAAAGGGTAGAGGAAATAATAGCTTTTAACCCAATACTCCAAACTCTTCCCGCTACCAGTTTGAAATAATATCTTTCCAAATATTACTTTTCTTATTTTGACTGGGAGAGTCTTTTTAGAAAAAAAAACTACATGCGGGAGTTGCTTCCCTTCCACTGCCGAAATCTCTACCAACAACAACAACACAAGGGAGATCACTGCGAAGAAGGGAACTATCATTTTATCAGTCCGATTTTTTTTATTTCTAAAGCACCAACTTCAAATACTAATGCGGCATTATCATTAGTTTAACACATTTGAATGCGCAGCAACCAAAACTTGATCTTATAAAACTGTGTTTAAAAGCCAAAAAATAATATATAAATACATGTACATAAATTTAAAAGATATGTATTTATATATTTTTTTTTTGCTTTTAAACACACTTCATAAAATGAATCCTCTTGGCTACAGGTTGTAAAATAAGGCTCAATCTTGTTTTTATTTTCACAAGCATAATTCAGAATAAGAAAACTTGACGTATCGCGAAACAAGGTCCTGTGCTTGCACGTTTCATTTGAGTGACTGAAATTCAGGCTTTCGGGGGGTGTTTTTTTTTTTTTTTTTTTTTTTTTTTTTTTTTTTTTTTTTTTTTTTTTTTTTTTTTTTTTTTTTTTTTTTTTTTTTTTGGGGGGGGGTGTTTTTTTTTTTTTGTGGTTTTTTTTTTTTTTTTTTTTTTTTTTTTTTTTTTTTTTTTTTTTTTTTTTTTTTTTTTTTTTTTTTTTTTTTTTTTTTTTTTTTTTTTTTTTTTTTTTTTTTTTTTTTTTTTTTTTTTTTTTTTTTTTTTTTTTTTTTTTTTTTTTTTTTTTTTTTTTTTTAAAATTTTTTTTTTTTTTTTTTTTTTTTTTTTTTTTTTTAAATTTTTTTTTTTTTTGTTAAGATGGAAATCAATGTTATATCTGCATGGCATGGTTTTAAAACAATATTCGATGTGTAGTAACTATAGTAAGTGCAGAAAGAAAATAAAGCCTCCGAAATGTTAAATTTAATATTATTTTGTAAGAAGCTAGATAGTAAAGATTGTTATAGATCAGGAAGAATTCATTCAATAACATTAAAGATCGCTACAGAAACCTGGCAGAGTAAAATGTAATCTGTCCCAGCGAATAACACAATAATAATTATTAAGATGTTATCATTAATCAATAAAGAAAAAAGAAGAAAGCAAGATTAGACAGTCTTGGTAAAAATGCAAAAACTGTTGCCATTCATTATTTAATTTTGTTCTGTCGTAGACCATTACCGTAAGCAGAAGCGCATCTTGTACGTTGCTCTAAGTACACAGTCGCCATATTGAGTAGGGGGTCAGTCTGTCGATGAGAGCTGTGTTTGACGCATGTCGTTTACGGACTTCGTGTGTTTTATCTTCGCATGATATGGGTTGAAATGATATCTGATCTTGAATGTAGACAGTAGGGCATAAAAGTTTATCTTGTCACGACATGTATATTTTTTTTACAAAATATTCCCTCCGTGTTCGGTTGGTAAGAGTGTCGAAATAACAGTAACCACTCATTAATCGAGGTTGATGGGTTAGAGACACAGCACACACAACCGGATCGAGTAAGTAGGCAATTTCGCAAGGAGGATGTAAACAGCTCGCCTTTGAATTACTAAATGGCGGGCGCTTGCATTTTCCGGTGTCGAGGCATAAGATCGGACCCTCTAAAATACCCACTACATGATAAAAGTATCACAACAAGTACGTCTACATAATATAAAGATGTGTTTGCATAGTATAATAAAAAATGTCATAATATAATCACACAGCATATAACGTCTTACGCACATAACATAAATATGTTTGCACAACATGTAAAGAACTTGGTACATAATGTAATGAACATCAGACATAATGATAAATTTTCACGACTACAACAGACAGTACCGGTGTTCCATATCTAGGCCTAATGATTTTTATAAGTATTTCCTTTATAAACCTATGCAAAATCAAGTCCCCCGCCTCTATGCTCTCCCGGCGGAGTGAATTTTGACCCATCGGTCATGATTGGAACAATCTTTGTAGAGGTCTAAACGTGCTAAATATCTTAGCTCTATGCTTTGTGGTTTCATAGAAGAAGATTTTAAAAGATTTCCTATTTGATGGTTCTGCATTGAATGTTATTCTTTAAAAAGTTCATGCAAGAAACATCCCTGATAGGTTTTATCAACATTGGCCCAGTGGTTTCAGAGGATATGTCGTTTGAAGGAAATGGTGAAAGGACGGACGCACTTTGTGCCAGGTGAGCTAATAAATGATTCCGCGGAACTAGTTTTTTTACTGCCTATGGTGTTCTACTTTTTTTCAACGGCTTACGGACAACAACCCATAGTATTAAATTATTTCGGCTTTAGCTCTCTAAAAGCATATTTTCTCTACTGTTTGGACCAAAACTGTTTTTTTTTATTGTAGAGCGCTTTTGAAATTTCATCCTGACAATTCATTTTCACTGATGTTTATCTAAGAAAGAAATCTCTTAATGGAGACAAAGCTTAATGGAATCTACTGACCTTATAACACGAAATCTAAATGATGACATCGATCAACGGAACTATGCGGCGATACAGTTATTTGATATTTCATTCAATATGTACAAACTGGTTATTTAATCTTTATTTCACGAAAAGAATATATTGTCTTATGATTTCCAACATACATGTATTTTTTAATACCCATATATCAACAAGACTTCAGAGTGCATTTTTCGCTACGGTTCACCAGTTAACTATATTTTAATCTCGTAATCAATTACGCGCAATTGAGAAAAGGTATCTAGCAAATTACATCTTATTAAAAGGCTGGAACGGCGATACATGAATTCCCTAAGGCTTTGTCAATACAAAGTTTACACATTATCCCTTATATCTTAAAAACAGCCTATGATCGGAATCATATTATGAATAATTTAATAAACTTTGTTTCATTCAACATGTCATATCATTAAAATTTCAACTGGAATGTAATGTGATTGGTGAGTGTATTATGGTGATGTGCACCAAGGGAGATGTAGTATAATAATTGAAGTAACAACGCTAGATATCAGACACTGTGACATAGCTAACTGCCCACACTATGTGGCTGTAGCTGTATTTAACTGTAGAATATTATGGACTATGCTTTTCAATACGCTTCTATACAATTTAAAGATCTTGCAGTTCAGTTTTATACGAGGAACGTCTTCCTTTCATAGACTATATAAAACCGGGAATCCAAGAACGTGGTCGGGCATTATTTGAACAGTCGTGGTCGGTAATGCTTCTCAAAGCCACATGCAAAATTTCAAACATCTACAATGTGTGGTTTTACATAATTATGAAGATTTTACTTGAAGGATTTTCCTATGGAAGTTCCTTTTTGTAAAACGCTGGACCCAAAGACCCGTGACAATTATGGCCCACGAGTCGAGACTTGAACAATCCTGTTGGAGAGCTACTAAACTATGCTACATAGCTTTGTGCTATGTGGTTTTAGATCCAGATATTTCTAAAGATATTTTCTAATTAAGTCTACATAAAAAGGGATGACCCAGAACATGGTTTGAATATTCCAGGTAAAGGTCCCATAAACAATGCATAGATGCCAAATATCTAAGCTTTTGACTTGTGGTTTGAGACAAGATCTGCTGACAAAGTCTATGGGGGTCATTTGAGTAGGTCTCAACAAATATCTTAGCTCTAGACTTTGCAAATGTATGGTGTCTCAGCCAGGTGATAAATAGAAACGGTGCACTGCCGAAAACTGGTCGGTTCATATAAAATTTCCTTAAATGCACGTTGTTTCATGGATTCATTTTATGACGTTGTAGACCATACACAAAGATCTTTGACTGCGAATGTTCATATATATCATCATATAGAACATTTACAAATAAGTTCAGCTGCAGATGTTCCAATTGTCATTGAATGAATTCTCAGATTATAGCTCGGAAAGACGCGTTATTTGAGCGATAGTGAGTTGACTTTGGTCATAACATTGGATATTTAAATAAATTTTAACTGAAGCAAACAGTTTCTAGCAGTGCACAGTACCCATTTATAAATTGACAAAGATATTGTTCTTTCCATTGCCTAGTCAACCAGAGTTCTGCATGGAATGGAATTATTTGAAAAGGTTTGAAAGACGACCATCCGAGAAACATTCCTGTGAAGTTTAGTTGAAATTGGCTCAGAGAGTTTTAAGGACATGTCGTTCAAGACGCACAGATACACCGTGGTCCCGATAGGCCAGAATGAGCATTCTGCACTTGTATAAGGTGAAACTAAATCATCAAAATGTAATAGTTAAGAAATAATACTCATTGTGTAAAACTGGTCCCTTTCGAGGGGATCATATGTTTTACATAAAAATGTATAGAAATCTGCTTTTAAGCAACTGCAAGATATAGAGCTTAGATATTTGATAGATATTCTCTATCAAACATGCCCAAAGGGTTAAAATTTACCCGGCCTAGGGGTCAAAATTTTCACAAAGTAATATTATATTTAAATCCTCTTCTTCAAAAAGATAAACTCAATGCCGAGAGCATACCCATCTAGTTTGTGACACTGAGTTGAAGTTCTCTATTAAGTTTATTCAAAATTGCCCTCGCAAGGGTCACATTATGCCCAGCCAGGGGGTCACATTATGAACATTGACAAGATAAATCAATTAAACCATTTTAAAATGAGAATTCATACCCTTAAGATTAGAATTTGCCCCATCTGAATTTGAAATGGCATATTTTGGAAAGATCTGTATGGGGGGGGTCATGTATCTATGTCTTTGGCATTGACTTGCATTTTGTACAAGATGGGCGATTTTCAAAATGAGCAATCATAGGCCTCTTGTTTCTTTAATTACTAGTTTATCTGGTACAAGTGTCAGTTACAGGTATTTGATTCGATCACCGTCCGAAGTCCTTCGTCCGTCGAACGGCGTCCGCGAGCCCGTCCGTCCTGTCTTTTCTTCAAACGTCACCTTCTCTGAAACCACTGATCGAATATTGATCGAAGAATTTCCCTGAAGTCCTAAGTGGCCCAGCATCAGACGTCATTTGACGAATAATATAAAAAGAACTAGAACTATCACTGAAGGTGAGAAATACCCCCCTAACACCCCACTGACACAGTATTTAAAATTTATTTGATATTTGATGCTTTGATTATTGGACCTGCACAACTTAAGGCTTGTGTGAAGTATAATTAGATTCTGACCAGGGGTTTTGGAGATTAAAAGCGCACCAGATGTTACCATCTACATCCCCTGCGACTTTTTATCTAGTGACCCGAAACATGGACCATGCACAACTAGGCATGCTGCTTATCACTTCTATGAAGTATCATTAAGTTCTGATCAGGGGTTTTGGAGATTTCGCATCCACAATATTTTACCATCTCGAGCCCCTGTGACCTTGACCTGTAATATAGTGACCCGAAACATCGACCATGCACAACTAAGCATTGCATTTATACATGTGTGATGTATGATCAAATTCTGACTTGGGGTTTTGGAGATTTAGCGTCCACAATATTTTACCATCTCGAGCCCCGAAACATCGACCATGCACAACTAGGCATTGTACTTATCATTTGGTGAAGTGTCATCAAATTCTAACCAGGGGTTTTGGAGATTTCGTGTCCACAATGGTTCGGCATGCTGAAAAGCCAGAGCTGGGCTCATGGGCTGGGCTCGTGGACTGGGTCCAGCTGGACCCAAGGTTAATGGACTCCCTGGAATTTAAGGTCAGAGTTTCAAGGACACAACTTTGTTCCAATAACCTCTCACTAATTGCTGATAATGGCTATTAAGGGAGGGCATAATTTTGATAAGTTGAAAATGTATAAACAATCCTTACTATAGGGTTCGGAGAAGGGTCAATGTTTACAGATTTTGAAACAATACACTTTTAGATTGAATATTGAGGTATGCACGTAAGTTCGTATGTAAAGTGTACACATATGCATTACTTTGCAGCTACATAAGGTAGGATACTTTTAGGTTTTTAAATAATGATTTAAAATAGTTAACTTAATTTAATCATCGGTTTAACGACCTTACTTTTCAAAAGTGAACAGGATATTATTTTCTTATCCCTAACAGCCAGTTCAAACCACTGTCGTGGTAAAATTACATTCATTGAATTGGGAGAAATGCTATCTAAAAGTTCATGAACGTATTTCAATGTTTCCAAGACCAAACTTATTTAACCCCCACACCCACACCCACTCTGCAAAGGAAGTTTGAAAGGGGGTATACTGGAGTCACCATTTTGGGATTGGTCTGTTTTTTGTCAAATGGCAAGTTCTTTTTGAAGATCAATGTTTTAAAACTTAATAATTATTTGTACAATTTTAAAACCATTGTTCTTATATGAAAAAAAAACAGTATGTAAATCATCACAAAGTGTACCTATATTGCTTACTAATAGCACATGTTGAATTAGATCATTATAATGACTCCATTGAGTAAACGATGCAGATATCACTTACAGTCATTACTGCCTGCTACTGAAATGTCATTCCAGCCTCTAATGCCTCTTTAACCTTATGACCACGAGGTTATGACCCTATCGTCTGGGAATTCATGGCATTGAGACTACTGGTCCATGGCATTGGGTCCAGCCCACGAGCCCAGCCCAGCCCAACCCACGAGTCCAGCCCTGGTTTTTCAGCATCCCCAATGGTTCACTATCCCGGGCCCCTGAGATATTGACCTTTGACATAGAGATCCGAAACATTGACCATGCTCAATTAGGCATTACACTTATCACTTGTGTGAAGTATCATTAAATTCTGACCAGGGGATTCGGAGATTTAGCATCCACAAGATTTTACTATCCCTGTGGCCTTGACATTTGACCTAGAGATCCGAAACATGGACCATGCACAACTAGGCATTGTACTTATCACCTGTGTGGAGTATCATCAAATTCTGACAAGGGGTATTGGAGATTTAGCGTCCACAAGATTTTACTATCCCTAGCCCCTGTGACCTTGACATTTGACCTAGAGACCCGAAACATGGACCATGCACAACTAGGCATTGTACTTATCACCTGTGGACTATCATCAAATTCTGACAAGGGGTATTGGAGATCTAGTGTTCACAAGATTCCATCTACAGACGGACAGACAAGCTGAATCCAGTATACCCTCCCTAACACTTTGTGCTCGAGGGGGGAGGGGTATAAAATAAAGTGACAGGTCGAGCGGAACGACGGACTATATTTGTCGTTGTTTCGCACTTTTTTGGCGTGTTGGCGCAATTTTTGAAGGGGGCGCCAGCACCACAAATTTTCATATATTTGCGGAGTCGCCAGAATGACAACACGCCACAAGTGTCCGCCGTGTTGTTTTGCTGTCGCATTTAGATTATGCGACATCACGACACCACGACATGGCACAAACGAGACACCATAGAAATTACACTCTGGTTTTATAAAAGCTAAACACTGGAGCAAACCTTTGTTTTCAGCAGCTTGTTAACCTTCATTTTCGTGTTAGTTTTGTACCTTTGAAACGGAGATACTACAGCAGATCGATTTAGCTGTTTATTTGTTCCGATTTCTCTCAAAACAGTTGTTCACAATAAATTATATCATGAGATATAGTGAAAATGCATGAAAAGCAAAAATAAGTTAATATCCGTATCAGCATAAGACCAGTTTGATGAAATGAAGCTTAATACCATAGCAACATCAATATAACATAATTACCAAGGCCATAGAGTACAATTTAATAAATAATTATGAATGATTATTATCAGCACATGGATCAATTTTAGTACTTTGTGTCAAAGCTAGTTTTCCCTAGTGTTTAGTAATGTAACAATACTATTAACAGATACTCTAATGTTATACTTTGTGATCAACAGTTGGTATTTACTTCAAAGAAAGTTATCATGTCAACACCTATGCTTCTCACATCATAGCTTACAGTTTTAAACAGACACTCCCTCTTACTTATTTCAAACTTAATTACTTCTAATCATATATAATAGAATATTTGCAATTATTTGTACTCAAACTAAAAGTTTAAGCTATATATTCCAGTCAGTAGTGATAAAATCAGAGTTTCAAAATATGTTGCAGTACCGTAGACCATCAATACTCAATGTAAAGTTGTTGTTAAACAATTAACAGGTGGATAGTTATTACAGAAGGACTCTTTGTTGAAAATTTGTAGTAAAATGACGCATTTTTCTATTAAAGATGTTCTTTTAAAGGGACATACCCTACAACTGACTTAATAACCTCCAAAACATAAATAATTGAGTCTTTTGAAGTATTATAACCTAACCTTAAAGTTTCAGCTATGCAATCCCAGTCATTATCGATAAAATCAGCGGTTTAAAATATAATGCAGTACCGTAAAAAAAAAATAAAAGGGGGGGGGACACGTACCATAAAAAAAAGGGAAGGCCACTTACCAAAACGCAGCCTCCCAAAACGAACCCCACAGCACCCAGAAGTGCACACCACCAACACACACACACGCACGCACGCACGCACACACACACGACACACACACACAATCAGTACACACACACAAACACTACCAACACACACTAGCATACAAAGCAAACACACGAGGACAAAACGAACAATTAAAGGAACACAGTGGGGCACCGCCTTGGAACGGTCAGTGGCAAAAACACCACTGGGGAGCTTAAACCGGTTTATGGTGCGCACCCAACCTCACTCTTTCCCCCAAAACCATTCAATAATCTATGTAGAGTTGTTGTTGTACAATTAATTGGTGGATGCAATTTATTACAGAAAGCTTCTATATTGATTAATTGTGGTAATATAAGGCATTTTTCGCCATAGGTCCTTCTTTGAAATTGTGTTTATTTATCATTTTACGTTCATTGAACACATTATTTATGTTTCGAGAATATTGTCTGCTAGATGTAGGGAGTGCCTCTTTAGATAGCATCTACATTTGTATATATCATTTAACATTTGTAAATCACATTACTTTTGTCTGGAGTGTATAACCTGCTGGCTGTAGGGTGTGCCCCTATAAGCTTATATATCGAAATCCATCTACTATTGATAAACTTTGATGCAGAGGGGAAAGGAGTCATCTTTCAGTTTATTCGCTGATAGAAAAATGGTACCAGACCATTTTTAGCTAAAACAAATTACTTCATTCCATCACCTTGCAATGGCTATGGTGTATCTTTTCTACCTGGGTACATCGCGCTTTACCCATTGAATTATTAGTTTCTATATGAGCACGAGGTTCAGATGGAAATATCCGTCACTGAGGGTAACTGTTTTGGCGGGAACGAGGCTCTGCCGAGTTCCCGCGAAACAGTTTCCCGAAATGACGGAATTTCCATCTGAACCAAGTATCTCATGGAAGAAACTTTTTCTTGCATACCGTCTGCACTTTGAAATAGATATTTAAAAACAAACTTACCGAAATGAGCATTTTGATATAAAAACAAACATTCTTTAGATGTTATGTGTGACGTCACATTTTTTATAACGTGACGTCACATTGTTTATAACGTTACGTCACAAGTAAGCACGTAAGTCGTCTTACACGGGGGGGTGTAAGATGAGATTTTCCAGCACTGGTAAAACGCAGATATCCCCATCTGGTATGCAAGAAAAACTTATCTCACATCGCTTATCTCACATCGCTGCCGGACCATTTTTACGTTAATTGTAAGCAGACATAAAAATAGAAAAATGGCTGTAAAATTGTTATTTTTGAAATAAACATAGGGTTGTTGGTATTCATTTTCTTAGTTAGATCATTTTCTATCCATCTATAGCAGTTTTAAAAGTAAAATTCGAGAAAAAAGTTGATTTTCATTTTTCATCCCCATCCTGTATTTGCACTAATTTCTTCTTACTTGTGTGAAAATGCGATTTAAACGGTGAGAAAATAAATCTACCATGTCCATTGAGTTGTGGAAAAGGAAATCCCACCCACGGGTTGAGATACGTCCAAAAAAACTCGGCACAGCCTCGTTTTTGGACGTATCTCAACCCTCGGGTGGGATTTCCTTATCCACAACTCATGAACATGTTAGATTCACTTTATCTTTGCCATAGTTGCATTACTGAAAAGATAGAATTTATCTGTCTGTTTAAAATTCAAATTCGTTCACAAGGTAAACGTGACGAATATACAGGCTGTGCATGCTCTACATTGTTCTTTGTGAAAGAAATACCTAGTTTCAACAGCTGGGTAATAAACAACTTTACATTTTTTGTAGAGCGTCAACTAAGGACCGTTCCTAATGTAATCTCTACAAAAGTTCAAACGACGGGTCGCCATATAATGAGGTGTAGCACAATTATACTGAAATCAAGACCTAACTCGACGTCGTTTATGTACAGCTTTTTCAGATACTAACTATTACGCCTGTTTCAGATACTTACTACTACAGTTCTTTCAGATACTTACTACTACAGCTGTTTCAATTCATAATTACTACAACCGTTTAAGATACTAACTACTACAGTTGTTTAAGATTCTTACTACTACAGCTGTTTCAATGGTAGGTCACCAGCCTTATTTATAAGTAATGGACACTTTTTGAAGTATACCCCCGAAAGCAGTGAAAATGACCCCTATCTCATGTTTACCGATAATAAAACTCTAAATTTGGCAACTCACCATTGTTTCTTATTTAAAATGTTAAGCAATTGATCTTATTTTATGAAACTACATTGAGATTTCAACATGTATTCACACTGAAAATATACCATAAAGAACAACTAGTTTCTGTAAAAAAAATGTAAAATTTGTAGTCATTCGTCAAAGTTTTTTTTTTTTCTTATATTCAAGCAATGAGAATTTCTTAATTTTTTGCAGAAGAATTGTTCAAACATCACTTTATTGAAAACTAATTTAAAAATCAAAGCGCTGAAGGCACTGAAAGTGTTCGGTCTGAAACATAGATTATCGTAAGGATTGGTACTTAGGTGAGGAATGTTGAACACATGTTTTGCAATATGTCTAATAGTTTTAAGTGGAACATCTGACCACTTGATGTAACAGAAAATTGAGCAATGTTACGGACGGTGAGATTCCTCCTAGGTCAAGTGGTTAGAAAAGCGCAACTTCTCAATTATTGAGAGTCTTGAGATCGAGCCCCGCTACTGACCATGTCTCCTTATGTGAGAAAGTTTGTAGTTTTTTAAGAAGATCATAGTTATAGTACTGGTCCTTACCAGGAATTATCGTAAGATTAACTGTCCGCCTGTAAATAAACGTACATGTAACTGATATGTATTTCCTTTGACGTAGATCTTTTTTCTAGACTGAGTAATGAATAAAGAACAAAGTCGGAATATTTAATACATAGTATACATTGTACTGAGCACTTGAGCATGGCTTACAACGTCATCATTTTTTCACTATTGTAAACATAAACTCAACACATTTCTATAATATCGACATGAAAATTAATGATCGATTGCATTCATGGTATAATACATTATATAAGCGAAATAATAAAACAACTTTCTTTTGGTGTTCCATTCATAACAAATTGTTTCCCGCCGGATGTTTAACCCGAACATTCCTATCTAGCCCGTTCACGATAAATCAGTCGTATGGTACATGAAACATATACCATAAAACACAACATAAATCAGAAACTGTTTACACATTGATGGGCGACCAGTATCGATCCAGACCACCCTGCTTGAATGGTTGCAAAGTCCATTATGTTGGTTTTCCCATGACGCGGCTCAATTTTTGTTATTTTATTACACTGAACCATGCAGAACACACGAATGGAAGGTATTTCAAAATGAATGAATCACAGATCATTATTGTAAATAGTCATAGTAATCAATCAATAATTTCATTCAACAATAGTTAGGAAACCTATCTATTGAAACACTGCTGAAAAGGTGGTTTAAGACGAAACTATTTTGCTACTAGCTTGCTAACAAAATCTTAGGTGCATTTTAACAGTCTATTTCCCATGTTCAACTATATTAACAAATGCACACCACGGTGCTTCCCTGAATATGGCAGTTAAAGGGTATATTTCACAATTATCGCTAATAGCAACAGCAACTTATAAACTGGCTCTTTTCTACATAAATTATATGGTTAAATAACAATCATCTTTAAACTCCCAACTTCGTGACTTCGCTACTTTCGATTTTGGAGTTAAAACGTATCATAACCGCGTAGTTAACCAGAACGACATTCCGTTATTCTGTTATCAAAATCTATATTTTCATTAAATAACCGATGAAATGGCGTTTATAAATGCAATGTAGGTAAAGTATTGCCAGTATAAATGGTATATGAGGTGTGTCACTTTCTGCGCGTTTGATCGGCTGCTTATTAAAGTAGTGCATGTCTAAACTGCGTAGTAAGAAACAGACCACTTACATGCCATAATGCTGTATCTGTTGAACGTTTAAGAAGTACTTACAACCTATGCACATTAATTTAGAAAAATTGACTAAATTCTTGATTATGATTAATTGTCGCATATTTTTCTTTTCTTTAAAACAATATTAATCTTTGCAATCATATCAACACCAAAACTGTTGATTACTTATTTTACTTTCTATAAATATGAGATGTGATCAATCTGAAGGATTATTTAAAATTGAGGGGTTATTCGGTTTTAAAAGTAGAAACTGCTATTCTCAGAAACCAGGTACAATAAATGTGAGGATTTGAAAATCCTCACATTTAATGATAGGTCACCAGCCTTGTTATTGAGAAAAATGAGCTGTTGTCTCGGTGGGAGGGTGGTGTTGGAGGGTATGCCATGTGAGTATTGCCCCTGGCGTAATACAGATAGCTAAATGAAACTTTAACGGGGTATATTTTGCGTAGTAAAATACAAAAATGTATCTTTCTGAAAGCATTTAACATAGTTTAAAAGTCAACCTTTGCTAAACACTGACTTTTTGGGTGCTTTTAAAGAGATAGAATACATTTTCTTGATATACTGATTTTTGTCGAACCGCTTGCGAAAGCTCGATATAGTTGTCCAAATGGATGTTCGGTGTATGTGCGTGCATGCGTGCGTCCGTGCGTCCGTGTATGTATATGTACGTGTGTCCGTCCGTCCGAGTTTCGCTTGCCCGGGCTGTAACTTATCCATGGATCAAGGGATTATTAAATAACTTGGCACAAATGTTCACCATCATGAAACGGAGTGTCATGCGCAAGAACCAGGTCCCTAGGTCTAAGGTCAAGGTCACACTTAGTGGTTAAAAGTCAAATTCAAGAATGACTTTGTCCGGAACATATCTTCTTCATGCATGGAGGGATTTTATTGTTACTTGGCACAAATGTTCACCACCATAAGACGGAGTGTCATGTTTAAGAACCAGGTCCCTAGGTCTAAGGTCAAGGTCACACTTAGAGGTTTAAAGTCAAATTCAAGATGGAGGATTTCTTCTTCATGCATGGAGGGATTTTGATGTAACTTGGCACAAATGTTCACCACCATGAGGTACCCTCGTTTTTAGAAATACTTTTCTTTGTTATTACTATAAATACTATTCATTTGCTTAAATTGTAACTTTTTTATTACTTGCAGTAGAGAAAAATCGAGACCACTTTTCTGTGGTACAGCATGCATGTTACATCCAATATTTAGGTGTTTTTGACCTATCTCTACTTGGTAAGGAGTTAGCCATTTTGACAGCTGGCGTCTCGACATGTTGCACATGGGCATATAGTTATCCTATACATGTAGTTATATCTATTAAATATGTTATAGTGATATAAATGCTCAAAATACTTTTTTGTATGATTTTTTGTGACATTTTATTAATCAATATTACTATATTAAAGGATTTGATATATAGCCAAGAATTAAACTGTAGCGATCGTCTTTAACATATTAATTACTACAGCTGTTTCAGATACTTACTACTATAGCTTGTTTAAGATACTAACTACACAGCTTCAGATACTTACTACTACAGTTGTTTCAATTACTAATTACTACAACTGTTTAAGTTTCTAACTACTACAGCTGTTTCAGATACTTACTATTACAGCTGTTTCAGTTACTAATTACTACAACTGTTTACGATACTAACTACTACAGCTGTTTCAGATACTTACTATTACATCTGTTTCATTTACTAATTTATACAACTGTTTAAGATACTAAGTACTACCACTGACCTTACGCCAGGATCTTGATTGACAGATAATAATCTCTGAAACAACTGAAGTAGTTAGTATCTGAAACAACTGTAGCAGTTAGTATCTGAAACAGCTGGAGTAGTTACTATCTGAAAAAGCTGGAGTAGTTAGTATCTGAAACAGCTGGAGTAGTTACTATCTGAAAAAGCTGGAGTAGTTAGTATCTGAAACAGATGGAGTAGTTACTATCTGAAACAGCTGGAGTAGTTACTATCTGAAACAGCTGGAGTAGTTACCATCTGAAACAGCTGGAGTAGTTACTATCTGAAACAGCTGGAGTAGTTACTATCTGAAGCAGCTGGAGTAGTTACCATCTGAAACAGCTGGAGTAGTTACCATCTGAAGCAGCTGTTACAGTATTAATTAGTGTCTAAACAGCTGTTTAAGTAGTAGTTAGTATATTCCACTCCTGGGAAAACGTTGATTACTTGTTTTTCTGACTATCAATAATCAAGGATCGCACTTCGTGCACATGGAATGATGTCACTACACGATAACATGTCAGCGGAACTGTAGATGTTGTTAAACTCAGCTTAAACGTCATCCAAACTGACTTGCAACGGCAAAAACATTAGACATACATACTTGATTCCTGTCAATATTCGTATCTGCTTTGTTTAATGAACGTACGTTCAGTCTCCAGTACTTTAATTAGCACAAAGCCTCTTTGTGTCTCTAACCTGAGCATTCCAGCTCGCTCTTGAATAGATGCAGTTGAAAAAAATAACTTGACAAAAGTCTCAACTTGTTTCCTATCACGCTCTGCATGGAAATAATCTGTCCTGCAACACTTGCAAGATATCAAGCTGGCATAATATTATATTTAGATATACTGATTTGATATAAAGCTGGATCTTATGTGGATTCTTATCCATTTTCTCTGCTATCAAAAATGAATAACATATTTTGTTCCATATCCAACACGTGATCGAGCCATTTGACCTTTCGTTTTGGTGCCCGGTCACACTTTCTTTTGAAAGAGTTCTGTGCCCGCCTATACCATCACCGAGAAACATTATAATTTGGTGCCCTTTTGATCTTAAATAAGAAACAACTATGTGCAAGTGTTTTGTAAAATGTGACCAGCAGTTTTAATGCTGAAAGGCAAGGAATTGAAAATGTAAAATGTTTTTGTCCAATTTTCGGGAAAAGAAACCCCTAGGTAAGTTCGATGTTATTTAAAAGTGTCAATATAGTGGTAAGCTCCCTTTAAATCGTTAGAATGTCGGCAATATGTTTTTTTCAAATAAAGATTTAATTACTTTTATATCCTCAAATTTAATTCTGAATTGATGGAAATGAAGATTAATATGCCATCAGTCCAGGCCTAACCTCTTTCTGTCCTTTTTATTTACAGCCACAGTCAAAGAGTTGACAACTTTTGGTATTTCCTCTACTTTAGAAATTATTCTCTTCTGTAATAACGTTTGAATTTCTTATTCAACAAATGAAACATTTTCTCCGGCTGAGCGGTTATATTTTTAGGACTGTATGCAAATATTAGGGTGTCATATGTATTATAAGTATGACTACGGTGAAACGTTATTTTCAAAATAATAATTCGTGCATATAACCCTAGCACACATAACACTGTTACTACATATAACTACATATATGAATGACTGATGACAAGTAAATTAAAGTTTACAGACAATCCATTGATACAAACCTTTCCACAGCATAGAACGTAATAAGTATTCATTACACTTAAAAAGACTCAAAAGGAAAGAACTTTTAGATAAAATAGTGCAAACTTATGACCATACACAGTATGCTATGAGAAAAATACAATTTAAATGAAAACAGCCCGATAAATATGCCTTAAACATAGGGAGCATGGAAATTGTCCAAATTATGATATAAGTAGGCAATATGTCACATGTGACTATGGTCTGTAAGCTCGGTGTATAACACATCATAGATATTATACATTACATGTACAGTAAAAACAACCTTAAACTTACTGGAAAACACATGAATGAAGCCTGCAATGAGTGATTTAATTTTGACGTACAAGATCAATGGTCATGATACTAAGTCAAGCAACAAAATATATAAACACATTTATAACAAAAGCTTTATTTTCTTTTAAATGCTTTATTCAAAAATTAAACAATCGATTAGAAATAACTATAAATTATTTTAGGCCACGTTGTGCATAAGCCACATGTTTGCATAATCATAAGTAAAATAGAATAATAATAATAATAATAATAATAATTTCTTTATTTCAAGAAGGTGACATATTAAGGTTATACAAGAAGAAATAAAAGTATACACCTTATTGCGTTGCGCCTCAGCGCAACGCATGTTTGGGGTCACGTAACTGGAAGTCACTGGTGAGGTGGCAATGATCAATTTATCACCGTACCGGTAGTAGAGAAGAAATTCGTTTCCGATACTGAAAAGAATTCGTTGAAGTTACTGACATTGAACTAAATTCCACTGGTAAACAGTGCAGTATTCTAAATTTGCTACAAAGGCACAGAATAGTTTAATGATAAAAATGATGAATAATCGTGTTTTATATTAAACATTTTTTTTCGGCAAATAACAGTTCATTTCGGTGAATATTTATTAGGTATGTGGTAAAACCCTGACCAGACCAGACCAGAACACACAAAAGGCCGATCGTACCAGAAATTTTCGCCGATATGACTTACACACAATAGCGTTATTATTCCGGTATTGAAAATATCTGCATTTGGTACATGTGTAACCAAACTAGATTTTTCATTGTTAAAGTAATACTATTGAGCACTAAGAGCAGTATCGAAACATTTTCATCTCTAATAGAAACTATAAAATTCAATGTTAGTTCACCGAATGGATTTATTTGTGTGCGTATAGGCCCGATCATGTTTTACCGAGTTCTGAGTATTCTTTGATCATACTGTTTTGTTCATATCGGCGGAAATTTCCGGTACGTTTCGTGCTTTCCGTGGTGTAGTCTTTTACCCCCAACAATTAAAATTTTCCAAATTGAAAGACCCGCCATTACGATCTTTGCGGGACTGTTTCTCCCCATTATGATGGTCAGGAAAAATGTTTAAAAATTTAAAATTCGCATAGAAAGTACAGTAACAATGCATTGAATATAGCCTATGCTCACTACAGATGACCACTTATACAATTTACATTCGTAAATATCCATCTTTACAGGTCAAGTTCGATTATGGCCACATTTGCACTTAATAGTTCAGAGAAACACATGTGTGCACCTGTATGATAGTCGTTTTACATTTTTATACTTGCATGTTACTGAGCAGCACAAAGCGAGAGCATCCGTTTCCTTTGGAAACTTTCCTTTGCACACATTTCTAGATTTTGCTCTATTACTCTAGGTAGAAAAACTCTGACATATTGTAAAACAAATGATTAAATAGAACACCATCTTATACTTACTACTCTGGGAAATATTACAGTCTGTATGCCACGAAGTTTTCCTTGCAAGAACGGTAACATACACTTCCACTTAATATACTTGTATAAATTTTGTATATATGTCTTTGCACAGTTATTGTAGTCATAAGCAATTATTATAACATTCTAAACAGTGCAACCAGGGATTTGACGGGTATATTGTCGTAATTGCAAGACTCAGTGTAATTTGAAAATTAAAAAAAAACTTGCTTCTTTCTATTCCTTGGTTTTAATCGATCGGCCCCTGTATTACAGTTGTAAAGTATATTAAGAGTATGCATGTGACTATATCACAGTGTCCTAGCGTACGGTAAGCCGAAACGGAAGTTGCTGATCTGTACGCTGATGATCAGTTAGTTGTTGGCACAAATTGAGGCCACCATGGTCTAGATTTTGTATTGAACGTTTATTCAAATCGTCTTTTTTGAAGGAGATATTTTTGGGGTGAGTGTACCAGTTATTTATCCTTTTATTGTGATCATGTTTGCTTCAAGTAAGGTGTAGTATAATTGCAATCGGCTTTCGTTCCCAGTTTGATCACTGTCAAATTGACAAAAGGCCAGAGAAAATTTGACTTTGTGTTCGCATATTTCATTGTATATTAGTTTCTGGTCTATAATTGTACCGGCGTGGAAGAAAAAATATATTTCTGACTCGTATACTTCATTGAATCGAGATTGAATGACTCGATGCAGAAAAAATAACTGTTTTGTTCCGTCACTGAGAGTGACCCGACTGTACGCTTAGTTGCAACATTTCAATATAAGACTGTACGATTAGTATCAACAAATAAATATTCAGAATTCTAATGAATAAATTTAAATAAAACCAAATCATATGTTCGATTTACTAGCATCGAGTTTACAAGCCAAATTACGCATTCAATGGTCACATTAATTGGCAACATTATGCCATTATTAGTATTGTAAATATCTTTGAAAATCTGTTGTTTTTTCGTCAAAATATTTATAGATTTAATTAATGTTCTGTCATGATTTTCACGTTTCGAAAAGCCGCTATTGCAATTGTTCTCCACTTCAAGTAATTTGTCATGTATATTGGGCCTGTTCAAGACGATTTGATATATGTCCGGGTTTGTAATGCATACTTACTATAGATGAGTGTTAGAAAACAACAATGCAATGTCATACCGTCAGTCAGTAAGAATTCCAAGAGAAAAATGAGCTGTATGTAGATTATTTTAATTAGATTTGCACTGTTTTCTTGGTATATGAATAATGGTTTCCTGAAATGTTCCATACATTCTGTGGATGGGCAACCAACAAAGGACACCCGAATGCCATCTTTACATATGGTTTACTCAACAAAGGTTCAAAACTAACGCCAATGCAGACTGAATATTGTGACTTTCCCCCATTACAATGGGATAATGATAAAACATTTATTGCTACACCACTGCCAAAATGATCAGTGTAATGCAGGTTGATGCACCCTGTTTTACAGAATTGAGAAATATTCAAATTGAGGCAGTAATGGTCGATAAGTGTACACATACAATTGACTAAGTTGCACTTGATCACTGTTATTTCTATATTAGATCTAAGTGGACAAGATACACCTGTCAAAGAATTCAGTGCAGAAAGCATTACAAACGATACTGACTTTACTGGACGGTAATACAGGACATAGCTTTTCTGTTTTAATGACACCGATTTCTACTCTTTCTCTAAGTTTTGCCATATAAACTGAATGTGAAAGACCAGATTCTGTTGGTATTAACCAGACGTCATTTATGGATGTGGGACGGCGATTTTCCCTTTCAAAACCATTGGACTTTTGTGTACATGTACATACTGTCAATGTGTTGCAATTATGATTATGGTCATGTTAAATTGTTAAGGCAGTGTACAGTATTCACAAGCACTGCTGGATAGGATAGGAAGAACACAACCACCTGACGATATAAAACTTGATATTATTTTATTATGCTCTTTATTAACCACCACTCATTCTTCACTGATTCAAAATTCCTCTGTTTGTACATGTAAAAAATAAATGAATGACTCCTAAAAAATAATCCATTAAAAATTCAGTAAAGTATGATGAAGCAAATGTGCAGTGACACATCCAATTTTAACTTTTTCTGCAATGTGAGTGTTTCTGTTGATTTCTGATTCAATGCTGAACGCATAGTGGTCTGCACTTGCAATGATTATAGCACACATGTATTAAACAGGATGCATGCAACTTTGTTAAAATTACAAAAGAAATATTAAACAGTTATAGAAAATTTAGAACAATAAATTCTTATATTCTCATTGTGTTCCTTGTTTGGTAACTATATGACTGTAACTTTTCTAGAATGTATTGGGTAGATTCAAGATCCAACCTCTATATTTGTAGCGGGGGAATACATTTACTGACAACATATTTATAATAATACATTATAAGTTACCCTAGCTACCCTTAGGTTTTTATAGCACATCGAATTTGATATGTATGAATTAGCTACAATATTTTTCAGGATACGGTTTAGGATGTGCATGGGATTTTGTCACAGTTTCGCATTAACTTGTCACTCAGTATTGATGCATCGTTATGATTAATTTTGCCCCTGGAATTTTATCTCTATAATCATATCATAGTTCAGGAACTTCGCAGCTCCTTCCCGCATGTCACTTCTTTGCCGGTGCATATTGCTCGTGCAACACCATGTATGCTTGCAGGTTATATGATGACGTATATATGATTGCAGCTTCGTCCGTTTTATGATGGACTTGTACAATGTCCTGTTTTACTATCACTATTGCTTTAACGTCAATCAATGCTAAGTAGTATGTTCTTCGCACACCTGGTTGGCTTGCATAATGTATGCCAATCATACAACGAAGGAAAAGGTCACCAATTCATCCTTTTCAATATAATTGTATCCATACGTAACTCTGAATGCCAGGATATGTTAATTTCGACCAATTGATGAGGTAGTCCCTATGGTCCTCGTATGTCAATTTCGACCGATGGTCATCCTTTACCAATATAACATCTTCTGGAGGCAAACCTAAAAAGACGCAAATGAAATTGTAAGCAATCACATAAACTCGATCTATTTTTGCTGCTAATAATGATAAAACTCAGAGAAAATATTGGCTGATCAGTCCAGCCAGTTCCTGCCAATATGGCGCCTGTCATTGTTTCACAATAGGTTCAAATTAAAGACGTATCTAATGATTCGACAAAGTATAGTTCAATTATTCCAGTGCTACTAGAATTTTTGAGCTCTTTTCTTGACACAAAATATCAGCGTGTCTAACGCTTACATTGATTGATTTTCAAATCGGCTTTTATTGCCCGAAATGCAACTAGTAGCGGCTTTTTGAAACGTGGAAACAATGGCAGAAATAACACTAATTTCTACTTCTTATCGTTCATTAATGATATAATCAAACACTAAATTTATCAGAAATATTATGCTATTTCGACAACTAAGCGTACAGATTTTTTCATACTTCTGCACAACTACTGATTGTGTACAGTTGCAATTAGGCGTACAGTCGGGTCACTTTCAGTGACGGAACAAAACAGTTATTCTTTCTGCATCAAGTCATTCAATCTCGATTCAATGAAGTATACGAGTCAGAAATATATTTTTTTCTTTCACGCCGGCACAATTATAGACTAGAAACTAATATACAATGAAATATGCGAACACAAAGTCAAATTTTCTCTGGCCGTTTGTCAATTTGACAGTGATCAAACTGGGAACGAAGGCCGATTGCAATTATACTACACCTTACTTGAAGCAAACATGATCACAATAAAAGGATAAATAACTGGTACACTCACCCAAAAAATATCTCCTTCAAAAAAGGACGTTTTGAATAAACTTTCAATACAAAATCTAGACCATGGTGGCCTCAATTTGTGCCAACAACTTACTGATCATCAGCGTACAGATCAGCAACTTCCGTTTCGGCTTACTGTACGCTAGGACACTGTGTATATTGTTATTGCAAAACATTTTGAAATTCTGACAATACTTCTGGCATTTATTCTTGTTTTCATAGTATTAGCTCACCTGATACAAAGGATGACTGTCGACCTTGAAAACATTCTAGAGACTACCATCATGAAAATTGGTCAAAATGTTTGTCTCAATGATTTCTAGGCCAAGTTTGAACCCGGGTCATCTGGAGTTATATAGAAACTAGGTCACACAGTCAAATTAAAGATGAACCTTGTAAACACTCTAGAAGTCACATTTTATAGCCAATCAAATGAACATTGGTCAAAATGTTTGTCTATGTTATATTGGAGTGGTGGTCACCTTGGATCCAAAACTAGGTAACAAGATCAGATCAAGAGATAACTTTTTATTGCTCTAAAAGTCACATTTTATAATCAATTTTTATGAGAAATAGCCAGAATTTTCCGGTCTTGATGATGACCTAACTGAATCTGGAACACATATAGATCAAGGTTGATTTTGATCACATTGTGTAATAAGTAGGCCATGCACTCAGGTGGACGATATAGGTTCAAGATGGCTACTCTTGTTGGCAGTTCTGGTCAAGTGAAGAAAATCAGTTGATTTTATATGTCTCTCTCTTGTTTTTTAACGTCTAAAAATCGTGTACCGAAGTCTAATACAGTTCTGCCTTTAATACAAGTCATCATCATTTCCTTGGGCAACGCTATCTTCTTTGCTGCGATCCGCAGCAACTTTTCGATTTGTTTACAACATGGCCTTCTATATACAAACTAGATGGGTGTTCAGTAGAACACTTGTGTCCCCTCTTTGTCAGAATAACCAATAATTTCATGACAAATTCTGAGTACAAAGAGGGGTATCACTCTGTCAAACATGACCTTGACCCTAAACAATTTGGCGACAACTCGACCCTTTTGTCATAAGCAATACAATTGTAAAGTTTGATGAAGAAATCTTAAAATATGGCAAAGTTATAGACAACGTTATGTTTTCGTGACAAAAACTAAGTACGAAATAAAGCATAACTCTGTCAAATATTACCTTGACCTACAAAATATGGCGACATCACGACCCTTTTGTCATAATCAATACAATTGTAAAGTTTGATGAAGAAATCTTAAGAAATGGTAAAGTTATAGCCAACGTTAAGTTTTTGTGACGGACGGACGGACCGACGGACAAAGCGATCCCTATGTATCGCCGCGACACAATTAAGAGACAAACATTCACTTACATACATATAAACTGTCGAGTTACACACAATCATTCACTCATTGACTGACACTCAAAATAGACTTATTATAAGTATTGTATATTTAAAGCATATGATAATTGATTAATTTGTAATACAACAAAAACAATAATACATGTAATAAATGACAGTTGATCCAGAATTAACATCAAGTCCTGTAGCACAGTCAAACCTGTGTTAACTGAAAGCTACCAAACACTGAGAAAACATACTACAGGTATGAAAATTTGAAAGATATATGAAATGGATTCATGTCCCAATATACTATTAAACTCTTAAGTATGAATAACACAAAGAACTCCGAAGTTATATCTACAGCCACCTTTTTGTTTTCTGTTTTTGTTCTTTATTTCGAAAAGGGGCGTTTGTCATTATTATTTTGACGTCATCATTCCCCGTTTGAGGCGAGGAACATTACGACACCGGCGACTATTCCTACAACACCGGCTATAATACACAATGCAAACCCAGCATGTAGAGTAGAGGCCTCAATGCCGTCCATGGTAGCAAAGATAATTGTCCCAATTATCATCAAAATTCCTGAAAAATAAAGAACGAATATTTATTAAAAGATAAAAGTAATCACTAAACACTATAACAACAGCCAGACTTAACGCAGACGAATGAATGCTCAAACTACGAGAAAGTACATACTTCAGCCATTAATTACATGTATATAAAGGCATATCTAGTACATATACGGTGCATACCGCTCAACGAAAAGCTGAAGTACTAGCTGTATTATATACAGTTTATTATCCACCGCTAAAGGCGAAATGAAATTGTTTTGGCGTTGTCCGTCCATCTATCCGGAGTGTTACTCAAGAACCAATGGGTATAATTTCATGAAACTTGAAATTAGTATACAGGAGCATGCGGGTCAGTATCTCTACAGGTATTGCTCTTTAACTGTTATTTTCTTCTTTATTCAGTATAAAAACATTAAAATTCTACTTCCCTGAAACCAGTTATCAAAATTAAATTATAATTGGCTCCAATAATTTAATGACCACTCTTTCTAATATCCACCCTCCACTTCCTGATTGTTTTTAGAAATGAGGCCCCTTAAGGGGATGTAGCGCTTTTCTTAAGTATTCTATTTAGAAACTTTTTTTTTCGTTTTCTGAAACTAATAATACTGTTCAATTTAACTTCAAACAACTGAGTTCTGTATCCCTGTTATATGTAGAAAAAAAAGAATTATTCGTCAGAGGTGAGGCCCCAGTAGGGTGGTGATATTTTTAAAATGCTTCTTTTTTCTGAAAAAAGCTTGTCAGAATTTGATTTTGTTTGGCATAAATAATCAACTTTATTCTCTGTAACAACAGAAAGTTTAGAAAGTTGATTTTTACAGAAATTTGTCCGTAAGGGAATGTAGTGCCTTTCTTTCATATATGTACTTATTCTTTATAGAGACTTAAAGTGACATTATGCGCATTTTTTTCAA
Organism: Saxidomus purpurata; assembly: GCA_022818135.1. Lineage (NCBI taxonomy): Eukaryota > Metazoa > Mollusca > Bivalvia > Venerida > Veneridae > Saxidomus > Saxidomus purpurata. The sequence continues at coordinate 27,159,635 of JAFMSR010000016.1, read as the reverse complement.
GTAAAAATCCAGCTGAATATGGTGTGTGTACAAAAGCGTGGAGGAAATAATAGCTTTTAACCAAATATACCAAACTCTTCACGCTACCAGTATGAAATAATAAGTTTCCAAATATTGATTTTTCTTATCTGACTGGGAGAGTCAATTTAAGAAAAGAACAACTGCATGCAGGAGTTGCTTCCCTTCCACTGCCGAAATCTCTACCAACATCAATAACGACACAATCAACTATCATTTTATCAGTCCGATTTTTTTTATATCTAAAGCACCAACTTCAAATACTAATGCGGCATAATCATTAATTTAACACATTTAAATGCACAGCAACCAAAAATTGCTTTTATAAAACTGTAGAAAAAATATATCACCTAGGAGATGAGGCCCCAGTAGGGTGGTGAAAATAAGAAATATATAATTCTGAAACAAACAAATCAGTACACTTTTCAGTATGATGGTCTACATTACACAGAGAATTGAATATTTTGTCACGTATCGCAAGGTTTTGAACCTACCGGCAGCAACAGCGCAACTTCCGCCAACTTTAGGTAGAAGAGCCTGATCTTTCATGACGAATTGTTTAAGCAGAGCACATACAAGTGCTGCCAGAATGACAAGCATGCCAAGTATCTCCATCGCTCTCGTGGCTTTAAATGCACCAGCTGCAAGATAAAAAAAATGACATATGTATCTGTAAAGTAAATTTTAAAAGTATTGCCAAAGTTTTCCTATACCTAAGATATTGTTTTTATCAGTACAATCTTTTGCAAAATGGAACCCTAGTGGGGTTCGGTTGTTTTTCTACATAACCTATACAAACATTTGAAAAGCTTTAATACAAGAGTCAGACTTTTAGTGGATTTAGTTACATTAATAACATTATGGTCCCTAATTAAATATGCTTTATGAACACTGATTTCTCAGAAATGAGGCGGCAATCGTGTATGGCTCTTTTTCGTATTCTTTTTTTTCTTTGTTTATAGTCCCTGCCGACCAAGGGACTTCTCCATGGTTGAACTTGCCAAGACTCCTGACAGGCGCATGTTGAAGAGAGATAGATTCAGATACAAGGTAATCCGGGTACCAGACTCTAGCTCTTTTACGAATTGACCCCTTGGTTCTTTTACGTGTCCGGTGAATACCTCTGGGTTTCTAACCAGTTCATCTATAGATGGGTGGGAAACACTGAAAAGCCTTTCTGAAATTTCCAGTGCCCTGGCCTTGATTCGAAACGGGGATCTTCGGATTGGTAGTCCAGAGCGTTTACCACTCGACCGCCGCGCCACCCGTAAACACTTTAAAAATATTTTCATTTTAAACTTATAGTCATAATTATATTTCATTTCACGCACATATAATACTCAACTTGTAAATGTACCAACATTTTTCAAATAAAGATGGTCCCTTAACAAATGAGCCAAACAGTGGAGTAAAATCTTAATCGAACCTGAAATAGTACTGTTGAGAGTGTAAATTAATAATGAAAAAGGAAATTTATGCTTAAACAAGAAGTTTATACCCAGTGAAATAACGACCCCGTGCGAGAGGGGAGGGTATACTCTCTGTTTTCCCTTATAATCTACAAAGATACTTCAAAAGTCTTTTCCTTTCTTGTTTTACTTTTGCACTCATGATGCCGAAATTGCTACAGTAATTTTAACCCTTCAGAAATGTTGCGAACCCAATCCAACGACTTTTTCTTGTTTTTTATTTGAAAAAGACATAATGTAAGAATAATGTTATAAGACATCCATAGTGTTATTTTACTTTCTATTCATGAAATATTGCAGCATATTGGACCCTTTAGACTATCACCCTGGACGACTATATGTCACATCTTTGTTTTTTTCCTTTGCCAAACTATTAAAGTCTACTGACGTGAAAGTAATCTTAAACATGATATCGCTTGCATAAATTAGAGACTAAATATAGTAAAAAGAATATGATACAAAATATACGCATTATAATAATTATATATAATATGGCAGTCGGTCATCAAGGTTGTTTGCCTAAGACTTATTACCGTGATCACACAATCAATGATCTGTTCAACTGCATAAAAATGGCACTTACTCAAACCCGAGATAGAGCTACAGAACTTAAAACTTTGACTCTCAACACAACTGGTCCATAAGCCAGAATACCCTTTATCATCTCCTACACTATTGTATATCCAGTACGGGATGGCTAATCCAACAATGTTAATCACAAGCGAACCTGCACTCAGTCCTATGGCAACAAACGACTTCATACTTGATTTCAATTACAATGTATGTTCAATTAAATGTCCGTTTTTTTTTCAATTTGGAATAAATGGATAACAGGCCTGCAACGAAAACAAAATGTGCCACGCAAATTGATTTTAAATTCTATAGCATTATATTATTTTGCTCTGTTCAGATGCAATATGTTTGAGAGCAAAGTCTCCCCGTCCTTATATAGGTGCCTATCTATCGTGTTCAAAGGCGCTTTAAAATGAAGGTCACACAACATGCCCTTTCAAGTGTATTACCAAAGTTATTAGAGATATCAGATTATGTCTGACCGAAGCTTTTCCTAGAAAAGAAATTGCACGTAAATATCAATAGTTTGACATCTCATTGACATTTATACTTACGAGTGTTTTTTATGTTCATCGTTGTGTATTGGTAACAAGCTAATCTAAATCAAGAATATTAGATGGCATCCTTATGACATACACTCCAAATTGCTATCCCCCCGCCCCATCCCCCTACAACCCGCTCCCCCCCTCCCCTCCCCCAGAAAAATAAAAAATTGTTGAACAACGATTCTTCCAATTACTGTTTCTAAAAGTACACCAAGTTTTAGCGTTATCTCTTTAATATTAGTTTTCTTGTTGACAAAATGCATTGAGTCATAACTTTACTTTTGTGTCACAATATATATAGCCTGGCTTAGTAGACATTGAATTGGAGAATTTAGCCTTTCAGACACTGAAATGGGAGAAAGCAATTACTAGTACCAACAGACTACAATGAACACAATTATGATATACATATACTTTATTCTAACGCAGTACCGATGTAACGTCGTTTCTGATTGGTGACGTCGTTTAAATTTGCGACTATTAAATAACGTATATATAGTCGCAAAATTCAAACGGCGTTTTAATTATCGCATTTAGACACACTGTGCGTTAGAAAAGGGATAACTATTTAGTGATTTTGATATTTGCGACCTTATATACGGTTTTAATGGTCGCAAACAGTTTTAACAGCTCCGGCTAACGCCGTCGCCGTTAAAAATATTTGCGACCATTAAAAACCGTATATACAGTCGCAAATATCAAAATTACAAAACAGTTATTCCTATAATTAATGCTCTTTACGAAAACACTTCACTTTGACCAGTGTTAATTAGGCCATGTTTCAGAACTGTGTCGTCCTATACAACAACAGTTTTTAAGAAATATTCATTAATTTAATACAAGGATAATAAAGTGTTCTATTGATGCTCCAGCTGTACTGTATAGGTTCACGAATATGCTCGCACTAACTACAATAGACGTTTGCTTCAATTTCGTCATGTGTTTCAAGCATTCAGAATTGTATGAAATTTGGTTTGGGTAACTACCATATACGTAAGAATATGAAATAGACAAGAGCCATGTCCAACATGGCCATCCCCCGTCGAGTGCTATTGCTATAACCAAGAAATTTGAGATGGGAGGAATGGATATGGTATAGGTTCTAATTAAACAAAAATATTAATAACAAGAGCTGTCCCTCACAAGTGACGAATGCCCCCGAAAGAGGTGCCTCACAGTCTGTGTCCTCTCCATGTGCTCAATAAATGTGCTATGTAATTTTAAAATCCTTCCATGCATGACAGAGTAACCATGCATACAGTTTTCCATTACTTTAAACACAAAGTGTGACCTTGACCTTTGAGGTAGGGACTTGGGTCTTGCACGCGACACATCCGCTTGATGTGCTAGACATTTGTGCCAAGTTATTTTAAAATCCTTCAAAGCATGATAAAGTTATAGTCCGGACACAAATGTATGCATATTTACAGGATTCCATTACCTATAAACTCTAAGTGTGACCTTGACCTTTGTGGTAGGGATGTGGGTCTTGCACGCGACATGTCATCTTGATGTGCTAGACATTTGTGCCAAATTATTTTAAAATCCTTCAATGCATGACAAAGTTACAGTCCGGACACGAATGTGTGCATATATGCATATATAGAGGAATCCATTACCTTCAAACTCTAAGTGTGACCTTGACCTTTGAGCTAGGGACGTGGGTCTTGCACGTGACACGTCGTCTTGATGTGCTAGACATTTGTGCCAAGTTATTTTAAAATCCTTCAATGCATGACAAAGTTACAGTCCGGACAAGAACGTGTGCATATATGCATATATAGAGGAATCCGTTACCTTCAAACTCTAAGTTTGACCTTGACCTTTAAGCTAGGGACGTAGGTCTTGTACGCGACACGTCGGCTTGATGTGCTAGACATTTGTGCCTAGTTATTTTAAAATCCTTCAATGCATGACAAAGTTACAGTCCGGACACGAATGTGTGCATATATAGAGGATTCCATAACCTTCATACTCCAAGTGTGACCTTGACCTTTGAGGTAGGGATGTGGGTCTTGCACGCGACACGTCGTCTTGATGTGCTAGACATGTGTGCCAAGTTATTTTAAAATCCTTCAATGCATGACAGAGTTACAATCCGGACACGAATTTGTAAGTGGGGACGCACAGACGGACGGACGGACAGACGGACGGTGCGATTTTAATATGCCACCCTTCGGGGGCATAATTAAAATAATTAAAACTTAATGAGGGCTATTCACCTGCACTTTCTCTGTGTAAATGTCGCACTTCTACTCTAAAATTCTGAAATTGTATGCTTTGCGCAAACGTTTAGATGAAAAATCAATAAAGGGAGTGACTCAAAACTAAGGTAAGTTTGAGTTATGGTTCTTGGACGCTACACTGCATATACGTATCCTCTATGGTTGTATGCAGTTTCAGTCAGCCCAGATAGCTCAATAGGTAGAGCACGAGACCTGTAATATCGGAGTTGTGGGTTCGATTCCCGGGGCTGACCAACTAAGATTACTAACAGTCTTTGGGATGAGACTTAACACCGAGGTCCCATCATGTATGGGCGCTATACACCTGGCATGTAAAAGAACCAGGGGTGTCTCTGGAATTGGGACGCTTTCTGTATCTTGCACTATCCTCCGAAACCTAAAATAACTAACCTCTTCTGGGGGCGTTGGTCATATGGATTATCCGGTACCAACAATAAAACTCTAATTAGGATGCAGTTTCAATCCATTCAGTTCAGTACTTAAGGAGTTATAGCCCTGATAAGAAAAAGTAATAAAGGGAGATAATTTAATTATAGGACAAGCTAAAGTTAAGGTCCTTGTACACTGTACTTTATCTCAATGTCCTCTGTCTGTGCGTAAAGTTTAGATAAATTCCCTTAAATACTTTCGGAGATATGTTCCGGACAAGTGTCATATGAAAAGTCAATAAGGGGAGATACTCAAAAAAAGAATAAAGTACGGTTATTGTTCTTAAACACTGAACTGCGTCTTAATTTGCTCTGTAAGTGTATGTAATTTGAATCAATTCGGTTCAGTAGTTTTGGCCCGGACAAACACATCCAATAAAGAGAGATTATTCAAAAATAGTACAAGCTAGAGTTAAGGTCATAGTACACTGCACTTTCTTTCAATGTCCTATGTCTGTGTGAAAAGTTTAAATAATTTCCCTTGAATACATTCATATTTATGCTCCGGACAAAAGTGTGACGGACAGACGCACGCACGCACGCACAGACATACGGACGGAGCCCATTACCATATCCCATCCGACTTGGCAGGGGGATAAAAGGGTAGGTAACCAGCCTTATGTTTAAGTAAGGACACTTTCATAAGTATACCATAACAACAGCTGTCAGTAGGACAGCGCGCTCGACTTTTTTAGTGCTTGCCAATAAAACAAAACTTTGACAGTTAATGGCGCACAAGACTTTAACTAAGTATAAATCAAGAGACATTTTTACAGAGTTATCCTCTTTTGCTTACAGATAGGTCTCATGATGGTACATAAGTACTCCAACTTTCAAAGTAATATCTCAAATGGTTAAGTCAACAAGTGGACAAGAATGAAAATTTTAACTGAGTTTCTAAATCAAAAAGGGCCATAATTCAAGTAAAATCCTTGACAGAATTACCTTCTCCCATGATGGTAAACAAGAATTCCAACTTTCAAATTAATTTCTCAAACAGTTTAGTCAAAAAGTGGACTGGTACGAAAAACTTAACCAAGATTCTAAGTTGATAAAGGGCCTTAATTTTTAAAACAAATCCCTGACAGAGTTACCTTCTCTTGCCTACAGATGGGGGTAATAATGTAAACAAGCATTCAAAGTTTCAAAGCAATATCTCAAAGGGTTAAGGCAATAAGTGGATTTTACCCATATTCAATGTATTTTCTAAGTAAAAAAGGGGCATAATTCTGTCAAAAATCTTGACAGAGTTATGTACTCTTGTCTGTTGATGTAGGTGTGATGGTAAATAAGTACGATTAGTTTCAAAGCAATACCTCCAATGGTTTTGAAATAAAGTGAGGTGGTACGAAACACTTAACCAAGCTCAATACACTTTCTAAGTCCAAAAAGGGTCATAATTCTGTCAAAAACCTTGACAGAGTTATGTATTCTTGTCTGTAAATGGAGGTTATGATGGTTAACAAGTATAGTAAGCTTGAAAGCCATACCTCTAATACTTTTGAAATAAAGTGGGGTGGTACGAAAAACTTAACCAAGGTGTGACACCAACGCCGACGCCAACGCCGGGGCGAGTAGGATAGCTCCCCTTTTCTTTGAAAAGTCGAGCTAAAATCAGTGAAAATGACCATTATCCCATGTTCATCAATGATAAAACATCACTTTCGTGAAAAGTAATGGGTCACTACCCTTATTATTGTGAAAAATGAGCTTTTGTCTCGGGTGGGAGGGCTAAACTACCGCGATCGTCTTTATAACAACCCAAATCGAATTTATTCTATATTCCGGTCTTTCAAAACGTAACGTATTAATATTCAGTGACGGTCACGGAAAAGACCTAAAGTTTTGAAAATGCAAAGCATTAATCTACTTCTGTGATAATTTCTATTTGAAGGGGGCTGTGGGAAAGTTTGTATTAAGAGACAATATCCGATTTGGTGAAAACAAAAGTGATATGTTTTATATGTTCGCGTCCCAGTAACTACAAATTATATGCACACAAACTATTCTGACTCCCGTAGATCCTTAATTGTCATCAAATTTCAGAGTGTTCAACTGTTTAACCACAAATCACTTTAGTTTCTATATTGTAAAGATACAACTTTAAAAATGGTGTATTCCTTGTTGTTTTCAGGATTCTGTAACGTTTATAGAAAATAAAAAAAATCTAGGTTAACTTGGTGATGGTGTGATACAGTTGAAAAGATGGAATAGCGCATTAGTTAACTTATTGCATAATGTTCACCTTGTACTTTGCACTGTAACCATTGCGCCTACGCAAAATTTCAACAACTTCACATTCGGGTAACAATCATCTTTCAATATAGAAATGAAATTCGCTATTGATTGAAACTTCTTTATTTAAGGGATTGTATTTGAGAGACTTGATGACCCTCCAGAAAAGCTTTGCGGAACCAAAGTTTTATCTTTTCCTTATTTGGAAACAATAAAAATGAAAAATGTCGAAAGGATTTCACACAAACACACTCTCAAGATAAAAATCTGATAAGCCTCCCGCTAAGGAAGATAGAAATTCTGTTCACATAGACTGATACCGGTTAACATAGGGTCGTCGTAAAGTTTCGAGCTTTTGACCATTACTCCAACGCACGGTATATAGTATTTAGTTTCATAGATTCGGCCTTGTATAACCTGTCTAAATTGATATAACCCGAGTCGTCAGGCGACGGTTTATATTAATTTAAACATGAAATGCATCTATCATAAACAAGATCGTCACGGTTCTTGGAAGACAATCAGGTCGTTAGTTATTAGAAGTAATTACTTCCTGCTGCAGGTTTTAACTTAAATGCAACCCCCGTGACTGCGTAATCTATTTAGAGGTCATAGTAAAAACAACTAGATATACAAATGATTGTTGAACCTAATGTTTATTGTTATATTAGTGTATTTGCTACAAGACAAGTCATTATACAATTATAGACTAATGTTGAGGCCAATATATAATTTTGCCGACTTGTTATATTCACCCGGGACAAAGTCCGAGTTTTGCGGACCTGATAAAAAGTGTTATTATATATCTATAATTATTTTGCCAAAAATACAGCCTATATTCAACCATCAAATACGGCCTGACAGAAAAAAAATCCGTATTGTATGTACGTGGAATACAAATAGCGCGGCAAAATTTGTAAGAGTGCATTCAATTGGCTCTAAAATGCACATGACGTTAATAACGTCGCTTTTGACTGGGTCGTTACTATTTGTTTATACGATGACGTCAATAAAATGGCGTCGCATACTTCGTATAATTCGCGCTAAAAAGGGTTTTTCTTCAATTTTCTGCTAAGAATATCATTTTAATTTAGTTTATTCGCGCAGACAAGTGTCAAAAGGTATATAATAAAAGGGTTATTAGTATAGTAATGTGATCCATAAGCCGGATTGGCTCTCGTCGAGGTCGGATCAAACTCGTGCTACGCACTCGTATGATCCGACGCACGACTCGAGCAAATCCGGCATGCTGGATCACGCTACTATACTAATAACTCTATTATATTGACCGAGATCAAAACATTAGTCTAAAATTATTATATCGTATACCTCATAAAAGTAGTGAAAATATGCGGAAATATACAGAAATGATGTCTTCAATTAGCGGTCAACACATTATTTTCCAGGTCTAGAGATATTTCTGCGGACACGGCATTTAATCGCTATCGGCCAATTATGATTAAAATGACATTATGCGCATCTTACTGCACATTGTGTATTTTTGGTGACAGTTTTATAAAAGCAATGTTTGGTTGCTGTGCATTTAAATATGTTAAATTAATGATAATGCCGCATTAGTATTTGAAGTTGCTGCTTTAGAAATAAAAAAAAAAATCGGACTGATGAAATAATAGTTCCTTTCTTCGCAGTGATCTCCCTTGTGTTATGGCTGTTGTTGGTAGAGATTTCGGCAGTGGAAGAGAAGCAGCTCCTGCATGCAGTTGTTTTTTTTTCTAAAAAGACACTCCCAGTCAAAATAGGGAAAGTAATATTTGGAAAGTTATTATTTCGTACTGGTAGCGGAAAGAGTTTGATGCAGTGGGTTAAAAGCTATTATTTCCTCTACCCTTTTGTACACACACCTATTTCAGCTGAAGTTTTACTTGAAAAACATGCGCATAATGTTACTTTAAGTATATGGGCCTATAAACCGTAAGTATTTTGCGGGCCACTTCTGCGGCCCGCAATATTTAATACAGAGTGAACTAAAACTATCACTGAAGGTGATGAATACCCCCCGAACACCCCACTGACACAGCATATAAAATTTACGTAATATTTGATGCTTTAATTATTGGACCTGCACAACTTAAGGCTTCTGTGAAGTATAATTAAATTCTGACCAAGTGTTTTGGAGATTAAAAGCACACAAGATTTACTATCTCATGCCCCTGTGACCTTTGACCTAGCGACCCGAAACATGGATCGTGCACAACTAGGCATAGTTCTTATCACTTCTGTGAAATATCATTAAATTCTGACCATGGTTTTTGGAGATTTAGCGTCCACAAGATTTTACTTTCCCAAGCCGCTGTGACCTTGACCTTTAACCTAGAGACCCGAAACATAGACCATGCACAACTAGGCATTGTACTTATCACTTCTGTGAAGTATCATTAAATTCTGACCAGGGGTTTTGGAGATTTAGTGTCCACAAGATTCCGTCTACAGGCGGACAGACGGACAGACGTACGAGACGGACTTTGTGAGGTTATCCCTTTGATCTTTCTTTTATCTTTTTTAACCCCACTATACAATTTTCAAACCCCACAATACTACTTTTAACCCCATAATGACGGAATTAACTGAAACGACCTCATAATGCTAAGTTGTACTCAAACCCTAACCCCTAATGTCTTCTGGGCATGTACACTTATGTTCGGGGGTATAATAAAAGATGCATGGAGACTTAAGCACTAGCTGGAATATATGCGACCTTCTTCATTGAACAATTGAGATACTTCTGAGATGAAAAATGTAGACAGAGTCCATTTTTCTGGAAACGCAAGATTTGTCGTTCGTTATTTAGAATCGTCTTTCATTATAAACTTGTTTTTCCTTCATCATTCTTGTAGGTATCCATAGTGTAGTGGTTAGTCTTCTACGCTGTATTTTTACGAGTGGAGTTCAAATCCCATCCAAACCAAATTCATTTTTAACTTTTTTCTTCTGTTTTACTCTTAAATGTTTTACGGCAAATAGTCATAAGAATCTTGATTAATGTGAAACTAATTAGGATAATGGCAATGACAAATTAAAGACTACTGGAGGTGTAAAACTATGGTAATGACTGACTTTAGATCTGGTTATTTGAAGATCTAGACGGTTAAAGTTCCTCAGTCTTTGCCATTATGTTAAGAATAAAAGACAATATTTATCAGAGTTGAATGGATGCCCCATTAATAAACTTTGCATTTTCTTTGAGATTAAACCCCTTTACCTTTTTTATCATTTTTTTAACTTTGTAATCATATACATCACTATTATTTGGGTAGGCTCAAAAGTGAATGTGTTGTTACTGTATTTCTACAGTGTACACTGAAAACTTTATTACCAAAACTATGTTAAATAATGGTTATTGAATATTGACAAATTATTCTTTCTGGTATACCTAGCCTCGCCACCAGGCTAGATGATTGGATATTTTCATTATTCAAGCAGAATATCTACTGATAGGGCTTGATCATCTATTTGGCACCAAAGGGAGTTAATTGAGTAAGAAATAGTAAATGTAAGGACTGAATGCCAGTCTATGGTATACCGTTCAGTTAGTTGTTTACAAGATGGGGCTAGGGGTATAAATTCCATATACCTTATAATTAAAAGGTAAATATATTTTAAAAATTGAGTGTGAATCATTGAAAGGATATAATTAATGAAAAACAAAATCAGTGAAAAATTCACCGTTATGGGCTGAAAGTATGTGCATCTTACTGTACATAGTGTATTTTTAGTGACAGTTTTATAAAAGCAATTTTCGGTTGCTGTGCATTTAAATGTGTTAAATTGATGATAATGCCGCATTAGTATTTGAAGTTGGTGCTTTAGAAATAAAATATTGGACTAATAAACTAATAGTTCCTTTCTTCGCAGTGATCTCCCTTGGGTTGTTGTTGTTGGTAGAGATTTCGGCAATGGGAGAGAAGTAACTCCTGCATGCAGTTTTTGTTTTAAAAGACTGCCCCGGTCAAAGTAAGAAAAGTAATAGATTTTATTTGGATAGTTTTTATTTTGTGCTGGTAGCAGGAAGAGTTTGGTGTATTGGGTTAAAAGCTATTATTTCCTCTACCCTTTTTTACACCCACCTATTTCAGTTAGATATTTACTTTAAAAAAATGCGCGTAATTTCACTTTAAGTTTGCTTTTCAAAATTTTATACTTGATATCAGATCTACTCCGGATAGGTATTTGTTTAAAGTATCAGTTAAGGAGTGGTTGTAGATGCAGACAGACAAAATATGGTGATGTGCTTTTTACGAATTCTCGGCGAGCAATAACAAACTACCTACGTGACTTGAGTTGCCGTCTTGAAAGACAGAAACTTTTGCAGACAAAGTGGGAATGTATGTTATTTTTCATGATATATATTCTAGTTTTAAGACAGTGGAGTATACATTTGTTTACCTATCTTTCATAAATCGATGTATATATATAGTATTTGATAACAGTAAAGTTTCGACACTACTGGTCAGTCAGTAGATGTGGTGTCAGTTTCTGCTTCTTCAACCAGATTTGGTCTCCTTGAATTCTTCTGAGGCCATGCCTCAACATCTACCACCAACCAATTTCCAAAATATTCACGTGTCAGTTTTGTTTGTGGGCCCGCTTTGATACTTTGTATCACAGTTTTTCTTGTTTACATATACTCATACTAAGGGTCAAAAACACGCTTGGTGAGCTACTTTGAAGTCGAGCATATCTGTTTTAGGTGCATATCGTACGAGAGGTCGTCAGCGCTGCCACTAAAATACAAACTAAAGAAAGAACATTTTGTTTGTGTTCCGTCGTTATCCACAAGCTATCATTGAAGCTATCACAATACCTCATGTGTCTTTAAACATTTCTTAGGATGATCATATTAAAAATATGCAAATACTTGATGAACTTGAACTGTCAAGTTATGTTAAGCGTGTAACTCCAGTAATCCATAAACGTTTTAAATGCTTAACACTACCTCGTTTTAACAACGTTGCCATGGTAAATAATTAACGTAGATCTAACCATTGAAGGAATTACAGTTAATCTAGCCCAAGGGCATAAGTCACAACAAAGGATGCGATATGATTTGTTGTTAATTGGCGCCCCCTGCTAGCAATCTAACTGGTCACACATTATTGCATATTGCACACTGGTCAATTGCATTTGATAATTACACAACAATATACAAGAATAAAAACAACAACAATGTAGTTTATTAATATGCAAAGTGCCCAATTAAAATTATGAAACCATTATATTTGTTTTCAAGTTTCAATCTTGAAAAACATAAATAGCGCTATATACAACTTGATAAAAAAATTCAGCAAAAGAAAGTTTCCAGCAACCCTATAAATGTTCAGAAAGTATATCTTTTTGGTTGCCGATGACACATTTTATGTACTCGAATGAAATATTTTTCTTAAAGTGAAATTTGACACGTATTTAGGTAGATATCGCGATTTTAATTATAAAGAGTTTTCAAATAGATTTGCGTCAGAATTGTTTTTAACCAAAAAAATCGTGTTACCTATTTTGATTTACATTCTTAATTCAATTGTAAATCTAATTCTTTATACTACCCACAAGAAAACGTGTCATGGAAAATCAAGCTCATCATTTTAGATATTGTAATTAGATCGAGCATTTGTGTTCTCATTTTCATCATCAATGGAAATATAATATCGTCCATATTTGTATAGTTTGTAACTCACGTGCATGCGTACATTTAGATCGTTTCGATACACTTGCATGGTACTTTTCTTCACATTTAAGAATGACACATAGATTTCATTTTGATAGAAACAAACAGAAACAGAAGTTGGTGTCATTTGCATATAAAAAAACTCGACATAACTGCTGTATTTTTATACTTTAATCAAATAATTTTATAACATTACACGGACTTCGTTCTATACGTTACGGGCTCAAAATATCTTCATCTCTACTCTCTGAAGATGCCTACTAAGATGAAATTATCGCTTTCGTTGTTGTTAGAGTAACTGTTATCGGACACGATTACTGCAAATGACGTCACTCTAGGCTAGCGATTCCGAAACTGCCGCTCGTAGGTTTCCGGAAATATTATCGTCACTTTCCGTACAGGTGTGTTTTTTGAGAACTTTATGGACTTACGGACAGGTAACCACTCAGTATTTTTCGTTAAAAATTGTCAAATTTGCATTTGCTGACGAATAATATTCAAATGATAAAAAGAAAAATTTTCAATCAATGGGACCTTTAATTCTAAGGTAGTGTCTCTTTAAACAGTCATATCCTAACTCTGTGGTCAATTTAAATAACATCAAAACAAGTTTGGGTGGAAAGCGATTTATCATTAAACGTCGCTATTTGGCAACGAGACATGTCTCGCTCAATGTTCTTCATGAAAAACTATATATTTATTATTTTACATACATTTATCTCAATGTCAGAGTGGTGTAATGAGAAAATAATCTGCTCGCTGTAGTGAATTCCCTTTTACGGATTGTGTGATGATATATGCTGTCACTCTGTGCCATGCAAGGATGTGATTTAATGTTATACTACGTGTTTTCATATCGATAAAAAGATAATTCTAATATGCCTACGGTATATTTCTATAGTCAATTCGAGTGCATTAATATGATTAAAGCACTCGGAAAAGTAGGCGGAGTTTCGGACATGGAAGTAGCTCCTTCCGACTTTTCTAATTTACTCCCGCGCAAAAATAAAATATAGAAATAGAAATAATATCTGTATAAATACATCAGTCGCATGCAAAAGATTTGTTTAAGAACCTAAATATCATTTTTGATTGCGTCAAATAAGCCTTTGGAATACGCTCACCTCGTTTCCTTAAAAAAGGCCAAGAAATTCAGGATTAACAGTCATACAATGTTTTGATTCCGGGAGACAAAACTATGAATGAAAACGTTTACGTCATCACACTGACGTCATTACTCCACGTTAAAACGTTGTACAGTTCAAATTAACGGTACGCATTTAAATCGATTGGCTGATTTGTAAGGTTCTGAATCTGACGTCTTCTGCATAATGTCAGTCAGGTATTTCTTTTTATATTTTATGTATTAGATGATTAAACTAAAATAAGTTTGTATAATATAGTTATATTTGATATCTTGAATGGTTGCCCGAATAGGGGAGTGAATTCCAACAGCTACTATTTATGCTGTTTTACACATTACCGCCGAACTGAAAAAAGGTCCGTAGTAGTTTTAAAAAATCGGCTTCTAAGAATCGAAATAATCTATGTCTTGGAGTGCTTTATCGAAATTGAAGCATTTCCCGTCGGTAATGTGCCTGCGTAATAATTCACTCGGGCTTCGCCCTCGTGAATTATTCCGCCAGGCACATCACCTCCGGAGAATGCTTCAATTTCGATAAAGCACGCCAAGCCATAGATTATTTCTTAAATAAAAGAGATGAATTTCCTTGACTTTGATTATTTATTACTGACCTATCTGACATTAGATTGACTCGCTTTGCTGTTCTGCAGGTGTTATAACACGAAAAAACGTGCGTTAGCGCTATTCTAGCATAAATAATATAAAAACTCATAAAAATAAAATTGAAACGCTCTTACTGGTACGACGTTCAATAATGCGCGGGACAACGTCCGTGTTGTTTACGTCATATTTATGACGTCACCAGCGGTTTTTAAGCCCGGCACTGTTGACGCCGTACATGATGTAAGACTTGGGAGACAGGTCCATTGTTTACAATGGCCCTGTACTGCGCATAAATGAAAACGGGTTATAACGGCGCGTGAATCTCCCCGTTAACACACGTTTTTTCTCCTGTTAAAACACCGGCAGAATGGGCAAAAACAGCACATTTTATGCTAGAATGTATGTATGTGTTTTCTCTACTCCAGGGCTGCAAGTGTAACCAAAATGACCTGGCTTAGCTGGTTCAAGAAAGAAAGAAAAATGATTTAGTTAGCAAGTTTTTCACGTACATCAAGCACAAATGTTTCCAATGGCATGTTGGTACTTGTCGGTAGATAAGGACCTAGCTTTATAGAGCTTATGATGACTATTTTTCCCTTCTCTTTTTTTCGAAATATAATTATTTTGCGAAAAGACAATATTCAAACCGTAACATATGTCGAACTTTGTCCTTATTTACGTGTTCTTAATCTGAATTCAAATGTATATTTCGCTTTTGACCGACATTATATTCATCATTGGCGAATGCCACGTGAGCGTTATCATTTTCTGAAGTGTTCTGTTTGTTGAGATTTGATGTTTGCCTCGTCACTTTCAGATAAGTTAAATACTTTGATACAATACATGTATTCACGTGTTCAAGCATAGATCATATGACATGATATTCAAATCATTGGCATGTAATAAATTATGTTTACCAATATAATTCAATGACCTTGAATCTCAGCAAGGGCTTCAACAGTTTCAAGAACCTCTTGAATAAAATTCAAGCACCCCTTGAATAAGATTTAAACGATGCAAAGCATCTCGTTGGTCTCAGAGCAAGTTTCAAAGGCGTTGATAAAATTATAATTCCCTTTACAATTTATGATAAATACATTCCATATAAATTCAAGTGTCGTTATTCAGGTTAATGGTAAGTTGTTTTAACAAATCGTCTATAAATTTGAAAAAGGCTCTTTTTTTACTTCATTCGAAATTCAACGAGCTTTTCATAAAAGTGTATGCTCATATGTTTCAGCTCGTAAATAACAAGTTCTTTCAATTGTTATAAAATTCTAATACCGTCTCTATACTAATGCTAATAGGGGAAAATCGTATCTTATTTTCGAACATACACTATGTGTTGATTGCTGATTGAATTGTAGAGGCAGTACTTTTCGAGGAGGTGGCCAAAGAGGGCCTGGAATTTTGGAGTGTATACATTACTAGTAGAGGCGAAAGGGGCAGTCATGCTGGAAGAGGGTGAGGTGCTATCACTTCTGTAAGGAACAGAAGATAAAGGCAGGATATAGTAAAGGTAGGTTTAAACGCGTTTTAGCTCACCTGAGAACGAAGTACTCAAAAGTGAGCTAAAGGTGAGCGACTGGTGTCCGTCGTCTGTCTGTCTATCCACACTGCACATTGTGTATGCAATAGAGGCTGCATTTTTCATTGTATTTCCATTAAACTTGGTCAGTATGATAAGGTTGATAAAAACCAAGTCTACGTCAAATATGGTCATCTGGAGTCCAAAACAAGGTCACCGAGTCAAATCATAGACAATCCATGTGTATGCAATAGGGGTTGCATTTTTCATTGTATTTCCATGAAACTTGGTCATTATTATTGTCTTGATGAAATCTAGGTCGAGTTCGAATATGGATCATCTGGGGTCAAAAAATAGTTCACCCTGTCAAATAATAGAAAACCTTGTGTATGCAATAAAGAGTGCATTTTTTATCGTATTTCCATGAAACGTGGTCAGTATGGTAAGGTTGATTAAAACTATGTCGACTTTAAATATGGGTCATTTGGGGTCCAAAACAAGGTCATGTGGTCAAATTACAGGAAAACCTTGTGTATGCTATAGAGGTTGCAATTTTCATTGGACCTTGATGAAACTTGGTCAGTATGATTGCCTTGATGAAATCTAGGTCGAGTTTGAAAATTGGTCATCCAGGGTTTTACAAGGATTGGTGGCAAGTTTGATAGGCGAAAGAGTCAATGAGATATTGTGTTTTGCAGTAGACCGTCAGCCTGGTATTGTTTTGGACGTTTTAGACAGGATTAAGCCAGGACAACCAACATGATTTCATCCTAAACCAGGAAGTGTAAGTCCTTCATGGTATACATGCAACAGATGCAGAAATATGCCGACTGTTGTAGAGAGAGTGGGTTGTGGGTACACTAAAGAATACCGCCTTTCAAAGTTACCAGTATGAAGCTAACCTTTCTATTGTTCTTAAATGTAACTATTTTTATAGCATTGCGTTTCAAATTTACAGATAATATTTCACATATGTTATGTGGTATCATTTCTCTTTAGATAAGAGTGAGCTTTTATATCCAATATGTTGCAGCTCATTAGGATGAATGCATCTTGGATCATAGGTGTCCTGGATCATAGGTGTCATTGTAGAGGCTTTTTTAAAAACACATTTTGTGACTTGTTTATTTTATCGCACATACTTTTATTCTCATCAGTTTTAGGCAGGAGTGATTAAATCTTAACAAACTTGAAACACAGATGCAGTCAAACCGTACAAGTAAAGACCAGCAGGGGAAAACCTTCTACTGTTTAGCTAGTGTGGTTACATTTTTGAATAAAGCAAATACCAACAAAGATATCCATAGCTTTTTTCAGTAAGTGGTGTTTGGTCACAGATTTGACTGTGTCTTGAGTAAGGCCTAATATACATTCCTGTGACGGCCAATTCAAGGTCAGTGTTACTAAAAGAAAGAAACAATCACTGTAACTACATGAGGTAGAAATGTTCCCCTACAACAAAATACTTGGGATTTCCGATCGAGATCATAATTTTGGGTATAAATTAAAATTAGTGCTAACTAAAGTATCGACTTGAATATATACACAACTTTAGAGACCATTCATCCTTTTTTCTTTCTTTTGCATTTAGTAGAGCAAGCACTTTACTTATTACTGACGATGAGATTTGTAGTATTTATGTATTAATTGTGTTGATTATTCTATTTTTAGGATATATAACAGTACATACTGGATGATAGTGTGCTGTCCTGGCAAGAGTTTATAGAAGGAAAATGCTTGTGTATCCAGATGAGAGAGACATTTGCATGGCAAACAGACATGCTACCTATAAGCAGTTCATTATGTGGAAACATGAAAGGCTCGGACAAGGAGTTAGGATGGTCATACCTTCGTGTTGTGCGTGAACAATTAGAGACTGGTTTCCGGACTGTATTCTGGGTTCAAACCTTCCAGGTTATGTTCAACAGAAGTCGATGAATGTTTAATGTAAATCAAGGGACTATATAAAGAATAAAAAAGCATTGTTTGTCTTTATGTATGCAGTATGCATATGATTCAATATGACACGACAAATACGAATGAATCAATCACACAAGTGCATTGAAAATACTGATGGATGCTCCGTGTAGTATGCTTTATCTATTGGGCAGCTTACATGTTTTGTTCTTGAAGGTGAAACGTAACAAGTTTCAACTCATTTGCTAAGAATGTTACTCCTTGGCACAGAAAAGGTTATGAATATTTCACTTCCTATCGATATCTTCTTTGATTTTGTTCAATATCAACCAAACATGTTAAACAGGTTTTGAGCAATGTTCCCCACAAGCATAATTTTACAAGATAGATAATAAAAGTAAGGCATGGTAGAGTTAACATTATTAACATTGCACTTCCTCTGTCTACCAGTATGTGTATTATCAAATACATTTGGACATGTGTTTCATGATTTATAATTTTCGGCAAAGCAAAGTTTCACACAATAGAGGGAGGGAAAGTTCAAAAATAGGATTACAGTTGCGGTCCTTGGTCATTGAACTTCCTTTGAATGATCTCTTTCAATGTATATGTATCAGCTCAATGTCACAAATACTTTGGGCAGTGTGCTTGAATAGAGCGGGAACTATATGTTCCCCACCTTAGGGAGAATGAAAATGAAAGAAGTTGCCATGTATATCTTAGAATCTTTAGGTCAGTTGCCAGGCAGGATTTTAAACCTGTCAGAACTCCAATTGTTTTGTTTACAGAAACGCATTTAATGATACAGATTTCTTCATATGCAAAAAAAACCCAAAAAAAAAAGAGTTACTGTAACAGAAGAAGTTATGATGATCAAGTGACCTGAAAGTCGTTGAAAATCTGTGGGGATGATCCAAGTAATAATCCTAGCAAATTTGAAGATATTAGATTCAACAGTTGCTTTTTCCCCTTATCACTGCGACCTTTTTCTTTGGCCTGGGGACCCCAAAAACATTTATTGTTCTCTTTTGAATCACATAATTTAATACCTATCATTGTTTTGAACTTTTGACCTGCTCAACGCCTTGTAAAATGTATCTGCCATTTATGCAATAGGGTATTTGCTGAAGAAACATCTTGTCACCCTCAATCAGACCCAGGGCATCATGTGTTTGACTGCCTTTGGCAAGCCACTTAAACTCTTCGCTTGATTCTGTTAAAGGACCGTTCACATATCTTGTTATGTTGCTTCCAGCTCCAAAACTCTATTCATTGTTCATCTACCACATGATGCAACAGACCGAACCCGATCCCCTGAAATTGTTAAAGCATTATCATTCTGTATTGACAATACAAAGATGCATTGTAACTTTCAACTAACATTGCATTTTATAACTACCACAAGGGATATTTTCAAACTAGAACTATCACTGAAGGTGATTAATACCCCCGTCGTAGCTAGAACACAGGAATGTCTTCGAGGACGATTCAATAAGCTACGAAGCTTTCTTCGTAATCGAACTAAAATAAACTCGTATCAATTAAACAAAACAGAGAATGAAAGCAACGCTGCTCACCTTACGTGCTAAAGTAAGCCCAACTCTAGGGTCATAGTTTACCCAGTATAGCGGACCAAGCATGTCTGCAACACACTTTTTAAAAGCTATGGGACTAAAGAAAGCCAAACTCAGAGGGTCACAGTTTAGCCAATAAAGCAGAGCAAACCATTATTGCAAGTTATTGGACCGAAGTAAGTCCAACTCAGTGGGTCAAAGGGTAGAGGACCAAAGCTTGTCTGATTAACACTATGGGAGAAAGCTCGTCCATTATACTTCTGAACGACATTTAGTTGGTAAAAGGTTAAGGTTTAATCCTTGTAGCTACATCTCAGTGACTCAACTGGCACAAACATAGCTTACAAAACGGAAGAAAGAAACCGCTGCAAAATAGTGCATAGATGCGCTAATAAGCATGTCAGCAGCAAGCATAGAGTTAACACAGAAGATAAGATAAAACTTCATGCGAGCATAGGAAACGAGTATAAGCATAGGAAACGAGCATTCAACAAAGTCGATTTTCGAGTTCTGCAAGAAGATCAAAGAGACCCATGATAAGTCGTTCACCGCCAAAATTGTCATGAAAAGAGGCCGAGGTTTCGAGCAGTACCGTGGTCGGTCAGATTAGAATAAAGGGAAACAACTATTGAAACCAAAACATTTAGGCAACTGTTACCTCCTATATCAAAATACAAGACGGTAGAATAGTAGAGTGTACACGGAACCAGGTTAAAAATAAAATAAATTTAAATGTTGCAAATAGACCTAAAAACCTTTCTGCTGGTAGAATATGCAAATGTATTTCGGCATTGGAAAACAATTCATCAGACACGTGTCTTCTAAATACTGTTAAAGGAATAGGAATACCTTTCATAGAAACACCTAAGCAAGATGTTCTCCCAAAGCCTATTTCATTCAGTTCACAAGAAGAGTTGACCATTCCGGCTGCACTAGATGCATTTTAGAGAAAAAATGTAATTGAAAAGGTTTCCGAATCGGTTGATATTAACTCTTTAACGACTAAACGAAAATACTGACACCAAGTTTTTCGTAATAGAAACATTATTAATAGCTTACTAAAGTGACATTATGCACATCTTACTGATCTTAGTGTAATTTTAGTGACAGTCGTATAAAAGCAATTTTCGGTTGCTGTGCATTTAAATGTGTTAAATTAATGATAATGCCGCATTAGTATTAGAAGTTAGTGCTTTAGAAATAAAAATATCGGACTACTAAAATAAAAGTTCCTTTCTTCACAGTGATCTCCCTTATATATTTGTTGTTGGTAGAGATTTCGGCAGTTGAATGGAATCAACTCCTGAATGGAGTTGGTTTTTTTTCTAAAAAGACTCTCCCAGTCAAAATAAGAAAAGTGATGTTTGGAAAGTTATTATTTCGTACTGGTAGCAGGAAGAGTTTAGTGTTTTTGGTTAAAAGCTATTATTTCCTCTACCCTTTTTTACACACACCTATTTCAACTGGATTTTTACTTGAAAAAATGCGCATAATGCCACTTTAGTAATGAAACCATGTGCATATTTTGCAAGCTGCGATTCAGAAGAATATAATAATAGTGTCAATTGAAAGACCCATATCGGAAACATTTAAGGTTCTTTTTTCAATGGTGTGGGTTTTCTGTACAAATGCCTCACTAATGGATTGAAAATGGGTCCTAGATATTTTACAAAACTTTTTTAATTGTTTTTCGTGGTTATCTCAATACAGATTACATAGATGATTCTTTACTTCAATGAGACACTTGCCACGAAATGGAATAAGACAATAACTCTTTTTGTTAGGTTAGGTCTCACAATTCATCCGGGAAAAAACTATTTTTGTTCCAAAGCAGATAACTGAGTGTCTCGGATTTGTTTTGAATAGCGTTAAAATGACCGCTAGTGTATCTGAAGAGAAATGTTCCGAAAAATTATCTAAAACAGCTCTTTAAATACAGGAAGTACCTCAAACGGTTGGAAATTGTGAGAAATAAAGCTCCGAGGGTCAATAAAGTGAACTATGACGCAATCATTCAATTGAATGAGGAATGCCGTAGTGATTTTGAATAATTGATGACCGATTTGCCTTCTTGTGAAAGTCTGTGATCATTATCGGAAGCTCAAAGGCCATAGCTCAGTTCCCGGGTGGAAATGGTTAGCACTTCAGTATGTAATGACTTATTCTAAATTAAATTGTAATTTATAAATACACGTTTTACATTGTATAGTTTATATTTATTTCAATTCATGAATTTACGTGCAAACACTATGATATATAAAGTGGCCCCTTCCAAACACCGCCTGCTGAGAATTTATAGCTAAATCAGTTAGTAACTAGGAAAGTGTCACATGTTTTTGTGTTTGATACTGCATGCGAGATTCTGCTTATCATAAGTTATAAATAGTAACTTAAAGGTCCAATATTTACCCCCCGTGATAGATTTAATTTTACATCCCGTATTTTTAGGTTGTATCTAATAAATGGCAAAAGATTTTGGCTTTTGGATTCAGACTTTGACAAGAATGAAATGCCACTTTTGCTAGACTGCCGAAATATAAGCATTAAAATTTGACTGTTTTAAGCAAAACAACAAAAAGACCACACAGGTCTTTTTACGTTTCTGCACACTTTTGTAAACATTTTGCAATGGTTGCTAGAAATATGAGAAAACATGGCTTGCCAATCATCATATTTTTATGATATATTCTAAGATATGTGTTGACTTTTGAAAAAAATTGACACCTCTTTTTCCGTGATATTATGTCTTCAATAATTATTTGAAAATAAGGAAATATTATGGAACATGCTTAATACTTTCCCAAGGTACTGAGGTTTGGTCTTAAAGACTGTACCGTTAGCGCTTCAATCACTTCGTTAGGAAATGCATGTCAAGCATACATGAATAAGATCCGATAAGCAGTTATTTGTATTAACAGGCAATGGGTCTACAATTTGTAACATTAATGACATAACACGAACATATAGAAAGAAACATTCAGATTTCTGCAGAGTATGTGAAAGAGTCTGAAAATTAACAGGCATATGAAGAGTTCAGAAAATGTAATTAAAGTGGAATTATGCGCATTTTTCAAGTAAAAAAACCAGCTGAAATAGGTGTGTGTACAAAAGGGTACAGGCAATAATAGCTTTTAACCAAATACACCAAACTCTTCCCGCTACAAAATGATAACTTTCCAAATATTACTTTTCTTACTTTGACTGGGAGAGTCTTTTTAGACAAAACAAAATCAACTGCATGCAGGAGTTGCTTCCCTTCCACTGCCTAAATCTCTACCACCACCAACAACAACACCAACAACACAAGGGAGATCACTGCAAAGAAGGGAACTATCATTTTATCAGTCCGATTCTTTTATTTCTAAAGCACCAACTTCAAAAACTAATGCAGTATTATCATTAATTTAACACAGGAGTTGCTTCCCTTCCACTGCCTAAATCTCTACCACCAACAACAACAATACCAACAACACAAGGGAGATCACTGCAAAGAAGGGAACTATCATTTTATCAGTCCGATTCTTTTATTTCTTAAGCACCAACTTCAAATACTAATGCGGTATTATCATTAATTTAACTCAGAAGTTGCTTCCCTTCCACTGCCAAAATCTCTACCACCACCAACAACACAAGGAAGATCACTGCAAAGAAGGGAACTATCATTTCATCAGTCCGATTCTTTTATTTCTTAAGCACCAACTTCAAATACTAATGCGGCATTATCATTAATTTAACACAGGAGTTGCTTCCCTTCCACTGCCTAAATCTCTACCACCAACAACAACAACACCAACAACACAAGGGAGATCACTGCAAAGAATGTAACTATCATTTCATCAGTCCGATTCTTTTATTTCTTAAGCACCAACTTCAAATACTCATGCGGTATTATCATTGATTTAACACAGGAGTTGCTTCACTTCCACTGCCGAAATCTCTACCACCACCAACAACAACAACACAGGGGAGATCACTGCAAAGAAGGGAACTATCATTTTATCAGTCCGATTCTTTTATTTCTTAAGCACTTACTTCAAATACTCATACGGCATTATCATTAATTTAACACAGGAGTTGCTTCACTTCCACTGCCGAAATCTCTACCACCACCAACATCAAAACCAACAACACAAGGGAGATCACTGCAAAGAATGGAACTATCATTTCATCAGTCCAATTCTTTTATTTCTTAAGCACCAACTTCAAATACTCATGCGGTATTATCATTAATTTAACACAGGAGTTGCTTCCCTTCCACTGCCGAAATCTCTTCCACCACCACCAACAACAACACAAGGGAGATCACTGGAAAGACGGGAACTATCATTTTATCAGTCCGAATCTTTTATTTTTTAAGCACTCACTTCAAATACTAATGCGGCATTATCATTAATTTAACACAGGAGTTGCTTCCCTTCCACTGCCAAAATCTCTACCACCACCAACAACAACACCAACAACACAAGGGAGATCACTGCAAAGAATGTAACTATCATTTCATCAGTCCGATTCTTTTATTTCTTAAGCACCAACTTCAAATACTCATGCGGTATAATCATTGATTTAACACAGGAGTTGCTTCCCTTCCACTGCCGAAATCTCTACCACCACCAACAACAACAACACAGGGGAGATCACTGGAAAGAAGGGAACTATCATTTTATCAGTCCGATTCTTTTATTTCTTAAGCACTTACTTCAAATACTCATACGGTATTATCATTAATTTAACACAAGAGTTGCTTCACTTCCACTGCTGAAATCTCTACCACCAACAACAACAACACCAACAACACAAGGGAGATCACTGCAAAGAATGGAACTATCATTTCATCAGTCGGATTCTTTTATTTCTTAAGCACCAACTTCAAATACTCATGCGGTATTATCATTAATTTAACACAGGAGTTGCTTCCCTTCCACTGCCGAAATCTCTTCCACCAACAACAACAACAACACAAGGGAGATCACTGCAAAGAAGGGAATTATCATTTTATCAGTCCGATTCTTTTATTTCTTAAGCACCAACTTCAAATACTCATGCGGCATTATCATTAATTTAACACATGAGTTGCTTCCCTTCCACTGCCGAAATCTCTACCACCACCAACAACAACACCAACAACACAAGGGAGATCACTGCAAAGAATGGAACCATCATTTCATCAGTCCAATTCTTTTATTTCTTAAGCACCAACTTCAGATACTCATGCGTTATTATCATTAATTTAACTCAGGAGTTGCTTCTCTTCCACTGCCGAAATCTCTACCACCAACAACAACAACAACACAAGGGAGATCACTGGAAAGACGGGAACTATCATTTTATCAGTCCGAATCTTTTATTTCTTAAGCACCAACTTCAAATACTAATGCGGCATTATCATTAATTTAGCACATTTTAAATGCACAGCAACCGAAATTTTTTATAAAACTGTCACCAAAAATACACTATGTGCAGTAAGATGCGCATAATGTCACTTAAAGACATTGAATGGTTGCTAAACAGAAGTGTTTTTCAATCAATTTGTTGTTTGTTTGATATCCACGGTAGAGATTGTTTTGCTTATAGACTGAATTGTCAAGTTTCTTGGTCTCATTCAGAAAGAAGACCCCAATACAATTGCTGTTGATGCAATTTTGCAGTCATAGTCACAAGGATTTGCAGATGCAGTGCTTGTTGCACCGGTGAGGTCAACACAATTTTAGATTCCGAAAGTATTGAAAATACTTGAAAATCGCTTGCCCGTACATAACCTCCGTGTCGGCAACTTACATTACTCAAGAAACTTGCAGTGTTTCGTATCTCTAGGAACAGCACAACTGTCAAGGATTATCAGATGAAGTTACAAAATCATACTGCACTTGAGGTGGTAGTGATTCTTACATAGCGTCAGAAACTGTATGAATTACTTATTCAATATAGCTTCATACTTTGATTAATTGATAAAAGATGATGTGTATTGTGTACCCTTCCCGACACGTTAAAGGAATTAGATTACACCAAGCCACGACAATTCCTCTGAAATCTTATTTATATCTATTATCTGATCTTACGTCAGGCATCAGTTTCATATGTTATAATTATGTGTGGCATAATAATTATACTTTAGTAAAATTCTTGTTTTTAAATCGAAAGAACACGTTCTGCAGATAGTGCTGTATATTTTTCAATGATGTTGCAAGATATTGCATTATTTTTTTCCATTATATTGCACAAACTAAGAAATACCTTCTGACAACAATGTTTTGTAAAGAAACAACATGAATATATACGAAAGAGAGATATAGGTAAACATTGATTATAGGATAAAATGAAACAATTCGTTATTCTGTCCGAACAAATTAAAAAATGTCAAAGGACTGGATGCAGCTTGACACATTTGAAAGAATCTGAAGCTGTTTTGTAGAGCGTTGACTCATATTTCTAGAAATCCTGCAGAGGTTACCTTTTAGAAATATTGACAGTCTCGTAGGTAACAGTACCGGACTTATGTATGCACTTGGAATATGGGAATTCTCCAGGACTGTATACTGGCTGCTACAGTGAAAGCACTGAAAGATGAAAATTGTTACTATTATCATGCCTATCAAGTACAGTATACTGCATGAAATTACTACCAGAGTTTTGCAAGACAACTACAATAGTTTATACGCTCGTCTTGTTAGTGCCTTCAATGATCAATACACTAAATCTTAGAATAGGATGGGGTTTTTGGTTTATTGTTGTCTCTTTTTTCTTTGCCATTCTACGGCTTGCAAAAAATAGATAAAAAGCACTGACGGAAGGTGAATTTTCAAAGAATGCAGTTTGATCTTATGATTACAGCAACCAACTTTTTTCTGATAGGAGTGAACAAATTTGACTTTTAGACACGTAGACCTCATCTAATTGTTCAATTACTTTAATACAGGTTCAACACTAATACACAATATTTATACGCAGTCACACGTCAGGAACAGCAATTGCAAAACTCGGAAGAACGTTGACCAAATACAAGCAAATTCAGTGAATTTATAACCCCCGCTGAATGAAGCAAATAACTGAAAATAAACAACTGAGAAGTGTATTTGTTTGATCGTTTCAGAACAAAAGAAAATGTCACCACCCAACTAGGACATCATATCGTAATGTAGTTTTTTGCTGCAAGTTATAGTCATACAGAAGTTAAATGTTGTAAGTATATTAAATCGGTACTACCAGTTTCAGACAACAAGAATGCTTATGTTTCTATATAGAATATGTAATACAAGCACTACATCCCAATTTATTTTCGTAAATGCATCAATCAAAATGAACACTAACCTATACTTAGTGCTTGAAAATATTTTTGTCCAAAAGTAGCACAGTAATCCCTGCACTTTAACTTGGGTAAATCTGTAATAATTATAGATTGAGTCAGTACAAGGGGAACAAAGATGATTTACATAAAAAAAAATCAAACAGTAAGCAGGTTCATTTACCACAATTCACCAAAATGAGCACTAACCTTTACTTAAAATAGAAATATTGTGATACAATGTATTAGGCAGATCAAGGGAGCAACGTCCGCATTTGATTACGGATACAGTTGTCAGCGTCTCGCACAGTCTCAAACTTTTAAAACGAATCTTACATTAAATTACTTCGAATGATATATCTGACTAAAATGAACTTTACCATTTACATCTTTCTATTTAACCTCCAGTGTTTTGCACACACTATTAGCTACCTAAATTGCTAAATTCACAAAAGGATCTAAAGCATTCAAAATTGTATTTGTAATATTTATAACCCTTCTGAAATATTGCCACTACATGTATATACAAATATTCAGACGTCAACTACAAAGAAAAGGAAATAAAAAATAAAAAATTTATTTGTTTATCAAACGTGTAGAACTTGACTGTGTAATGTGTGTTTGTATGCATATCTGTTTAATTTGTACAATAAATCATTGCTGCTTCCAAGACGGTGGGAAAAGGAACACGCATATCTAGCAATATCCAATATATTCCTGGAAAAAGTAACGTCTTATTTATCTTACGGCACAAATAATTGCTAACGACTTTACCATTACCTGTGCAGATATAAATCAGTCCAATAAGGAACAATTAAAACTTTATATCCATCATTTCGGTTATGTTGGTAAATTACAAATATTGAACTATGTGCTTGTTTAACATCTTATTCATTCTGTAGCAGTATATGAAAATGCACATACTATTGGCTTGCTAACAATGTGATTGGAAGCCTCTAACACAATTGTTAGAGTTTATAAGCTATAACGATATGTTTGATCTGAATTAAGTTTATTTGTGATACAATTTGAACTAAGTGAATATCTTAAACAGTCTTTGATTTTTTTCTGAACTTGTCAGAAAGATGGATAGTAATGTATGTAGAAAACAAAAGTGCTAACGATATTTCTTTAAAAATGCAAGGGCTCCGAACATTTGAGTAAACGAGTTGTTTAATAGAATGATATTTAAATCAAGTTTAATTGGGATTCTAGTATCCTTTTAAAACAGTTAATGAATCATATATAAATATGAACGCCATCATTAATTACTCACGACACATGGTTTCCGTTACCTCAGACATAATTATAGTGTTGACGCGTATAAAAAGGATGTAATATAGTTCGTAAATAAAAATTAATCGTCTCCCCCACAATTTCTGACCCATACCCCACATTCCCAGAAAAATCAATATGGAAGTAATCGTTCACTCTTCAAGTTTTCATTATGAATACATGTATATGTTTTATCTGTCATCAATTTCTCGAGTTCTGAGTGTTACTCAGCCTACTTGCCTACAACGGTCCGAGTTTTTGCAGACAAGAACCTTTATCACGCCTCAAATGGCGTCTTTGTCGAGTTTTGTCCTGTGGAAACATATTAAAAGTAGTTAAAACTAAGACTAAAGTATCTCAAAAGTATATCGAGAAATTATGAACAGGTTTCAATACAGATACATACATGATAGTTTTATGTTATCAAAATTATAGTTTTAACAGAATAAATGGAAATTGTGCTGCAATATAGTTGCAATTTAAGGAAACTCAGTGTAACAAGAAAATGTTAATGTCCCTGTTTTTGTAGAGACTAACATATTGATAGTTAGTTTCTGGAAGAAAATAATAATGGCTAAATTCAGGAAATACTGTAGTATGTTTTGCAGAATATGTACAAATGTTCCATCTTTTATTATGTAATATGTCATACTTTAGGATGAAAAATCAGTAAATGTGGTATTTTGTCATCACCGTTCCTTATCAATTCCCCGAACAGTATACTTTATACAGTATGAAAAAGACCTTTGTCCGGAACACATAAATCAATCAAAATATAGAAATACTAATGGAAGGTGATTTCGAAATATGTCAGATTGCGAAAACGCGCATTTTAAGCAGTTGAATAGCCCACACTTCTTTGGTAAAAACAATCAAGTTTGATATATTAAAAATTAGGTAAAATTCATTTCAAAGCTGTTTCGTCGTTTTGTACATTTACTTTCAAGTTTCGTTTATATACAGTAAATGCTGAGCGTAATTGTCGTTCACATATGATATACATTGAGGAAGATTTAAAAATAAATAAAAATACAGTAGTAAATCATTGCTATCTCATCCTGATCCGACATCAGATCAATGGTTAGATATAGACGATTCAGTTTCTATTTTTAGAACCTGACCTATTAGCTGATTTTTCGAAAATAAGATCATAATATCATAATATGTTAAGATCAGACTTTCCCAGCTGATTAATACGCAAGTGTGCAAAAAGGAACTATTTGTTATGTACAAAAATGATTATCATTTGTTTAATTAATTTATAGTAGTTTGAAAAG
The DNA here is from genome assembly GCA_022818135.1 of Saxidomus purpurata. Taxonomy (NCBI): domain Eukaryota; kingdom Metazoa; phylum Mollusca; class Bivalvia; order Venerida; family Veneridae; genus Saxidomus; species Saxidomus purpurata. The sequence continues at coordinate 27,129,844 of JAFMSR010000016.1, read as the reverse complement.
AAAGTGTCAAAAAGTTTAACATCAGATTGATTGTACATGAAAAGGGTGTTAGGAAGATTTTACTTTGAATTTATCGCACTATATTGATAACATAGGAAAACAGTTCCAATGGTTGTTGTAGGGCATACTCCAATTCTAGTGCAAACACTATAGAAGGTAATTACCTTCCAAAACTGGGGGTCGGTGTGCATATAAGAAAGAAATTCAATAAAAACTAGAAAATGTGTTTTTTTATTTCGACGAGCTTTGAGATAGGTCTGACAAAGAATTGTAACAAGAACATGTTATTACTGTCTTTTTATATCCTGACAATTCCTTTTGATGTACAGTTTGGTTCGAATTAAGCGAACATTTAAAAACTCTGCGAAATTCTACTTTTGTACCCCAACCTCAATTTTGGCGTATGACACAATTTGTCACAAAATATAAGAAAAAAATTTCATTCTCAAACATGTTCAATATTTGCACTAAAATATTTCTATTGTGGCTTAGCTTTTTCCGCATAATTGTTATCTCCAGTTAAATTATAGTTTTTTAAATATGATAAATGTAAATTTCCTGAAGTGAAAAAATCCAAAACCCCTCCAATTGATAACCTTAAGCTTCCATACAACAATCCACGGCGTAAATGTTATAAAAATCTGTATTGTATTTGTTTAACTAAGAACTAAAATACGACCTGAGCTTTATTAAACAATTAATCGCGTTTATGGAAATACACCTGGTCATTGTAGAAGTAATAAAAAGTCTAAATTGCGCTAACAAATATTTATGTTGGGTGCCCAAATTGAAGCAATTCAGAATTTTTGTAAACTTTGTTAATTATGCGATCACTCCCCATCACAAAACTGCAAGATACGTAGGTATATCCTTCCTCATCTAAACGCACCCTGTATAAAAGATACATGAAATTATTACTCTGGTTCTATATAAATAACTTAAATTCCACATGCCAACACGACTGTCTTCAGTCAGAATGATAACAATGCCAATATGAATTCAAGCAATGAATAACATAATAAACTATTAGGAATAATAATTATTATTTGCGATGCTTACTGCTTAACTGATAATAACGAGGTACGTCGACTCACACAGTATGACTGCATGTGTTTGTTTAAAAACATGACAAAAATAAAGAATCCTGGTTTTTGATCATTGATAAAGAAATGTATTTCGAAAAAGAAAGTTATTTCGAAAACGAAAGTATTTCGAAAAAGAAATCTTATTTGTAAAAACGAAATTTATTTCGTAAAAACGAATTCTTATTTGTAAAAACGAAATCTTTCGAAAACGAAATGATTTCGTAAAAGAAATGATTTCGTAATTACGAAAAAGATTTCGTTTTACGAAATAAGATTTCGTTTTTACAAATAACATTTCGATTTTACGAAATATATTTAATTCGTTTTTACGAAATCTTATTTCGTTTAAACGAAATGTTATTTCGTTTTTACGAAATCTTATTTCGTTTTTACGAAATGTATTTCGTAAACGAAATGTTATTTCGTTTTACGAAATCTATTTCGTTTTTACGAAATCTTATTTCGTAATTACGAAATACATTTCGAAAAACGAAATAAGATTTCGTTTAAACGAAATAACATTTCGTTTAAACGAAAAAATACAGCGGTAAAAGAAAGTTATTTCGTAAAAACGAAAGTTATTTCGTAAAAAGAAATCTTATTTCGTAAAAACGAAATGTTATTTCGTAAAACGAAATCTTATTTCGTAATTACGAAATACATTTCGTTTTACGAAAAACATTTCGTTTTTACGAAATAACATTTCGTTTTTACGAAATAAGATTTCGTTTTTACGAAATAACATTTCGTTTTTACGAAATAAGATTTCGTTTTACGAAATAACATTTGTTTTTACGAAATAACATTTCGTTTTTACGAAATAAGATTTCGTTTTTACGAAATGTATTTCGTAATTACGAAATAAAAAAAAAGTCTCACATGTCACTTCACGGGCACCGTAGAATCCTGTCTTAGCGCATCTTGATGAACTTGAAAGTTATTGAAAGTGATTAACAAACGTTTGTTTTGTAATTTTAAGCTGACCTAGCGTTTTAATTTTTCCAATATGGGTAGGATTCAGGATTATAAATGGACATCTGTATAGGCTTTATTCAGGCTGGCGAAATATGGGAAACACTCAGCTGTTTCAAAACGGTTTGTTTTTCGGGAATTTAAAGTGACATTATGCGCATTTTTTTCAAGTAAAAATCCAGTTGAAAATTGTGTGTATATGTAACAGGGTCATATTTTACCATATTCCCTTTTAGTCGACTGACGCCTACTTATTGTCTCATTCCTATTACTTTGTACGGTTCATTACCGTGTTGACCGGTTTTTATCTATAACTTGTCTTCCATTTTGTTATCACATGATCAGTCACGGGTTTACTCAGTTGTATGTGACGTCATGAGTTATGTGTATAAAGCATGGATTTGTACATTGGCGGGTGATTCTGCCGTTCTTTGTTTAGTGGTCAGTTTGGCTTTCTTGGAGGAAGATTCATCTGTCTTTGCATTTAACATCACAGTGAGCCAGTGTGGAGTGAGCCAGTGTGGAGCCATGTAGGGTACAGTTTTGGTAATACCCTGGTGTTTAGGGCAGAGATCCCATAGGGGCCTAGATCTAGCCTATTTAAAGTGACGATGGTTAATGTTACGATGTAGTGATGAGACGATGGTTTCATAATGATGTGATGTGAAGATGATTTATGTAATGTTTCCACGGTTATGATGTGTTCATGGTTTGATGTGTCATTGGTTTATGTCATGAAGAGTTGTTTAATATCTATGACAGATGGTTATTAGTATAACCATTAACTGTGGTGATTGTGAATGAATTAACTGTGTAAACTGTGTAACAGTTTGAAGTGGTTTTATAAACTGCAGTCTCTACACCTAGATGCTAATATAGTAAATATGAAATTGAACTCAACTTCTTTGTTTATATTGTTCCTTGGACAAAGCAGGGTCCGTATATTACAGGGTTATGAAACGGCCGATTACGGGAAATAAGATGTCCCGGGTCACGTGACCTCTTGGCCGTCACTTCCGCTTCCTCGTATTAGCGAAAAAATCTAACGTGAATTCGTAGGAACAAAATCTTTATAATATTGTATTATTTGTACGAGTTTTTACATCGTTGTGATACTGAAATATGAGGTAAGTGTCGTTTTTAAAATTTTCATCTTTATTTATGTTTTTTGTGACCGAATGGTCATAATAAGCTGTTAAAAATGGAGCATTTTTGTGGAGAATTTGAAGCGGGTGACGCCATTGTTGAAAATCATTGAAGATGGGTATGTTCTGTAAAGTAAACTTGTTGCGGTTTGAGTACTTTCCTAATTTATCAGATGTTTTGGACAGTTTAAAAGTTTGATTTGATGTGTTTAAAAAAATAATGGAGTTTATTTTTGGAAAAAACTTTTCTGAGCGATTGAAATTGGTGTTGTTTACAAAATGTCCAAAATGAGGCTTATTTAGGGACGATGATCTTTTACACGTGAAATTTGTTTGCATACATTCTCATTGATCGTAACGATATATTCAAAATGTTGATTGCTTTCAAAAGTATAGAAGTGACTTGATGTGCAAACTTACACATTCAGCGTGAGACTGCATAGTTATTTTAATATCAATGTTTTAAAATAGCATATTGACAAATTTTTCAAAAGGCGGTATATTTAGGGACGATGATACCTTTTGTTTGCACATATTCACGAAGAACGTCTGCGATCTTTTTTAATAAAACAACTGCTTTGAAAAGGAAATAAGTCAAAATTTCGTGTTATCATAACCATTTAGTATGAATTTGCATAAATACTGGAGTTCAGGGTAAAATACTTGCATTTTTAGTATTTTACTTTCACTTTCCATATAAAATGTACTATAAGCAATTTTGTCAGTCCCACATTTAACAGTTTTCTTCCATGTTAAAAATCTGATTGTTTTTGATTTTGATTTTTTCCAGATCCTGGTTTTGATGATTTCATGAGGAGTGTTTTCATTGACAAACGCGAAGATGCTTTGAACAGATGGAAGAATTGATGGACAGTGATGGTTGCATGGCAAATGATTTTTGTGATCTTGGACAAACCTCACAAGTACTCCGAGAACGAGACTTGAATGAATTTGTTTTGAATGAAAGAGTAGACAATTCAGTATTCTAAAGCAAGAACATGATTGATAGGAAGCATTAAATTCTTTGTACATTGTGATTCTCTATTACTACATGTATTAGTGTTACACGTGTATTTGATTTTAATGAGACATAAAAGATTCATGAAAAGATAATAAATTATCTTAAACCTACTACGTCTATATTTTCATTTTATCATATTTTGGTTGTAAAAAGAAACAGAGTTGTCCTTGTGTGCACACTGGTCATTCAGCCTTTGAAACCGGTGCAGATCATGATCAGTCTGCAGGTATTTAGTTGATAGAGTCTTATGGAGCACCCTTTGAATATGCAATATTATTGTCAAAATTGAAGGGAGAAGCCCAAGCAAGGTTAGGATAAGAACTTAAGGTTATGTTAACAGAGGTAAAATTAGTTTGATTATGACTCAGATTTTAAGCACCATACACAAAGACAAGATATTGTCTTTTATTTAGAAAATACCAACCTTTAACATTCTGCACCCATGCTTTGTCCTCAGTGTCCCCGTATTCCAGAAATTGAGGCATAGCCTTTAACACATTTATCACAAGCAAAACACTCTTTTTGTCCTTTTTCAGAGGCTGAATATTCTCTGATTTTATTCTTTTTGTCGACTGAAAGTCATCATCACTGTCTGAAAGTTCACTTTCATCATGGGTATAATCCCCAAGCAACAAATCAAGATCTAAGTCCTCATCCCAGTTAAAAAAGTCGCTCTTACTATATGCCATTCTAAACTTGCAATGTCCGTAGACAGAAATGAAAGAAAAAACTAGAGAAACTTGTTATACAAAAATGTAGCTCCTTGGATATCCACAGTTTGGAAACGTGGCATTAATTAATTAAATAATTGTTCTGTTTACCCTTTAGATCTCTTAAAACTAGTGTTATTACACAAAACCGACCAAACAGATAATTATATATTATTAACGGGTTTGTTTATAGCGCAATTAATGTTTTAGAGGTCAGAAAACAACATTTCTTTTATTCACAAGACCCTAGATCATAAATAGGAAAAAGAAATTAATAAATAAAAAAACAAATAAATAAAATACAACGGAAAAAGTTTTCACACGTATTTCGGAGAAGCTTGGACGGGAGGGGTAACCGGCAAAGAAGAAAAGATATTATAAAGAGATTTACATGTCCCTTTCAATATATTGAAAATAATATATTAAAAAGTATTCATTTTATTAACCCTTTAACTTTGAAAATATAATGGAAAAGTGTTATAAATTGTTCGCACATAAATTTTTTTCAGCATAAAAAAAAGTTTTCATCGCGTCAGTTTGCGTCTAACTCGTTTTTTCATAGTGAATTTTATATATTATGATTTTGATATTTATATTGCTAGAATCAGAATTTTATTGCCGAAAATTATGTGAAAATCATATCAAAATCGAAGAAAAAATGTCTTTACAGTAACGACATTAGTATCAGTAGGGTACAGTATTTTCACGCATAAACACGCTTCCGCTCGATAAAGCCGTCGCATTCATAAATACAGGTAAACCGGCTCGGAAAAAATCGATAGCACGACATCATATTATAGCTAATTCACCATTACAAGTGGAGTTTCATAACCCTGTAATATACGGACCCTGGACAAAGCCGTGTTACATACACAAAAGCGTAGAGGAAATAATAGCTTTTAACCCAATACACCAAACTCTTCCCGCTACCAGTATGAAAAAACAACTTTCGAAATATTGATTTTCTTATTTGACTGGGAGAGTCAATTTAAGAAAAGAACAACTGCATACAGGAGTTGCTTCCCTTCCACTGCCGAAATCTCTACCAACATCAACAACGACACAATCAACTATCATTTTATCAGTCCGATTTTTTTATATCTAAAGCACCAACTTCAAATACTAATGCGGCATAATCATTAATTTAACACATTTAAATGCACAGCAACCAAAAATTGCTTTTATAAAACTGTCACCAAAAATACACTATGTGCAGTAAGATGCGCATAATGTCACTTTAAGCAAACTTTTGTCGAAAACATAAACACTTAGGCTGTACATGCAACAGAGTTTGATAAATATGCGTTTTCCAAATGAGTAAATGAAGTTTGAAACTGGGACATTGAGTAAATGTCGTTGAAGAGGGGTACATTGGTTTACAGATGTCGGTCGGCCGTTATGTCGGCCGATCGGTCGGTGTGTCTGTTTCTGGTTTCCGGATGATAACTCAAGGACGCGTGGGACTAGCATCTTAAAAAGTCTTGATAAGCAGGTTTGTCATGACCAGCAAATGACCCGATATGATTTTGAGGTCAATAGATTAAAGGTCAAGGTCACAGTGCTCCATATATGTACATCAAGTTCCGGACGATAACTAGTGAACAAGTAGGCCAAGCTTCTTCAAACTTGTTGAGGCTGTACATTAACTGTAGATGGCCCTTATTGATAATGAGATCAGTAGGTTGAAGGTCAAGGTCACAGTGACCCGGAATAGTAAAACGTTTTCCGTACGATAACTCGAGTACAATCTTGAAACTTGATGTGGAGGTTGGTCATGACCAGCAAATGATCCCTATACTGAGAAAAACATACAATTTTTGTTTCCATTACCAGTGGATGACCCCTATTCATTTTCAGGTTGACAGTGACTTTTTCTTAAAAACTGTTCCTTGCATAGTTCGACTTTTGCATCATTGGGGCATACCTGTATGTGTTTTACAAACAACTTTTATTAACTTAGATGCAATGTTAAAGTTTTTTTAAATTTAGATACCTATCACAAAATTATACTTGACAATCTGAATATCATAGTTAGTCAGTCAAGAGCATCATTTATATATCTTTTTAGTGTCATAGCTTAAAACAATGTTATGGGGATCGTTTCCGCAGGTGTATATGTTGATGGTTAAGATATGTTTGGAGTTTCAAGTCAATACCTTTGATAGTATTCAAGATATTTGACTTTATAAAAAACTTTAACCAAAAGTTCTAAGTTAAAAAGGGGCATAAATCTGTCAAAAATCAAAACAGAGTTAAGGGGGTGTTTCCTCAGGTGTTGATGTTGTTGGTAAATATATATTTTGAGTTTCAAGTCAAAACCTTTGATAATATTCAAGATATTTGACTTTATAAAAAAAATTTAAAAAGGGGCATAAATCTGTAAAAATCCAGAGTTATGGGGATTGTTTTCTCAAGTGTAGATGTTGATGGTAAAGATATATGTTGAGTTTCAAGTCAATACCGTTGATAATATTCAAGATATTCGACTTTTTAAAAATCTTTAACCAACGCAGACGCTGACGCAGACGCCGACGCAGACGCCGACGCAGACGCCGACGCAGACGCCAACGCCGGGGCGAGTGCAATGGCCTCCTTATTCTTCGAATTGTCGAGTTAAAAAGGACTATTAACACCTATTTGTAGGCGATATTAAGCTGGTAAAATCAGTTTGATGTGAAACAAGACTAATTTAGAAGCAGAAAGTGGCGTACGTGCCCATATTACTGTTCGTATTGATAAAGTACAAATGACACCGAAATGCAACTACACGGGTGTCATATGTATTGAAAACATGGCTACGGTGAAATGTTGTTTCCAATACAATGATTATGACACGAAGTCAAGCAACACAAATATACAAATACATTCATAACCAAAGCATTATTTCTTTTTAGTGTTTTATTAAAAAAAATTAAAGATCAATTAGAAATAACTGTAAATTACAGTAGGACAACGTAGTGTATAAGCCACAGGTTTGCATAGTTTTAAGTAAAATAAAATACTACAGCTATGAAAATTTGAAATATATGACAGGGATTCGTGGTTCTATATACTATTGAGCTCTCAAGTAAGAAACAGCCACCTTTTTGTGTTCTTTTTTTCTTCATTATTTCGAAAAGGGACGTTTGTCATTATTATTATGACGTCATCATTCCGCGTTTGAGGCGAGGAACATTACGACACCGGCGGCTATTCCTACAACACCGGCTATTATACACAATGCAAACCCAGCATGCAGATTAGAGGAATCAATTTCGTCCATGGTAGCAAAAATGATTGTCCCAATTATCATCAAAATTCCTGAAAATAAAGACCGAATATTTATTAAAAAATTAAACATATGTAGTAATTCCTAAGCACCATCAAACACATCACTAAACAACCAGGACGGAATTCTCGAACTTTGCAACGGACAAGATACATACTGTACTTCAGCCATTAAGTACATGTATATAAAGGCATGTCAAGTTCATATATGTCGCTCCACGAAAAGCTGAAGTTCAATTTGTATTGTATATCGCTTATTCAAAATTGAAATTGAATTTAAAACATATTGTATATCGTCGTGTGAACCCAGATTATCTCCAGTCATCACAGTCAATGAAGTGTTTGCGTAATGAATATTTCTCACCTATGAGATACATATTTCCGCGCATTTACCCATGTGAGATAAACTTATCTCACATCGCTTATCTCACATCGCTGCCGGACTATTTTTACGTTAATTGTAAGCAGACATAAAAATCGAAAAATGACTATAAAATTGTTATTTTTGAAATAAACATAGGGTTGTTGGTATTCATTTTCTTAGTTAGATCATTTTCTATCCATCTATAGCAGTTTTGAAGTAAAATTCGAGAAAAAGTTGATTTTCATTTTTTCATCCCCATCCTGTATTTGCACTTATTCCTTCTTACTTGTGTGAAAATGCAATTTAAACGGTGAGAAAATAAATCTACCATGTCCATTGAGTTGTGGATAAGGACTAAAGAACATGTTAGATACACTTTATTCATAATTTCTTTGTTTTCATCCAAATTAATAATGCAAAAAAAATAGTTTATTTTCATTGAGTTTCATGAACTTACAAAATTGCAGCAAAAGCAACATTTATGAGAATTCAATCGAGTCAATAAAAAACTCAACTTGTTTTATTTCAACAATTATACACCGCGTCTATGTCGAAAAATAGTGAGGACAAAGTCCCTTGTCAGTCTGCTATTTCTTGTTTAAAAACAAACGCAGGTCTGGAATCATGTACCGAAATAAATCTTTAAAAATTTCAAGTTCTTTAAGTGTGCATTTTTTATCCACAAAAAACAAAATGATTGAGGTAAACTGGTTTCATAAAATAACATTCCTGAAAATACAAAACAAACCAGCTGGTATTTTGCACTTCGTCTTTTTGTATAAATGAAAACAATGGGGCTAGTGAGTGGCAATGCTATTTCGTGTGTATGGAAAGAAAATATTTTGAAAAAATACGGTAAATCTCCAGAGCCACAGAAATTAAAAAGTGTTGTTTTATGTAAGACAATTTTGTCCTGGATTTATATCTTTAAAATGACTTTCTCAAAATACTTTTAAGAGCACCATAATAATATTTTTATTAAAGTCATTTTAAACGAAATAAAAAAACACGAAGATTTCTTTATTTGTCGGGAAGTTAATAAGAGTCTAGTCGAGGTAAAAATATCATTGGCTAACTGGTGAATACAATACTTTATTTCAGACTAGTATAACAACCTTAGATACCGATTGGTCAGTTTTAAAAACTTTCTCCCTTAATTACTTAACGTGGTTTGTGGCTTGTTTGAATTATAGAGAAAAATTGTAATCTTTTGTCACGTATCGCGAGGTTATGAACCTACCGGCAGCAATAGCGCAACCTCCGCCAACTTTAGGTAGAAGAGCCTGATTTTTCATGACGAATTGTTTGAGCAGGACACACACCAGTGCTGCCAGGATGACAAGCATGCCAAGTATCTCCAACGCTCTCGTGGCTTTCCATGCATCAGCTGCAAGATAGATCTTCGTAAACTTGCTGTTTTTTTTCTGTTTAAAATACAGCAGTATGAATCCCTAATAGAATAAGCATCGAACATTTTATTCTATTGTAAAACATTTTTCACTGCAGTTTATTTTTACATTAAGAGCTGTTGAAACAGATATTACAATAGTATGGAAAAAGATTGATTTTTCTATGACGTCGCTCCTGAAATGGGACCCGAACGTGAAAATCTACTGCATTGTTAGTATTTTTTTAAGTTAAAAGATCGTACAGGTCTGTTCTGAACTAAATACTGAATAAAGTTGCACTTTAAATTATAGACTACATATGATTTATACATTAGAATTATGTATATGATGGCAATTGGTGCCGTGCCAGGTTAATAAATGTTTTTGTTAACTGCATGAAATGTCACTTACTCAGTAGTGAGTCTGGGATAGAGGCGCATTTTTTAACACCAAGACTCTCCGTACAAGTGGTCCATAAGCCATAGTTGATTTTAAAAATGGCTCCTGCACTTATGTTTATCCAGAAAGGGATGGCTAATCCAACAATGTTAATCAAGAGCGAAGCTGCACTCAATCCTATAGCAACAAACGACATCATACTTGATTTTTATTAATATGTTCAATTAAATGTCCGTTATTTTTTATTTAGAATAAACAATAAGTTTCAGGCTTATACCATTGAAGTGCTACGAAAGAAATCGCAAGTTGCGTGTAAATTGATTTAAGATTCTATAAAATTATATTATTTTGCTGAGTTCACATGCAAAATGTTTGAGAGCAAAATCCATCTGTCCTTATATAGGTGCCTGTACAGCAACGTGTTTCGTGTTCAAACGCGCTTTAAAATGACAGCACAAACTGTTCCCGTCACACAATATGCCAGCGATACCAAGATAACAGATTTCATCTAACCGCCGATAACCGGAATTTTATTTTTCGAAAATACGAATTGCAACTTGAAGAAGAACTGACAGATCATATAAATAGCTCTACTTTCAATTTGACATGATGTAATAGGGATCGAATCGAATCGTTCCATACGGGAAGAAAATAAAGCCTTGTTCGGCACAAAAGTAACAATAATTCCATTAAAAATATATGTTGTGAGAACGGAATTATAGAAATATTTAAGAATGAAAACTATTAATGTAACTATGTACGTATACGATGTCATGTTATTAAAGCAAAGGAGAGCTGTAAGTTTACAAATCTTCGAAGCAAGAGTAAATACATTTCACATGATCCTTTTAGACACATGGGATATTCACCGAGAAAACAAAAATAATCTTCAAAAAAATAAATTCGTGAGAAAATTAATGGGTTACCTGAATTACATTTATAACGATGATAAGACAAACATGAGAAAGGAACATATATTGTGATAGACAGACCAGCACGAAGACTGATCAGTGTGTTCGTCCTCAAACTTGGTCTGTGGAAAGACAACCTTTAATGGAAGTGACCGTGCAATGCGTTTCAGTTTCAAGTATGCTGTCATTTGTTGTCATAGGATTGCGTGCAGCTTCACTCGTGATTAACATTGTTGGATTGGCCATCAGTTGCGTCTTTTGACTGGTAATTCTTGGATATAGACCATGTATTCCATTGTCATTTAGTTCGAACTGCTTAGAGTTGCTTACTTGAAATCACTGAAACCTCTTACTGATTTATGGCCATAGTTTTGCTCATCAAATGATTCATTGCTAAACGATGGTAAAATGAATGCTTGTATTTACTGTTGAAATACGCGTGAAAGCTTCAGAAAATAAATCAAACTTCCGAAATTGTTTGAAAAATGTCTCCAAACATGCTTTATCTATGTAATAGTTAAATGTATTAAAAACAGTATTTGCAACTGTGTTGAAGTGAAGTTTTATAGATTAACAGATTGTATTTTACATCTGTGTTTGAAATGATGGATTTTGAGTTACAAGTGCATTAAATTGTCTGCTGGTTGTTTCAACAAATTTTAAGTGGTGGTTAAAACCTCGACGTGCTTCTTAAACAAAGTCGATCCCTTTTACCGCGTATGTTGTTTACTCTAACTTTAAAGAGCATTCTTTGGTAAGACATTCGATTACTTCTTACAGCTTTTTCATTATTTAAAGTTTTCAACGAAACACTGCTACTTTATTAAAACAATTTACGTTGGTCTGACTCTCACATTTCAGTATAATTGAAATTGATTGATTGTGTTCCCTCATATTTGATACAGTCACGTATTCTTTTACTGGCTGTCATTCCATAAAAATGTCCAAAACTTTTCACAGTTCATGGCTTTCAATTTCTTAAATATCGTTGCAAGCAAAGATATTTAAAAATGTTTAGTGACATAAATGATTTATGGTACATTTATATTTGTAACGATATTACATTCCCGTAGCTACTCATCGCCATACCTTCCAGAACTAAAACGTAAGAACTCATGCCAATAAAATGAGCATCCATGAATCACTGAGAAATAGATGAAACTTAATGGGATTTAGTAGGATTGAATATTCTGTCTGTTTCGATTACGTTTAAAGAATTATTGTCATTGGATTTCTAAAACAATTAGCAACTATTAACAATACACAATTAAACACAATAATTGTGTTAGACTATAGATAACATAAGCATCCTTTGGTTAATGGCGAATACTTTACAACTGACACGTTGTTTACCAAAGATTTGTTTTTTAAATGGGATAAATATACGTTACAGATAAATTCATTTTCTTTAAAGAGGGACATACCCTATAACTGATGTCAAACTAAATAACATTAGAAACATAAATAATAGAATCTTCGGAAGTAGTATAACTCAACCTAAACGTTTAAGCTATGCATTCCAGTCATATCCATAAAATCAGAGTTTTAAAATATTTTGCAGTACCGTAAACCATTCAATAATCTACGTAGAGTTGTTGTTGTACAATTAATGGGTGGATATCGATTTATTACAGAGGGCCTGTATATTGATAATTTGTGGTAAAATGAAGCATTTTTCTATGTATGTTGTTATTTAAAATTCTATTTATTGCGGGCCGCAGCAGCGGCCCGCTATATTTAATACGTGGTGAGTAAAAGATGCATGGAGACTTAAGCACTAGATCGAACATATGCGTCTCTTTTCATTATAAATTGAGGTACTTCTGAGATGAAAACTGTAGACACAGTCAATTTTTTTGGAAAAGCAAGAGTTGTCGTTTGTAACTGAGCTGTCATTCGTTTCATAGAGGGCGCAATCTAATATACGCTGGTAAAAAAGAAAAAAGCGCTTTTCACGTTTCAGTCGCAATCTACACCAAGAAAAATGGATATATGATTGCTTTTTTCCACTAACACAACCTTTGACATCATAGAAACGAAACGAGTCGACTGAATATTCTTTTATGGCCTTTTTAGACATATATGATATTGTCTTATCTAATTTTTTCCCATTGGTAAAAAGTCTGCCTCCGTGGTGTAATGGATAAAGCCGATAGCTCAAACACTTTTGTGTACGTGTACTTTTAGAAACCATGAGTTCGAATCCCATCAACACCCAAATTTTTTTTAATCTTTTTTCTGCTGTTTTAATAATCATTTTTAATTTTTTAAGAATATTTTACGGCAAATAATCATAAAAATCTTCATTCATGTCAAATTAATAAGGATAATGGTAATGAAAAATTGAGACATACCAGGAACGGTCTATAGAGCATTCCTGGACATACTGAATAAGTAATCTTTGATAACAGTAAAGTTTCGATACTACAGGTCAGTCAGTAGATGTGGTGTCGTGTCAGGTTTTGCTTGTTCAACCAGAATTGGTTCCCTCGAGTTATTTTGGGGCCATGCCTTAATATCAATTATCACCAATTTTCAAAATATTTACATGGGATTTTTGTTTGTTGGCCCGCTGTGATACTTTGTATCACAGTTTTTCTTGTTTATTATTTTACGTTCATTGAACACTAATGTAGTAGACTCCTAATAAAAACCTCCACTTGAAACTCTTCAATTTTAATGCTCTAGCCTAAGATGTTAAGCATTGGACTGAAGATCTTTTGAGTTTTTTGGGGGCGTAGGTTCGAATCCAGCCGGAACCAAAAATATTTTTTTTACTTTTTCTTCTTTGTTTTCATTATTTTGCATTTTTCTTCTTATGTTAATATTGTTTTTAGACAAAATAAAAATTAAATATTTTTTTACACCTAAGTATTAGCTTATTTGAAGATTTTATTACTTGCAGACACGTCTAAAATCGCCAATGGAGATTTTCAAACTCTAATTATTTTAAATAGGACGGTAAACATTGTGAATTTTTGGCATGCTGTTCCCAAAATGTTATAGATAATTATGAATATGCAAAAAGTCATGCCCCATTTCTAGAAAATGCTGATTTTTCTTAAAAACTTTGATGTTCAAAATTGAACATGGTCAAAAAAGTACATGAAAATCGTAATACTATCTGATTATTTCATAAAAGTTTTATAAATCTTGTTGATAATATAGTAAATGGTGTATAATTTCTAAAAGAAAATATAGCTCTTGTTACATTGATACCAAATCTGTACCAAATTATTGAATAATAAATGAAATACATGTATTTTCTTATCTCTCGTGTGATGTCATTTTATAGATAATTCCAAAATGAGGGTAGGGTTATTCACATTCCTATAACTTATTTTTTTCACGGTAAATTTCTTTTAAAAATTGTGTTTAAATCCTTGAAATGATACAGATTAAGAAAATATTAAGCCTATAATGATTTGAATTGGTGCCCATTGGGGGTCTACTGCCTGATATAGCGACCTTGTGTAATAAATCGCTATCCGGCCAGCCGACCCACTCCCCAAAAATGTATAACAACTTTAAATGAAGGTTTAATAGTTTTTTCTTCGCTACCGGTATTAAATTGTTGTAACTCATAGCTTAAACTTTGAGGTTTGGTGACGATTCAATTAATGTATCTAAACTAAAAGTGTACCCAGTTCATATTGACAAAATGCATTGATTGGATATTATGCGTTTGTGTTACAATAGAGTATGGCTTATAGGAGAATTTTAGATACTGAAACGGCAATTGTAAATTCCTAAATAGCATTACCAACAGACTGGTGTGGCTACAATTATGATATATCTTAATTATTGCTCTTTATGAGAACACTTCACTGTGATTAGTGTTAATCTGGCCACGTTTTTGAACTCTGTCGCCCTATTCAACAACAGGTTTTAAGAAATATTCATTAATTAAATGCAAGGATAGTAGTGTTCCATTGACGCTACATTAACATGCTCTCCAGCTGTTGTACTAACTACAATAGACGATTGCTACTTTTACGTCATATGTTTCAAGCATTCAGAATTTATGAAAATCGGTTTGCTATATAAGTAAGAAAATGAAATTTAAAAAGGTAAGGTACCAGCCTTATGTATAAGTAATGGACACTTTTATAAGGAAACCACAGTGAATATGACCGCTATCTCATGTTTATCAATAAAAAAATAATTTACCACTGTGGTTTATTTTGAATATTATGCAATTTTAATATCATTTTTCGTGAAACGACTGTTGAGATTTCAAAATGTATTCACACTGAAAATATACCATCATCAAAGAGAAACGATTTTCTGTAAATGTTGGCATTTATCAAAGCTTTTTATCTAATGTTCTAACAGCCAGAATTTCTTAATTTATGGCAGAAGAAATGTTCAAACATCCCTTTCGTGAAAAAAACTAATTCAAAAATAATAGGTCACTAGCCTTATAATTGTGAAATGTTGAGTTTTTATCTCGAGCGGGAGGTTAGTGGCGGAGGGAGGCCATGTGTATAACGAAGTAAGACAGATAGCTAAATGAGCGTTGAAACGGACATAAATTGTACACAAACAACATATAGTCTTCGAAAAGTATTTAATAGGTTTTAAAGGCTAGTCTTGGTTAATTATTGACTTTTTGGTGCTAAGAGAGGTAACAATTTTCTTGGTATATTGATTTGTATTTTTTGGTTGTTTTGTTTGTTTATTTGTTGTTTGTTTGTTGTTGTTTTTTTGTGTGTGTTTTGTTGTTGTTGTTTTGTTGTTGTTGTTTTTTGTTTGTTTTTTTAGGGGGGAGGGGGGGCAAGGATGATATTATGTCGAGGCATGTAATATATCCCCATTAACTATGTCAAAAAAAACAAATAACAATATTAATACCATTCCCTTCTTCTATTTTGAAGCATTAGGTTCATTTTTAATTCATTTAACCACTGAACGTAAGCAGACTTTCAACTGCCCATATGATACCTCAATGTCACTTTGTGACGTCACTTAATATCGCCACAGATAAGGACGTACTAATATTCTATGGTGACATATAACTGCTACACGTTAGTTAACTGAGTAAACTGACATTATAATTACTTAACATCTGTGATATTTATCTGGTTATTACCCCCCGCAAAAGGCGAGGGGATATTGTTTTAGCGTTGTCCGTCCGTCCATCTGTCCGTCCGTCCGGAGTCATAACTCAAGAACCAATGGATAGAATTTCATTAAACTTAAAACAAGTGTACAATAGCATAATGCCGCGGCGCACACGCAACTTTCGTCAAAATTTGATAAATATCTAGAGTAATTGCCCTTTGATTGTTTTTTCTTCTATATTCAATATAACAACATTAAAAGTCTCTTTCTTTATAACCAGTTATCAAAATTAAATTGTTATTGGCTAAAATAATTTAATGATCACTCTTTCTAATATCCATCCCCTACACTTCCTGATTTTGTTACAAATGAGGCCCCTCAAGGGCGGGCAGCGATTTTTTTTTCATATGCTATTTAGAAACTTAGATTTTTCTGAAATTAATAGAACTGATTTCGGTATCACTGTAAGCTGCAGTAAAAAAAGAATTACCGCTCAGAGATGAGGCCCCAGTGGAGTAGTGACATTTTCAAAATGCTTCTTCTTTCTGAAAAGGCTCGTCAGAATTTGATTTTTTTGGCACAAATAATCAACTTTGTATTCTCTCACTCATGTTACAACCATAGTTTTTTTTTTACACAAAAACATATGTCTCAAACGTCCCCCGCAACATACACACCGCGCGCGCGCACATTACCACATTCTGTTGTGGGGAACCAAGGTCAGAACTGGTTTGGGAAGTAACAGTGACATTGACCTAGACAAACCCAAATTTTTTGTGTGAGCTTTTTTTGCTTGAAAAATTTAAAAACAAAATATTTGTTTAAAATATATTTTTAGTAACAGTCACCTTGACGTTGACCCTAGTGACCTGCAATACAGTCCCAAGCTTTCTTTCCATGCAAGCTACCTACATACCAAGTGTCATTGCAATTGGTCACTCTTAACTCGAGTTATTGAGCGGAAACCAATTTTTCTAATTTTAGTAATTGTGACCTTGACCTAAAACCAAGGTGGTTGTAACATGCGCTCTGCACATCGTGTCAATATGGTGAACATTTATGGTGAGTTATTCTAAAATCTTTCAAAGGGTTCAAGAGATATGTGGCGGACACGAAACATAATCATATGACCTTTGATCTCTAATGGTGACATTGACCTTAAGCTGGCGCATTGCGTAGTTGAGATGAATATTTGACCTAAGTTTCACGAAAATCCTTCGAGGGGTTTATGAGATACGAAGCGGGCATGCTATGCAAGGCTCGAACCTTTAACCTTGATCTGTGACTTTGACCTGGAGCCGGCGCGGTTGGCTCACCGGTTCTGCGCATCGCATAGTGAGGTAAGCATCTGACCCAAGTTTCATGAAAATCCTTCGAGGTGTTTAGAAGATACGGAGCGGACGCGATTTTGCCGGACAGACAGACAGACAGATATCCATGGCAATATCAATATATCTCTGGGGGAGACATAATTCACCAAGCATCTATTTGTTTATAAATACAGCAAGCAAAGGTCTCGGAAAAGACCTTTAGTTTTGAAAATGCACGATAGCAGACATAATCTACTTATGTTCAATTTTGTGAACACAAAAAGGGTATTGATTGTAGCGTGCGTGCTACAATGCACATTTGTAATGTATCAAAACATTGTCATTTAGATCAAAGAAGAAAAAGATTAAATTAGAATGATATTTTATACGTTCGTGGCCTTAGTAACTACAAAAAACATGTTGTAGTTACATGCACAAAATTTGTTCTGATTCGCGCAGATCCTTTCAGAGTGTTCAACCTTTGAACCACAAACTAGCTATCTCGTTGCGTCTTTGATAAGATACAACTTTAACAAGTGTGTGTTCCTTGTTGTTTTCAGAAAACAGAAACGTTTTCAAAAAAGTATCTTGGATAAGATGCAGTGTAAAACTAGGTCATTTGTATCGATGCATATTTATGCATTTCTGCATACAGTAACTTAATAAAAGTTTTCGTGAAAAGTTAATATGTTTTGTGAGAAGTAACAATATTTTGTGGAAAGTAAAAATGATTTCGCGAAAACGTTTTGTTTTCGCATATAAATAAAGGTTTTCATATAAACCTTTACTTTTCGTGTGTCTGTCCAAGGAACACCTGAATATGAAAACAATTCCGAGTATAATAGTAACGACCGTACAATACGGATTTTTTTGCTGTCAGTTGAATAAAGGCTTATTTTGGCAATACATATCTTAAATGTAATTATATTACAGTCGTTCATTCATTATCGTATGTGTTCGAGGCACTCTCGTGATTTTTCCCTCTTAAATGAAATAGAACTATGTAGCGGAAAATAAAATCTTTTCGCAAAAAAAACTTTTTAAAGATAAATTGTGTTCTTTTCAAAATGATTAAAGCCTCGTTCCCGCCAAAACAGTTACCCGAGATGACGGACATTTCCATCTGAACCAAATGTCTCATGATAGAAACTTTTTCTTTCATACCGTCTTGCACTTTGAAGTATATTTATAATATCAAAAGGATGCATTATCATAAATAGCGGATTAGTAATTTTGGACACCCCTTGTACTCGCACCATTGTTTAGTTTGGGAGCATATTCCTTATGCAAAAGAAATCACGATTTTGTTACCAAGGTTAAATTTGCCGAGTTTTTTGGACGTATCTCAACCTGAGGGTGTGATTTTCTTATCCACAACTCAATGGACACGGTAGATTTATTTTCTCGCCATTTAAATCGCATTTTCACACAAGTAAGAAGGAATAAGTGCAAATACAGGATGGGGATGAAAAAAAAATGAAAATCAACTTTTTCTCGAATTTTACTTCAAAAACTGCTATAGATGGATAGAAAATGATCTAACTAAGAAAATGAATACCAACAACCCTATGTTTATTTCAAAAATAACAATTTTACAGTCATTTTTCGATTTTTATGTCTGCTTACAATTTACGTAAAAATAGTCCGGCAGCGATATGGGATAAGCGATTTGAGATAAGTTTATCTCACATGGGTAAATGCGCGGAAATATGTATCTCATAGGTGAGAAAAAGCATAATCTTACATGTAATAAAAAAACTACAAGTTAAAATGGTAGAAAGCAAGATGCAATTGTGGCAGTTATTAACAAGTATAATAATTTCTATATTGAATGTCGCTATTGATTGAAACTACTTCAGAATTTAGCTTATTATGTTTGGAAAACTTATCTAGGGGAAAACATTTGTAGAGAGAGATACTTGTTGACCCTTCACATAAGCTTCGTGGAACCAAGTTTTATCTTTTCCTTATTTGGAAGCAATAATAATAAAAAATGTCGGAAGGATTTCATACAAAAACACACCCTCAAGATAAAGTCTCCCGCCTTTGTCATAATATTGTGAAGAAAAAATGTGAGTAGGTGCACGAAAATGAAATAAACCGCACCGGTTGTGTCCTTGCCTTCACTATTTTTTTTTTCCATGAAATATATATGAATTTGGGCGTTACGGTTCCTAGAAGACAAGCAGGTCGTTAGTTATTATCAGTAATGTGAGCTTTCTGATTACTTCCTTGTTCAGGTTATAACTTGAATACAACCCTCGTGACTGCGTAATCTATTTGGAGGTCATAGTAAAAGGCATGTTTGAACTGAGGTCCGATGTGAACGTTTAGGACGGATTAGGCATAACATGTGGGTGTCGTCCCAAAAATGTTTTAAAGGCCTTCTTAAATCTAATGCAGAAATAATGTCCGAGTCGTTAAAATTGTCACGAGAAAAAGGCATTAATTTATGTAAAACTGTCTTGGCTTACTGCAGATTTCATAATAGTGTGCCGTTTCAGTGTTTGTTGCGTATCGATTGAATACAGGTAATGAATGACTAAAGCGTCTGTGGGCGGAGCTACATTTTACACAGTACGGAGAGCAATCAGATAACTATGTGTCTGTGTGGACATAGGTCCGTGACACAACTGAGAAAAAAAAATCGGTCATATTATTTATGGCATTCAATAGTGTTTAGTCGGTCTTTACGTACATGTAGATCACTTATGTGATAGAGTCCCATCATAGAAAGGGATATACGCATACAACATGCACGTGTAAATCCGGTACAAGTATCATTTTCACTTACATACATTTTGTGTACATGTATATATCTGTCGCAGAAATAGAAAGAATAAAAAATATTGTAAATATACAGTCGATTTCGCTCTTTCATACTAGTTTATCTATAAATAATCCGATCGCATTATAAGATACGACTAAACTGATATTTCGTTATAACTGCGCATGCTTTGCACGTGCTGTATTTGACTTACAAGAGTGCTAAACTGTTTCTGTCGCTGCTCTGAAATCTGTAATATGATAATCTATGTAGCAAAAAATGTTACAAAAGCCGTTAAATTGTGTTAATTTTATATCTGAAGAAAGGATTTATATCTATCATGTACACTTTTGACTACAATCCCTGCTGAAGATGTCTAGCATATGTCACCAGACTGGAATTTAGTGTTTAACCCCTTTTGACCACTAATCAAATCGCTCAGATTTTCAAATAAACGTCTTTCTTTTTTATTAAAACTACCTCCTGAAATCACTTAATTCATTAAGAGTTCGCTCTAAATAGAAAGCACCTTAGCTCCGCCCACAATCACGGACTTTCCGTGCCACAATACATGTCGGTGGCTATGCAAAATGTCAAATGAGGTTAAACACGAAGTCCGGCGTCTATATCATTTTTCCACAGGTCCGCCAAACTATAAATTGATCGAAAATTGTTAACCTCATAAAAAGTAGTGAAAATATGCGAAAATATAAAAACAGAAATGACGTAGGCCTATACACTATACTTCTGTAGACCCGGCACGTGATCGCTATCGGCCAATCAGGATTACGCATTAATGATTTTATGGACATACTATTATAAACCCTAAGTATATCTACATATTCTTCGTCTGGATTTGTCTTAGTTAAAAACACGCTTGATGAGCTACCTTGAAGTCGAGCATATCTGGTATTTCAAGAAGTAGTCGGCAGCCGCCACTTAAGATACAAATTTCTTCTTTCGCTACTTTTACCGGTTACTAAGGGCATGGGAGGGGTTGTTGCTTTTTTTACTTTTGCTGAATCTTTTAGGTTACGGTCAGATTCGTTCCGTTAATATGTTTTAAAAAATCATTAATTTAAAAATACTCTCCGTTTTAGGGTATCGCGCGTTCAGATCGAAAAGTCGAGGCGGAGTTAACCCTTGGCATAATCTCAAAATGTGAAGAAAAAGCGTTCCATTAACCGTGACCAAATATATGACTTAACTTCGAAGGTACATTAGTGTATGTTTTTAAGTAGAATGCTAATGAATAAAACTTCACAATGCAGTGCAACGATCGTTCAATAATGCACGTGAATAACGGAGCAAGAAGTTTAAAGTTCTGTGTAAAGCCATTTTCAAAAACAATTGTAAAATGACTTCATTGAATAAACAAAGCAAAACCATTATTGCAAATATTCTCAGTTTTCCGTAATTGTTACCGTTACAAACATTTAACAAACCCTAGAAACATCGATGCTGTCACGTGAGGGTCGTCTAGATAAAATACCATTGTGTGGCGATGCTGCCATCATAGTAGGATTTTCTTCTAAATTATGAACAAAAAATTCAATTTGGACCATATGCTTACATATAGACGACCCTCACGATGATAGAGGCATTCTGTAATACGCTCGTAAATCGCAATCCACCCATTGATTGAACAACAACTTTATGTCGATTATTATATATATTTTGAAATGCTAAACTCGAATGTATAAGCTTAAACTTTTGGGTTAACTAATAATACTTGCAAATATTCTGTTATTCATGTTTTTGGAGTCATTTAATTTGACACTTGTTTTAGGGAGTGTCCCTATTAATGCGTCAGCGTACTTGGAAAGCATACTATGTTCAAATATTAGAGATAATTTAAATCAAGAATAGCAAACAAATGCGAACCACAATGACGTGAATAACCACGATAATAAAAATGATATTTACATTCACCTTTTATGACCATAGGAGCTCACATTGACGTTTAAAGAAAGTAATCTGCTCTTCAGGATTGTGTGATGATTATATACTGTTGTGCCATGCCGTGATGTGAAAGGACTGTCTAATCTAAGTTAACCTAAGAGAATGAAAAGTTTACGTATCCCAAGTCTTGAATAAAGGAGGCACAGGGCCGACATGGTTGAAACGTACATAATCATGCAGGGTCATATTTAAATTTACAGGAACAAGCTCTTCCCCGCTCCCACAAGTAGAACCCAGCACCTTCGTGGCAATTCTCACAAAATAAAAAAGTGAGGTCACGGACTGAACTAAGGCGGGCTACCTTTAGTCAGAGGGTGGTTGATAAGTGGAACAAATTACCAGAAGAAGCTATAACCGCATCTTCAACTGACGCCTTTAAAAACAGACTAAACAAGAAGTGGGAGGGGGGACCAGGGAAATTTATCCAAGCTGCTTAGCTTTACAAAATGACCAGTCAGATGGATATTGAGAAAAATACTGAATACATTTTGTATTTCTTTTAACATTGTTTTAAACAGTAGATTTTTGTTTTTTTAATCTTCATTGTGACATGTAGATGTATATAAAATGAAATGTTAAACTCAATCAAAACAATTGTCTTGCGCACAACCTAATCAATTCAAATCAGGGAAAACAAATTTCAAAATTGCCCAAGAAACTTTAATGTTTATACATGTATGGTTTAACCATATCTGGCAAAATAACTATATGAACTAAATGAATATATAGTTTCGTCCTCGGTCAATTTCATTTTAACTGGTCCGCAAAAACGAGTAGGAAGTTAACCCTGCAGCCCCGTTTATCCTCACAGCCCCGTGAAGTTAGCTCCGTAGCATCTAATTACCCTGTGAAGTAAGCCCCGTAGCACCTAGTTACCCTGCAGCCCCGTGAAGTGAGCCCCGTTGCACCTATTTACCCTGCAACCCCGTGAAGTGAGCCCCGTTGCACCTATTTACCCTGCAACCCCGTGAAGTTAGCCCCATAGCACCTAGTTACCCCGCAGCCCCAATTAAGTTAGCCTCGTAGCACCTAGTTACCCCGCAGCCCCAATTAAGCCCCGAAACACCTAGTTACCTCGCATCCCGTGAAGTTAGCTCCGTAGCACCCAGTTACCCCGCAGCCCCGTGAAGTAAGCCCCGTAGCACCTTATTACCGTGCAGCCCCGTGAAGTTAGCTCCCTGGCACCTATTTACTCCGCAGCTTCGTGAAGACAGCCCCGTGGCAACCCCGCGCCCCGTGGCATCTGGTCTCCCCAAAGCATCGCTTCAATTAACATTTGCATATACCACCAAACGCATGTGCCCACTTGCATGAAAACAGCCCTTGGCTTCAGTCTATTCTTAAGTGCCCCCCCCCGCATCTACATGAACAGAACCCCGTGTCCTCTAGTACTAATGCAGGTGTGGTGACACCGTTTCTATCAGTACCATCCCCGCCTCACGGACTCAGCCCCGTGTCCCCTGCTATCGATACAGTACTTCTTACACTGCTCCCTAGCTTTCAGACCATCCCTTTGTGTTCCCGCATTCACATGTACCCCGCCCCGTGTCCTCTAGTATCAATGCAGCCCTGGTAACTCAGTTTCGTATAGTTCCGTTTAAAATATATGACTGTTGTACAGTTTCTCATTTCGATGGGTATCTCTTTCCACACTTCATTGCTGCTGTAGCTAAATGTATCTTTTAAACAAGTACTGTCTTGATATCAAGGACATGGGGCTGAGTCCGTGAGGTGGAGATGAAACTTATAAAAACCGTGTTACCAGATCTACATTGCTACTGGAGGACCCGGGGTTCAGTTTTTATGAATGCGTGGACGTAAAGGGGTGGTCTGAAAGCTAGGGACCAGTGCACATGTAACAAGTACTGTGTAAACAGGAGTGGACACGGGGCTGAGTCTGTCGGGCGGGAATGATACTTATTGGAACGGTGGTTGCAGGGCTGAAATGATACTACTGAACACGTGGCTGAGTTCATGTGTATGCGGGAACACAAAGGGGTGGTAGGAAAGCTAAGTAGTAGTGTAACAAGTACTGTATTGATAGCAGGGGATACGAGGCGGGGATGATACTGATAGAAACGGTGTTTCCAGGGCTGCAATTATACTTGAGGACACGGGGTTGAGTTCATGTGAATGTGGAGACCTAAAGGAGTGGTCTGAAAGCTAGGAAGCAGTGTAAGAAGTACTGTATTGATAGCAGGGGACACGGGGCTGAGTCCGTGAGGCGGAGATTATTTTAATAGAAACGGGATGACCAGGGGATTACCAGGGCTGCAATGATATAACAGGCCACGGGGCTGGGTAAATGTGAATGCTGGGACACAAAGGTGTGGTCTGAAAGCTAGGGAGCAGTGTAACAAATACTGTAGTGATAACAGGGGACACGGGGTCAATGAGGCGGGGATGATATGTATAGAAACCCGAACCAGAAATCATGGACATGTGGAATATTTAAAAGACGGTATTACGAGGGCTGCGTTGATATGTTGAGACACGGGGTTGACGACATGGGGCTACGGGGATATATACAAAGGTGAAGTTACCCTGGGCTACATTAATCATGGGAACACGGGGCTGAGTAAATCAGGTTGTATGGATATTGTGGGAAGTGATGTTACCCAGGGTGCTCTTTTGATACTGGGGCTGACGGACCTTAACTCATAGGACCGCGAGGATACATATGGAGGTGACGTAACATGGGGCTGCGTTAATTCAAGGGGGATGATGCCAATAGAGACAAGTTAATGACATGATAGGGGCGATCATACCACGAGTTGAGTTGATGGTGGAGAACATAGAACTGACTTAATAGGCAGGCGGAATACTTAGAAGACAGTGTTACATGGGCTGTGATGACACGTGGGGATATAGGATTCATTTAACGAAGCCGCGGGTATAGTTATGAAAGCTCTAGTAAAGGGGCTTTAAAATAGAATAGGGCACGGGGCTGAGTCCACCGGGCTATGATGATACTAGAAGAAACGATGTTACCTTGGCTGCATTGATATAAGAAGAGACAGTTAATGCAAATGCGTGAACACAATGGGATGGTCTAAAAACTAGGGTACTGTATTGATAGCAGATGACACGGGGCTCAGTCAGTTAGGCGGGAATGATACTTATAGAAACGCTGTAACCAGACCTGCATTAGTACTAGAGGACACGGGGCTCTGCTCATGTAGATGCGAGGAGTTGGGTGCACTAAACATTAGGCTGAAGCCAAGGGCTGTTTTCATGCAAATAGGCACGTGCGTTTGTACGTTTTCCTGTGGTGATATATGCAAAGATTAATTAAAGCGGTGCCTTGGGGACACCAGATGCCACGTAACGCGGGGAAACAAGGTGTGGTGGGGCTTCTCACGGGGTTGCGGGGTAACAAGGTAACACGTGGCAAACTAAGGGTACTGCGTGGTAACTAGGTGCAACGGGGCTTACTTCACGGGGCTACTGGGTAACTAGATGCTACCGGGCTAACTTCACGTGGCTGTGGGGTAACTAGGTGCTACGGGGCTAACTTGGGGCTGCGGGGTAGTAGTAAATAAACGCTACGGGGCTAACTTCACGGGGCTGCGGGGTAACTAGGTGCTACGGGGCTTACTTCACGGGGCTGAACGGTAACTACATGTAGATGCTACGGGGCTAACTTCACAGGGCTACGGGGTAACTAGGTGCTACGGGGCTAACTTGGGGCTGCGGGGTATGTAGACGCTACGGGGCTAACTTCAAAGGGCCGCGGGGTAACTAGGTGCCACGGGGCTAACTTGGGGCTGCGGGTATATAGACCCTATGGGGCTAACTTCACAGGGCTGCGGGGTAACTAGGTGCTACGGAGCTAACTTGGGACAGCGGGGTAACTAGGTTCTACGGGGCTTACTTCACGGGGCTGTGGGGTAACTATGTGCTACGGGGCTTACTTCGCGGGGCTGTGGGGTTTAATAGGGCTGCGGGGCTAACTTCCTACTCGTTCCGCAAAACTATGTATTGACCGAAACATTAGTCTAAAATTGTTAATTCGTATACCTAAAAAAATTAGTGAAAAAACATGCTAAAATGTAACAGAAATGACGTCTTGAAATCGTGCAGGTCTACACATCATTTTCCAGATCTACACATACTTTTGCGGACCCGGCAATATATGACTGGTGTACGATATCACATGTTGTCATATAGATAAAATTATCAATAAAAATTATGTATTTTCTTGACTTTGATTTTTTATAACATACTTTAGACTGACCTTCTTTGAACAGAGTTAGTACTGACGTGGTCAAGACAAAAGAAACAGTTGTATATGCTATAGGAAGGATACAGCTGCACTATAAAGCCTACTAAAACGTTGTTTTTGTATGTGTGTGTATGTGTGTGTATGTGTGTGTTTTCTCTACTTCAGGGCTGCAAGTGTAACCAAAATGACCTGGCCTAGCTGGCAAAAAAATAAAGCAGAATGATTTAGTTAGCAAGTTTTTCACGTACATCAAGCACAAATGTTTCCAATGGTATGTTGGTACTTGTCGGTATACAACGACCTAGCTTTAGAGAGCTTATGATGACTATTTTTCCCTTCTTTTTTTAAAAATATATTTTGCGACATAAGTTACTGTTCTGTGAGCTTTCCTTAAAATTCAATAAACGAAAGTAGTTGCAGGAGCTATGAATGCATATTGTATAATCATAAGTTAAAATAGAGATATGGATGTTATAGTTGGATATCTGATAGTGAATAATTTGCCATATGTTAATGTTAGTTACTCAATCAGCCAACAACATTCGGTCGACTAACAAAGTTGAACACAAAGTTTCTAACAGCGACATTTTATATAACATAAAATAAACTTTATTTAATAACAAACAAACGAAAGAATAGTGAAAATATCAAATTTTATTGAAGTTACATTTACGTAGAATAATGTATTTCTTTTCTATTAAACTACCATGTGTACTTTGTTTGGCTTCTGATATTACCAGTGTAATACTCAAGAAAATTACTACCAACATTTAGCATTAGATTACTCAAACTATAATATATGTCGAATTCTGGCCCCATGTACGTGTTCTTAATCTTATTTTCACATGAATAGATCGCTTTTAACCGACATTATACAAAATTTAATGTATTTTATCCGTGAGCATTATCATTTTCTGAAGTGTTATGCCTGTTGAGATTTATTGTTTGCCCACTCACTTTTAGATAAGTTAAATGCCTCGATACAATACGTGTATAAACATGTTTGAACATGGAGAATATGATATGATATCAAAATCATTCACATGTAATAAATTATGTTAAACAATATCATTCAATGACCCTGAATCTCAGCAAGGGCTTCAACAGTTTCAAGCACCACTTGAATAAAATTCAAACGATATAAAACACACTCGTTGGTCTCGGACCAAGTTTCAAAAGATGTTGAAAAGTTATAAAAATTATATTCCCTTTTCATTTTTATACTACATATGCCATGTCAATTTAAGCGTCTTTTTCATGTAAATGGTCACGTTTTTAAACGAATCGTCAATAAATCTGGAAATAAATTATAATTGAAATATTTGGTATTTGAAAATACTGACATTTTGGTTCGGTGACCACTAAATGTGCCCCGAAAATGTGGGTGGTGTCATTCAGCTCGAAATTAATGGCATAGAGTATAGGGTAACATGTATAAAGTTTGCTATTTTTATGTGGGACACAAAATAAAATGTATTAACAAATTGTATGAGCATTGACGCCTTTCAGTTTGATTAGGTATTCCTGCTTTGACAACCCCCGCCACAGAAGTCATTATCCGCATTGGAAGGAGCTTATTATTTTGGCACATAAGCACATACTAAGTGTGCACTTCCGTCTGCAGTCTTC